>OX940979.1:42385238-43115897 GCA_954871275.1 Leptopterna dolabrata
CATACAGACATGCGTAATTATAATCAGGTGTTCCCTAGCAGTGATATCTGAGCCGGATTTATATCGTTTCATTCACGATCAGAAGTGGACTGAAAGTCAGAGAGTGTGGGCTTTTCGTTGACCGAAAATTTGGATTTTAGCGTGCGTCACCCGATGGCTGGATTGAGGGTGAAAATTCAATCATTGAAATTAAATGCCCTCAGTCAGCCAGCAAGTTGACGACAGCTTTTGCTCCGTCCAAAAACAAATCATTCTTCATATCTCACAAAGATTTGAAATGGAAGAGAACCCATCCCTATTACTTTCAAGTCCAAGGGCAACTGCATATTGCGGGAGCCACGAAATGTTATTTCGTAGTGTACATGGGCAAAGACTTGCACATCGAAGAAATTCCAATCGACGATGAGTTATGGAATCAAAAGATGGAATTGGTAGATTCAAGATTGACGAGAAGCAGCCAAATCGGGAGCCAGAAGTCTCTTTTGATGAGTTCTTATTACTCAGTTGATATTGTTACTTTTGTTATTTATTTCCGAAGAACCAAAAAAGTTATTAATTAATAAATTTAAATTGTAACAACTTCGATGCTACGTTCATACCCCTTCTTTAGCAAATCTCACGTTTGCTCTATCATACTTTTTCGATTTATTAGAACATTATGTATATATATATGTATGAACAACCTACCAAATTATTCCAAGTGTCTTTCAGATTTGAAAATTTTAGGTGTGACCGTCCTGGAATAACGTCGATTTGAAAAAAATGAAAATTAATGATTGCGCAGGCACTGCTGTAACGTCCTAATATCAAGTAGGTACCTACCCGTTGTGTACAACAACACGCAAATATTTCGGTTTTTAAAGTAGGTAGGTGGTCTGAAAATTATCGATGTTGGATGAACAGGAATGTGGTGTATAAAGTTTGTGCGTCATGTAAAGAGGCGTGCAACTCGTTGAACAGACTGGGGTACAATAAGATTTGAAATGATCATTTCAAACGGCCAAATAACCAATTATTACTCAACAGGTCAAATAAATATAACGATGCTATTAATTTTTAAGTGAACTTTGGTCAACTCAGGTTGTATGATACACGTGGGTACGGATTAGTTTATAAATCAACTGAGAAAGCATAATTATATACCTTCCACAGATTTGGTCTTGATTGTAGATAACCGTCGGTGTCCATTCTTCGAGTGCGTAGGTAGGTACCTACCTTGGTTGCTTCAGAGAATATACAGGGTGTCTACGGTTTCGATGGGACAAACTCAGGGACTCGATTCTGCAGCAAATTTGCTACAAAAAGTGCCTCCTAGAGTTTTTTTTTTAGAGGCTTCATTTTGGAGTTATTTACGATTTAAGATTTTTTTCGTGTTTTCGACCCTAACTCAGTTAAACGGCCATACCTCCCTTAAATAACTATGTAAAGTAAAAGTTGAGGATACCGTTGGAAAGAGCATTAAATTTCCTATCTCCTAATTATAAAATCAAATTGTTTTAATTAGTCCTCATTGGTGAAAAAATGGCCAAAGTCCAAAGTGTGAGCATTTTTTAAGAATCACCGTTTTTCTTTCTTTTTTTGCGCTATTAGTACGAAAGTGTTTCGGCGGGCATTCCTCGGGAAAAACTTGCCCAAAACCTCAGCTTTCAAATGGTATAAGAAAAAAATTTCACAGTGAAATTTGACGGAGAAAATGACGTTTGAGTCCTGAAAAACGTGGGTTTTTAGGTGATTATCAACGTTTCTCACCAAAAGCCGACGTGCATCATGAAAACGAGTTCGATATCGCTATTTATGCATTTTTTGACGCTGAATCGAATGGTGACACTCTTAAACCAGTTACCACCGTCCCATCATATCTCAGAAAACAGGAGTGGACTTATGTTCAATCGAGGAGCTTCCAAACTCATGGTAAGTGACCTTTTATTTTGATTACTGTTCTTGGACTTTCAAGTACCTACCTAAGCTTTTTCAATAGGTCGCATTCACTATGAATCTTGTCTGGTCATTTCGATAAATCCAGATAACGAAGACGCCCGAATGCACTTAATCGGCATTGTGTCAAGTGTCTCAACATCATGCAGGTGTATTCAAACCGGGAGTTAGCCGATATAATTTTTATGTATGGCTTTGCGAATGGCAACGCTAGACTTGCCGCCCGCGAGTATGCTATACGGTTCCCCGACCGAAGACATCCCAACCATAAAACGTTTCCTCTCGTATTCCAGAGGCTGATAGAAACAGGTTCCACTTCGTACGCCGTTCGAGAGAGAAATCCAAGACCCAGCCAAATTGAAATCCGCATTTTGGACGATGTGGACGACGACAAACGTTTTATGATTGGGATGTCTTCAGTCGGGATCTTCTGGGACCAGTCTGGGATCTTTTAGTAGGTGCCCAGTGGATAGACCAGTCTGGGATCTTTTGGTATGCCCAGTGGATATACCAGTCTGGGATCTTTCGAGGAGAAGAGGAGTGAGGCAGGGAGCGAGAGATAAGTCAGTGACTTAAGGAGAGCGTAGAATGACTTGGAAGGCAAAGGAGGCGAGTTTTTATAGTCTAGGGACTATGCTCCCTCCATCCTCCACTCTCGTGGAGGATGGTGGGGATCCCTTCCCACTCGACCCTTGCAGCTCTATCGAGCTGCCTGCCCACGTCTACCAATTCATTCGCGAGTTTATTTGAGAAATCTTTACAATACAAGGAGTGATATCACGACAGAAGGGTTGAAGGCCTTTAATCCTACTTCAAGCCCCCATTCTTTAGCTTCTCACTACCGCCGCACTCTAAAGAAATTGGATAGGAACTTAGATGAACTTATTCGGTCCCTTCCAAGCCGGCTGGTCATTTCACAAGCTGTTGAATGGGCGAAACGTGCACTCACGTACCAAGTCGACACCAATACCCTAACCAGCAAAGCCTCTGGATCCAAGAAGTGTACTTCTACAAAAACATCCAACCCTCACAGCCTGGAACAATCGTCTTCATTGGCATCAGACATCGATCAAAGTGTTAGAAATGTCAAGGACCACCAGATTGCTCATCCCGCCCGAAATATCAAATCCTCTTCAACCCCAGGAATATTGAGTTTTTCTTGCAAAGCTTGCTGTGGACGCCATTCCCTCCATAAATGCAAAACATTCAAAGGGATGATTCATTCTAACGATGTGCGTGTGAACTGCTTTGCCTCGACACATAATTCAAACATGTGTACTTCCCGATTTGTATTACAATGCCACAAAGCACACAATTCGCTGCTTTGTAACAACCCGTTCAACTTCGATATAATTCGCGAAGTGGAGAACGTAAAACTGGACGGTGGATTACCCCTTTCCTCTCCACTTGTGTTCATGGATAGGACACGTTGTCAGGAATCTACTTTGAAGAAATTTGCTCCCCCCACACTTCCATCTGAGGACGCATATTCTCAAAAAGCAGAGGGAGAATCAGCCATAGAGAACTTGAAATCCTGCGAGCTTCCCAGATGCACACTTCTTATGCACATATTCCCATTCAGCATACCTATTCAACTGTTGACTCTTAACAGCGTTAGATCAGATGAGTTGGTACGCTCGGGCATAGAACGTGACTTCCCTTCATTACCTTTGCAAGCAAAGGAACTACGAATAAGAGGACGTCTACCAATCAAAATCAAAAGTTACGCTCGACTGCAATCGACAAGTAAGCCTTTTATTTCCTGCGGACAATTCTTAGAGACGTTCCAAAATATTTCCAAAAGGAATCTCTAATCTGTATTTGGTGTTTGCTGCCATGGGAAGCATATCCCAAGATATTCACAGCTTACTCCTCTTTGAATGTGGATGTGAATACCATTTACAACGTTTTGAAAGAATACCAGTCAGTACTCTCCAATGTTCCCGGACTCTTCGAATGAACTCTTAGATCTCTATTTGCTGTTTAATATTAATTTATACCATTGTGTTATTCATCAAATAACCAAACAAAATTTATGTAATGTTCTATCTGCGGGATTTATGAGTACCATCCTTCTCCACGCTCGGAACATTATACCTAGTTGTGTCCCGAAACTTTGCAGCCCGATCGGAATATACCTAAGGGTGTGATGTGTGAAAAATGGGTGTAAAAATAGGGGTTTTAGCAATATTAGCTCGTGAGCTATCGTTTTCTATTTTTTTTTTTTTTTAAGGGCGAGGAGACCAAAAATGAAGTTGATTTTGACCAAGAAGTGGAAAACTGAGGTTCTAACGAAGTTCCAGCACTCGAAATTCATTTTTTATGATTCAAAAACCTGGGACGTTATCTGAAATCACCATAAATTTGTATACTTAATAAAGCTAGAAGTAGTATAGTCAAGTGAATCAAGACAATTAAATAGCACTATCAATGACCAAAGACAAAAATAGGAGCCTAATTCGAGTCTTTGGGAGCGAAAATTGGCGGAAACCATCAAAATAGCTTCTTCAAATATTGCATATGAAAGAAACAATAAATGAACAGCCAACATTCTGTAGGTATGTCCGGTAGAATAATAAACCCATTTGACAAGGACTTTGCAGCGTTTTTAATAACTGTTACAGAAACTTACTAGCAGCAGACCGAAAACTGTTCATTATTTCTTCCACTTCGAGGTGCAGTATCACCTTTTCTAATTGAAATTTCCAAAAACCGCCTGGTCCAATTTTTCCTCTACACCGAACAAATTAATCTAAGAGTAAGAAATCTCGGTTTTGAGACAAGAAACCTCCATTTTAGTGAAAAGCGAAGGATGCCGTCTGATGAATATTTTTTGCTAATAAAATTCTGCTTTTTTTCCCCATAAAGCTTTGTATCTTTTCTCAATGAGATAACTCTTAATGTCCAATCCCAATCTAGATTTCACGAGAACTCCCCCCCCCCCCCCCCCCACAACAGAATTGTTTCTGCACGTCTGAAACTTTCGTGTTTCTCGCTGAGTTCCCGATTCCAAGGAAGGTTATTTTTGTTGCGAATAACAGCGAATAATCAGTTCAGCGAATAATTAGTTGAGCTACATGCCTCGTTACAAGCCGGCTTTCAAAATGAGGAGGTCAGTAGGAATGTAGGTACCTGTAGTTTGAAGCAACCGTTCCTACAAGACAGGCAGGCGCCCATTAAGATTTACGATTTATTTTGACTGCTTCCACTCACTCAAACCCTTCAAGTATCAATACCTCAATCAATACCTTAATGTAAACTTTTTTTTTTTAGGATAGACTCCACTCAAATTCCCATTGGTTCGAATTTGCCCTACTGAGCTGACTGTTCATGAGATACTGTTCTTCTTTTTCAACAAAATACAAACAAGTTTCCTCACTAGAGGACTGCCTCTGCAGAGGCACTGGAGTGTAGCCTTTGAGTGCAGTTTTTATAAGAAACTTGTAACGGGCAATTATCATGTACCCACAAAAAACACTTTTGGTGGTGGAAGATGATTTCATAACCACCTTCCTCTACGCATTTGAAGAAGTTGAAGTTTTGGGAAAAGTTGTTTTATGGATGAACAAAAACAAGTGAAAGAAAAGGGCGATTCAAATATGCCGCTTGCTTACATCACACGGCTAAACTACGCGTCGACTGGCCATTTGCCATCTGCTGCCACTGGCCAGCCAATCAGACCCATATCCGTATAACGTCACAGACAACAGCAGGAGTCGTTTCCCAGCCTCTTTTTTGAAATCTCGAAGTTTGAAAGTCTCAAAATATGAAGGAGGCATATTTTTCCGATTCAGTCCTATGATCGCCACCATAAACATTGAGAAAAAATGCAAACAAAATTGACGATAACTGCCCATTCAGCGGTATAATTACTCAGCATCAATCATAATAACAAGCAAGAGACTCCTACAGTGAAACCAAACCAACCCTTTCGGAGTCCACATCACAAATGCAATTTCTATCCTACATTGTGTCTCTTCTTCTTCCATAATCTATACATATAATAAAACATTTGACGCAGAATTTATCTGGGAAGGTTTATGAAAAAACCGCATTTGAATCTGTCCATCCGTTGAAACGCTATGAATGAAATACTACTAAAAAACGTGTTATAATCACTTCTATGATGACGTTTATGCTTATAATAACTTTGAACGGTTGGACGTAAATCCGATTGTAATTAGATTCTGGATTCAGCTCGACGAGTACATTCAAGTGGTACTTCAATCAGGATGTTAGTGGGAGGGGGGTACAGGTTATGAGAGGGGGGGGGGGGGGGGGTCTACAGACATTTCAAAACTACTTGACCAATTGGAGTGCAACTTTGGGAATTTGTTGTGTGAACATTGAGGAAAGTTTCTAACCAGGTAGGGAGGGTTCATAGGATACGGGGGGGGGGGTTAAAGGCAGTTAGGGTTGGCATTGGGGAAGGTTTCTGATCAGTTGAGGAGGTGGTATCTGTTATGAGTGGGGCCTGTCCTAAAGGGGGTGTCTGTTCTACCGTTGCGAAGCGCGGGTACACAGCTAGTAAATAATATAATAAGAAGTGGTAGGGTGAGCTTAGAGAGGTGTTCAACATTTCCACACTCCTGTAAAAATGAAAATATACTAACTTTCCACTAATATGAATCATGGAGTCTTCCATTCTTTTGCCGAGAGGTACGTCAAACCGTTGACTGAGTCCTTCCCCTTGAAAAGTAAGACGCCCATTGCAGACAGCTAGTGCACACATGACACAGACTGTAGCTGGTTGAAGCATTTTTGGGTTCATGGAAACATAGCTGCCAGTAGCATAGCAGGAAGGATGGATCTACAGTTGAAGAAACTAATTTACAGAATCCTTACTTATCCTTACTTATAACAAATAAGTACTTCATCTTAGTCCAGATTAAAAAAAGGGATAGATGTAAGTAAATCCCTATAAGTACCTATTATATAGTCGTTAGATTACAGATTTGGGATCCACAGGCATCCAGCGGTTCACCGGAAAACTTTTCTTAAGATGATTGGGGCAATCATTGGAGCTGAACCCGTATGAACCTTCAGGATAGTAGGTACTAGGAACTGTGGCTGTCCTGCGATCATCGATGTAAAACTAAGTAGTTTTACATCGATGCCTGCGATTCACTCCCGTAGCCTAACATTTCTCAAGATCTCATTTACAGACCCGTTTGCATCGTGCACTGGACGTGTAAAGGGTGGATATGTGCTCCTTTGCTGCACCGACCATGTCAACTCCTGACCTGGGGTTAACTAATTCTTGCGGCTTGCGAAAATGTATCACTGAAATGGAGGGAGCAGTGACACCTCCACAATAAATTCAAAATAGATACTAAATTGAAAATTGATCTTCCTTTCACGCACTCTTCCACAATAAATTAGAAATAGATACCTATTAAAATGAAAATGTATCTTTTTTCATGCTCTTCTTGATAACTCCCACCATCACATATAAGAAAACGTTGAAATCGGAGGAACCAGCCTGACTGTGATATGAAGGTTATTCAGGGCACTCAGAGTCAGCAAGATATGTTTGCCCTCGGCATGCTGCTTTCTAGAGCATCAAACATACTATTACGAGTACCAGAAGGCAATACATCAACTTACCTGTCGTAAACCATCCGGAAATAAGACGTACCAGTTGTTGGTGCCCAGGGCAATTGGAAGATTATATTCATCATATAGAGAGATGTTACTATTTTCAAACTCCAAGTGGAAAGGGAGATGAGACTTCGGGATTCTAAGGATGAACAGAGGTCTCTTTGGTTCCAGAAGGGACCACTGGTCCATACCAATCCCCTTTAATGTGTTATAGTATCGCCCTCGAATCATGACAGAGGTTTCTATACAATTGGTAATGGCAACCTGCGCAGAAGCATTGGAAAACAAGATGTAATTAATTGTCACTTAGATAATGAAAATTCAAATTCTGTGGCCTGCTCACTAGACAGTTAATGGTAGTTACTTTCGGGTCAGGAGTGTATACGGCAGAAGGATGTGCATCCGCAGAACTCTGCCATATTGCAGTTATGTTGAGCATTTGTCTACATCCAGCATTTATGTCGATGCAGACGGCAGAACAGCAGTACCTACAGTGTTGAACCTATCTCTTAAAACGCCCTTGAAAACCACCATCCTACTCAGTGAGATTATAATCTGAACATGCGAGTTTAGTCCCCTGAATGCCCTATGTCATGATTATGGTGACTAAATCGCTTAGGAAGTCTCCATAGTATGAAGGTGCTGGGCCACTCATTTCCCAAAAATAACAAATACTGAAGACATAATGGGTGAGAATGGGCTTGGGTGAATACAAGCAATCTCTTCCTACTCCAATGGTCCCTATGAGTGCTAGGGAACATCCAAGGTCTGCCCTCTTGAAAGCAACTCTAGCCGCCAAAAACCCATGCAAAAACCGACCCAGGGTAGGCAAAGCTCGAACAGAAGTGGGGAATAAATTCCAGGTCCTTGCCCCAGAAACCACAAGTGACCTGGACATAACTCGAGCATGATGGCGGGGAATCATAATGGCATGGGACCGAGAAGAAGAGGCAGGAATAACTAGAGCATTTAGGTAAGAAGGTAGCATACCATGCAGAATTAGAAAGATTAAGGTGACGGAGAGAATAGTGAGGGGGAAAAAAGTCTGCCAATTCGGGTAGGCAGTATAATATAGCTTCCTCACTTGAATCACATGAACGTATAGAATAGTTGGGTAGGTTCATTCAGTGGACAGGTGGAGCGCATCCATGCATGATTTTGATAATTCTGATATGGGACCATCTGCGATCCGACCCACTCATACTTTCAGCTCTCTGCATCTATTTTTCGCGTAGTTAGAAGCGTTACAGAAGAAAGTTACAGTATGATACAAACAAAATTCATAGGGAACTATGAAAGTATTATTCCTGATCGACCCTCCAAGTTTGAACTCATTTCAACGACATTTAAGGTAGTTATAGGAGTTTCAAGTATTTCACGTTTGCGCATGCGCAGACGAAAGTTACAGTACTTTTGCAATTACTTTAGTATGGGACCATCTGTGACCCAACCCGTACCTCCGCTCCACAATTCAGCCCATTTCGACCGTTATTTCGGGTAGTTATGGGCGTTACAAGGAATTGACCACAGACAAGACAGAACCAAAAATGTTCCTTGATGTCTGAAACGCAAAATGGTGGCGGAAATCTCAATTTTGGAGGCCACACTTTTTAAAAAATAATTAATCGCGTATCCTAACTTACGGTAGTGAAATAACTTAGGGGATTTTCATAATTAAAAAAAAAATTATATTGACATGGTGTACTCTGAACAGATTCCCACATTTCGTATTTTACAATACCATTAATCTAAAACACACAAAAAAGAAATCCATAAATTTGATATCTTAGCTCTTGACAAAAAATATAAGCTCCAAGCACCTTCCTAAAGTGAACCGTCCAAGGAATCTAAGCGGAGAATGGGGAATATTAATTTACTACTACCCATGGTTCTGAAAGTTACTGATTTTTTCCAAAACGGCTTTTTGTGCTGTCTGCTGATGAGAAAAATCGAATCGGTTTGCAGGAATAGCGTACATCTGTTTGGTTTCCAAGATGACGAGGGAAGGGTCAATGACGTCATTGCCACTACATATCTCTTCTTCCATGCTACAATCATAGCAGAACAGCAACTTCTCTGGAAGAAGCATCGATATCACAGCTCACCTAAACGTCGTGGATTATATAAAACAAACTGTATCCATAGAAAGGCGGCAATGACGTCATCAAAACTTCCACATCTAATTATTAGAAATTTACTACTTCTTGTATAAATGAGAAATATGTACTGTCTCAACTTTGTGTCTACTTTCAGACAAAAAAACTGAAAAATACTTGGGTGTTCCTCATTTAAGTTTTTTGAAAAATATACAAGTGAGCAGGTCAGGAACTAAAGGCCAGATGAAGAACCCCCCAAGGGCGGGTTCAAGAAACCAGAGAAAGAATCTGACACGGACAAACTTCGGTGCAAGCCTTTTGACGAAATTAGGTCGCCTGAAAAAGCTGAGTTGTCTAACCCCTCAAGCTCGAGTCAAATGCAGGTTAACCCCTACCCACTGTCCCACTGGGTTTACTCACTGCTCATCATTGTAACCTCCCATTAACGCGAAATTTAAAAAAAACACCATTTGACTGCTGCATTATGGAACAGTGATCACTTTTCTTATGGTTTCAGCGATGAATAAAACTTACACACGAATCAGAAATGGTTATAGGGCAATGAAAGAAAGGAATGGCAGGCCATGGACTAAGAAGGAACAACCACTTGAAAAAGGCTGAGTCCACTGTCTCTCCTTCAGCAACATTAGACTTGTTCATGTTGCCCTCTAGTTCTTGTGCAGTTCACAAATGCATGCGAATGAGCGAGCTGCAGAGAGCCGTTAATGCTGGCCAGGTGCGAGAACCAAAGGTTGCACATTCGGATGAACAAGGGCAGCTTGAACCCTCACTGTAATGAACCTCTCATAACTTTGAATGTCCTTCCTCAAACATCCCATAACCTTATCCAAGATTCCACGTTTGAGTGACAAAATAAAACTCTACCTAATCTATTTCATTCTGATCGTGCAGTCACCAGAACAGAACATGAACTAACTAAATAAACCTGCACAAGCATGAAAAACTGGATATGAACTGAACTTGCTCAGTTCAGGCAGCATGAACAAAGCTTGTATCTTGCGCAAACTGGTGAACTACACATTCCATCACAGAACCACGAGAGGGTGTCTCTGAAGAGCAGTTCATTATTTATTAGAAAAGAAGGGGGATGCTTCAGCAGAGAATTTCGGACTTCCAACCATGACAGGGGAAAACGTCTGCCAATTTGAATAGGCAGTATAACTTCCTCACTTGAATCACATGAACGTATAGAATTGTTGGTAGGTTCATTTTGATACGGGACCATCTGCGATCCAACCCACGTGTACCTTCAAAATTTCAGCTCTCTACGACTATTTTTCGCGTAGTTAGAAGCGTTACTAGGAAACGGGCAACATTTCATGTCCGCACATGCGCAGACGAATGAAATTCTTATGGAACTATCTAAGAATTATTCTTGATCGATTTCAACGATATTTAAAGTAGTTACGGGCTTTCAAGTATTTCACGTTTGCGCATGCGCAGACGAAACGATTTCCATGATTTTGAAACGGGACCATTTGCGATCCAACCCGCGTGTAGGTACCCTCAAAATTTCAGCTCTGTACGACTGTTTTTCGCGTAGTTAGAAGCGTTACAAGGAAATGGTCAACATTTCATGTTCGCGCATGCGCAGATGAAAGATACAGTGCGATTTCAATGAAATTCATAGGGAACTATGAAAGTATTATTCCTGATCGACCCTCCAAGTTTGAACTCATTTCAACAACATTTAAGGTAGTTATAGGAGTTTCAAGTATTTCACGTTTGCGCATGCGCAGACGAAAGTTACAGTACTTTTGCAATGACTTTAGTATGGGACCACATGTGACCCAACCCGTAGGTACCTCCCCTCCACAATTCAGCCCATTTCGACCGTTATTTCGGGTAGTTATGGGCGTTACAAGGAATTACCACAGACAGACACGGACCCAAAAATGTTCCTCGGTGTCTGGAACGCAAAATGGAAGTGGAAACTTTCATTTTGGAAGACATACATTTTTTTTTACTCAATCACGAATCCAAGGCTTCCCTATCTTCGGTAGTGAGGAAGCAAAAAAATCACCTCACAATCAAAAAAGGAATAATAAAAATGGTTCATTATTGAAAATAAAACTGAGAACGTCTCACAACCCAAAGTTTAACAAGAAGAAAAACCTAGATAGGGAAAATCGCAGGTTATCCGTGACATAGCCAAACTGGGAAATAATCCACCGATATTCCTGATATATCCCGAGTTCTATGTCTTTTGTGAGGCGTGAATAACCAAACCCCGACTCAGCTTTTTTGAAGAATTTTGATGGGGGTAAAACTAGGTTGGGGCTGCGGTTTCCTTGAACCAGCCCTTTTATGGGTTCAACCGAGAATAGGAATATTACAATTTCATGAAAATAATACAACCGCTAAACCTCACATGTGACAAGGAAGACTCCAAATGCTTCCAGAACTCCAAATGTTTCACAATCTCGTGCTGAACCACTGACGTCCACATCATAGCGAAACTCAAGATGAAAGCTCCAACACCAGTAAGGCATAAATGCTTGGTGATGGAGTTGCGGAACCATTTGTCCAGGTATTTTGATTGGAGAAATTCAGCGGGTGGATAGATAATGAGGTAGAACGCTGCCTTTATTGAGATCATGGGGAAGAGTTGTGTATTGTAGTAGAGCATCGAAATCTGGACGAAATACAGGTAGTCTGGAAAATCAATGTATTTCACAATCTACTGTCAATGATAATTCAAATAAGTACACCTACGCCTGTTTTGGTGCTCTGTGGAGTTAGGTGGATGCGGATATATTCAATTCACAGCAGAATGTCTGCAAGCTGCAATAAGTTTGACAAGCAGGCTGTCTTCGCCATATATATTATATCACAAGTGGGAGAGGCATAGACTGTATGCACTCCGAGTGGATCATTCCCAGAACCGAGAATGAGCACTGAGGGAAGTGAGCCCTGAGTTCTGCTGTCACAGTTCAGCACAAAGGGCAAAATACCCCGAAAAATCAAAAACTGACCAATTTTTTTTTTCTCTCAGAACTCTATTTTACATTGATGGGAAACTATAGATTTGTAGAAACATCCATTATTATTTACTTGGACGTCACATAATCAACATGTGATGAAGCAGGCAAAGCATCAAAACCTGTGGATCTCACCAAAGATGCATGGCTGTCCTGCACCTACGCTGCTGCACTCTTGCAGCATTTTTTTATCTCCCAGTTCTCAAACTCTTTTGCAGCCCCTATTTCTGGATACGACACTGATAACGTTGTCTGTCGTATATAGTCACTAGACTATTTACCTGTTATAAGTTTAAATCACTCACTGCTAGTACCTACATAAAAAATTGTGTATTTACAAATCAAACATTTTTCACTTTCAATTAAACTCGAGTAAAAAAAAGTGAAAAATAATTAAATAAAAAGTTAACGTTGAGTAAGAAGGAATTGGCAGTGTGTACCTACCGAAATTTGCGTTACTTGTCAATACCTTCTGTACAAGCTCAATATGAGGTGAAATTTGTGAAAGATTTTGATGAGTTCCTCCATTTGAATATTATTATGTTCCTTGTCTTGTTTCGTTTGTTAATTTGTTAACATGAAAAATAAGTACCTACCTACACAATTATTTTTCAATTAGTTGATAATTATACTCCTACTACTACATGGATGCTAATAATCACCTATAAGCTTCAACCAAGGTTTTCCATGTAGTTATTTTTGGGGGAAACTTGAAGCTCTATGAATAGCAAAGTACTTTTTAGTTTTAGAAAAAAAAACTAAGCACATTTCATGCAAAAGCAATGTAGATACAATCTCACCTCAATCTCTACTTTCAAATGGAACAAATAAAAAGTGGTCAGTACGGTGTACGGCGGACAGACAGACTTTTTTTATTGCAAAATTTTTTAACACATTTTATTACATTTTTTTAATTCAAAATGTTATCAAATTTTGATGGAGGGATACGAATTTTTTTTTCTTGCTCCATTCCAATGGTTCATTATTGAAAATAATAAACCAAAAAGTGGGTAGAGCCAATTTTCGCTGCTTGACAGCACATTAATATTCGTACAAGTACCTATTACGCCCTGATCTCCAACATCTTTAGCTTACCCAGTATTACCAACACACAAACATAAGCTGTGAGAGGAAGAGTCACCAACAGTATTCCAAGAAAAGTTCTGGCATTTGTCAGTGATCTGTCACTGAAGGTGAAACATCGAAAGTCCTTGGGACCATGTGTTCTCTTGAAGAAACACCTTCTGAGAATATATTTATCCAGCTTTTTACATGCAAGACAGAAAGCGTATGCCAATGACCTTTCAATTATAGCCAACGGTCCTCTCTGAAATGAAGAACGACTACTAAATGAGGAAAAAATAGGAAGTTAAGTACAACATGTTACATCGATTTTTTAAGTTACATTAGGCTAGACGGTGAACGCCCACATTGTCCTTCCAACCTGGGGTAATGAATACTATAATTCCACAAGGTGCTGCCATAGTTGATCCAGGAATTAATGGTTCCAGGAAAGAGGGAGGACTGAGAGACAAGTCAACAAAAAGGCACTGCCAACTATTTCGGTACAGGCCTTCTCCTAATTGAACAATCACAAGAACGACCAGCAATTAGACTGGTATTCAATGACAAAATTATAGATCGAAAAGAATCGTTATTGGACTCGGGACTGAACCTTCTCAGCAGACGATTAATACAAATGGAAATGCTGCCATACATTTTGGACATCTGCTATGAGGTTTGCAAAATGGAATCCAACAACCACTTCAGTCGTTGTCGCATCACATGGATTGGGTTGGATCGCAAATATTTTGTGAGGCTCATTGTGTCAGGGTGGGAGTAGGCAGCTTGTATTCATCCATCCATACCCGTTTCCACTCTATTATGTACTTCTGTGAATAAAGTGTGTTTCACTCCAAGCACTTTCCTATAATACATAGGATCCACCGGAATTAATGCGTTTTTCAAAATGCTAGCATTCCGTACGGGATGGTCCAATGGAGGTGTGGGACAGCTAGTTGGAAAGAAGAAAAGCAGGAGTTTCAGTTAACACTATGGCGTGAAGGTCATTGCGTCTTAACTGTATGCAGTCATGTCCAAAATGGCGAATCTGTTATTAAGACGCACCAAGACTTTCGGATATTTTCAGATTCCATATCCTAACTCATAACCATAATACGATCTTGACATGGGCCCCCACATTCAGTGCAACAAGTACTGTGATGTGGAGGAGACCAATCGGACGAAATCAGACTATTAGGACGCCTGAAAATGTGGACAGTGTTAGGGTGGATTCTCAGCAGAACTCCTACAGTTCTGTTGTTGGAGCGATCGAGATAAGAGCAGAATAGAGGAAGCACATAGGGGGAGGGGGCTCATCTGACCTTGAGAGCTAGCTGAGTGGAAAATGGCGGCCGGACTGATCCCACCAGGTATTTAAAAAAAAAAAATTGAAGCACCCTACCATTAACTTCCAGATGTGACTTTCAATCTTGAATCGCATTACATCGAATGGAAAAAACCTAACAAGAAATACATGCAAGAAAATGATCAAACACCAAAACTTAACCTTCCAGGATTCACGATGCATTTTGTTGATTTAAAACATCTTGAAAGAAAGTACATAGGGTGTCACGCAGTGAGAACCTAGATGGCTTCAGCAAAGTACATCCATGAGCCGAACAAATGGCAACCATGATGTGGTAATTAGTTGTGAGTTGGAGGTGTACGTTCAATGAAAACTGAATAGTAAGTGGCACTTCATGTCGACCGATGAGTCAAACGACACCTTTGAAAGAAGCGCGTAGCTGTAAGTAGCAGAGCCCATGATGCCTTGTAGTTCGCGCAAGGCATCATGGAAAGCTGTGAAAATAGATTTCAGGTGTCCGTTTCCACGTCCCCCTCGCCCTCTGTGCTCCCTCTATCCTACTCTTATCTCGATAGTTGGTGTACCACTTCTCTTGAGATACATGCAACAATTCTTGGCAAACTCGGGTTTTGTAGGGGTGAAACGTTAAATCCTTTTTTAAGATGCGATTCACCGTTGATTGATTAATTCCAAAGAAGTGGCGCGTAGGGGCTCTGCCCAGTATCCATCCTAACTCTGTCCACGTTTTTGGGGATCCTAATCGCCTGATCACCGTACTTGTTGCACTGAATGTGGAGACCCATCTCAAAATCGTATTGTTGTCAGGAGTCAGGATGTGGAACTACAGATTCGCCATTTTGGAAGTAACGGCGTACAGTCAAAACGCGATGATCTACACTCCACATCATGGTGTAAACTGAAAATCCCTCTTCTCTTCTTTCCAACAAGCTGTCCTAAAAACAAATACGTTAAATGGCCAAATTTACCTAAAACCCTAGATATTCCTTTTATTTATGTATTTCGACTGTAGATCCAAAAACGCTGCAAATTATTACACAACGTTTTATTATTTACCTGTATAGATGCTCCTTCTGCGTAGGTGAGTGCTTTCTGTGGTCAATACCTACCCCCGCGCTCCCCCCAGGAAAGCCCTAAATCAAGTACTAGAGCCACAGTTTCATAAAAATGCGCAGGATTCAATAATTCAATCATTAATTATTTGTTGTTATTCATGAAGCATAACGTTTATTCAAGTTACAAAAGTACCTATCAACAAAATCCAAAAGAGAAAAACCAACACACCACATCATCGTTTCATTTGATTCTTCAAATGAAATAATATCACAGAACAACCAACTCTACTTCATACAGCCATTTGTGATTATAATCAGGTGTTACCCTGCAATGATATCTAGGGCCAATTCCCATTAACCTAGCTATATAACTATGGGGCCTCAATCTGTGGCAATATGTGTATGGCCCATTGAAAACTATGAACACCCCTCCACCAATACTGGGGCCAATTATACCCCCTTTCCAATATTGGGGACCAAAACAAAATAATAAACTAGAAGTAGGACATGACGCAATTTCAAAAACGCTGCAAATTATTACACATCGGTTTATTATTTACCTATACAGATACTCATTCTACGTATTAGATCACTGTTTTCTGTGGTCAATACCCTCAAGCTCCCCCCAGGAAAGCCCTAAATCGAGTACTGGAGCCGGCCAAGGAATTGAAGTTTCAGACGAATGCGCGGGATTCAATAATTAATTATTTGTAGTTATTCATATAAGCATAAGGTTAATCGTTGTGTAATAATTTACCTGTATAGATACCCTTTCTGCGTAGACAGTATAATGAACCGTTGTGCAATAATTTACCGTTGTGTAATAATTACCCAGTAATACTTCAAAGTTTGTTCAAGTCGCAAAAGTATACCTATCAACAAAATCCAAAAGATCCATCATTTTTCAAATGAAATGTCACAGAACAACCAACTCGACTTCGTACAGCCATCCGTGATTATAATCAGGTGCTCCCTAGGAATGATACCTGGGCCAGATTCATACCGTTTCATTCACAATCATGTTGACGAAGCTTTTCGGTGCAAACGAAGGGCTGGTCGAGCAATGCTCTGGGTGGTCTCAAAAAATTCTTTAGTTCAAGACCAATCTAAAAACGTAAAAAACGCATACCCTTCTATCTAAAGTTTTCGATCTACGGCGTTCTGAAAATTGTAACCCCTATTTTTCACCCCCTAGAGATGACTGATTCAACACCGAACTTAGAGGACCATCTATACTCCAAACGTGACCTACAAACCAAATTTCATTAATTTTGGTTCATGGTAACCAAGAAAAGTGAAGTACGGCGTACGGCGGACGGACAGAAATTGTTTATTACATTTTCGGGTTCAACATACTCTGAAACGTAAGCCATAAAATTTTGAAGGGGGGGGGGGGGGGGGTTAACTTTTTTTTTTCATGCTCGATTTCAAAGGTTCAGTACTGAAAATAATAAACCAAAAGGAGGGAGGACACCGCATAAAAAGTAGGGCATGTCCTCCAAAAGTAGGACAGATGGTAACCCTGCCCCTATAGGAACATTCCAATCGGAGTACTACCATTTTGAACCAAAGCACTGCCACGTAGAATCGACTGTAGAGCTCAAGATAATCAACTAATAAGATCTATGCAGATTTCATCAGGGCCTCTTTTTCGGGCGGGTTCACATGGACGCTTAATCGACGTAAAACGTAAATGCTTAATTGAATTTAATTAACTGACCAGGTTTACGCTCTTTACGTGAGACGGCTTTTGACCCAGACCGTCCAAGATCGAAAAATATACATATTCTACGCGCTTTACGGATCTGCGCGTGGGGTTCTACGCAGGCGAAGCGGGAACAAGGGCGACTTCTCGAAGATTACCTACTTTACATATTTATGTAACCATGCCTTCCATGTGAATGGCTAGATGCGCTTCACGCCTTTGCGTTTTAGTCGACTACGCGTCAATGTGAACCCTGCATTGTTAGGAAAATAAAATTAGGAACTTCATTTTTTTTAAATTATTCATCATTTTATGCAACTTCATTATTTAAACACTTCGAACAGCATGAACTACGAGGGTAGGTTGTAGGTGTAGGTGCCTATGTAACTAACACAACTTCTGAATTAAGATGTACACTTACAGTGGTTAGAAGAGTATTTCTTGAGAACAGCCAAAATCCAACATACATACTCATGATGACAACGTCAATACCCAAGATGGTTGCATAGCGTATCCTGCTGGAGCCAGACAACCACACAGCCAGTCCGCCCAAGAACATACCAATGGACCAAACATATACTAGAACCCAGAAGAACGTTCTGGGTTTCCGGAAGTAGTTGTGCTCCATCACAGAATTGGCTATCACACAAATTCTCAAAGGTTCAGAGACTCTGTTGGATAAAAAGATACAAAATGACAGAACTTGAATATTTACAAGCACAGTGACATGACAAGGTAATCGAATTTACAGGAAGGACTCATTCATTCAACACATTTTTCATAACGCATCGCTCCAAGTAGTAACGAACCAAGCACTTATATGTACACTCAACATGCTCTGTGGCTCAAGGCCTGTATGACACCAACCTTCACATAGCCCGAAGGGCCTAGAAGAGCACCGTGGTCTAAAATCTGACATCCACCTATTCGCTCCAATCGAAAAAAAAACATAACAAGCAATAGGCAAACTACCAAAGAGCACTTACAGCAAGATCCCCCAAACTGGATTCGCCGCGTCAGTCAAAATAAGTTTTACTTTCGATCGGAACACATGTG
Organism: Leptopterna dolabrata; assembly: GCA_954871275.1. NCBI lineage: Eukaryota > Metazoa > Arthropoda > Insecta > Hemiptera > Miridae > Leptopterna > Leptopterna dolabrata. The sequence continues at coordinate 42,404,075 of OX940979.1, forward strand.
GATAGATGGCAACGGTGAAGTACATAATTGGCAAACAACTGACAAGGATAAGCAAGGTTAGAACGGAATAGTAATGGCCAATATAAGAGTCACATAAAATCCCAAAAAGCAGAACCACGCAACAACCATAAAACCTAGAACAAACAATAATAATTGGTAAATAGAGCAATATATATTCCTATTATTTTTTGAAGCTGGCAAAGACATTGATGGACTGCACCGTGGGACAGTACAGGTAGGCATCACGTGAATGCCACTAAGAAAATTTCTATATAAGAAATTGTACTAACATGATACAGTTAAATACCCTTCAATACAGCCTATTGCAGTGAACCACATAAAGCGTTTGTCATTTATAACATCTTCAAATTTTTAACAAACATCTACTTATGATGCAGACAATCCCCCAGAGCTGAAGATCTGATTTCGCCTGATCATCAATACGGGTGGATTGGGGGAAGTCAAGGCAGGGCAATAACAAGTTACCTACCTGATTAAAAAAAATAATTACAGGCATGATGTAAAGGTACACATCATACTAACTTGGCTTCAGTAGTCATGGACAGTATTTGATGGTCGTTGTACAAGCTAATGAATTCTCCCAAGCCGTACATAGAGTACACAGTCAAACTGGTCACTGCAAACATGTACATCGCCTCCATCAGCAGTAACAATGATGGCCATATTTTTCCTCCAGACAATTCAGGCAAATTTTCTATTACCACCGAAGTATCAAATTTGAAAGATACGGCTGATTGTCTGCTAGCAAAGCTTGCCTTCTTCATGTTGAATGTAGGTCTGACTCCACTGAAGACTCGCACAATAAAACCTGCAAGTTCTTTTTGAAATCAGAATAGATACAGTAGCTTAGGCAATATGTAAATAATTAACAAGTAAGATTAAGCAGGATAAATACATGTGAAGTACTAGAATTATTATTATTTGAAGCTTTGATTTATGTATCTTAAAGATACGATTGGGAATGTGCAGATTTATTTTTCCATGTTTGCGTCTCGATTTGTGCTCAAGTTGGAGTCTGTCTTCCTGTAAGCTGCTTGCCCCAGAAGAGTTTTCCAATAGAGAGCTTCCCAAGAAGAAGACATTATTGTATAAGTTTCGTATCATCATGAACGATCTAGCGTTTACCTGAGGAGGTTTGGTTGACTCGTAAATTTGTATGGATTCATACATTGTCTCTATAGGTATTTCGGATTAAAAATTGGAAGTTAGGGGTTTTTAAGGGCTGTTAGCTAGTTTCACGGAACAACCAACTCAATTTCATAAAGGTATGCATGATTACGCCTAAAAATAATCAGCTGCCGCCTAGAAACGATATCTGGGCTTGATGTTATAGGTTACCTACCGTCTGATGAGCATTCATGTTGACGAAGCTTTTCTGTTCAAACTTCAATGCCACTAGACACAACACACGGGAAACTGGTTCGCGGGCATCGGTTCGGCAAATCAAACCAGTCGTTCTCTTTCCATCCGTTTGCTGCCCAAGCTACATGAAGTTTTGAGATGAAAATTGGCAGTGGGGTTCAAGGGTGCTGAATCCGATTCTGAGATCAAAAATAAAACATTCCTACGCATGGAAATTGCCCATTATTGAAAATAATAAACCAAGAACACTTTAAAAAAAATACTTGTGATTTTCTTACCTGACTTTCATCATGAATTCCTACGTCCGATTCTACAGGGGTGGGTACCACTGCCGAGGCTTCGATGAAGTCATGAAAAGACTTCATAAATAAAGAACACGAAAAGACGAGTTCAGCAGCACTGTCACAATCACATATTTTAACAGCTAGTAAAAACAAGAGTTTTCGCTGATGAAAAGGTGAAGAATGGCTCGTGTCCTCTACACACAGCTGAACACCCTGAGCTGTGTCGGGGAACCGAACAAATAATGTTTTTCAACTCGATGGAAGACCAAGTTTGTCACGAATTTCCGCACGGGCAAGAAAATAGAAAAATATACAAAAATGGGAACTTGGTTCCCCCGAACCCAGGAGTGTGTAGACCGCTTTTACTGTGAACGAACAGCTGGACGTACAATGCTCCGGGTGGTCTCAAAAAATCATCCCTCAAGTTCAAAACCTCATAACAACGTCATAAAACGTCATAAAAACCACATAGGTATGTGATGATCCAGCGGGAGCTATACTAGAAATAAGGTACACGAGACTGTCTGAGTATTGAGTTGTCAAATGACAATTTATTGGCGATTTACAGCTTCTTTTATACCCCTTGATACATGCCCAGAGAGGGGTAGGGAGTCCCCGCTCTGGGAAGCCGTTAGACGCGGCTTATAATGCAAGCGACGCTATTTACATAGTGTTAGGGAGCAGCTGATCACCACACTGCTCCCCCCAGAATTGAAGTTAAATACTGCAATTATGTAAATGACGATGAATCTTGTTGATGAGGCGTCGGTGTTGGTGAAAGAGGCTGCGTGTGAGCTGTGTAGTCGCCGAGTAGGTGGGTGGCTTGAGGAGTTCGTGGTGTCTCGCCGTCGTGTGTTAGCGGCGGCTGCGGTGTGGGATGCGTGAACGTGCTCGGATGCGGTCCAGCTGGAAGCATCGAGGGCGATGTCTCAGAGAGCGCTGGAACGGGCAGCTGGAAGAGGTGATCTTCCAAGGCGGCTTGAATGGCGAGGCAGGAGGTGCCGGACCAGGTGACGTCGGCCGGGCCTGGAGTAACGGCTGCGCCTGGGTCCCAGTGAAGACGGTGTCGGGAGAGGCCTGTGTCCCAGGGTGTGATAGGCCGTGTTTGTGACGGAAGACCGAGAGGGCGCCTGGTAGAGGATGATGTTTTCGGAGGCGCTTTGTTGGGCCCGCCGGCGAGGGCGTGAGGGCGAGGTGCCGCAGGAGCTGCGCCGGTCGAGGAGGTGAGTTCGGTGACATCCGCATGTTGAGTGGGCCTGAAAAGAACCGTATGTTGAGTGGGCCTAAAAAGGCCCGTATTTCGCTTTAATAAGTGTGATAGGCCGTGTAGGTGATGGAAGACCGGGCGCTGTGTCGGGCCAGGATGTGCCAGTGTTACAGCTTGCTCCAGCTACAGCTTGTTACAGCGGCTTATAATGCAAGCGACGCTATTTACATAGTGTTAGGGAGCAGCCGATCACCACAAGGTATGTACAACTTTGAGTTTCCGAGCTACGGCGTTCTGAAAATGTCAACCCCTATTTGTCACTCTTAGATTATGACTGACGACATAACGCCGAGCTTCGCGAACCAACTAGGTACACTCCAAACGGGACCTAGAAACCAGATTTCATTAATTTTGGTTCGTAGTAGGTTAACTAAGGAAAGTGCCTCGGACGGTAAACGGACACCAATTTTCGGGTTCTATGTACCTAGTGTAGATACCTCTTCCTTGTAACGCAAACCATCGAATTTTGAGGGGGGGGGGGGGGGAGGACAACGAGAAGAAATTTGAAATACCGTGGCGTCAAATTTTCAACCAAAACTCGTTAAATCATCCTGAGATCACATGAGAAAGACGGTAATAGGTAGTGTACAAAGTCGATTTGACGCTCAAGTGATCCAGACATCCGAAAGTACGACATGACCACGTCTTGTTGGGCCACGTCAAATTGGACCAAAATATATTTATGTAGTACTTAACCTACCAAATGTCTGTTAAATTCCAAGAAGACCGAAACACCATTTAGTTCGAAAAGGTCCTGCCAACGAGTTTCACGATTCCGAGCTTAGCCAGGTAAAATATTCAACTGAAATATGTTCAATCTAAAACGCTGGTTTGGGAGGAACTTTATCTGCTCAGATCAACGTTCTGGAGCTGAGCTCAGAATCATGAAATTTCTCAAAACCTTCGCACTAAACGGCGCTTTGGACGTATCGGAATCGAACAGGAATTTGGTGTCTACCTAACTACATTTTGATCCTATTTGACTAGACCTCCCTACTTTCAGTTTGTGGATCACTTGAGCTTCAATCCGATATAACACACTAAAAACGCTGCAGTCCTTAATCACATGGGTTTATTATTCTATCGGACATAAACAGAAATTCCGGCTGTTCATTTATTCTTTCGTTCAGCTGCAATAACTGAAATACCTATTTTTGATGGTTTCCATCTATTTTAGCCCCCAAAAACTAGAATTAGGCTCCTATTTTTGACAAATTATCTTTGATCATTGATAGTGCCATTTAACTGTCATCATTCAACTGTTGATACTAACTGTAGTGCTATTATACAAGTTTATGGTAACTTCAGACATTTCCCAGGTTTTTGACTCATAAAAATTTTTTTGGGAGCTGAAACTTCGTTAGAACCTGAATTTTTCACTCTTTGGTCAAAATCAAATTCATATTCGGTCCCCTCGACCTAAACGCATGGAAAACTATCCTCACAAGCTCATGTTACGAAAACTCAACAAAAAAACCTATTTTCACACCCACTTAAACACTCTCGGGTATATTCCGATCGGGCTGCAAAGTTTTGGGACACAACTAGGGCCTAAATGCAGCCTATGTGCGAAAGAACGAATTTTTTGGACCGAAAATAAGGTAAGTGATACGGCGTGCGGCGGACGGACATTGCATATTAATTTAGAATCTATACACCTTGAAACGCAAAAAAAAATGTGAGGGGTGTTCAACAAATATTTTGCTGGGCGACCACAGAATAATAAACCAAAAGCGTCGTTCTCTTGTGATTCAAGCTACATTTGAGAACTTTTCAAAAGTTCTCAAATGTAGCTTGAATCACAGCAGACGTATCAATTATTCCTGATGCCAGTAGTATTTTTTTTGACTCCGAGGAAAATGACTTTCGTCCGGTACGCATTTTTTATTTGAAAAATCGAGCTTCTTTCGACTTGAACCTTGCATTTGATATATTCTTGCCCGATTTCGCGTCAAAAATGTCGATCTCAGCTATGTATCTTAGATTTAATATAATAGGTACATTCCATGTAGGTATTTTAGATTATATAGCTGTATTGTAACTACCTATAATCAGGCCCACTGCTGAGTACAGAATCACGAAATCACCAATTTTCATCAGCATCGAAATGTACGGGTATTTCAGCTTTAGTTTCAGTTTGAGCCCGATTTGTTTAATAACCATGCACCTTCCCAATACGATCGAACAGGTTAAGAAGACATCTTGCGACTTCAAATGTTGGTTTTCGCGTTGACTATTTTAGGATTTGACTTGTACCACCTATCATCAGTATGAATCCATTTGTTTGGTTGGGATTTACGGACTTGTAAAGTGCTACATTAAATACTTACCTACCCAACGTCATTCAGGCTTCTCACTCTGATTCCAGCAACATTAATTTGCTGGTGACTACCTACCTACGTAACATACTACGTGTGCGCATATATGTCTGTAACACGCTACAAGCCGCAATTTTAGTTATTTTGACTTAAAATTTTGAGGGTAGACTCGTTGGGGCCTCCCAAATTTGGCGTATCGACGACGCGAAGTCAAAAGAGGCGGCATGGCGTGAGCGTCGCCGCAGATGCCAAAACACGTAATAATGGGTCCTTCGGCATAACATTTTCAGGGTACATACTCACAGGAATCCTGTCAGAAACTGCTGTACCTACCTACAGGTTTTGGAACCAACAACGGCGCCAGTCGGTGCCGAAAAATCCAAAAACAGCTAATTTGGGGTAGGCACACGTTGAAGGTACCTATTCGTTTTACTGGAGCTAGGTACGTGAGGCTACTGGTCAGCGGATCCACTGGTAGGTATTTCAATACCTAGTTGTACGCAGATATACGGTATACTTACCTACCTACACTCAGTTTATTACTTACGTACCTATTACACCTACGGCTCCCTTACAGTAGGTTCACGTTAATGTGATGATTGATGAATAATACGTTGATTTATTTACTTGGTCTCAAAAATCACATATTGCTGTCACCTCACTCCTAGGTAATATATTAACCTACCATGCGTTATAGGATCAAGATTCCAATGAAATTCATGTGAAACTACCGAACTCATTTCAACGATATTTTAAGTCAGTTATGGGGGGCGTTTCAAGTATTTCACGTCTGCACATGCGCAGACGAAAGTTACCGTACTTTTGCAATGATTTCGGTACGGGACCATCTGTGACCGAACCCGCACCTACCCTCCAAATTTCAGCCCATTTCGACTATTATTTCCGGTAGTTATAGGCATTACAAGGAATTGACCACATACAGAGACAGAACCAAAAATGTTCCTTGATGTCTGAAACGTAAAATGGTAGTGGAAATTTTAATTTAGGAGGAAGCATATTTTTTTACTCAATCACGAATCCAAGGCTTCCCTAACTTCGGTAGTGAGGAAGCAATAATATCATAGAAGACAATTTACAGATGACCGAGGAGTCACTACAGAAAACAATGCTGTTGTTCAAGGAATCAAACGCAAACTCAAGTGTGCGGCCATTAGACCCTAGTCTGGAGGAGTAGGAATACTATAATTTACATACCTATACAGTATTTCGAACTGCCCTATCTCAAATGAAGAGGAAAGACCAAAGTCGGACTACAGACTTTCAAGCTGCCTACCTACTTGTGGATCATTTTCGTTCCACAAGAGTTGCCGAATGCTCCATACACTTTGACGATGGCCGTAGATGGATTCTATTCTGTGATTAACATATTTCCAAGTCATGACAGTGAAATGGAAGAACGGCGCCAGATTTGAAGGGATCAAGAGGAAAAAAAACGTAGCTGCAAAGGCTTCCTCAACAGTTCGCTATTTTCAGTGTTCAGTCTAGATAACCCTCCTGTATAGACAAGGCTTGCGGAGAGTTGGACAGACAAATAAGAACCCAAGTATTTAAATCGGCATTCATTAGGCACCTCGGCTTTGTAATAACTATAAATGAAATATTACTCACGTACCTTTAGTAGAGGAAGACGGTGGTAAGTAGAAATCAAATCGCAGCACTAAACAATCACCGAAAAGCACAGGTCAACAGAAACCCATACAGCACTACTGTTGGGAATGATTAGCAGAACTATTCCTCCATGGAGAGCTTTTAGTTATGTCGTCATGTGAATGATTATGGTGTGCTAGGCCTCTCTCGTTTGTCTGGCTGGGGAAAAATCCTGATAACCGTTTTTTTGTTTTTTGACGTGCAGTTTCAGTTCATTTTTCATTTGAATATACGCCCAATTTTTCGGCAAGATTTTGTATTGTAAAGTGTTCTTCTTTAAGCCAAACATAAACATACAGATCGAACATTTGGCGACCGTGACAGGACTGTTTTTTTTCTCCCTTGGTCTGTGTGTGGGTTTTTGAAGTGAACCAAGGCGTTGAGTACCTACCTACCTACTTCCATCAATCTTCATTTTTGTTTTTAGACTTGGTGGTAAGTTATTTTTAGCCCATTTTGCTCGTTAGTAATGGAGTCGATAAAGAAAAGAGGTATAGTTCGCGCTGTGATAACAAAATCATGCAACACCCTTCTGGAGTTGTTAAACCAGGATAACCCCGATGTCCATGACATTACTGCCCGTTTCCGGGTTTTAGAGACTCGTTTCAATGAAGCAACTCAGCTTAATGAAGAAGTTTCGAGCGGTTTAATTGAGCAGGGCGACAAGGAGTCCGAAGATTTACTTTTTAAAGAGTTGTGTTCTACTGATGAATATAGTATTAAATTTTACACTATCAAAGCGAAGATAGATAATCTTTTGAGAACCCCTGATACGGATGGCGCCTCGGAGCGTTCCTCTCATCTTCATGGCTCCAGGAAGAACATTCGTCTACCTACTATAGATTTTATTAAATTTGGAGGCGATGTGGGGTCGTGGCTACCCTTTTGGTCAACGTTTTCCATAGTACATGATGATGAGGAAATTCCCAATGGCACGAAGTTCCAATATTTATTACAAACAACCGCACCTGGTTCACGAGCCCGAGCTTTGTTGGACAGTTTTCCTCCCTCCTCCATCAACTACCCCAAGGCTGTTGCTGCCCTCAAGTCACGTTTTGGTCGAGAGGATTTGCTAATTGAGCATTACATCCGGGAGATGTTGAGGTTGGTGTTGAACAATAAGAACCTGAAAATATCGGCTCTATATGACACTCTCAAGGCTCAGCTGAGTGCACTGGAGACTCTGAATGTGCTTTCAGATAATTACGCAGCAATCCTCTTTCCACTCTTAGAGTCGTGCATACCATCTGATGTGTTGAGGGTTTGGCAGCGCTCCATTACTGATCACACTGCAAATTTCAAGTCTCAGATGGACAGCCTGATGGCATTCCTTGAAAATGAGGTTCGGGGTGAGGAGAGGGTTAGCTTAGCAACCAACTGTAATGAGTCCATTAAAAACAAAGGGGATTTATCCCCCCCAAGTCGGAGTTGGTCTCCTCCACTTAGTCCATCCGCTGCTGCTTTAGCGAATTTCAGCACCACAGAGAGTAAAACCACTTGTGCCTTCTGCAGCGGGTCACATGATTCAGTAGACTGCTATAGGGGTCAGAGAATGACGTTAGAAGAGAGGCGTAAGGTTCTTAATGGTGCAAAACGTTGCCTAACCTGCACCAAACCTAACCACAATGCCAGCAAATGTCGTGCTAAGTGCATAGTATGTCAGGGTCGCCATGCCCCCATCATGTGCCCTGACCTTGGAAGGGTCAGTGCTGATAAGGATTCTGACTCTAAGCCATCAGCTGAACTGGACCTTCTATCTATGAATCACAGTCTGACAGCCAGCTCAAATAAGGAAGTGCTTCTGCAAACTTGTCTAGTGTTGGCCCGCAGTGATAAGGGTACACAAGAAGTACGTGTATTGATGGACAGTGGATCGCAGCGCTCCTATATCTCTAAAAAGTTGGCAGTTGAACTAGCATACAAGCCCTTTGGTTCGGAGAATACAGTTCACTCTTTGTTTGGCGGTGGATTGACTGGAGTGGTGAAGCATAACTGTTATAAAGCTCGTCTGATGAGTCTCTCAGGCGATTTTGCCTGTCGTTTCTCAGTCCTTGATCAAGATAGGATTGCATCCACTATACCTATGGCAAACTTGGATGACAGAGTGAAGACTGAATTGGACAACCTCAACATACAGTTGTGCAAGGATTCTGGTGGGCCCATCGACCTATTAATAGGTGCTGATGTGGTTGGTAAGCTTTGGACTGGCAAGAGGGTTGTTTTATCCTCAGGGTTGGTTGTTATCCACACTAATTTTGGCTGGACGATGATGGGTGCTAATAGTACAACCAATATCATACAACCTGTCATTGGCTCGGCCAGTTCTAATCTTGCAGTCACCTACACAATGATGAGCCTCACTCAGTCTGACATCGCTGATCTATGGAGACTAGAAACAATTGGCATCTCTGATCCTGCCGTGAAAAGGTCCAGAAAGGAAAGGCAAGCCGCAACGCTTGAGCAATTCCAGACCACCGTACAGTTCACTGGTGGGAGATATCAAGTCCGACTCCCTTGGAAGGAGGATGCTGTTGACCTGCCTTCTAATCGCCAACTAGCTGAAGGGAGACTGATTCGTAATACAGCCAAGTTGAAAAGGAGTGGGTTATTCAATGAATACCACTCAGTTTTCCAGGAATGGCTGAAGCTCAACATTATTGAGCCTGCAGAGGATGATTCTCGTGGCCATTATCTCCCTCACCGAGCAGTAGTGAAGGAATCCAGTGCCACCACAAGGGTGCGCCCGGTATTCGATGCCTCAGCAAAATTGCAGGGATATGCCTCCCTCAACGAGTGTTTAGAAGAGGGACCGAACCTAATGGAGCTCCTTCCTGCCATTTTGATGCGTTTCAGAGAAAAGATGATTGGCGTTTCAGCAGATATCGAGAAGGCCTTTCTCCAAATCGGTGTACACCCTGATGACAGAGATTCTTTGAAGTTTTTATGGTGGAGTCTAGACAAAAATCATATCTTGGCTTATCGTCATGCCAGGGTGGTGTTTGGTGTCACAAGTAGTCCTTTCTTACTTGGTGCAGTGTTCAATTACCATCTGACCATCGATCAGCGCCGCAACTCCAATCATGCTGACCTACACTATTTCAATCTATTGAAGAAAGGTTTCTATGTTGACAACCTGGCACTGAGTGTTGACAGCACAGAGGATGCCTCTAATTTCCAAACTTTCGCAACTAGAGTATTGGCTAGAGGAGGTTTCAATCTGCGGGCATGGGAGTTTTCACATCGGCAGCCATTTTCTGGTGACATCAATTTATTGGGTGTAAAGTGGGACAGGTGTCTCGACACCCTATCAATCAATTTAGACTGGTGGGAGGAGGCTTCTCGGATTGAGCATCCAACTAAAAGAAACGTGCTTTCTGTTGCCCAGCGTCTCTTTGATCCTGTTGGATTTTCTGCACCAGCCACTCTCCATTTGAAGCTTCTTGTTCAGGCACTCTGGGCAAAGAAAATTGGATGGGATGATCCCTTGCCGGTTCAGGATGAGGCAGCGTTCAGGAACTGGTTGCAGGATGCTCATCTTTTGAAGAATGTTAGATTAAACCGATGTCTTGGAAGCACTAACAACTTATCTCTTCATGTCTTTGTCGACGCGAGTTCTAAAGCTTATGCGGCCTCTGTGTTTGCCCGAAGTGAAGATTATGGCACTGTGCGAGTGGAACTTATACAAGCAAAGGCCAGAGTTGCCCCTCTAAAGACTTTGAGTATACCTCGTCTTGAACTTCTTGCTGCTACCATTGGGGCTAGACTGCTGCAGTCAGTGCAGGAAGCTCTTGGATGGACCAGTGTTCCAGTTTTCATGTGGACTGACTCAAGTACAGTATTAGCATGGATTCAAAGGAAGGAAGAGTGGACAGTGTTTGTCCGCAATCGAATTAGAGAAGTGAGGGACCTCACAAAGGGTGCTATTTGGTGTCATCTACCAGGAGAGTATAATCCAGCTGATTTACCATCAAGGGGTTGTACCATTGGACTTCTAGTGGCATCACTATGGTGGCTGGGTCCTGAGTGGTTAAGGCAAAGTGAGGAACACTGGCCCAAGTCGCACTGTTCCTATGAAGAAAAGAAAATCCAGAACGAGAGGTTAAAGAAGAGTATCAGCATGCTAAATTATGAACCTGACGTCCAATGGTTCTACTCGTACTTCTCTAAATATGAGAAGATTGTGCGCCTGGTGGCTTGGATCAAGCGTTTTATTGTCAACTGCAGGAGAGGCCGGCGGCGTTCTAGGATGGCTGGGCCACTGTCTGCTGAGGAGTTGAATTCGGCAGAGCTCAATGTTGTGAAACTGGTTCAGGCAGATGCCCTCGTAACACTGGCTGATAGGAGGATCTGTGAGCTTCAGCCTTTTGTGGATGGTGAAGGTGTGATCCGACTCAGGACTAAGGTGTCTGAGCGTGTTGATGATGTGGCTTCTTTCAGAAATCCAGCTCTCTTGCCATCTGATCACCCAGTAGTAGAAAGATTAGTATATGACACTCATTGCAAATCTGGTCACGCTGGTACTCAGACTCTCCTTGGTCTATTGAGGGAAAAGTTTTGGATACTAAAAGGCCGTCAAACAGTCCGGCAAATCATTGGTCAGTGTGTTACATGTAAAAGGTTTTCCAGCAAGCCACTGGACTTGATCTCCCCCCCTCTTCCTGAAGCAAGAGTTAGGGATTCTCACGTGTTTGAAGTCACAGGAGTTGACTATGCAGGCCCTCTTTATCTCCGTGATGGCACCAAGGTCTGGATTAGTCTCTTCACCTGTGCCAACTTTCGCGCAGTTCACTTGGAGTTGGTCCCTTCCTTGTCCACAGAGACATTCATCCTTGCACTGCGGCGGTTCATTGCTCGCCGTGGACGACCCAAAATTATCTACAGTGACAACGGGACTAATTTTCATGGGACAGAGAATGTTTTCTCTGAGGTGGACTGGAACGAGATAGCCACTTACTGCTCTGTTTCACGTATTGAATGGAGATTCAATCCTCCCACTGCCGCCTGGTGGGGAGGTTTCTGGGAAAGGTTGGTTGGTCTTGTCAAACAATCGCTCCGCAAGATTTTGGGACGAGCAGCCTTAAACCTGGACGAGCTCTCTTCAGTTATTTGTGACTGTGAAGCGCTCATCAACTCGAGGCCTTTGACCCATGTTTCTGAGGCAAACTCAGATCCTGCACCACTAACTCCTGCAATGTTTCTTCAGGACCTTCAGGGGGTATATGTCCCTGAATGTGATAGTTTTGAGGAAAAGAGTCTAGAGAAGAGGCTACGATACCGACAGAGTCTACGTGATCAGCTCAGACAACGTTTCCGTTCCGAGTACTTGGGTCAGTTAACATGGTCTCATCGCAAGTCTACTCAAGAACCTAGTGTCGGTGAAGTAGTACTTATTGGGTCCGATAATGCTAAAAGACTGGACTGGCCACTGGCAGTTGTTGAAAAATTGGTAGTGGGACGTGATGGGAAAGTAAGAGTGCTGCATTTGAGGACTTCCAACGGAACTGTTACACGAGCCATTCAACGAGTTCATCCTTTGGAGGTCTTCATGGTTCAACCTGAGGAAAACTACTCAACCGATATGCACGATCAGCCTGATGACTTAGAGCCCTTTCTTACCCATGGCAATGATTCTGAGGGGCCTGTGGAAGATGAGTCTATTCCTGTTTGCAAGAGGACCCGTGGTGGGAGAGTGATTGTTCCTCCTAAAAGGTTGGATCTGTAATAGTATACATTTATAATTCTTCCAGTTTGTAATTTTAACGTAGTTTTTAACGAAGTTTTTTCCAATTTTGAATCTTATGTGTTGTATATCAGTTTCAATGTACCTTGTTTTCTTGTCTTGAGTTTTAAGTTTATGATCTCTAAAATTGTTATTGATTATCCTTAAAGACATATAATTTTATTTACTTTAAAAAAACCTTTTATAGTTTTACAATGTCATTGTCATCTCAATTTCAATAATGCTTTGGATATGTAGGTGACAACTTCTATTTGTTTGTAATTTTTATTTTCATAAAAATTAGGTGGGAGTATGTTGGGAATGATTAGCAGAACTATTCCTCCATGGAGAGCTTTTAGTTATGTCGTCATGTGAATGATTATGGTGTGCTAGGCCTCTCTCGTTTGTCTGGCTGGGGAAAAATCCTGATAACCGTTTTTTTGTTTTTTGACGTGCAGTTTCAGTTCATTTTTCATTTGAATATACGCCCAATTTTTCGGCAAGATTTTGTATTGTAAAGTGTTCTTCTTTAAGCCAAACATAAACATACAGATCGAACAACTACCCTACGTTTCGATTGTTGCCCACATCACTTCACACGGTTAAATCGGCGGATCCCTGCTGATATCAAGGCAATTAGAGGAGAAAAGACAAAGAACACGTCATAATAGTCCAGGAATCATTTTTCAAGATGAATAATAATAGATATTATTTTTGAAGAAGAACCGCCACAGACCTACCACCCGTCCCGAGAGAGCGTCGAAGTCAAACGAAACTGGTGACTGGTGCCCCCACTCCAATGGGGAAAGGTAAACCTACTTTGTAGTTTGGCGAACTCACCGCATGGAAGCAGTAACATCGCCCGTTTTCACTGTTTATTCATGAAACAAGGTAATAAATAATTTAAATACATAATTTTCATAAATTATGTAACTAAACACCAAATGGGCGATATTATGCTAAATGTGGTAAATGGTTGGTTTTATGTCGTGTTAGGTTGGCAGTAGTAGTTAGAGATTAGGTTGGGATATCGAAAGCAAATATCGATATTAATAACAATTGATATATCAAATGCCAAAATCGATTTCGATATAATATCTGGTAAAAAATATAGTTAACCGATATTATCAAAAGAAATATCGAAAGAAATTGCAATACCAAATTAAATAATTAGAAAAAGTTAGCCACACATTACCATTTAAAAAAATAGGTTGAAATTTTGTAAGCTGAAGTCAGTAAACAGAGAAGCGAAGTAGAAACAGACTTGGGGCCCGTTTGAGAGAACCTGGTATCCCGTAAAACTGATGTTTTCAAGTTTCAAGTTTCAAAATTGCTTTTATTCATGGAAAATACAAAATACATATCGTGTTATCATTGCAATTAGTACGAAAATATAAAAAATATCTTATTAATTAAATTTGTCATAATATATCAACAATATTTTCCATAGAACACACAAAGGTTAAACCTGTGCATGGGCATTTCTTATTATCATTAAATAACCAGTTTTGTTCGCGTTGCCTATTTTCGTTATTATATTAATTATTAACATTTCCAATTATAAAGAATTTGCAGACAGAATGTTACATCATGGTTTCGTGAAAAAGGCCGTTGATCAAAAAGGAGTAATCGATTTTTCTATCTATAAATATGAGGTTGACTGGGTTTCGTAAATCCCCATTGAGGCTTTCCTGGTTGAGTAACCATGAATTGTATCAATGTTTCCCGTTTTTTATTGGTCGAGGAAGCGGGGGATTGGAAAAATTAGCGCCAAAATATAATTTATGTTATCTCACTCAACTCTCCGTTTCCTATCAGTTCATTTTCGTTGTTGTTTCCCTTGTATTAGTAGTGTTGCTTTCTCAGTTCCGCAATATCTCAAGTTTTAATAGCTGGTGTTCATGATGTATGAAAGTGATGGTTTCATGGATTTGGTATTAGGTAGGTACCTATCACTAGTCCCTCGACCGAGATGGACTGAAATCGAGTTCTCCAAAATGGAAAAAACCCGAGCAGCCATAATTTCAGCTGATCAGAAATAAGTTGGTTCTGAAATACCAAGCGCGAAATATTCTGAAAATACTGATATAAAAAAATATATTGCAATAAGTAAATAGTTATACTGAAATATTTTCATCCACTTGAGATCCCTATCGAAATACCTACTAGGTAATAAACCTAGTAGGTAGGTACTCTGCATACAGATTATATAGAATACCATTGAGCGTACTCGCTTGGTAGGTACCTACAGTACATAACCGACGTTACCTACGTTTTCAAGTGTAGGTAGCTACCTAGTTATCGACCGATTGGTATTTTACTTTATAATTATTATAGTCACCAGCACTTGAAGTTATAGTGTAATCTCTGTTGATCGTGAGAGGTAGAATGGAATTCTTTTATGCGTAATGATCGAAATAGCTATTTCTGATGGTTTCCATTAATTTTGGCCCCTAAAACACAAATTAGGTAGGTACGCTTTTTTTTTTTTTTTTTTTAACTATCTTTGATCATTGATAGTGCCATTTAATCGTCTTGATCCACGTGTTGACACTTTTTCTAGTGTTATTATACATAGGTACTGCTTGTGATTTCAGACGATTTTCCAGGTTTTTGACTCACGAAAAATCAATTTTGGGAGCTGAACATCTGGTACAACCTCAATTTTCCACTCCTTGGTCAAAATCGACTTAATATTCGGTCTTCTCGTCCCCAAAAACATGGAATACGATACCTCAAAATCTCATTTTACTACTATGTTACTAAAACACTAAAAGTACCTATTTTTATACACATTTTCACTCATAACTCCGCTGGATATATTCCGATCGGGCTGAAAAGTTTCGGGACACAACTAGGGCCCAAATGGAGCATGTGTGCGAAAGAACGATTTTTTTAGACCGAAAATGAAGCCTGTACACGTGATACGGCGTACGGCGGACGGACATTGCATTTTTGGAATCTACGCACCTTGAAACGGAAAAGAAAAAATTTTGAGGGGGTGTTATAAAAATTGTTTGCTGAGCGAATACATAGGTGTATTATTCACAGAATAATAAACCAAAAGGAGGAAGGAGATAGGTCAAGAGGACTGGCTATTCAAATACGCGCGCGAGCCTTGAATGACCCCAGAGCAGGAATAGCCCTTATGGTCACCGGCAAGGAGTTCCATAGTTTCCCACCTGCTACTCTAAAACTATTTTTAAATTTGCTGCAATTCGCTCTAATCAGACGGACGGTGTGTAAACGTTGGGATGGGCCGAATTGGATGAAGCTTTGGAGATGCGATGGCAACATGAACTGATCAGGGTGTAAAATCTTAAATATTAGGCACAGACTTCTATTTTTCAAATAAGTACCTAGTTTAGGAAATTGCAGCCCAACAAGTTATTGGAATGTTGGGAGATGTGGCTGCGCGGTTTCAAGTTTGCAGTTGTTATAAGTACATAACATTAATTTTGCGCGATGAGCAATGATCTAGAGACAGACTGAACAAAACGTCACTGTAGGTAAGGAGTGGTAACACAAGCAATTTTATCAAGAGGGCTTTAAGTGACGAGGGAGTGAAGAATGAAAGTCTTTTAAGAGTATGCAGTGCAGCATAAGCATTTTACAAAGGTAATTAATATGTTGATGTTGCTCCCATGACAGATCGTAGCTTAACATCACTCCACGGTTTTTTTACAGTTGACATGTAAGGGAGAATGATAGAATTTAATGATACTTGTGGGAGCGCTGTAATATTCACTTTAGACTTTGAGAAGATGATGACTTGGGTTTTGCTAGGACTGAGCTGCAGAGAGTTAACGTGAGAATACCTTGAGATAACCATCAAGTCAGCATTAATTTGAGAAATTGCTGTTGGCAGTTGAGGTAGTGGGCAGGTTAAATATAGCTGTGTGTCGTCAGCATATTGATGGGATTTAGAAAATTTTAAATAGGCAGGGAGATCGTTAATGTACATGGAAAATAAAAGTGGCCCAAGGACGGAACCTTGAGGCACTCCTGAATGTAGTGGAAGAGGAGACGAAAACTCTTTGGCTGAGTAAACACTATGTGTACGTTGATTCAGAAATGAGTCAATGAAGTTCAGAGCGGAGGATGAAAATGAAAACTCATCACACAACTTATGGAGTAAAGTACTGAAGCAAATTGTACCAAAGCGTTTGAGAAGTAAAAGTACCTACCATAAGTGTGGCCAGATTATCATTGAATCCCTCCCTGATTTCTTCTGTTATCTTAAGCAGGGTTGTCATGCAACTGTGTAATAGGGAGAATACTGCAAATCCCTGCACAACGGTTTATTATTTTGTATAGAATACCCTTCTATTAGGTACAGATCACAGCTCTCTGTATAGATAACCCGCCTATAATATATATAATATGTACTATTCTATAGGTACATATTATGTAGATCGCAGACCTTCCGTAGGTTAGTACCTAACCCCGTACTCGTTACTAGGTACCTACCTAAAATCACGAGTTGAATGTTGCTAAAATAATTCTGTAATGACAAGCAGTAACTAAAACGGCAAAAAGAAACGCAAATAATGAAGTTGCGAAGGAAAATTGTTGATGTGGAGTAAAATAGATGCCCCTTCTGCGTAGGTCACTGTTTTCTGTGGCCAATACCTGCCCTCGTGGTGAAGTATAATGAACCGTTGTGTAATAACTTGCCCATCAATAATACTTCAACGGTTGTTCAAGTTGCAAAAGTACCTACCGATCAACAAAATCCAGCCCCTTCTTGGTAGATGAACTGTTGTGTAATAATTTAACGTTATGTAATAATTTACCGTTGTGTAATCATTTGCCGCTGTGCAATAATTTACCATTGTGTAATAACTTACCCATGAATAAACAACGTTCAACGTTTGTTCAAGTTTCACAAGTCCCTCCCTACAAAATCAATGGGAGAAGAATTGTTTTTTTACAACTTTTATACAATTTTTTCTTTCTTTTTAAAGTTATTTGTGTTAAAATTGTATTCAGTTTGTTTTGTAACTATGTACATAATATAAAAATAAAATAATGTTAGAGTTTTTTTCAAATTTTGGTAGGTTTTCAATTTGTTTGGTCAAAGTAGTTTTGAAGTTTTGTTCAAATAATATTCAGTTTGTTTTGTACATTCCCTACATGTTGTGAAAATGAAATGTCTCCACAATTGGGTTCATTCCTTACGTTAAACCCAAATTTGAGGATTTTTCTGGTTATTAAAAAAATCTATAATATCGATATTCTGATACTATCGAAGTGAAAATATCGATTTAAAAATATTGGATATTGGAAGGATAAATATCGATATTTCGATAGCATCGATATCCCATCCCTAATTGTTAGCTTCTTTCTAGCTTGCTGTTGCTACCGCTACTATTTTAGCGATCATTTTTGTTTGACCTTCGTTCATCGTCCTCTTTCGTTGTTATTGAATTAATAATTATTGTATAATGAAAGTGCATTTATAAACTTACCTATATTTGGTTGTTGAAGGTACCTGTGTTTGCTCATTAATATGCCTGGGCCGAACAAGAGAAAATGTTTCATCCGTAATTTATTGTGGATCACCCGCCTCTGGACAACTACAAACTTCTTTCTTCCATCTTCCAGTGAAGGATGAAAATCGGTAGGTAAGTTACTCGTACCGGGGTACTTCCTATTATTGCCTTCTGACTGTGTATAGCAGTGTACTTGCAAGTAATATCACAATAATGATTTAATAGAGAAAAAGAATACCTATTCTGTGTACGCACCTATATTATCTGAAATCAATCTGTACCCTGTGGTGGTACCATTTTACGATTTGGAAAGTAAAGATGTAGTCTTCAGTAAATCCTAGGTTTATTCATTGGAACATGTTTCTGTGGTGCTGTAACTTCTTCAGGCTGTGTTTGAGTATTTGTCACTTGCGGCTTGTCCCGTCTCACTTGCCCATAGTCTAATTTGAATCATGATGTAGACCCACATCCGTGATATCATATTATAGTACCTATATTTTATTATCAGGAGTTGGCCACCTAGCTACACACCTTGGTAGACTCGAAATAAAACAGTGTTCGAGTGTTCTCCTAATTTTCGTGAGACTCGCCACCGACTCGAAATATTTCGCATAATCTTGTGACACTGTTCGTTCTTTTCTCTTTCAGATTGGCATCATTTATCGACTTCGGTGATGATCCACTGTTCAACCACCTGTCCCGTGAAGAATTGGTAAAATTGCAAATATGCGAAATCCATTTTGAACAACATTTCATTTATAGGCCACCTAACTCTAGGTAGGTACTCAAAATGAAGGTGTAACCGGCACAACCCCTCCAACCACTAGGATCTCGAATGTATCTACATACATTGAAACGGTTCACACCGAATCAACTAGTATTAAAGTGCCTCTCATCCCTAATAATGAGCGCCCAGTAAATTATGAAACTCCCAAACGTACCCAAGTGAACCTTGAACAGGGGTTTTGTACGCCTTCCACGAGCATTGCCAAGAGGGTTCTTATTTCAAACCAAAAATCAATTTTCGGCTCATTGGGAATAAGTAGACGTGACCTCATCCCCCGGAAATCAAGTAAACTTTATCGGCAGTTACAAAAAAATAAAAAAAGCAGACCAATTACGGGGAATCTAGGGTAAAAGAATGAGAATGAATTGTTCCTAATTCCTAAATAGTCTTATATCTTAAGGGCCGGTTTCACCAACGCGGATTATCCAGAGTTCAATCCCGGCTGAGGTTTAAGCCATCGATTCTGAGAAAAGACAGTCTCACGAACGCCTAATCTAGGAATAAGTCGCGGCAACGGCGTATTAAGTTAATACCTTGTTTCAGGTGGTTTAAACCTCTGATCTACGGTTGATCTCCGATTCTCCTCCAGGCCATCGCCATTTTGAAATCTATTTTATCAGTGTTTTTCATATGTACTTCTCAACTTGCAATCTTGCATCAACATTTAGTGCGATGAATCGTTACATTGAAGTGTTTGAGTCATCCTTGGATGAATATTTCAATGAACTTCTGGAAGTGGCCGCGCCCAGACGGTGATAATACGCGAAAGGGTCGAGCATTTCCACAAGTGGGATGACGGCGATTTTTTCACGAGTTTCCGCCTTCCGACGGAAGGGATGAGCTTAGTGCTCGATGCAAGAGAAAGCCTTCTAGTTCTCGAAACAGAAATGTGAGTGCAACCAAAAATGTGTAATAAAAATATAATTTTACACCAAACCAGGTAGGCAACAACGTCGGACCCATCATTATTTATTTAGTAGGTAAACAAACCTTCATTGTACGTGGTAGGTACCTACTCGCAGACTGCGCTAATAAGTACATGTATAACTTCTTCTGCATACAGCGAATTATTGTAAAAAAGTAGATACCTTTTATAGAAGAGCCTAGGTAGGCTATCTATAATTTATTACAAGAGCTGTCTCGAAAGATGTAAGATGGTGTTTTGTAGTAATGACAGAGTGGAGTCGAGCAGAAGTTCTCAGAATGAGAATGACAGAGGCTAGAGGCATAAGAAAAAATCGCGAAACTTCCGCACCGCAACTGGCTACTATTATGCAGTTTTTTGTCTCCACAACAGAGGATGGCGGACAAAATTTAAGTATCCATAGAAGAAATATCACAGATCCACAACTCATGGATGAGCATCTCTCCTCCATGTCATCTGTAATACGGGATTTGTGTTTCTGGGGATAGCAATGCTGATGCAAACTGAACAATCTCGGCTTAAACCCAAGTTCGGCTAAACCGCGGATCAAAAACGTTGGTGAAACTGTCGAAGCTCTGAACCACAGATCAAATTTGAATCCAGGATTTATTGATACCAGGTTTAAGCTGCGTTGGTGAAACCGGCCCTTACTGTTTTAATGTGCTAGAAACACAATTGTTTGATGCCTAGCGTTAATCATCTCTAATTGGTTACTTCATTCCAACTCTGTGTGAGCAGTGTTGATTTCTGTGATGTTCAAGTTTGTCTAATATTTAGCAGATTGAAAAGAATCAAGTATTGGGGAAAAAAATTCAATTTATATTGAATTCCAGTCGTTCTAGTTGAAGCTCAAGGCTGCATTTTTGTGAATATGTACAAGTATTTTTCAAGTTTAAGAGTTGTCTACAGAAGACAGCAAAATCGCATGTAGGGTTTTTTAAAAACAATTTTATACACTTTGAAACAGGTTCATAAATATAGAAATAACATGAAGTTAAAAAAAAAAAAAAAAAAAATCTGCCAAAAGAAATCTTTCCATTTTCAAACGGAAATATAGAAAACTGAACATAGTACTAATAGTTGTACAGTACTAATACGCTCGGGAATCTCTGATGTATTTTTATCAGTCTGATAGTGGGTTTGAGGAATTGGGGTTTCTCAAACTAATTTACAACTCAAACAGCTGCAAATCATACAACTGTTTTTATGATAATATCATAAAAACCATTGCTTATTTTTTCAATAGAGGAGGAATTGAGGTTCACACGTTTGGGGGGGGGGGTCCCTAAACTGATAGAATCCACCATATCACAACTTTTTGGAATAGGTTTGAACCCAGTCACCCTTGTTTGTGATCAAGGGTCATCTAATGTGGGAGTCATCAATTACTTACAGAAAAAAGCATCTGATCCTCCCAGTCCTTTCTTTGTTGTGGAGGACAAACAAATTTTCACCTTTTATGATCCTCCACATCTTTTGAAGAGTATTAGAAACAATCTTTTAAAGTACGATCTCAAAATTGGGAGTGATGTCGTATCATGGAACTTCATATCTCAGGCGCACAAAAAATACATGGATTTTTACCAGATGTTGACAAAAATAACGCCCCCACGTATAAGTCCTACCCATAAACTAAAAATGAAGGTCAAGTTGGCTAGCCAAGTTTTTAGCCATACAATGTATGCTACCCTCAGCACTAGTTTATACTGGCAGGGCAGTCGGACAAAAAGCCCCCGCCTGGAATGGCTGTTTACTTTACTCTAGTTGGTGGAGGCCATTTGCCTGAAACTGCAAGAGGCACTGCATCTTTTGTCCTTCTTATGGATAGGTTATTTGATTCATTCAATTCAATTCCAGTCCACATTTCACGCTTATGTATCGACTACACAAAAAGAGCCCAAAGCTCCTTTAATATTCCATTTTGGAATGAAAACATCAAGCAAATTGATGGATGGAAGTTTTTTTTGTCCCAAAACTAAAAAAGTTAGGCTTCCTAAAGTGGATGGATCAGCAATATTAGAGCTGCCATCATGCTTTGGAATTACATAGAGCCCACACTTGAAGAACTGAAAATGAGAAGAATATGTCAAGACCCTCTCGAAAATATGTTCTCTCAAATCCGACAGCATGGAGCAGCCATTGTAAATCCTTCAACATACCAGTTTACTGCTGCATTGAAATCAGTCATAGTCATGTACACATAATCGGCACCTAAAGGGGCAAATTGTGAGGGCGATTAACATAGAACGACTAAAAATTTGTTTGAACTGTCCGGCAAAGGACCCAATTACCAATGTTTCACAGCCAGTGTCATTTAATGCTTCAAATAACATTGACTTATCTTCTCCAGATCAAGCTCTCGTGCAACTGCATTTGTCTCAACAGCAAATTGAAAACTATCGTTTCTGAGTATAATGATCATAGATCTTGTTTAGCTAGCAGCACTGCCTATGTTGGAGGATATTATTTATTGAAACGAATAACTGCTCTTGAAAAACAACCTTTCTCTTCTTGCCGCGACTGTATGCGCACCTTAAAATCATCTGACATTCGTCCTGAGCATCTTTTCATTCAACATAAAGAACATACTAATGACACTTGCAGATTGAAGTATCCTACTGAAGTATTTACTACTTATGTGGTTCAATGTACGGACCTAATGCTCAAGCGAATTGATTCGATACTAGGTTGTAATGGCATGAGAAAAGATTTGGTTAAAATGGTGATGGAGACCATAGACTGTATATAGATCAATTGGCTGTAAGACTCATTGTCACTTGCTTTCAAAATGCATATGTTCTATGATTGCTCAACTAGTAGTGTTCAAGAAATGGAAAATATACAATGGGTATCTGGGGAAAAAGTATGAACGCATGAAAAATTATGAAAGAGTAAAAATTTTCATGCACCAATAACAATTTGAAGTAACTGCTGTATTCTAGTTTATTAATATCTTACTTTTATTCTCTAGTTTGTTCATCTATTACTATTTTACCTCGTAGTTTTAGTAAACAAATCTATCATTCCTTGGAATGGCTATGTAAATATGAAGGTACATACTTGTACATAGATTCCTTGTTTTTTGCAAGCTTTAACATTCTTTTTCCTATACGTTTTTAGTTCTTTTGGTTTACTAAACCCGTCATAGGACTAATACCAGGCTCTTCAAGATCGTACCCCAGCATCCTGGTTACTCTACTCATTTCTCACATCATCTGTGCCATTTTCACATCAACTACCATTACTCCTTGTTTACAAATACAGTAAGGTGGAATCTTGGTGCATGAGACTCAGGAGCATGGTTGCAGTGAACCACCGGGTATGATGGGGTATGTGGTCTGGAAATTGGCATATTACTTTTTGGCGTGTTAATAATTACCTTCCACATTACCTACAGTTGATCAGACAATGCAACAATGTGCATGCCTCATCGTGGTAACGATCCCCACCACTATACGGCCTTGGCTTACCGATGAAAGCATACAGTCAACCTACATTCATTTCTGTAAGTATCTAAGGCCCACTTTCACCAAAAATTTGAAACGAGTTTAACCCGGAAGAGGTTGCAAATTAACGGAGTTTAGCGCTCACTGTCTTTCACCAGAGCTCTGTGCGAGTTTAAACTCCCACCGAGGCGGCTCGAGTTTAAACGCCCGAAATAGGGCAAGTTATCGTCGCTAATCTCCGTTAGCCGTGAGATCCCAATATGGCCGCCTAGCTCACAGCTGATTTTCGGTTCTGTTGTTATACGGTTGTGAAATGAATTAACGCGAGTTGGCATTGTATTGGTATTTACTCTATACAATGTATTCCACAATGATATAGGTACCTTACCTCGTGACTGGAGTCGTCATAAATCAGAAATCACTTTGGCAATTTACAGTTTATTATTACAGTGGAACAATGGAAGCGGGAATCGACATCAGCTGAGTGGTGGTTGTTGTTGTTTTGACGAGTTTATAGTCCCAGCGCGTCATATTGTCCAACTTTTGCTTGGACATTTTAAACTAAACTCTGTCAGGCAAACTCCGTTATTTCAAACTGGGTTTAACCGACTTTTGGGCTGGTGAAAGACACCAGCAGTGGGATTCTGCTACTCGGTATGGCATCATAAAGACGACGAAATATCTTTAGCATAACAAAAAATATCGATGTCACCAACCGACGACTGGTATTCTGTAAGCGACCAGTATCGTCAGCTATCGCTAAATCGTCGATAAATTGACGTTGCCGGGTCGTTAGCATTCCGACGGCTCGACCCACTCTTCAGTTCATTTCATCGCTACTTATCACCATGGAAACGGTGTTAACAGAATGAGTTCCAGTCGATTGCTCGCCCTAAGACTCATATTTCGTGAGACAAGCTAACGACGTCGGTATCTCATTCAGCAACGACAATTCGTTATTCAAGTTTGGTATCAAGTTCCTGAATACCAATTTCGCTATCCGGATGTCGTTACACGAGAGGGATAGCGAAACCGACAATAAGGTAACGAGTTGCAGAATCACGCTACAGCTTCCTTTCCAGGTTTAAGCCTCGATGTTAACTTAGCCAAACTCCGTTAAATAATTTTCTGGTGAAAGTGGGCCTAACCAAGTCTTCTAATCCAAAATCTATCAGCTACGTAGGAACAGCAAGTGTGACTACGTATGCTTCCATCCTCCGCCATACCGTGGAATGGAAAGTAGTGTACCTTCAGAGTACACTACCTTCGATTGCTTTAGCTACTCTCCAGAACCTGCTTGCATGAACGCCTGCCTTATCGAAATTCCTGACACTCCCCAGAAACGCATGATACCAGCACATTCCGACTCCTGCTTTGACATTTCCATGCGTGAAGTTAAGTTGACTTGTGTTGTCAATAGGTAGGTAGGTCGTTTATTTACCAAAGAAATGTAAACTAACGTGATCTAGTACCTACATACCTATCTGAACATAACGAATAATTATGCCAAACATGAATCAATCACATTATCTTCATGTGTCGATAACAATCGCTCATGATCACACACGCTGGCCACAGTACCTCAACCCATTTTACTTACCTACTCTTTATTTTTGTTATTTCATGTACCTATTGTTGCTTGCTGCACTGAATGAGGAACACCATCATCGTGTGCTTTTGTGAGCTACACTGCACGAGGAAGATCGTCGCAAATATCTCATTTGCTGGTACACTCCATCAGTGATCTGCTTGGGATATCATATTGACTGGATTCAGGTAATTAATTCATTTAGTCTCGCTCTTGAGATTTCGCTGAGTATCCTTTCTGCTGTCATACTGAATAAGTTGCAGTCATGCAGTGTGGTATAATGAGCGAATCTTCAAAGTCAAATTACTGAAGTCGAATTATTGAACTTGACAGGAGCTGTGGTTTGCAATTCATTGTAATTTGTAACTTACAAACTTCTTGGTTGGTGGTACTAATAGATCTTGCCATAGAGACGGCCATGTTGCAATATAAATTGCACAGAAATAATGCAGCTTTTACTCAGTTTTTTTTTTACTGAGAAAAGGTGAAAAGTTCCAAGAGATTCAGCCATGTCAATTTAACTTCCAATTATCAAATTTCACTCGATTGAAACCTACCCACTAAAAGGAGAACCTGGACATCTTTACATATAAGATCAGGTACCTACTACATTAATGAAGTTGAAATGAAAATAATTCCTTTGATCTTTGAGAATTGTAGTTACTTATTCTAAGTATTATGCTTTTGTACCTTCTAAGCATCCATGGTTTTGTACCTGTCAACATGCTGCCTGCAAGACGGCATCATCCGTTCAATTTTTGCTGCATCGTGCCTACTTAGAAAATTCACTACCTACGTTATCATACTGGTAATTCTTTTTGAAATGCTAGGCCAGATGAACGTAGTATAAGCCGTGTTACCTACCCACTCTGATATGTGTTCTTGAATTTGCAAAATACTGGATGCATTGTTATGGTGCGTTTTTATGGTTGTCTACAGTGTAATGGTGCGGTGGGGTATGAGTTAGCACCGTTAGATGGTGTTGCATAAAATGTTATAGTGTGGGGTTATTGTTTTCACTATCACAATGGTATAAATAACTGTTATGGTCAACAATTCGTTCTGTATATTTATGAGGGTGGCTATAATTCACCAGACCACTTGACTCTTGACCACTGTACTGTACTGTTCACCAATACCATTATAATTTATGCATGGTGGAGTAACTTTCATTGAATTAAAAACGCTAAGTTGTTGTGTGAAATTAGATGTCACCACTGGAGCGGTGGCGTCACCAAATTTGATGTCACCACTGGAGTGGTGGTACATTGTAGGTATCCATAACAACTGTAGGTATTATCAGAATGGTAATGAATTCATGATCAACAACAATCTCGTTATATATATGTATGAGGGTTGCTATAATTCAAGTCATCACCACAATCAAATACTTTTTTTTACGACCTGATCGTTTGAAGGTAGCACCAATATCAGCTAAAAACTACATCTAGAATATTGAGTTTCCATTAGTTTTCAAAACTCCACATTATATTTTGTACAGCCTAGCTTTGCTGGTACTGAAGTAATTTATTGTTAGATTAATTTCATTTTGTTGTACACAAATTCACCTTCGTCTCAAGAGCTGATGAGATGTTCAGTCATATTTCTAACCACGTTCCGCTTGGTTGATGCTAGGTACCTAAAATGTGGTTTGTGATGAAGGTAACGTTTGATTGTTGGTAATGACGTGTGTATGGTTGGTAGTTTCAGATGGCTTACTTAGCTGTTGGTTGGGCCCTGGCATTGAGGAAAAAACAATAGTAGAAGAAGTTAAATACTACTTGAAATTGAATACTCTTCAGCAGCTCATTGGTTATGGCATATGAAATAACAAATTGACTTACCTAGTTTCAGTTTCTGTCCTTATAAATATACTTATTACCGTGTACTTTGGAGAATAAAAAAAATTGATATTCATGTTTCAACTATTATAATGTACTCAAGCATTATAATTACTGCCGGCCTTTTTCAATACTTACGGTTTGAACAAGAGGTAATGTTCTCGCGAGAGGGGAATAGGGATGTTTTTTCATAATTATGTACCTACTACCGATTTCTGAATGAATCTCAAACCTACTATGAAGTCGAGGATGGAATATACAGAAGCAGCAAAACAGTTATGAATGATCTCGCTTAAGAACTATAATTTTAATCCTCTAGTATATTATTTTTTGTAGTTCGATTTCAAGGATTAATTTATTTGAGTGGTGAACCGCGTAATGGTTACACTGGAAAAATTCTACTATGGCCTGCCCTGCAACTTCATGTGAAAATATTTTCGCCAATCAAAATTTTTTTTCGTTTTTTCCATAGAATGTTTATGCAATTTATTTTTCTATTATGTCTGGCCTGCAAAAAACGTGAAAACATAATAGTAATGTTTTCACGTTATTTTTGCAGACCGTAAATGAAAAATAAATCGCGTCAACACTAGGGAAAAACGAAGATTTGAATATCCCGCGCAGCGCTAGGGCCCCATTTTACTTGGGGCACTCACCGCTCGGGTGCGCCGTTTCGGACTTCAGTTTTTAACGTTGAACGAGGCTTCTATATTCTATACGTGTATATGAGTAACCTATGCTCGTGATGACTAGTGATCTTCTCAACTTCTTATCATCTGACACCACTACTATTATTGGTACTGATACTTACTTTCGTTTTGATACAGATACAGCAGCACTTTACTTGTGCTGCTCATTACTGGCTGGATTCAGCATGTCCTGCGCCTTGGGATTTGAAAAAAGAAACCGATATCAATTGTTACACAACGGTTTATTATTTACCTGTGTAGAGGCGGCCCGATAACAGAACCGCTGCGAAGTCCTTAGGTTTGTTCGGACAAGCAGTTACGAACCACTTCGTTATCGAACTAGTTCGTTATCGAACTTGAAAGGGGGGGATGATAACCGTTCAGAACTTATAGTTCTAACTCCGTCTCTCCGAACGGATTGCGAACTAGTTCTGAAGTGATAACCGTGATAACACCGTCATATCGAAGATTGTTCGTACCTATCCGCAAGATTTCGCCAAACATGCCGACTGACTCTGAAATGTTCTAAGAACTCCTGGTCATTAAATCTGGGTACAACGCTGTCCACATAATCTTCATTTTTTGGCCTAGGCCTCATACCAAATAAAAACCCCACTTCATCATCCGAACTAAAGCCTGGATAAGTCTGGATCTGGAAGTCTGGATCTTCACTGGAACTGGAACTTGAAGAATCCATAATAAACTAACAAAAAAGTATCAGCAAAACAAACAAGCAAAACAAACTAACAGC
Organism: Leptopterna dolabrata; assembly: GCA_954871275.1. Taxonomy (NCBI): domain Eukaryota; kingdom Metazoa; phylum Arthropoda; class Insecta; order Hemiptera; family Miridae; genus Leptopterna; species Leptopterna dolabrata. The sequence continues at coordinate 42,432,236 of OX940979.1, forward strand.
AACTATTTGATTGAATTTGATTTGAACGATTTGATTGTGGGCGGGCTACGATAAGAGGTGATAACAAGATTCGAACTATAAGTTCTGGAGAAAACTCAGAACCAATCGAACTAGTTCTGAAAGTTACGAACTACCACGTCCGAACAGCGAACTGCTAGTTCGCAAAATTTCAGAACTAGTTCGGATGTCGTCCGAACAGCCAAAAGTGGGCGTGCCCAGTAACGAACGGTTACGAACTGCTTGTCCGAACAAACCTCTTGTCACATGGGTTTATTATTCTTCTGGACACACCTGCAGAAACGTGGGCTGTTTATTTATTCTTTCTTTCATGTGAAATAATTTAAATATATATTTTTGATTGTTTCCACCAATTTTGGCCCCCAAAACACGAATTAGGTACGCTCCTTTTTAACCTGACCCTTCAGGTTTTTGCGGTGGGACCCCCCGCCGAAAAACGACAGGAAAAAGTGAGACCAAATAGTGAGACCAAATTGTGAGACAAAAGTAGCGCGTATTTTATAAAGTGGCTCCTAAAGCTAATTTATATGCTATTCACTCTACGAAGCTGAAATTTGGTATGTGGGCTCCTTAGGACTTCAACTTGACACTGCCCAGGCCCCGGATGAGCTGAGTGGCTCCTAAAGCTAATTTCTATGCTATTCACTCTACGAAGCTGTAATTTGGTATGTGGGCTCCTTAGGACTTTAACTTGACACTTCTCAGGCCCCGGATCAGCTGAGTGGCTCCTAAAGCTAATTTCTATGCTATTCACTCTATGAAGCTGTAATTTGGTATGTGGGCACCTTAGGACTTCAACTTGACACTGCCCAGGCCCCGGATGAGCTGAGTGGCTCCTAAAGCTAATTTCTATGCTATTCACTCTACGAAGCTGTAATTTGGTATGTGGGCTCCTTAGGACTTTAACTTGACACTGCCCAGGCCCCGGATCAGCTGAGTGGCTCCTAAAGCTAATTTCTATGCTATTCACTCTACGAAGCTGAAATTTGGTATGTGGGCTCCTTAGGACTTTAACTTGACACTGCCCAGGCCCCGGATCAGCTGAGTGGCTCCTAAAGCTAATTTCTTAGCTATTCACTCTACGAAGCTGTAATTTGGTATGTGGGCTCCTTAGGACTTCGGAAATCGTCTGAAATCACCATCAATTTGCATAATAACACTGGAAGTAGTATCAACACGTGGATCATGAAGGTTAAATGGCACTACCAATGATCAAAGATAAATTTAAAAAAAAAAAAAAAAAGGGAGCGTACCTACCTGATTCGTGTTTTAGGGGCCAAAAATGGTGGAAACCATCAGAAATAGCTATTTCGATTATTTCACATGAAGTAAACAATAAATGAACAGCCAACATTTCTGTAGAATATCCAATAGAATAATAAACCCATGTGACAAGGACTTTGCAGCGTTTTTTGAATCTACGCACCTTGAAACGGAAAAGAAAAAAGTTTGAGGGGGTGTTATAAAAATTGTTTGCTGAGCGAATACATAGGTGTATTATTCACAGAATAATAAACCAAAACGCTGCAAAGTCCTTGTCACATGGGTTTATTATTCTATTGGACATACCTACAGAGATGTTGGCTGTTTATTAATTGTTCTTTCATATAAAATAATTGAAATAGCCATTTTTGATGGTTTCCACAAATTTTGGCCTCCAAAACATGAATAAGGTACGCTCCTTTTTTTTTAATAAATGATCTCTGATCATTGATAGTACCATTTAATCGTCTTGATCCACCTGTTGACACTTTTGGTTTATTATTCCGTGAATAATACACCTATGTAATCGCTCAGCAAAAAATTTTTATAACACCCCTTCAAAATTTTTTCTTTTACGTTTCAAGGTGCATAGATTCCAAAAATGCAATGTCCGTCCGCCGTACGCCGTCCGCCGTAGCACGTGTACCGGCTTTATTTTTGGTCTAAAAAAGTCGTTCTTTCGCACACATGCTCCATTTGGGCCCTAGTTGTGTGCCGAAACTTTTCAGCCCGATCGGAATACACCCAGGGATGTGAAAATGTGCACAAAAATAGGTACTTTTTGTGTTTTAGTAACATGAGCCTGTGAGGTATCGTTTTCCATGTTTTTGGGGACGAGAAGACCGAATATGAAGTCAGTTTTGACCAAAGAGTGGAAAATCGAGGTTCTACCAAATGTTCAGCTCCCAAAATTGATTTTTTATGAGTCAAAAACCTGGGAAATCGTCTGAAATCACCATCAATTTGTATAATAACACTGGAAGTAGGATCAGCACGTGGATCAAGACGATTAAATGGCACTACCAATGATCAATGATGAATTGAAAAAAAAAGAGCGGACCTAATTTGTGGTTTAGGGGCCAAAAATGGTGGAAACCATCAGCAACCCAGCTCAGCTCTTTCAATTATTTCACATGAAATAAGCAATAAATGAACAGCCAACATTTCTGTAGGTATGTCCAGTAGAATAATAAACCCATGTGACAAGGACTTTGCAGCGTTTTTCCAGTGTTATTCTACGAATTGAAGGTGGTTTCAAACGATTTCCCAGGTTTTTGACTCATAAAAAATCAATTTCGGGAGCTAAACATCTGGTAGAACCTCAATTTTCTACTCTTTGGTCAAAATCGACTTCATATTCGGTCTTCTCGTCCCCAAAAACATGAAAAACGATACCTTAAAAGCTCATGTTACCAACATGTTGCTAAAACGCAAAAAGTACCTATTTTTACACACATTTTCACTCATAACACCCCTGGGTATATTCCGATCGGGCTGAAAAGTTTCGGGACACAACTAGGGCCCAAATGGAGCATGTGTACGAAAGAACGATTTTTTTAGACCGAAAATGAAGCCTTACACGTGATACGGCGGACGGACATTGCATTTTTGGAATCTACGCACCTTGAAACGGAAAAGAAAAAATGTTGAGGGGGTGTTATAAAAATTTTTTGCTGAGCGAATACATAGGTGTATTATTCGCAGAATAATAAACCAAAATGCAAAGTCCGTCCGCCGTATCACGTGTACCGGCTTCATTTTTGGTCTAAAAAAGTCGTTCTTTCGCACACATGCTCCATTTGGGCCCTAGTTGTGTCCCGAAACTTTTCAGCCCGATCGGAATATACCCAGGAGGGGTGCTATGAGTGAAAATGTGTGTAAAAATAGGTAATTTTTGCGTTTTAGCCACATGTTTCTTTATTTCCATCCAACATTTCTTTATACCATTTCGGTTGGTACGGAGGTACCGTGAAACGCTCGATTTTGAAGGTTCATTATTCAAAATAATAAACCAACAGGTAAATGTTGGAAATGAACATGATTGATTTACCTGGTAGTCTGATAGAGTAATGGGTATGATAATTATTGAGAAAGAATTTTATTTGTTGTTATTTATGAGATTTTCTGTCAGTGATAAAAATTAAATAAATGTAAATGTATTATTTAAGGAGAATCTGATCGAGAAGAAGAGTGAGCTGATGAAGATGTATAATTTTGACAATGAAACCGGTATCCTGCATCTTGAGAAAAAACGAACGTCCTCACTTCGAGGGTGAAAAGAATAAGTAGTTTTTGCTTTCTTCAAATCCCACGGCGCAGGACAGCCACGCTAAATCCAGCCTGTTAAACTAGGGCCGAGCCTCCCAGATATTGGAAGAAAGCAAAAAATGTTTTAAAAACATTTCGCAAATAAAATTGCCTGATCTGAGTGTGCACTATTTTCTGACAGCAGCGTTTAGGCGCTATGACCGAAAAACCACATTTTGGTCGTTTTAGTTTTACAAATATCTCGAAAACTAAGCGTTTTTCGGCAAAACCCACTGTTTTTTTTGTCAAATTAATGAGAATTAAATTGTGCGTCGATTGAGTCCTAGTAAGTTCCAACCCAAGTCAGGAGGCATTTCAAAGAAAAACGGAGTTATTGAAAAGTTGTATATTTTTGGCGTATTAGTGGAAATAAGACAATTTTCCAATAACTCCGTTTTTCTTTACCAATAATAGGTTAACAGTTTGGTCAACTACTGTTGGTTGTGTACATGTTAAAAGAGTTAAAGAAAGAAGAAGAATTTGAGCTCTCGAATGTTCGACTTGGGAGAAAAGACACCTTTGAAAAGCGGATTTACCTGTGCACTAATTTCAGAGCCATTTTTCAGTAATAAATTGTTGTAGGTAGGTACATACTTACTTGAAATAGCCGATAAACGAGGTTAAATAATTTTATAAAATACTTCATGCATCGAAACTATAAGTAGGTAGGCAAATTTTTCTTTCATTCCATTGGGAGTTCCCAAGTAATGTTAGACCATAATTCAGAACTAAGGTGAATTATAATGTGCGATTTACCTTGAGCTAGGGGTTCGTCAGAACACATAGATGGGATAATAATTACTGATGAGAGATCGATGAAGCGAAAATTAGGTACAGTAAAACGGGGTGAATAGAAGCAGTTTTGAACTTCGCAGCAATGCTAAGCACCCTTCTGCTATAGTTAAACATATGTTTAATAGCTTAAAAGTTCGGTGGAGAAGTGGTCTTTCAACCTTCACAGTCAAAATTTTTTTTATGCCTTGCTTCTATTGCCCCGGAAGTCAGTACCAATAGAAGCAATCACCTGTTTTCCATATATTTTTCTACTTTGACTTGCTAGCTTGCTTCTTTTAAAAAAAGTTATACAGGTTCATAAATAAAAAAAAATAAATTGAAAAGCATCAATAAAACTGTAATTATAATAACCCCTCTGGAAAATTGAGCTTAACAACTGTAACAACTTGGTAGTTAGAATGCTGCCATAGATGCTGGGTTTATAATATTACTATATTATGATACTGAATTATTGTAGTAATTCAACAAGATATTCATACAAAAGCAGAACGAAGTCTGAAAACGATGTTTGACTAAGAACAATAGATAGGTCGTGAACTTGAAAGGTGAATAGAAGCAGTGCTTCTATTCACCAGGAAAAACGACTAAATCCAATTAAAAAATCATAATAAACCACAGAAAAAACATAAAAGGAATTTGCTTACAGATTCGGAAAGCAGAGATGTGATGTGAGGTGCAGGGACCTGAAGCTTTTCGGTGCAAGCGAACGGCTGGTCGTACAATGCTCCGGGTGGTCTCAAAAAATTCTTTAGTTCACGATCAATTTAAAAACGTTAAAAAAAACCATACCCTTCCATCGAAAGTTTTCGAGCTACGGCGTTCTGAAAATTTCAACCCCTATTTTGAATCCCTTAGAGATGACTTACAGTAACGCCGAGCTTCGAGGACCAACTAGGCCCCATACGGAACCTATAACCCGAAATTCATCAATTTTTTTTTCATGGTACCTAACTAAGAAAAGTGGCCAGTAGGTACGGCGTACAGACAGAAATATTTTTATTATGATGAGGTTCTTGACCGCTGGAATAAGTAAGGTAGGAGGTTCCTGAGGTTCGGCCAGTGAAAACTATCATCTTTACGCCAACGTTTCGTCGAATTTATTCAACATCTTCAGGGCTAAATTGACAAACAACATGAGTGAGACTAGGGTAAAAAATAAAATTAGCATGAATGAATGACAACGTGGTAGGCTGACAATACAGAATTATAGGCATTACAGAAACGTACCTTTGAGATTATGATGATGATAAACTGATGAAGATTATGATTCTGATGAATAGAAGCTGATGATGGTGGTGAACAATAATATTGGGCTTATTAACAAGCAGTTAACTCACCACCATCATCAGCTTCTATTCATCAGAATCATAATCTTCATCAGTTCATCATCATCATAATCTCTAAGGTACGTTTCTGTAATGCCTATATTCTGTATTGTCAGCCTACCACATTGTCATTCATTCATGCTAATTTTATTTTTTACCCTAGTCTCACTCATGTTGTTTGTCAATTTAGCCCTGAAGATGTTGAATAAATTCGACAAAACGTTGGCGTAAAGATAATAGTTTTCAGTGGCCGAACCTCAGGAACCTCCTACCTTAAATATTTTTATTGCATTTTCGGATTCTACATGCCTTGAAACGTAAACCATCAAATTTTGAGGGAGGGTTAGAATTTTTTTTTTTTTTTCATGTTCGATTCCAAAGGTTCATTGTCAATCAACCCATCCTTTCACATGAAGCGAAAAGTCGGTTGTCTGCGTAAGCTAGGCGGGAAAATCTCCTGAAGCTGAAACTGGCGGGAAGACGCCTTTTATTCCCTTTTTCGCTAGATGACCCACTACGAGGGAAACCAAATTGATATCCCCTAGCCGAATGCACGAAAAACGCGTACATCCAAGTAAGCCTATACAAGGAATCCTAGGAAAAAAGCGTACAGGATCAAGGTCTGAAAGATGACGAGGGTAAGCGGTGACGAGCAAGTTGTAGTAAACCGATGCTCGCTCCTCCCCCTTTCGTGTAATTACGGGGAGCATCGGCCGGGCTGGTAAATTTTTTTCAAAAACTTACCTTCGTCATTCGCCACTCTTTTGTCATGTACCTACGCTTATTAATTGTCACTATACTCTTTTGTCGCGCCATCCCCTCGCCTACCAACTGGCGTAGCTCATCGATGGACGAGTTATCGGATTACGTGCTGCTCAGTTTCGATGTCCATATTGGAAAGGGTGGTTTTCTTTCGATAAGCATCCCCACTTTCTAGTTTGATTGGTAACATTTGTCTCAAGTCAGGGGCATTGACGGCACGTTCAAAAGTCGATCGGGAAATCAATCGGTAACAGCTGGTAAACCTAATATAAATACCTACAGGTAAACTTACCTACCTAAACTTTTTAAAAATCAAATTTCTGATTTAGATGAGTTAGTAGGTATCTCTGTGACGGTATATGGGAATCCCGTCCATCTTGGATGCTGGCTCTTCCCGATCTTTTTGACACGTGGCTGAAGGGGCGGTTGATTCGCGGAAACGAATCATCAACTCCTGGAGGCATTGCGTTATAATCAAACCATTGTCTCCGGGGGCAGCTGTCACACTGCCTCCCTACCTTTCCAGAGGATGGAGAGGGGGAAACTACGCTGTATGGGCGGGCGGCCTAGTTAAACCCCTCATCCATTACATGGTAGCAGAGCGTGGTTGGTGGGTATGTGCTGGTTTTTATCCTCGGTACCCCCTCCACTTTTTGAGAGCTTTTCCAGAAGGACTAGCTCTGAGGTTTTCCAGAAGGAATCCTCTTTTTAATACCCCTTTGTTTATCAATATACACTTCGGCCATTGGATTTTCTATTTTCATCAAATCAACCTCATGATTATTATTATTACAATCAAGCTCATGATTACTATTATTATCAAACCTCATGATATTATTCTTAAGGCTGTTATGCCTGGCGTTAAATGCCTATTTTTTGTATTTTTTCCCCAGTTGTTCCATCTTATGATGGGGGTTAGTCACCCAGAGGTTGTTCAGATGAACTTTCCTGAACCAGAACCTCTGACAACTACTTTCATTTATATTCCAGTTGTTCTATCTTATGATGGGGGTTAGTCACCTAGAGGTTGTTCAGATGAACTTTCCTGAACCAGAACCTCTGACAACTACTTTTTGGTTTATTATTTTCAATAATGAACCATTGGAATCGAGCATGAAAAAAAAAAAATTCTTACCCCCCCTCAAAATTTGATGGTTTACGTTTCAAGGTATGTAGAATCCAAAACTGCAATAAAAATATTTCTGTCTGTCCGCCGTACGGGCCACTTTTCTTAGTTACCATGAAAAAAAATTGATGAAATTCGGGTTATAGGTTCCGTTCGGCGTCTAGTTGGTCCTCGAAGCTCGACGTTACTGTGAGTCATCTCTAAGGGGTTCACAATAGGGGTTGAAATTTTCAAAACGCCTATACCATTTTTTTACGTAAATATTTTTACGGTTTTAAATAGTTCTTGAACTTGCGAGTTTTTTAAGACCATCCGGAGCATCGTACGTCCAGCCGTTCGTTCACAGTAAGGCCCCGAAGTTTGCACCGACAGGCATTTTCGACTCCAGTGTGAATGAAATTGTATACAATTCAAACCAAATCTCGTAACCAGAGACGCGCCCACAATAGGAATTTGTGAATACGGCCAATCATTGGTAGGGATCACCTGATTATATTGGCGGAGTATGAAGTCGAGTTGGTTGTTCTGTGATATTATTTAATTTGAAAAATGATGGCTCTTTTGGAGTTTGTTGGTAGGTAGTGAAACTTGAACAAACGTTGAAGTATTATTGATGGGTAAATTATTACTACGGTAAATCATTACTCAACGGTAAATTATTACACAACGGTTCATTATACCATCTACGTAGAAGGGGCTGGAGTTTGTTGGTAGGTACTTTTGCAACTTTTTTCACTCCTCATCAACAATTTCTTTTCAGAACTTCATTATGTGTGTTTCTTTTTGTTAGGTACTGTTTGTCATCGGCAGAATTATTTTAGCAACATTTAACTCGTGATTTAGGTAGGTACCTAGTAACGAGTACGGGGTTAGGTACTAACCTACGGAGGGTCTGCGATCTACATAATATGTATATAATAGAATAGTACATATCATATTATATAGACGGGTTATCTATACAGAGAGCTGTGATCTGTAACAGAAGGGTATTCTATACAAAATAATAAACCGTTGTGCAGGGATTTGCAGCGTTTTTTCTTTCCTTTTTGTCCAAGTGCGCCAAGTGATATTGATAAGGAGCTAAGTTCTCCACCAGTAACAATTCTCAGTAGTACCATTACGATGGAAGCTATCAGCTTTGGAGTTTTTCAGATGACCCTTCCTGAATCAGAACTCCATACTACTTTCAGTCCCGTGTCTAACTTCACATACTTCTTCTTCAAAGAAGTATGTTTTTAAGGGGAGGAGTGTGACGGTATATGGGAATCCCGTCCATCTTGGATGCTGGCTCTTCCCGATCTTTTTGACACGCGGCTGAAGGGGCGGTTGATTCGCGGAAACGAATCATCAACTCCTGGAGGCATTGCGTTATAATCAAACCATTGTCTCCGGGGGCAGCTGTCACACTGCCTCCCTACCTTTCTAGAGGATGGAGAGGGGGAAACTACGCTGTATGGGCGGCGTTGTTAAAACCCTCATCCATTACATCTCCCACCCCTAATCCTAATAATATTCCTCAGTATCTCTAATAAATAAATATCTTGGTGCCCACTAAGCAGAATGTTGAGATATATCATCAGTCAAAATAATTTCATGAGAAGCAGGACGCAGAGGAATTACCTTGGTCCATCCAAGGTCGTCGGCCGCCCCCTTCTCATTGCAGGCGCAGGCGCCTCCATTCACAATCCCCCCCCCCCCCCCCCAATCGTAATAACAATACTATTTGCTTGCTATTCATCCGATTTTCAATTTTCAAACTGATTTGAACTCCAAATAAATATCCCTAGCGCGCCTGGACCTTCAAATTCGTGAATAACTTTTTTTTAATAGGTAGGGTATCATAGCGGAAAATATGAAAAACAGAAATGGAAAAAACGAGTGTCATATCAATTCTACTTATGTACTTATGGTTTCAAAAAAAAAATCCAGAACGAAAATCGGTTCAGCCGTCCGGGCACAAAACCTTTTCCCAATTTGCCCCTGATAGTGCTGTCATCTCTTGAAAAAATTTCTTAATAAAATCGGGGACATTTAGCCTTAAATATTTATGTAAACTTAATAAGTGAATCACGTAGGTCAGAAGGGGCATGCGTCAGCTTTTCTCAGTTTTACAGGAGACAAAAAACTGTAGGAAAAAAATAGCAAGCCTAAGCTGAGAGAGATGCTCACATTGACAGCTTAAACAGAATTTTCTGCGTACAATTTCTAATTTCAAAAATTTGGATCTCATGCCCTTTGGCACTCAACAGTTGTACAATAACAAATAGGTACCCACTCACGGAAATACTTACTCAAAAAATGTTTTTAAATGAATGTTATAAAATGACCTGACGATGTTATTTTCACAAAAATTCTGTGAGTGTAAGGTTATGGAAAACAAAATGTGAAGCGGGATTCGCAGAATGTAGATTTTGCCAAATGAATTTGCAAAAATGACTTCAAATTATTACAAAAATAGTACGTACTCAAAACTAGTATTAAAATAATATGAAAAATTGTATTTCAAAAGAAAACAATCATCCTCATCTGAGCAAATATTTTGGTGCTGAGTCGTAGTTGGCCGCTACATTAAGTTGTTGCAGAAAGGGCACGAGTATCCAGTCTACAAGCGTCCGTATAGTGCAAAAAGGGCACAGTCCGAGGCTCGTGTCCTTTCTGATCTCATTCGACTTTTGTGGCCTCAATATGTATGCTTCTGCACTGAATACTCAGGCCCTTTCTGCAAGAACTGACGTGTTTACCTCCAAATGGTCGATTCTTGCAGAAACTCACAAGACTCATGCCCTTTCTGACCTTGGTGATTCATCTGTGATAATGTTGTTATGACGGGTCACAGGTGAAGCTACAGAGCTATATACTTACGTACCTAGAGTTAATTGGCTGTGAGTTCATCAGGGGACGTAGGAACTAAATCACTGGCGAAGAAATCGTAGAAACCCATTTCAAAGAAAAACGGAGTTATTGAAAAAATAAACTACCTATTTCCACTAATACACGAAAAACGCAAAAAAACACTGTTATACCGGTTTCGGTGATCAAACCATCGTCAGTAACACACAATTATTGTGCAGATATAGTTGTATGTTGTTGTTGTGTGGACAGTCTGAGGCGATGACAACATTTGAGCATGATAACAACTGTAGGGTCGTTTTCTTGACATTATTTGGTAATGTATATAGTATGATTGGAAAGGGTACAGCAAAGGAGGACAACGTACCTAATTGGTATCGTCCAACGATTTGTGGGTAGGATGGTATGACTCAATTAAACCATAATATGTGCTGAGATAAAATTCGATTATTTTGGATAATTTCTCAGGCATTAGTAAATTGCCAAGACATAGAAACTATAACATTTAGCCCCCATCCATGAATAATAACTGTACAAGAGGAATGAAACTACCCATTTCATGACATTCATATGAATCAGGATTTCAATTGCAATAATAATTTAGAAACTCCAGTAACAACCACCATCCATTTCTAAGATCAGTCTGCTTTGCTCTCCAGTGACAGGTGGTATCTACATTTTTCTTCAAAACTCTTCTTGGAACATTAATAAATTACTGGAATATATTACGTGTCCTCCTTCCCCCCCCCCCCCCCCCCCCCGCAATATGGTCTGGTCCACCAATTTAACCGTGAGATGTGGGCAATGTGTGAGTGCAATGATTGACTTGTGTTGATCGCTGACTGTGTTTAGTGCTGCAATTTGATTTCTACCACCTTCATCCACACATCTTCCCCTACTAAAAATATGTACTACTTGGATTTATTGTAATATTTCTTTATAATTGGAGTAAATACTCCACAATTATAGCAGATCCTTAGAAATGAGATAACAGACTGGCTCTGCCAGGTGCCTTAATTACTATCACTATCACACTATGCCTGAACTGTTCTGCTGTAGCAAAACTGACCGGCTGCCCTGTTGTTTTGGAACAGCATCATAGTTTTTGAAGGAGTCATTACTTGACCTGTTCTTTTTAAACAGTTTTTTTTCTTCAAACTCTTTCTCCTCCACTCTACCCAAACCTCCCAGGCCTCAGCTGTGTCCAAAACCCATCTCCCATTTAAATGATTTTCAAAGGGTTTTTGGGTCTCTATTATGCACATTCATTCTCCCCTGGTTACCATCATGGTGACTAGCATGTGGTGGGTCACTAAGGGTAATGAATGGAAATACAAAGAGCAACCCAAGGAGCAAGTCCAACCTTAATCATAGCTAAATGAAGTTTTCAGGATTAGACAGAAAATGCATGTTGTTCTCAATAATTATTGTATTAGTACAACAGCGCAATCCATGTATCGAATCAGAATTGCTTTCGATCATGATCAAGTGTCAAACGATTTTGCACCACATATTTATAGGACTCAAAGGCACATGACATTTTAATAAAACATATGCACAATGGGTAGGAACGTAATTTTAACTAGGTTCAATGGATAGAGATCATTTATAAACCATGGGCAAAGGTTATTAATTATGGTCAATAGTTGAGACACCTACATACCTTATAGCTTGTAAGTTATAACCAGTAAACCCATGGTAAGCAAACGAAAGTAGTGAATAATATATTTTGGTTCTTTTTGGGACTTTTTTTGGTTTACCAACAATTCAGGTTTTATGACAATGAAAGTCCTTTATTTTCCTTTGAAAGTTTTACTTCTGGAAAGCTTTCGGCAGTCCTCTGACTGCCATTCTCAATCCTAAAACAACAGAATGGGAAAAGACTTAGAGAAAGATACACTTTAAACAGAAAGACAAAACTTAAATAGCTAACAATGGTATTCATTTAGTGACTATGGTGGAACTATGGAGTTTTAATTTAAATTTTAGAATGGTGTGTGATAGATTGATAAATTATTCGATAATCTTCTTCCACAACTTCATAAAGATGTACAGTTTGCAGTAAAGTATGTTGATGACACTTGTCTATCAGTGAATACTAACAAAATTGGAAACATTTTAGACACATTCAATTCTTTTCACCCCCAGATACAATTCACATTAGAAAGAGAGACTAACAATGAATTGCCGTTTTTAGACATCCTTCTAATTAGAAATAAGGACCAAACCATTAAAGTTAAACATTATAAGAAACCCACATATTCTGGACGCCTACTCAATTATCACAGTTGCCAACCTAAGTCCTACAAAATTAACTGTGCCAAAAATCTGATTCATAGAACCCTTAAACTGTCCGACAACCAATTCCATAGTGAATTGATCCCAGAAATCACCAGTATTTTACAAGATAATTCCTACCCCACAAAACTAATAGAAAACCTCATCAAAAATGAAATTGACAACATCCAAAACAACATCCCACAAACTATTGCTTCTCCCTCACTATTTTTCTCTTTCCCTTATTTAGGGGAAACTAGTCATAAAATTCAGAATGTAATAAAAGAAATTGTGCCAAATGTGAAAATAGGACATAAAAGTAATGATAGCATCAAATCAAAATTTTTTACTAATAAAAAAGATAAAACCCCGACAGAGAATAAATCAGGCTTAGTATATCAAATAAATTGTAAAGATTGTAATTCAATCTATATTGGTGAAACCGGACAATGGTTAAAGAGAAGGTTGTACCAACACAAATATGATGTACAAAAGAAAAGAAATACCACTGCACTATCCATTCACTCCTTAGAAAAAGACCACAATTTCGATTTCCATAATATCAAAATAATTAATAACGAGAAACATTTCAGAAAAAGAAAAATTCTAGAAGCCTTTCACATTAATCAAAGTAACAACACAGTGAATTTTAAATCAGATGTGGGCAACACTGTTTGTATTTACCAAGGACTTCTGGATGGATCCTAGAGTGGGAGGAGGATGGTTACCCTGTCTTGTTGTCAAAACAGTAGTGGGCCTAGGGATGGGACATCGGACCCTCACAATCGATTATGCCATCGATTGTAACATCGGAAGCCCACAATCGATGTCACCGATTAATCGCGCCTCCACAATCGATCATCGCCGATTTTAGTCGATTTTTTTATTCAGTCTCAACCCAATTTTTTTTAATGGAAAATTGGTCGAAATCGTTTGAAACCGCAGAATACCCAAATGTGCAACAAACATTGAAAGATTCATGGTAAAAAGAAATACTACAGAACATGAAAAATAACGTATGTGAAGAACGGGTGTGATTTATCGGCCCGGCAAAATAGAGGTTACTCCCTACATAAAAGGCGGACATAACAGCTTTTAATTCAAACACACGTCCAAAAAATACTTCGCACATCAAAAAAGGGAATCGCACGGCTAATTTGGGAGACGCCCGTCTAATAAGGTGATTCAACGTTCAAATTGGTTATTGCCCTTCCAGAAATTGATTATAACGGCAGAAGAAGGATTCTCACAGTAGAAATGTCCAACTCCACATCAAATAGCTGTGCGAAACCCCTTTTTTGCTGTGCCAACCCCTTTTGTGAAGTGTGATTGACACCTATTTAGCCGTGATTGGAGTCAATATTGAAGTTTACTTTATGCTGGGAGTTTTACTTTTTCTGAAGTGAAGATAATCTTTTTAGATGGAGATTCGCAGAAGGGAAAATACCTTTTTTTGCCGTGCAGTTAAATATATCCCTTAAAGAACCTTATGATTAGGTTGGGGAAAACCATGCGTCTGTCCCCGATGCTCAAAAAAAATAATGTTCGGGCGCACTCTGCAAAAAAAGGAGTTTGGACAGAACGTACCCCTTCAAACGATTTCTTTCCTGTGTGAGAATTAGCCCGGCTTTAGAAAATTGTATTGTGTAAAGTGTATTGTATTGTGAAAAAAAGGTTGTAGAGAAAACATCGATGCATCGTGGCCTAACAATCGATCATCGGAAAAAATCGGAGCTTCACAATCGATTATGAAAAATCGATGATCGGTGGAGAAAAATCGATTTTTATAAAAAATCGATTATCGATTCCCATCCCTAAGTGGGCCAACCTTCCTCCACACAGAGATCTTATCTAGTTTTCTTGGTAAGCGCAGTATTTCTTTTCTGTCTTTTTATGTTTTTCTATCACACACCATTCTAAAATTTAAATTCAAACTCCATAGTTCCACCATAGTCACTAAATGAATACCATTGTTAGCTATTTAAGTTTTGTCTTTCTGTTTAAAGTGTATCTTTCTCCAAGTCTTTTCCCATTCTGTTGTTTTAGGATTGAGAATGGCAGTCAGAGGACTGCCGAAAGCTTTCCAGAAGTAAAACTTTCAAAGGAAAATAAAGGACTTTCATTGTCATAAAACCTGAATTGAAAGTAGTGAACAGAGTAAATCAATAATCAATCAACAAAAAAGCAATGAGAACTACTGAAATGTTCGGTCATTGATGCGTTCAGACGGTTATTGGATATCATTAAGTTTTCGAGTGATGAAGGAAGAGGTATTGTCACGGAGGGGCATCCAATTGTGACAGAATGTATCACAAACCGACTTTCGCCTCTAAGTCAACTACACTTATGGTAATCAAATTTTATCAAACCACGGTAACAAAAATAATGTGGTCAAACCAAAGAAAACCTATTGAAGTCGGTGACATCCAACTGGCCCCCGCTAACAAAAACCAGTGTCCAAATGTCCCCCCCCCCCCCCCTTACAGGGCGACGGCAAACTGGCCCCCTGGTGAAAGTGTAAATCCTCAAATCGGACACCATCTCCAAATATCGTGTCATCCTCAGCAGGAAGACACTGATCCTAACAACTAGTTTCCTAACGTGGAAACCAACCAAGTTAATAATTTTTAATTGTGATTTACCACAATTACTCATCTGTACTTGGGTAATACAAGGGGGTAACCATGTAATGAAACTGTACATACAGTGTTGGACAATAAATACTGCACTTGTCTCAGGTGGGATTTGCAGCCCATAAAAGTAACTCCAGGGCAGATTTTATTTAGGTACAGCCTTATGGATTCCGATCTCAAATCGACCCCAATACTCACTGGAGAGAACTGCTGACACGAAAATTCTTCACATTTCGATATAACGATGCTAAGACAATTTTCATACATTTGCCTGCTGTTTGTCTGGTAGTAAACTATAAATCAAAGACAAGTAATGGCCATCCTTCGGTCCGTGGATGGTGAATTGTAAGAAGAATTTCAAATCATAGTCAACATAGATATACTCACGTCGACAACGATACAGTAGGTACTGAGCGTAGATGTGGGCAGACCAAGGCCCGCTTATCTCTCTCTGGGGTCCCACCTTCACCCGGTGCACGACTTAGGGGGGACACGTTTGCTATTACTTTCAAGTTCACTGGGGCCGGTTGGTGTCCGATTTTAGGACGTTCACTTCACAGTGGGGGGGCCAGTTTGCCGTCGCCCACCGATGTCAGTACTAAACCATGCAACAGATGGCCAACAACTGAGCTGCCCCCACTGAAAGTATTCAATAGAAGTACCTTTATAGAGTTTTAGCTAGCTACACATGACCCATTTACTAGCTATAAATGGCTCATTTACTTGGCAGATTAAAACATCCCATCAGTCTACTTCAAAAGTACTTACTACGACTTAAATTCATCGCATTCTATTTGTTTTCACAACCCCTCACTAGTGATGTAAAACTATCAATATGTAGTTCGTGCTGTCGGTAGCATCGATATTATCAATAGTTCTATTATATCGATAGTTTTATAATGTTGTCTAGTTTAACATAATTGTTGAGAAAATGATGTCATTTCTTGATATTATACCGTCTTGGAACTTCTCTGCTTGCGAACTGGAGAGTTCCTTTGTACTATTAACTCACTACGAACTAAATCACTCGCGACGAAATCGTGGAAACCCATTTCAAAGAAAAACGGAGTTATTGAAAAATAGTCTATTTCCACTAATACATGTATTAGTGGAAATATACTATTTTTCAATAATTCCGTTTTTCTTTCATTAACTCACTATTCAGTTCCTTGAGTTCCCTTCAATTCATTTACCTACTCATTTTTTCCATTTCATGAGTTAAGTATCCACTCAACTTCTTGCTTTGAATTTCCCCTGAACACTATACCTACCTATAATAGCTTATAGCTTTTTTCACAAGTTTAACAGCGACCTGATTTCTCTGGCTATGTATATTCTAGTGGAGCTATGTATTCTAATAGAGCACCCACAGTGGTTCTTTCATGTCAGCTCCATAGATCAAGAATGTTATCGGAATATAGCGACAGTAATCGATGTCTTGCAATCGAAACCGAAACCTAGGCTCCTGAATCACAGGCCCTGGGACCTAGTGTTCCCATGGACGTGAGAAAAGTGGCCTGCCCGCGCATGCTCAGTCAAGTAAAAATGTAGTTCGCCACGTCCATTTTGGGCCCCCTGTCTCCAGAATCTGATTCCCACCCCAAAATTTCGATCCCTTCTATTCAACTTGTCATCTCAATACATGCTTTCTTTTGATTTGTTTTTGCCTAGTGTTCTCCAGATCACATTCGCCTTCTGTTCTGTCTTTTCCATTTTGTGCTTTTGCATTCGGTCAGGTTCCGATGACAGATTTGTATTTGAGGTACCTACGTGCGTTTTGCCCTGTATTATGTTTGTGGTCTTGCGGATTGATCGGCGTCTAACACACAGATAAGTACCTAGCTTCTAGTCAATACAGACCAACGGGTCATTGTTTCGTTTAGTTTACTATATTTTTGTACCACATGAATTCGATGGCTAATTTACAGTGGACATTTTCAACATTTTCATACGACGATAGAATGTTGATTTATCAGCTTTTGCTTAATATCACTCAATCAGTAAATAAAGGGAAGGGTGCTGCTGCCTTGAGGTATTTTGTAGAAAAATCAGTTGGTTTTGTGTTCTGGTTTGATGCCCCACGGTTTTCACAGCCCACATAACGCTACTGGGTGTTACCATAAATAGAGGCCTTGGTTTTTATTTGCTGATACATTGATAGTACTATTGATACTATCGACAGTAAGTACCACCGATAGTTATACCTACATACCCCTTGTTACATCTTTTGCATAAGGATGCCAGTTACAGATATAACTGGTGCATACTCACAAGACTGCAGTAGCTCCAGATCCATCAACATCTTAAAACTACCCCAATCTATGGTCCCTCATCTGGCACTTATGGAGATTGATGAGCAACTAAACCATGTCCTCCACCCTTGAACCAAAATTCTGATAGTGCTAGAAGATAAATATAGCACCAGCACAGAACTGCTGGAGAAAGGTATCAACAACAAACCTCTAGCAGAGCTCATGTCTCAAATAGTGGAGTTATCTATGTCTAGAGTAAATTATTGAGAAATATCCAATCAAATAACCTAAAAGCAGGAAGAAGCTGGCATAATTACTAGACAGGCCCACTCAAGGAAAAATCACCTGAAGGATAAGAACATGTATAAATATGGTTTACAGCAATGCTCAAAACCTGAACAGGAACAGAAAATACTGTTGCTGAGTACAATAAAGGGGAGCAAGTACATAAAACAACAGCAAATAATATGGCAATATGCAGCAAGTAATAGGCGGCAGCATTGTCCATAAACCTGGCCTAGTAGCAGTTACATTGCTACACACCTGTAGAGCAGTAGAGCTGTGCCCTGCAGGGATGTGGTCTAGAATTTCCCTGATGTACTCCCTGCGTGCCGTGAAGAGACGATTAAAAGGGTACCCGGAATGGGGGCTACACGAGTGACTGTCTCAGGTCAGTAAGTGGCGACGAACATCTCCTACTCCGGCCGCTAGCCTGGTCCTCCAGGCTGGGGATTGAGCGTTGGGCCAGTAATCCAACCTCGTAAAAACTTACACACAGCTCCTTCCTCACCCCAAAACAGACTGATTTCACGGTTACAACATAATGCCCGCCTAAAGGATATTAGACTGGATCATGGAATGTTTTGCCACTGTATCGACCTGGAGAATTACAGCTGCTCCTAAACCAACTTGACACCAAGGGGATTGACATGACATAGCTGCTATCCAAGAAACTCGATGGATAGCACTCGATGGTAATGGAATGCTATTTGTGTAAATTGCTGGGAATTCGAGATTTAGAGCAGCTGCACAACGCTGAAATGACTGGTTTTACTAGCGGGGCCTTTACCCCTCGCAGGTTTTTGAGCCACAGAAGAAGAAGAGCGGTACAGCTGAATGCAACAGTGGAATGGAAGCAGTCTGAGAGGTCCACTGACTGTTGCTGTGTGACTACTTATGACAGAGTTAAGTTACATAACAAGGGCTGAGAAGTATTTTTGGGAAGAGAGGAGAGGATGGAACAGCAAAGAGCATGTAGAACGCAGCTAATGAGAAATGTTGTTCAATCAACAATGACGACAGTAATTTGATTGTTTGTATTATCATTCATAACAAGAAAAATCAATTTACGGTCTAGGCATCTCGAATATCACAGAGTGAAGGTATTCATCATGCAGGTAGGGTGAACAGACACTGCCTGTATTACTAAGGAATTATGTTGAAGATGAAACCTTCTAAATGAAATTTTAAACAAGTTACTTGCACTGGACCACACTCCACGAAGACTCCAGTACCTAATTCACTGGGAAATTGGGACGGATACTTTTGGGGGGATCGTAAAAATGAGGATTACTGTGGGTAAGTACACTTCCTTTTCTCTCTCTTTTTTACGTTAAAGTACAAATTAAGAGTATTAGGCCTCGCTCCAGCTAGCCGAGAGATCCATACGTCCCAGAAGCTAAGCTCATCCACAAAAAGAGTATTGAGGAAAAGATGTACACCTAGCCCTTCTGCATCAACAAAACGTTCCAAGAAGTTCTTTAGGATGAGTCCAACCGTTGACGAGCCACAGAACAAGAACACTTCTACTGAGCACTTTCCCTACTCAGGCCTAGTAATGTAGAGAGTAATAGAGAATATAATATATAGAGAGCAGGGTGACAAGAGTTGACTAAGGCACTGGGTTCTTTATCTTGTGAGAGATAAAGGTTCCTGGTGACCGGAGTTCAAAACTCGGCCAGGTACCAATGCAAGCGCACAAAACTTGCGTGTACTTTCATATCCTGGTAGCTTAACTTTTCACAATGATGCGCAATCAAAGATCAAGTGAAGCCTATAACAGTAGTTCGGTTATATAAACAATAGAAAGTTGATGCCTCAAGATTTAGTAACCCACTGTCCAGTTGTGACACCCGAAATGGGTTAACACAAATAAAATGTTACCTTGCACAAAACGAACTCGCACATTTTCTCAGCTTCATGGAAAACCATTGAATCATGGATATGTGTTTGGGCTGGAGTTGGTCTCGACTGATTCCTCGCATATTCTTTTCTTCTTGTCGACCCACTGCTGACGCAGAAATCTTGCAAGTTTAGTGGACACTGAGAGGCAACGTGCAACTGACAATGAGCATTGTAACATGGGACACTGGCAACTTATAGTAAGATGCAAACTGCGACCTTACTATTTCGTAAGATATCAATTATTTGGTTACTGGCCCAACTGGGTCACATGGTTTCTTAGTTATACTAATAGCCGTGAATTATTTACTGGATGGCCCATTACGCTTTTTGCTGTCTTCAATTGATTTACCCTCAATGCAGACTCACTCTGGGTATTGAATAACACAGTGTAATACCTTTACAATCCAATTTTGTGGTACTGCTTGATTACATGTAAAAATGTAATAACGGCATGTAAATGTAATAATGCCTTTATGCTCCCGTAGAACTATAATACGAACTCGATAAAATCGTCATCCAATTCATCGAATTGGACATCTTCCAACGCTTCGTACATGAAGTCATCGTCGAATTCGTCCCCAAAGTCCTCAATGGGATCCTCCTCTTCGATGCCTAAGAAAAGCTGGTTGCGGCATTTGGAGTTTGCGTCCATGTAATGCCCGTAAGGTTTAGCCTTATCCAATATCGTGAGACAGAGCCAACAGAAAAATGCTCCACACTTCCCACATTCCATCTTGTTACAGCCGTCGGATTTCTGCAAAAAGAAATGATAATATTGTAGTGGGACTCCAAAAAGGTGTTCCAGTGGGATTGAAAACAGTGTGTTGGCAGACTTAGTTCAGTTAGTGTGAAAACCAAGTGATGTGAGCTAACATTTATTTCGTATTAGGAAGGAGATGAAAAACAAATCGTCATACGGTACGGCTATAAGAGCAAATTTTCAAAGAACTATTCCTGCTATTGCGTAAAAAGACGATACAGCAAGAAACCATACCACTTTTCGTAAAATTATTTCATTATCTTTTTATGTAATCCGAAAAACAAAAACTACAGGCATAAAAACAAAAGAGAAGATGCTTGGAGGAAGGTAAGCCAAATTATAAAAATAATGGCATCAACTTTGAAAACTCCTGCATCGATATTCTGGTGAAATTGTTGATTGTTTCACTTCATCGACTGTCATTTTCCCAATCAGCCTACTGCCACACTAGATTCGTTTACGGAAAACTCCCTGACCCACCAGCGGTGTTTACGTCGCATGTCGATTTTTCTTTTTTTTGCCATTGCAAAAACGGTTATAATATTATTGCTAATGCTCTAGCAAGGTGAGGAATAAAGAGTTAACGAAGCCACTCCCTCCATGACTGCCTCGTGACAGCTGACTGCCGCTCACTCTTGATTCACGTTGACTCACGAATCACATTCTTGGATCGTTTTGTGCCTGATTTGCGAGGGATATTCACTATTGAGATTAGCTAGGAAAACTGTCTGAGGCGATTTCAGATCACATGTTAATTGTTTCCCCGTTGTCATGCACGTTCGAATTCTTACTTTACATTTTCCATTTTGTCAGACTTCTTTTAGCGCAATAAAACCTTACTAAAGGTACAAGCTGAATGTCTTTTTCATTACAATTTATTGCGCTAAAAAGAAGTCTGAGAGATTCATGATGGACCGCCTCCTTCGACCTGAAGTCTTAAGCCTTGACCCCGAGTCACCTGACGCTGCTTCTACCTGGGACCATTGGCACCATCGTTTCCAGAACTTTCTACGATGTGTTGAAGCTTCGGAAGCGGAACAACTCCGACTGCTCGTCAACTACGTGAGTTCTGACATTTATAAACACATTCGAAGTTGTCAGACATTAACTGACGCTCTAGGCATTTTAAGAACAGTTTTTATCAAACCTGTCAGCGAAGTTTTCGCCAGACACCGGCTATTCACTCGAAAGCAACAGCCTAATGAGTCAATTGATAGGTACCTAGAAGAGCTTCGGCTCTTGAGTCGGGACTGTCAATTCAAAGCTGTTTCGGCCGAAACCAACAGAGACGACTGCATTCGCGACTCATTCATTCGAGGCTTAGTCAGCCCAGTCATCAGGCAGCGTTTACTGGAAAATACTCCGACCATAGCTTTAACTGAAGCGCACGCTCAGGCTCGGGCACTCGAGCTCGCTCAGCAGCATGCCCAAAGCTACCAGGAGCCGCATCCGATTGTAAATGCTGTAGATGATTCCAGCGATGAACCAGAGACTATGGCTGCCCCGATCGTGAGAAAATGTTTCTTCTGTGGCCAGCCAAGACACTCCCGTGACAAATGTCCTGCTAGAGAAGACACTTGTCCACGGTGCTCTAAGGTAGGTCATTGGCCAAATGTCTGTAAGTCGAAACCTACGACCGCTGGAAAACGGAGTCCAAATCCCAAATCAGCATCTATACTAGCCCCGTTAGAGACATGCTCGTTTGCTACATCCAAGGTAAGAACTTCAGTTAAGATAGGCAAACGTACTTTAAATGGCATGCTAGATTCTGGAAGCGACGAATCAACGGCACGTTCCTTGAATCTTAGCATCACCTCCTCAAACCAGGAAGTAGGACTGGCTTCCAGTACTCATCGGGTACCCATTATTGGGAGGTGCATAGCTGATTTAACGATGCTCAAAAATCATTATCCTGGAGTCACTCTTTCCGTCCTCTCAAACCTTTGTGTGGAGATAATCATTGGGCGAGATATCCTCCAGCTTCATTCAACAGTTTCTTTTGACTTTGGTGGCTCTAGGGCACCTCTTGAAGTATGCGTGTTCCAGGCAGCCAAAGTGGAACCAGCAAAACTGTTCTCCAGCCTATCGGGGGATATCAGGCCAATCGCTATCAAGTCACGCCGTCACTCCGATACTGACCGACAATTCATTGAGGTCGAGATACGCAAACTGTTGGCATAGGGAATTATCGAAAAGAGCATATCACCATGGCCAGCTCAGGTGCATGTCGTCACCGGATTTCACAAAAGACGCATGGTAATAGATTATTCCCGCACCATTAACAGATACACAGAACTGGACGCATATCCATTACCCAGAATAAACGATATTGTCAACAAGGTTGCTGGATATGACGTTTTCAGCTGCATAGATTTGCGGAGCGCTTACCATCAGGTACCCATCCCAGTTGAGGACCGCCAATACACGGCGTTCGAAGCTTGTGGGGACCTATACCAGTTCACCCGTATTCCCTTTGGGGTTACAAATGGGGTAGCCGCATTTCAGCGCTGCATCGACGAGGTTATCCGCAAAGAACAACTAACGGATACCTTTGCCTACCTGGACGATGTTACAATTTGTGGAAAAACTCAATCTGAACACGACACCAATCTAGACAAATTTTTCACTGCAGCTCGGAAATACGGGCTCACCATTAACAACGAGAAAAGTAAATTTTCCCTTAGGTCCATCTCACTGCTGGGGCACTCAATCAGCAATCATGTAATTAGACCTGACCCTGCTCGACTCAAGCCTCTAAATGATTTGCCAATACCTTCTGACGGACCATCTATGAAGAGGGCCTTAGGGATGTTTGGTCACTATTCTGGCTTTATCAAAAATTTCTCCGAAAAGATCCGACCATTCACCCGCTACCACACGTTTCCACTATCAACTGAGGCCCAACAGCAGTTTGCCGCTCTCAAGAAATCTATTGAGGACGCCAGTATTGCTTGGGTTGACAACGAAGCTCCATTTTGCGTTGAAACCGATGCATCCGAGTCAACGTTAGCTGCGACGCTCTCTCAAGGTGGTCGTCCTGTCGCCTTTTTTTCTCGAACCCTTTCAAACTCTGAACTTGGGCATTCGTCAATTGAGAAAGAGGCATACGCGATAGTGGAAGCAGTGAGACATTGGCGGCATTTCTTGCTTGGTCGTCACTTTAAACTTATCACCGACCAGCAATCTGTTTCGTTCATTTTTTCGTCCAAACACAAGAGCAAATGCAAGAATGAGAAGATAATGCGCTGGCGATTGGAGCTTTCTTACTATTCGTACGACATTTCTTACCGTCCAGGCAAGAACAATCATGTGGCTGACACTCTTTCACGAGTGTGTGCTACCAGCTCGGACCAAAAACTTTTTGAACTCCACAGATCCCTTTGCCATCCAGGAGTCACTCGTTTCTTCCACTGGCTGACGAGCAAAAACTTGCCTTTCTCAGTGGAAGAAGTGAAGCGAGTTGTTTCTTCCTGCAATATATGCGCCGAGTTGAAACCAAAGTACTTCCGGCAGCATGGGACCCTGATCAAGTCAACCAAACCGTTCGAACGGCTGAACGTCGACTTTAAAGGCCCACTGCCTTCCAAATCCTCAAAGAAACGGTACCTCTTAACCATTGTAGACGAATATTCGAGGTTTCCATTCACGTATGCCGTCTCGGATCTGAGCTCAAGCACTGTTATCGAATGTTTTCAAAACCTATTTAGCATATTCGGAGCTCCTGCCTACATACACACGGACCGCGGTACTTCCTTCATGTCTACCGAATTGAAGGAGTTTCTCACGAGTTATGGGGTGGCTACCAGTCGAACTACTGCCTACAACCCCCAAGGAAATGGACAAGTAGAGCGGTACAATGGCATAATTTGGAAAACTATAGAGCTGGCGCTCAAGGAGAAGAAGCTGCCACTGGCGCACTGGGAGGCAGTTCTACCCGAAGCTCTCCATTCCATCCGTTCCCTCCTATGTACAGCAACCAACAGTACCCCTCACGAACGACTTTTCTCTCATCAACGACGATCCTCAAACGGAGACTCCATCCCAACATGGTTGCTTACTCCCGGACCAGTGTGGTTGAAAAGGTTCAACCGCTCATCCAAATTCGAGCCCCACGTTGAAGAGGTAGAATTGTTAGAGGGAAACCATGATTACGCTCATATTAGATATCCCGATGGTAGGGAAACTACGGTATCCACACGTCACCTCGCCCCAGCTGGCAATACCCTGACAGAGGACTCTACAACCTCAACTGAGCAACCCACATCAACAGAAGTGCCGGAGCCCGCGGACGAACCAGCATTTGAAGCCTCTCCGCCCACATCTCCTGGAGAAGCCCATCCTCAAGAGAATCCATCCACAAGAAGCCCATCCTCAAGAGGCACTCCCATATTACGGCGGAGTACGCGCGAGCGTCAACCTCCCCGTTACCTGAAGGACTACGTAAAATCCTAAGGGAGGGTGATTGAGGCGATTTCAGATCACATGTTAATTGTTTCCCCGTTGTCATGCACGTTCGAATTCTTACTTTACATTTTCCATTTTGTCAGACTTCTTTTAGCGCAATAAAACCTTACTAAAGGTACAAGCTGAATGTCTTTTTCATTACACTGTCTAAACCCGCCTTTATAGATGACCGACAGTTACGCCGAGCTCCACGGACCAACTAGACCCCAAATGGGACCTAGAAACCAAATTTTATTAATTTTGATTCATGGTAACGTGCCTCGCATGCGGCGGACGGACAGAACTTGGTTTATTCCATTTTCAGATTCTATGAATTCTACGAATTATATGAAGCCCTTGAAACGGAAACCATATAATTTTAAGGGGGCATTAATTTTCATTTATTTTATTTTTTGTAATGCTCGATTTTAAACGTTCATTACTGAAAATAATAAACCAAAGACACGTCTGCCATGTGGAAAAGCACGAAGCTAGCTGAAAGGATCACGTGAATAATTTTAGAGTAGGTAAACTATATCAGCTTATCAATCAGCCGAAAATTTAATAATTCTCGAAAGGGCAGGAAACGGTCTTATGGATATCATCGAATCTTATAGGGAAACTCATGCCGTTTGCTGGTAATAAAAATACTCGTTTTCATTCCGTCAATCGGAAAAATCGATTAAAAACGAATTTTTGGCCGGGATGGTCCGTCCTGCTTTCTAGTCATACCGGTAGACTCACTAGTATTAGTCGTGTTGTTTTATTAGTTTGGGTGGAGAATTCAATAATAATGCTGATTTTAAGGTACGGTGTAGGTGTAGGCCTTCATGCGAGTGGCCTTTATTTGCCCCCTGGCGGTGTGTTGCTAGACAGCGCCTTGAATTTGTGGCCGGGATTTCTCTGGCCTATTTCATACTCGTCCTTCATGATACCGTTAAATAAACGTCGGTTAGACTTGTGCAACCCATTTGTCTTCAATAAATTATCAACATTTCAGATCTCCGATTTCGTAAAACAATGATCAATAATTGTATACCGGTATTAGGATTTTTTTGGCGAAATTGGCCCTTCAAGGTACTAAACTCATCAACTTACCTCGATAGATGCATCACAGTTGGGGCAGTTTTTACTGTTATTCTGAATCCAATCATCAGACAGCATGTCGTTGATGAAACGCCGTATTTGGACGGCACCGTACCTTTTCTCTAGACGAGCTTTAGTCGCAGGGTCTCCTTCCTGATATTCTTGGACTATCTTTTTCATTTCAACTGGAAAACGCAAGGAAATTTTTTAATATTTACTCAGAACGGGCTAGCCCAATTACATTGATTAAACTAAATCCCTAAAAGATGAATAAACTAGGAAGTTGATGCTAACAAGGTTTTTAGTTTAGTGAGTTCATCATTAAAGAAATCAAATTCTGGAAACATGGCATTATGCTCGAACAAAATATTTTGTTTCAGTACATGAAAACGAACAATCATCATAAAAGACTTGTGAGGTACAAATAAAGTAAACGTTTACAAAGGTGTTAGCAAATTTTCATAATTTCTTTCACAACAAATACCTGTCAGTTTCATCATGTTCAATGACACAACTTGTAACATTTCATCAAAAATTGTTTTAGTGGTGGATGAATGAATAATATACTATTATTCATTATTATTATGTTATTAATTTCCCACTTAAAAAACAAAACAATTTATCTGATGTTGTTGATTACAAAAGACAAATTAAAAATCAAATAGTTACCATAACATACTTTAAATGAGAAACCAATCCCCTAGACATGCAGCGAAAGGGAGATTAGTCATCCTAGCTTATGCTTAAATAAACAATAGATGTACCTATACACGTATATTATGCATGGGAAACATATGGTCTAGAGTAATCCATGGATTACATGACTCGGCCTCGGTAATATGGAGTGGAATTAGTTGTCCGTGTTCATAATAGGTAGTAGATATTTTCTAGGATAGTTCAAGACAGATTTTTAAAATAACAATCCGGTTTTCACGTTTGCGCACGGGCAGTCGTCACTACTTATCCGGATTTCATACGGGACCAACAAGTAGGACCTAACCCAATTTGGACCACTGGGCTGTGGGATATGTGGGTTCGACGTTTTTCATGTTTGCGCATGTGCAGCTGCGCATCAACTAGGACCTAACACCGAAATACAGTGAAACCTCTCTTAACGGTCACCCTTTCTAGGCGGACACCGCGGACATTGCGCGGTCGGTCCCGGCGTAGGAGATAGGAAACGGACGCGACTCCTGAACCTCAACTGTTGACATAAGATTACGCCCCTCTAAGGCCCGCTTTCACCAGAAAATTATTTAACGGAGTTTAGCCAAACTCCGTTAAAGTTAACGTAGAGGTTTAAACCTGGAAAGCCAGCTGGCGTCTTTCACCAACCCAAATGTCGGTTAAACCCAGTTTGAAATGACGGAGTTTAGTTTAAAATGTCCAAGCAAAAGTTGGACAATATGACACGCCGGGACTATAAACTCGTCAAAACAACAACAACCACCACTCAGCTGATGTCGATTCCCGCTTCCATTGTTCTGCTGTAATAATAAACTGTAAATTGCCAAAGTGATTTCTGATTTACGACGACTCCAGTCACGAGGTAAGGTACCTATAATATCATTGCGGAATACATTGTATAGAGTAAATACCAATACAATGCCAACTCGCATTAATTCATTTCACAACCGTATAACAACAAAACCGAATATCAGCTGTGAGCTAGGCGGCCATATTGGGATCTCATGGCTAATGGAGATTAGCGACGTTAACTTGCCGGATTTCGGGCATTTAAACTTGAGCCCCCTCGGTGGGAGTTTAAACTCGCACAGAGCTCTGGTGAAAGACAGTGAGCTCTAAACTCCATTAATTTGCAACCTCTTCCGGGCTAAACTCGTTTCAAATTTTTGGTGAAACTGGGTCTAAGACGGCCGACGTTGATCATGCACCACGAAAGTGAACTATGTTTGTCAAAAATGAAAAAACAGCCAAAGGTTACATAATTTTTTGTCAATAAATAGGTTTAAGTAAGTTAATGATTGAGTTTGATTAAAAATGGTAAATTTGAATCATTATGGTGACTGTTCAGGGCAAATAAAATATTGTTGGTCATGGTGCAATAAATTGGTTTTTTTTCTTGAACCCTTCTTCCGGGGCCCTCACACCCTCTATCAAGGTCACTCACTATGCCAAAAAGACTGGACTGGTAGATTTTTTCGGTCCCGAGGGTGTCCGCCTTAGAGAAGTTTCACTGTACCATCGAAATTTGAGCCAATTTGGACCATTGGGTCGTGTGTTAAACGTTGTTCACGTTTGTGCATGTGCAATCTCTACTACTGATCCGAATGTGCCTCATGGGATCAACTAGGACCTAACCCCGAACTACCATCGAACTTTGAGCCAATTTGGACAATTGGGTCCAGAGCTATGGCGGTTTGCAGAAATGCGTACACACGCACACACAACTACCTAGAGGAGCTGAACTTTCCATTTTTTTCCCAGATGGATTCGTGTTCAGTGTGACCAAAAATGGGAAAATCCACTTCCCCCCCTCAAAATAATGAAAATTGTCTAAAAAATCAAATCAAAAACATAAGGCCAAGGCCACTTCTGGAGGGCCGAACCTAAAACTAGCAAATTTAATGATCATTTTATTTACTGTAATATTTAGGTTAGAGAGATGTTAAAAAGAGAGGGATGAAAGTACAAATAAAATAAGAGAAATAAAGCCGGGTTTACATTGGTCGAGTTGACGGTAGAGCAGAGTGCGTTCTACTCTACCGACAACTCTACTAATTCGACTCTACTCTACCTGAATGATTCACACGTCAGTCGAGTGCTGTTTCCAGAAAGGCAGAGCAGAGAAATCTCGCTAATGAGTTTCATTTTTGCTTTCTATTATAACCTAATTGACTTAGTTCTTGTGTACCATGTATACCATAAAGAAAAAATTGAGAAAGCCTTTACTTCGTCTGTCTAGTGTTTTGTTGAAGGAAATGGAAGAGGAAGCAAGAAGTGAAAGAAGGGAATGGGTCAGGGGCTGAGGCATTGAACAATTACTTGGCATCGTGTCACCATTGCTCAAAAGCAATGATACTGTAATGAGTATGATAGAGTAATGTAGTTAGTCACTTCTTATCAAGACTTGTGTCTCTTCCCTTCTTCCTATCCTTCCAACTCTACTTTACCGTTTACATGGGTGGAGCAGGTAGAGTTCAAATTTTGCTAGTGGGGGAGTCAGCAGAGTAGTAACTCTACCACAGTGCTAGTCGCTCCAACTCTACCACTTACTAGTCAGTAGAGTCAACTCTACTGAAAATGTGTACACAAGTAGGGTAGAATAATTCTACTCTACTCTACCTTCAACTCGACCAATGTAAACCCGGCTTATGATTAATTGATACATAATAAATAATTAGTTATTTTGTGCGAGGAAGTGTTTCTTCAGAATTTTACTTACTGGTTAACCGTTTTCAGTGTTTGGTTGCTTGACTGCGTTGAGTTAATTAAATGCGCAAATACTCGGGCTATATGAAATTCGAGCTGTGGTGGTGCTGACGTTAAAATTATTGAATCTTGAAGCTTTAGTAAACGGACCTGTTTTATATTAATTACCAGTTGAGAAACGAAACTGGAAACCTACAAACCTGATTTCATCCTGCAGAATTCAACGCCGTGGTAGGCCCTTCTGCAAAACACGCAGAACACATATCTGCAGGCAGGACAAGCCGCCATTTTCTCATCTTTCTCCCTCATCACAGGGCTTCCGCAGGAGATTCGAGGACAATAGGTAATGTCATCCATTTTATCGAGAGTGACCCTCAATAACATATTGTCGTATTTATTGAAGAGCATAAGACCCACGGCATCTTTGACCTGAAAACACAGACCGCTATTATATAGTGGCCTTTGCTGGAAGGTGTGATCACCAAAAACTTATTATATAATCAATGAAGTGAATTATTGCTGCTGCTAATTTAGTTTTAGTTTAAATAATTTAGGGCCGGCTTCACCAACGCAGCTTAAACCTGGTACCAATAAATCCTGGATTCAAATTTGATCTGCGGTTCAGAGCTTCAACAGTTTCACCAACGTTTTTGATCTGCGGTTTAGCCGAAGTTGGGTTTAAGCAGAGATTGTTTAGTTTGCATCAGCACTGCTATCCCCAGAACACCAATCCCGTATTGCAGATGACATGGAGGAGAGATGCTCATCCATGAGTGGTGGATCTGTGATATTTCTTCTATAGATAATTACGTTTTGTACGCCATCCATTGTTGTGGAGACATTAAACTGTATAATAGTAACGAGATGTGGAAGTTTCGTGATTTTTTTTTATGCCTCTGTCATTCTGAGAACTTCCACTCCACTCCACTCTGTCATTACTACAAAAGACCATCTTTCGAGAGAGCTGATTGCCATTCTACCTACTGCTCTTGTAATAAATTATAGATAGCCTATCTAGGGTCTCGTATAAAAGGTATCTACTTTTTTACAATAATTCGCTGTATGCAGAAGAAGTTGTACATGTACTTATT
This sequence comes from Leptopterna dolabrata, assembly GCA_954871275.1. Lineage (NCBI taxonomy): Eukaryota > Metazoa > Arthropoda > Insecta > Hemiptera > Miridae > Leptopterna > Leptopterna dolabrata. Next base: position 42,462,801 of record OX940979.1, read on the forward strand.
AACGCAGTCTGCAAGTACCTACCACATACTATGAAGGTTTGTGTACCTACTCGAGGAAATAAATAATGATGGGTCCGACTGTTGCCCACCTGGTTTGGTGTAAAATTATATTTATTACACTTTTTGGTTGGACTCACCTTTCTGTTTCGAAAACCAGAAGGCTTTTTCTACTGTATCGAGCACGAAGCTCATCCCTTCATTGGGAAGGCGAAACCTCGCGAAAAAATCGCCGTCATCCCACTTGTGGAAATGCTTGACCCTTTCGCGAATTATCCGCCGTCTGGGCACGGCCACTTGCAGAAGTTCATTGAAATCTTCATCCGAGGATGACTCAAACACTTCAATGAAACGATTCATCGCATGAAACGATTGATGCAAGTTGATAAGTATGAAAAACACTGATATGATAAAATAGATTTCAAAATGGCGATGGCCTGGCGGAGAATCGGAGATCAACCGTAGATCAGAGGTTTAAACTACCTGAAACGAGGTATTAACTTTAATTCGCCGTTAGCGCGAGTTATTCCAAGATTAGGCGTTCGTGAAACTGTCTTTTCTCAGAATCGATGGCTTAAACCTCAGCCGAGATTGAACTCTGGATAATCCGCATTGGTGAAACCGGCCCTTAGTTTGGCTGACATTTAGCTATTTCTGATAATGGAGAAGAAACCATTGGAAAATGGATATGAAACATTAGAACAAAACAAAGAGAAAGTGTGAATCCCCATAGTGGTCCCGGACAGCTCCATCCCCCACCAATCTTAATTCAACAAATACAGGGGGCAGACAAAATATAACTTACACAAGGTTATTTTGGCAGCCCAGTGGATGTGGTCGAAATTATCCGGTACTGACCTCAAAATCCGACTAAGCCCCATGTGTGCCCTACATCAAATTAGGTGATTTTTGTTGTTGTTGCAATTAGGTGCCAGCGCCGTGGCACCTAAAACTATGCAACGAAATATGACGGTCCGAAATGCAGGCCATCGACATTTTAAACCAGAAGACCCAAAATCACGTTTGCTATTTTTTTCTTCGAATTTTAAGAGCGGCCCACAGCTCTGCTCCATCATGACACGAAATCACTGATCGAACTCCGGTGTTTCAAAGGATATTCCCTTGAATTTAGAGTCGTATGCCCCGCAACTTTTCTGATTTTTCACGTTAGCAGCTCCATTCTGGCACCGCCGAGACAAAAAACCGACACAGCTGATTACGGCAGTCCAACAGTGCCCTCGAAATTTCAAGTTGTGACAAATTTTGGGGCATGACAGCCTGTCTCAAGAATAAACTATAACTTTCAGTAAAAATGACCATACGCAACATCCAAATATTTGAAAATAATTTTCTATGATGATGCGTTTGAGCACAGCACCCAAATTTGGATGGCTTGTTCAGCACTGATAAGAAATGAGGACGACATCCGATATTCTCAATGAGGAAATGAGATGCAAATTCTCCCAGAACATCGGATAGCTACGAACGATTTTCTGGTTTTTCAGGTTTCCAGCTCCATTCTGGCACCGTCGTGTCAACAGAACTGATACAGCTGATTCCGACAGTCCAAGAGTACCCTCAAAATTTCAAGTTATAAGACTCATTTAGCGGGGCGTTTTTCAAAACTAACCGACACTGTGTGACAAATGACAGCCTGTCCCAAGAATAAACTTCATCAACTTTCAGTAAGAATGACCGCATGCAACACCCAAACTTGAAAATAATTTTCTATGATGATGCGTTTGAGCACACCACCCAAATCTGGATGGCTTGTTCAGCAATGATAAGAACTGAGGACGACCTCCGATACTCTCACTGAGGATATGAGATGCAAATTCTGCTAGAATGTTGGATAGCTACGAAGGACGTTTCAACCCAATAATGGGCTCTTCCTGCATTAAAAATAGATCAGCTACGGACCCCCAACCCTCCAGTTACTGAATACAGTAGGCCGTGTACTTCCCAGAATTGCGAAATATAAGATACAAATAAATATTCAACTTCTAACTTGCTGGGGATTCGCTTCGGACGAGCACTTTTCGTATGGACATGGCATTGATGTAACCATTGCATCTTTTATTCTAGTCGTGAAATACTGCTCCATACACTGTTTGCAATACACGTGTCCGCATGGATGGAATTGTAAACAATTTCTCCCCGCTGTTTCCTGCACAAATCAAACGTAGGGTTTTGTTAGTTGTACATACACTTTGAAATATTATTCAAGATAAAATATGAAAGGTGTGCAAGAGGCACCCATACGCCTCTCCCCTGTATTCTTGGTGCCAAGGGTCATTTTTTGGTCCCTACCCTGCTCCTAATTTTCAATATTTGTCTTCTCGAAATTTTCAGGTACGTTTTATAATATATTTAACTTCATTTTTTACACTTTTTATTCTATTCAAATAACTCAAACAGAAAGTTTTTGGGAGAATATTGAAGTTTCATATTTTTCTTCCATATCACCTGTTCCAACTGAAATGTTCAAAAACAGCACTGACCAATTATAGGTTTGTTCGCAGTGGTTTTCGGGCTCTTTTCTGACTGTATATTACCCATGACCGGATGAAGTCTTTTCTATATAGTCCCATTTTTTTAATCGTCATTTCAGTCAACAATAAATCGGGCGAACAAGAACTGGTCGTCCACTGCCTTCTCAATTACCAACCCTTCTCAAAAGTTATCAAGATGGTATTGGATTATGGATGGTTTCTTACAGTTTTATAGGCTAACCATCAGAAAAAACCAGTGTGAACGTGTGACAATATAAGTTAGATTTTACCGCAACAGAGTACGCGTACTCTCGCTGCAACCCCAGCTGGTGTAACACTGACCAGCCGGCTATCACTCTTGATTGCGTTGTTAAAAAAGAACCTTGTAAAAATTACAATAAAGTATTCGATTTCGGCTCAATTAATAACGATTCACCTAATTAAATAACACATGGTGTCAGGTGAATGTTTGTGTTAATTGTAATTTGTGCAGTGGAGTTACGTAATAAAGTGTTCACTCGCAATCTTTTTGACATGTTATGTCTTTACTTTGGCACATGGACCCGAAAAGCGTTATACGAAACCGTTATACGATACCGGTAAACAAAAGCGTTAAGGTAGGTTCACATGGAGACGCAATTCCGGACGGCAATCCGGCACGGCAACGCATTTGCCGGAATTTTTGCCGCAGAGGCGTTCACATGGCAGCGGAGTCATAACAAAATGCAATCGCAAAATATCAACCACATAAATGTCGAATTTCAATATGGCTGAACAACCAAACAAGAGAGGTGTGCGCAGTAACCTCCGCGCAGATCCGGCAACGCATCCGACAGCGGAAAATATCTGGAGATTTTGATATAGTATCCAAGGCACTGCGTTGAAATAATCCATTTTGCGTTGGCCAATAGCATTGCAGAACGCATAGCCGTGCCGGGCTACCGTCCGGAATTGCGTCTCATGTGAACCTAGCTTTACAGTGAGTAGTAATGGAGACTAAACTAGGAAAGGACGGCGGGATGCCGGTTTCTAACCGACCATTCTGATGATTTTCGCTTACAACCGATTCGTTTCTACGGAACTTCATGTTTGCCATTTTTCATCGTACAAAAATCGTTCACCACTCGTTGGAATCGTGTGATTTTATTGAAAATTTTCTTGTTAACCGTACCCCCGTACCTGGCGCGGTAGCTGAGCTGAGCATGATGACAAAAACGCTGCAAAGTCCTTGTCACAAGGGGTTTATTATTCTATTGGACATACCTACAGAGATGTTGGCTGTTTATTTATTGTTTCTTTCATATAAAATAATTGAAATAGCTATTTCTGGTGGTTTCCACCAATTTTGGCCCCCAGAACACGAATAAGGTATGCTCCTTCTTTTTTTTTTTTTAAATAAATTATCTCTGATCATTGATAGTACCATTTAATCGTCTTGATCCACCTGTTGACACTTTTTCCAGTGTTATTCTACAAATTGATGGTGATTTCAGACGATTTCGCAGGTTTTTGACTCATAAAAATTCAATTTCGGGAGCTGAACATCTGGTAGAACCTCAATTTTCAACTCTTTAGTCAAAACCGACTTCATATTCGGTCTTCTCGTCCCCAAAAACATGAAAAACTATACCTTAAAAGCTCATGTTACCAACATGTTGCTAAAACGCAAAAAGTACCTATTTTTATACACATTTTCACTCATAACTCCCCTGGATATATTCCGATCGGGCTGAAAAGTTTCGGGACACCACTAGGGCCCAAATGGAGCATGTGTGCGAAAGAACGATTTTTTTTAGACCGAAAATGAAGGCTGTACACGTGATACGGCGGACGGCGTACGGCGGACGGACATTGCATTTTTGGAATCTACGCACCTTGGAACGGAAAAGAAATAATTTTGAGGGTTATAAAAACGAGGGTGTTATAAAAATTTTTTGCTGAGCGAATACATAGGTGTATTATTCACAGAATAATAAACCAAAAGGCGGGTGAACAAGGTAGTCAGCAACAGGTAGTGAAGAAAGTCATTGTTTACTAGAATCGAATGTGGTAACCTTGCACCACCATGTAACCCGGATCGTGGTAATCTTGCAACCCGTAAATGATACCGTCAATTATCCCTAAATTCCCATTGGGACATAAAATGTCCCAATGTGTTGCAGACTCGTATGCAAGCGTTTTATGTTCTAGTTTTCCCCATTTTTTTTACTCCGACATCGTACATCGACATGGTAACTGCGGGACCGGCGACCGTGCATTCCACGACGTCCAATATTGGTCCGCTCTTTAAGATCTCCTCATTTGCATTCGACAACACGATTTCCACCAGATGGCCTAAATGGAAGAATATGTTCCAGCTGAACATGAAGGCCACTGGAAAATATAAGGGAACGGATGAAGGGTTGAAAACTGCCCTCTTGTTAAGCCACATGGGGGAAGATGCAGTAGAAATATTTGACACCTCTCTCGAAGATTATCGCAAGACACTCGAAAAAACGCTGCAAAAATTTGACGAGTATTGTACACCAGCAGTGAATCTAGCCATTGAGACATTTAAATTTAATAGAATCTGTCATACAGAAGGGGAGTTTCGATAAATATCTCACGGAGTTGAAAACTCAAGCAAGTAAGTGTTCCTTTGTTTGCGGTAATACGGCATGTGAAACATCGTACACCGACCGTATGATCATTGATCATATAGTTGCTCATATAAATTTATTTATTTATTTAATTTACACGGGAAATCTCTTCCCTTTTCTACATAACCATAGATTCCAGCACACTTCGCGTAGAAATAGAAATTCGTACCTTGCTACAAATAAAATATACAAACAATACAAAAAAAAAAAAAAAACAATAAAATAAACAAACAAACAAGCAAATGAAAAGAACAAAGTGGTAACTCATCTACTCATTTTGAACCAGGACTTGACTTGAAAAAACATTAGTGTTTCTCGCTGAGTTTTCTGATGCTGTGGACGGGTTTTCATGTTACAAATAATCATTTCAGAGTCAAGTTAAATGCCTCGTTACAAGCCGGCTTTCAAAAGGAGGAAGCCTGTATCTGTAGTTTGAAGTGGCCAGAGGCAGCGATCCGTCCTATAAGACGGGCGCTCACTACCAGGTTTTAAGTTTTGACGATTTATTCCGAATGCTTCCTATCGCTCAATAGGTATATCAAATTCTTCGGAACTGATGCTGTTTTTAAAGCAATAGCTTGTTCGTACCGTTATGTTTTCTGAAATGTCTCAACTTGATGAATCCAACACCAATACCAATCAGAGGCGGCTGGTGGAAATTTGGAATTTTTTCTCTTCCTACTTTGGGACCTACTTAGCTTCGGTGACCATCAGAAAAATGCGCATTTATCTAACTGTAATTGCCAAACATTCCCACTATACATTACTGCACCCTTCTTAGTTGACGGGCTTTCTTAAAATTTTTATTTATGGCCTGACAAAGAATGGTAAATGTTTTAATGCATATGGTGATTTATCCAATATGACGTGGAGGATTAGGGCCAAGGACAAAGTCAAACAACAGTTTAAGGACTTGGAGGGTAAGGGCCAAGTGTCCTTGTCACAGTCAATCCAATAAGTTCATAGTTCATTTTCACCTCTTCATCCTTCTTATGGTAAGTAAAATGAAGATTATGTAGGTACCTGGAAGCAGATTGAGCAGTGGTATATGTTTTTCAGGAACACTGTCTTTGTACGGTCTTCATTATACGATTCAAGCAGCTGATGAAGGGGCAGGATCAGTGGCGAAACCGCGACCCTAGGGTCCAAAGGTGCCCGAGGGATAGGTTCCCTCCGAGGTTTAGGGCGCCTGTTGTTGTTCGTTTTGGTCTCATCGAGTTTACCACTTCTCCTCAGGTACATCAAATGCCTTCTCGTGATGTCCAATTGGTCTTTAACGCCAATGAAATCCAGCGACTCCTCTTTGAGGAAGTTGGTCCATGTATAGAGAATGACTGATCCCTTCCATTCATTCCAGAGGGCCTCGAGTTTCTCACAGAGTTTCAGGAGCTAAAAAGGAGAAAAATCAGCATTTACAGTGAGTGGGGAATGTACTGGCGTTAGCTGAAAGTGTTGCTGAATGGGTTGGTCGGAACGAATCAGAACCCCAGCCACAACCGTCCCATTCCCTAATCCCACACTTCTCATTCCCCCCTGGGCGAATTCCTCTAACACGAATGTGAGATGTGAGTAAAGCAGGGAGGGTGGTCAGGAGGGCAACATTGTCTTCAGTCTATCTCCAGCTCAGCTTTCTCGATTCAGGGCAACTCATTGTATACTGACACATCTCAATGTCAGGTGGAGCCTATGGCACCTAACACGTAAATAAATGAACGCAGATGTAAGGAGGGCAACACTGTCTTCTGTCTCTCCTCAAATTTTTGTTTATTATTTTCAATAATGAACCATTGGAATCGAGCATGAAAAAAAAATTCTTACCCCCCCTCAAAATTTGATGGTTTACGTTTCAAGGTATGTAGAATCCAAAACTGCAATAAAAATATTTCTGTCTGTCCGCAGTACGGGCCACTTTTCTTAGTTACCATGAAACAAAATTGATGAAATTCGGTTTATAGGTTCCGTTCGGGGTCTAGTTGGTCCTCGAAGCTCGATCTTACTGTCAGTCATCTCTAAGGGGTTCAAAATAGGGGATGAAATGTTCAGAACGCTGTAGCTCGAAAAATTCCGATAGAAGTGTATGGTAAATTTTTTGAGACCACCCGGAGCATCGTACGTCCAGCCGTTCGTGAGCAACAAAAAGCTTTGTCAACACGATCGTGAATCAAACGGTATAAATCCGTCCCGGATATCATAACTACGGAGCATCTGATTATAATCAAGGATGACTGTATGAAGTCGAGTTGTTTGTTCTGCGATATTATTTCATTTGACAAAGTGATGGACTATTGGATTTTGTTGGTAGGTACTTCTGAAACTTGAACAAACGTTGAAGTATTATTTATGGGTAAATTATTACACAATGGTAAATTATTACACAACGGTAAATTATTACACCACATTAAATGATTACACAATGGTAAATTATTACACAACGGCTCATCTACCTAGAAGGGGCTGGATTTTGTTGATAGGTACTTTTGCAACTTGAACAACCGTTGAAGTATTATTGGTGGGTAAATTATCACACAACGGCAAATTATTACACAACGGTAAATTATTACACAACGGCTCATCTACCCAGAAGGGGCTGGATTTTGTTGATGGGTACTTTTGCAACTTGAACAACCGTTGAAGTATTATTGATGGGTAAATTATTACACAGTGGCAAATTATTACACAACGGTAAATTATTACACAACGGCTCACCTACCAAGAAGGGGCTGGATTTTGTTGATAGGTACTTTTGCAACTTGAACAACCGTTGAAGTATTATTGATGGGTAAATTATTACACAACGGTTCATTATTCTATCTCCGTAGAAGGGGAACCTATACAGGTAAATTATTACACAACGGTTTAGGTAGGTACCTAGTAACGAGTACGGGGTTGGGTACTAACCTACGGAGGGTCCGTGATCTACATAATATGTGTAGAATAGTACATATGTTATATAGAAGGGTTATCTATACGGAGACCTATGATCTGTAACAGGAGGGTATTCTGTACAAAATAATAAACTGTTGTGCAGGGATTTGCAGCGTTTTTAAATTCTGGACAGTTAACTGTACTAAACAGAAACATTTTTAAGTCAGCTGGAGCCAATGGCAGTAGACAGGTAGATAGGCTTCCTACAGGGCCAGTTTCACCCAACATGAGTGAGAAAAATCTAAAGCAGATCTACAACTGGTACTAGATTACCGGTTGATCAACAAGTTAGCATCTACTAGTTAGCTGATGTCCACAGCAAAAAGCCAAACTAATTTGAAATATCAGTGAGGATTTGGAGTGGATAAGAGACCCACCCGCACCCATCTGAAATTCTGTATGAAACGTTTTTTATTCTACACTAGACCACGTACGGTTCACGAAAATGTGATCAAATATGGACAAAAATGTTGCTGACTGCTGCTAATTAAAATCGAATTTGATAATCGGGAGAAGGGGAAGCTGCACAAAACGCTCTGTGATTGGTTGACGAGCGTGTGACGTCACAGTCTTCTAATCCCGGGGACAAGGCGATTTCCATGGTTCTCAACAACTAACAACTACATTCATGTAACAAGTTTCCTTTTCGTTATTTTCTGCGATCTTCTACACAACAGAAGTGATGACAACGCGTCACCATACTGTATAACAAAAATAAAATACCTCGAAGAAGAAGAAGAAGGAGAATGGAACCAACAACCAAACAAACACAAAGCTGGACGGACTGGATGGAGAAATCAGAAAGTTCGCGGTGCTGTTCCTTCATAAGCTAGGTTCACATGGAGACACAATTCCGGACGGCAATCCGGCACGGCAACCCGTTTTCCGGAATTATGCCGCAGAGGCGTTCACACGGCAGCGGAATCTAACAAAATGCAAACACAAAAAACAAACAATTGCTCGAACTCGAAACCGCGAAATCAACCACAAATGTCGAATTTCAATATGGCTGAACAACCAAACAGGAGAGGTCTGCGCAGATACAGCAACGGATCTGACAGCAGAAAATATCTGGAGATTTTGATATAGTATCCAAGACATTGCATTGCAATAATCCATTTGGCGTTGTCCAATAGCATTGCAGAAGCGTAGCCATGTCGGACTGCCGTCCAGAATTGCGTCTCCATGCGAACCTAGCTTTATCTTGTTTTTATTCCGAAAACTAGACCCCGAACGGAACCTATAACCCGAATTTCATCAATTTTGATTCATGGTAACTAAGAAAAGTGGCCCGTACGGCGTACAGTGGACAGACAGAAATATTTTTATTGCAGTTTTGGATTCTACATACCTTGAAACGTAAACCATCAAATTTTGAGGGGGGGGGGGGGGGGGGAAGCATATTTTTTTTTTCATGCTCGATTCCACTGGTTCATTATTGAAAATAATAAACCAAAATGTCGTACAATAGTACAAATATTATATTGTGCCAGCCCAACTGCTAAATCGCCCGAAAAATGGTTCATTGTTGCGCCGACTGGCCAAAAACCCGGAAAAAGTGGTTTGACCTGATATGGAGAAAAGGCTATAATATCTATGTAAGTTTACAGAGATCATGTTAATGTAATTAGGTATGAATATTTACCAATATAGGCACCTGACGGTGATCTCCGTCATACCTTTACTTTTCATCGATGGACATATTTCCGGTAGGATAAAATTAATCGTCTGTTTTGTTTCATCACCACGTACCTACCGAAGGTAGAAAAGCTGCGTATGCAAAAAGTCAAACAATTGTGTCCTCAAAAATCACTAACTAACATCCTTTAGGTTTATTGTTGTAGGTATTTGATTTTATAAACGAAGCTTTTCCCACAGCATACAGTAGGGCTTGATGTTCGCGAATGAGCAAAAGGTACCATATATTTTATCGTCATTAAATTTTTGTGAGACCATCCACCCCCAACTACTCTGAGGCACAAGTAATAGAATGAACTTTATGAGCTTCGAAAAATAAAGTGAATTTTATAGAAAATACATAGTAGGTAGGTATGCAGGTGAAACGTATAGAAAGAATCTGCCAAGGATAGTCTCTTATGAGGATTTTCAACAGCAATGTTGGGAAGTCTCTTTCCGTCCTCTACTAACTTACGTCAGTAATAGCTCGATAATAGGTAACTAGTAAAATTAGGCCAGCCTAGGTATTGAGGCGAACTGATAGGCAAAGAGAACACGCTTGTGGTAGAATAATACAGGTGAATGGTACCTACGAATTATGGTACCTACAGAACATTGTGTACATAATTATCTATAAAATAACACTTCACCTTGGTAAAAGTGAGCCAGGGGCATGAAAGTTCGAATTCCGGTTTAGTTTCAGACGGATAGCTTTTTGGCAGTTTGAACATGAGGGTGATTGGTGGAAGATGCTCGATGGGAATAACGACTAAACTCGGCGTTCCATCTGAAATACAAATAATGAACAGATGTATTGTTGAATAACGAATGCATTACAGGAGAAAGGCGGATAAATTTCTTGCGTTTATCCAGATCTCCCATTGGAATGTGGTCTGTGCGGTGTGTATTCCTGTGGAGAAAAATTATACTAAGGGACCAATATATCAACATAATTATGGTTGAATATCCACGAATTTAATATAGATCCTTCAGCTTATCCTCATCGGTTTATTACAGTGAATTTCTATGAATTCTAATTTAATGAAGTGGGTAGTTTATTTTAGGTAATTTATAGGTAGGTACGCAAAATCTTGAAAGAAGAACTTATATACAAATAAAATATTTGGAAGGTTCTTTTGGGGGATTCCAAAAAATCTTCGGTAGATAATATATGCAGCTATAAATGTTTCTAAAAAAAAAAAAATACTCAGAACTGCTTACATAGCGGTACAAAACGATAGAAAATTTATCGAAGTAAACTACCACAAATTCCAATATCAACAATCAAAGATAATTTGTCGAAAAAACGAATTAGGCTCCAGGGTGGGGGGGGAATTTTTGACAAATAATCTTTGATCACTGATAGTGTAATTTCTTATTTTTGCCCATGAATTTTTTATTTTTGATCTCAGAATCGAATTTAGCACCCTTGAAAACCCCCCACTGCCAGTTTCCATATCAAAACTCCATGTAGCTTGGGCAACAAACGGATAGAAAGAAAACGAAATGACGAAATGGATAGTGCTGAGGGCGGACTAGTTGTGAGGGCCTTTACCTATGACGTAATTTCCCTTTCTTTCTACTGGTTTATTGCCCACTTTCGACCACCGGATACCCCTCCTCATCTAGCACCTTTTCGGAAAGCACTCGCCGAGATCTTTTACTTAAGAAAATAAAGGATGGTGGAAACCATTAAACATAGCTATTTCAATATTATTGCAAATGAAAGAAACAATAAACGAACAGCCAACATTTCTGCAGGTATATCCACTAGAATAAGAAACCCATGTGACAAGGACTTTGCAGCGTTTTTGGAATCTACACACCTTGAAACGCAAAAGAAAAAATTTTGAGGGGGTGTTCCAACAAATTTTCTGAACCGAATACAAAGCTGTACTATTTAGAGAATAATAAACCAAAACCACTCATGTCGTCGGGTATAATTTATTTGTGTGACACTGGTTCGACTTTTACGTCATCCCCAGTCACACACATGTGGGCAGAGGACGCATAGTTGCACAAAGATTGCATGAAAGGCAAACCCCCAAACATACGATTAAACTTATAGATACCCACGGTAAGTACCAACTACTAAATAAAACAATACGTTTTTTTCCTACAGGTGAATGCCACCTGCTTCTCTGTATACTTGTCTTGAACGCATTTTAGGCCCCCCCCCCCCCCCCCATTCCCACCGCAACCCTCTTACTTACCTACCCCAGAACGTTGAGGAGATTCTTGATGAAATTAATAATTTTCTTTTATAGTTACCTGAGGACGCTTAAAGGTTTGTTTTCTACGGTTTTACTCGTTTCATAATTTTTCTAGCCAGCTAAGTCTACAGCTGGGTTTAAATCATTTGTATTTGTAGTTTTAATTACAGACAGACGCTGGCTTATACGAGCACTGTGCATGTGCCGCTCGTTTTCACCAGCTGATGAGGAAGAAGCTTTTGTCACATACAGCTGATGATATGGGTAAGGGTCTTGTTGTGCTTTTTGCTTTGTATGGTAGTAAGTAGGAACCATGGGTATCAGTTTTATCGAACATTTGGGGGTTCGTTTAACAGTATTTCATGCAATCGTGTCACCTGCCAGTAGATGATGTGGCTAAGGAATACATAAAAGTCGGAACCGGTATCACACAAATGAATTATACCCGACGATGTTCTTCTTCTTCCATGACCTTAGCCATGACATTACGCATGGAAGTAGGAAAAGACGATATTACGATTCACCCTAGCCGTGATATTACACATGGAAGTAGGAAGAGATGATATTACGATTCACCTTAACCATGATATTACGCATGGAAGTAGGAGAGATGATATTACGGTAGTCACCATGAAGGTAGGTGAGGTAGTCATGGAGGAAGGGGGGTTGAGGAGGGGTGGAGCAGAGGGGCCTCACAACCAACTAGTGTTGATACATTTTGATAAATCGATAAATCGTTGACACTCGTACTGGCTACATTGCATAGGTATTGTTTAATGAGCAGGTACTCCCATGTTAACAGGACCTTAGGTACCTGTTCAACTGGTTGCCGATAAGAATCAAAACAAAAAGGACAAATTTATGCCTGATTTAGCAAGAACGCCTGGTTATAGGTAGTGGTGGGCGTTATTGCTATTTTCAGAAAACGACAACAGGCTGTTGGTTGGCCAAGAATAACTGTTGTCAATAACAGTTGTAAATAACGGTCTGTTGTGTCTTTCAAGGCACAACAGTCTGTTGCTGATAACACCTCTCGTTGTGGACTTTTTTGTTTTTGGTGTTTCTGGAAATAACTCTGCGATGCTAACTCAACTAATAACAGGCTGCTGTTGATAGCACCTCTCGTTTTGGACGTTTTCGGAAATTTTTCGTTTTAACAACTCGTCATACAACAACTGTGCAATACAAAGAAAAAGAGTTGTTTCATCAGAATGAGGGTTTGAACGGGAAAGAAATGAGCGTTTGAAAGGGGCATTCCAGTGAAATATGTAGTGTTCAGAAGACTGCGGCACGCAATTTGGCTTTGGTACCGAAAATAGGCCACTCGATCGGTTTCTGTTGCTTCTTCAGACAACAGATGAAGGTTTCCACATACATATATACACACACACACACCGAAATGTCGGTTTTTTTCAGGGAATCATTCTTTATAATACCATGGTTATTTCGAACTGGAAAAACTAGGTAATACCAAAGCAACAGTTCTCTAACAACAGTTTTACATCTGTTATGAGTGAGAGGTTTGTCACGCCGCTGTGAAAGTAAGCTGTTATTTACAACTGTTATTTTATTTTCTTGACAACAGTTGCTTCGTTTTTTATCGGCAACTGTTGTAGCAAAACTGTTGTGCGTTTTCGTTCCCATCGCTAGTTATAGTGTGGTCTTGCTTTTGAGTCATACAGGGAGACTGACTTCGATAAGGTGTTAGTAACAGTACTTCACCATAATGTTCCCAACAATTGGTCGACAATAATCAATAACAATAAGAAGAAAAGGAAAACGTTTTGGCCTGGTTATGAGTGGTGTTGCTTTCGAGCCATACAGGAAGTCCCACTTCTGCTAGTAGCTCACTAATCAATCAGTTATATTCTACATTCGTCTGATTGTTCGAAGAATTCAATAATAATGCTAATTTCGAGACACTTGCTTTGCCTAGTATCCCGGGAGAGGTGTGCTGTGGGTGTAGTCTGGACGGGGATTGCTACAGCTGACTTATCACTGGTCCAGTTACCTCCATACATCACTGACTTTGCTTACAAAGATAATCACGCAGCAAGCCATCATAAACCACTGGAACAAGGCTATCATGGATACTACCGCAGTATCCATGCCATAGGTCCTCGCTAGGCAGCCAACTCCACAACACGATTTTCCCCCAGATATCCCATCAATCATGTTCGTATCACAGCAGTTTCTGGTATTCCACCGATGACGCACATGCAGGCAACAATCCAATAGGAAACCGATACCTGGTTCGGTAGCAATAGATAACTACGAGTACCAACTTAACTTTCCAAGGTTACTCCAAGTAATATAATTATTTAAATAAAACTCACTGGAATACGTTTTGTACTTGACGTGGAAGCCTGACGGTAGCATCAGGAACGCGTGAAACCTCCCAGATTTAACACCATCTTCACTTTCAGAGCATATAAATTCTTCTTCATTATAAATGCTTTGGAGAGCAAGAACTTCATCTGCTTGGTCTTCCTCGTCAGACATCTATTGAAATGAGAGTTTTAACGTAGTAAGCAAAGCAAGTAGTTGTAATAGTTAGGTACGGAAACTGATAAAAAATAATAAATTATGATAAAAATAATAAAATATCTTTGTCCTCGGAGATGGGACCTGGCATATCAATCACTACTACCATGCGACAGTGACAAGTTCCAGCCATTCAACACAACCATATACATACGAAATGCCTCGATTTACCTTCAATTTACTAGGTATATTACCAAACTTTTACACCGTCGTTAACCATTAAAGTTTTACCTTTGTCAGATAAATATTTGCGACAGTTGGAAGTCTGTTTCCGTCTGGAGTCAATATCTTATATTTATAATAAATTAGTTGTAGCTATTATTGGTATTTTCAACGATATTTTGAGATTTCTGGCCTACCAAAACTCGAAATCGACGCTACTGAAATAGTACTTTTCGGATCAATGAATTCAGAGGTGTTTTTTTTTTGCCATTTTCACAAACTTATAGCGATTTTTGACACACAAACAATTGTTAATTTGGAAATTTGCCCAGCTTCGAACTCATCCTTACGTTTGCCATTACTTGGAATTTCCCATGGCGTAGCCAGTCAGATATCGTCTTGAGTGACAGATAATACATACATTATGTAAATAGTGTACATTAAAGACCAAACGAAAAAACGCTGAACTCTAAAGACAGATTGAGAGGTCACAAAAACAGATTTGTATGGGAAAACTTAGCACCTAAAATTAATTTTGGACCCATTTTATCAATTATCTTCAAAAATTTAGCTACGTAACGTACCTGCCTATTCGAACTACACTCGCCCTACTTCTACGTACATCTGCTGGCATTTTACACATTCCATTCCAGTATTTTTGCTAAATTAAATAATTTGTATAATAATAACTTGCTTACTTTAAAAAAAAGTTAGGAATCTGGAACTCACTTGTACAGAAACCTTTTCCAACAATTACGATCCCATAAAATAAAATAAATATCTAAAACTAGGCATAATGTCTGAGCAGACCAACACGACGCGAGTGCTTCAGAGTTCGTGAGTAAACGAGTTTTCATAAGGTAGATACCAACTTGAGAACATTATTTCATTGATTGCTTAAATTCATCACCAATTACCCACTCGTCTAGCTGGGTGGAACATGAACATTAATATATCTCAACATCATTTTAATACCGATCAGGTTTTAATAGAAGAATCTACCAAAAGAAGCTACCAGTCCACCAAGAGAGCAATGAATTTAATGATACATTACACGAGTCAATGATATAATGGCTAATTTCGGTGACCATCACAGGTACCTCCTACATATCGATTTATTTATTTTCAATAGGCACCTATCTGTATTTATTTTTTAATAGTTGATCACAAGAATAACTGTACATATTAGGTATCTACAGATAGAGTTAAGATAAAACAAAATACTGTCTAATTTCGTTATACATCACAGGTACCTACATACCGACCGAATTTTTTATTTATTATTTATTTAAATAGGTACTTATATTTATTTTTCAATATTTAACAACAAGAATATATTTATGTACCTATTAGTTATCTACAGATAGAGTCAAAACAGTACAAAATAATGTCCCACCATGAGCTAGGCTAGCACATGTGGATAGGAAAATCTCACTCGAGCAAACCCAAGCATTTTATTTTTATCACCCAGCTTACAGAAAAACAATAAAAAATAGGATCAACAAAAAAAGGAAAACAGTCATTTTTTAGCAATCTATGCGAATCTACCAAATGCCGATTATTATTTGTTATCAATGGTTGACTACATTCTTGTACTTGGAAATAATGAAGTGAACTCCTCAGCTAAATCCCATCGCCAAATCCTATTTTTGTTTACCATTATTTATTATAGTTACCATTTTTACTTCCATGTTCCTATTGTATAGGAATGGAAGTTTGGTGACACCGCCAAAACATGTGGTGGAGATAACCACGGGATATTGTTCTTTAGTGCTCAAATCGAGTTTCTAGACGGGTTTTCGCTGGATGTTGCTCCGTATGTATGTATGTATGTATGTTGAATTTCAAATGGTCATAACTTCCTCAAAATATGGTCTTTCTCAGATTTTATTTTTAGTTATGACGGATTTTCTAGGTTGATTTTGACAACTGCCGTAAAAATGGACCAAAACTGGAGTGGTTGGTACCAAAATGTCCGTTAGGTTGTCAAGATCATGTCTGTTATTTTTGAGCTCGATCGAACATTTTCTAGGTTTACCAGCTAAATGACGCTGGTGTGGTGCCAAAAAGTAACTGAAAGTGAAACTTCTATGCAAGTTCAAGGATTCTGACCGAAATGGGCGGCCAGTATTATGAAGAACATGGAAGTATTTTGTGCCAATCTCCACATTGGAACTTCTGAAGTTATTTATGTAATTACTGATCCAAAGATATTATATAAATATGTAAGGCATCTATGTGAGGAATAGATCCAGTTCCTTTGGCCCGCCACTGTTTTCGACAAAGGCTCACATTATGCACACCCACAGATTCGGTTCTTGTATTTTTTTTCCATGCCCAACTGCGGGAAAAATTCTCTTTATTCAAAGAAAAATCAGTCCGTGCTCATTAATTACTAGTTTGATTCAGCATTGGTGTCCTTCGCCTCGGATAAAGGATTATTCACGCTGCACTGTGTCCGGGCCGGGCCCGGGCCTCCACCGGGCCATAGGAACCTAGTGGAGACCGAGCCGTGGCCGAGCCTCCATACTTGCTATTCCGTCAGTTCCGTTCGGGCCGTGGCCGAGTGTGTCTTGTCAAAATTTGTGCTTCGAAAATCAACTTTTCCGAAGAAGATTTAGCAGCAATTGCAACTGCACTTGATGAAGAGGAAAGGGATAAACAAGTTGCTGGACTTCGGAATTCTTCAAGAAGATGGGGCGTGCATCCAACTTGGCAAAAGCGGAAGTTGGAGGGAGAATTTGCCACACTATGTAAAGAACTGCTGGACGATGAAAGCAAATTCTTTGGTTATTTTCGGATGTCCAAAGACTGTTTCAATGTTTTACTTCTAAAAGTAAAAGATGGTCTCACGAAACAGAAGACACCGTTTCAGGTGCCCATTTCACCTACTGAGCGATTAGCAGTGTGTCTCAGGTAAGTATTAATAACAAACGAACAATTTATTATTACTGCTTGCAAATATGTAAATTTAAAAAAAAGGAAATGAACACTTAATGAGTACATACACACAGTTTACTCCCGCACACACTCTTATCAGCTCTTCTTCATCCATCTTTGACTACAGATGGACAGAGATGACTACAGATTGGCTACTTGAGGGACAGAGCCATTCCGGGTCCGGGAAAAGAATGTCCAGCCCCCTTTCTCACGTGGGCACGGCCGGGATACGGTTCAAACACGGACTCGGCACGTGCTCCACTCGGTGCAGCGTGAACGAGTTCATTGAAAATGCTCCCATGATTCTTTCACCGGCCCGGCTCGGCTCGGTCCCACCACGATCTAGCATGAATCAGCCTTAAGGCTTTAAAGTTTACATATTTGCAAGCAGTAATAATAAATTGTTCATTTGTTATTAATACTTACCTGAGACACACTGCTGATCGCTCAGTAGGTGAAATGGGCACCTGAAACGGTGTCTTCTGTTTCGTGAGACCATCTTTTACTTTTAGAAGTAAAACATTGAAACGGTCTTTGGACATTCGAAAATAACCAAAGAGTTTACTTTCATCGTCCAGCAGTTCTTTATATAGCGTGGCAAGTTCTCCCTCCAACTTCCGCTTTTGCCAAGTTGGATGCTTCTTGAAGAATTCCGAAGTCCAGCAACTTGTTTATCCCGTTCCTCTTCACCAAGTGCAGTTGCTGCTAAATCTTCTTCGGAAAGTTCATTTTCGAAGCACAAATTTTGACAAGACACACTCGGCCACGGCCCGAACGGAACTGACGGAATAGCCATGCGTAGAGGCCCGGCCACGGCCTGGTCTCCACTCGGTTCCTATGGGCCGGTGGAGGCCCGGACATGGTGCAGCGTGAATAATCCTTTAAAGAACCTTCTTGCTTTTACCGTCGACGTGAGAATCGTTACTCGTTGAATGCCGGTTTCTGTGCCAAAATACACACCTCCATCAGTTCTTCTATCTCTTATCCATATTTTCCTAAAATAGTACAGTTACGCATCACAACAAACCGTATTTCCCTTCAACTATACTCGTATATATAACTATTATTATATTAACCTACAGCCATACTTCCCTTTTTTGATTGGTTTTCTGCCCTGTTTTCTGAGTTTAGTACATTGAAGGCCTCATAACCACCTGAAAGGTGAACGGGAAAAAATGTTTTGTAATTATATACAATACACTTGTCACCAACAATTTTGTTAATATTGAGATATTTTACTTGAAATACAAAAAAAAAAAAAAATACAAATTAAAGGTCGGAATGAGTATAAATGTAAAAAATTTGGAGATTTCACCCTTGGAAGTCGTCGTCCTCAATAGAGCTGTTGTCAACCATGTTTGATGTCGGTTATCTACAAATACCTGGGGTTTCCGACTTTTTATTCATCTTTCTTTATCTTCAGAATTGCATTCTGAACAAAATAACTCAATATATTAATACAACTGTGGGTGACAAGTGTATAATTACCAATGTTTTGCCTCTTCTCTTGACACTAAAGTTCCGATTTACTCACTTATAGAATGCTGATGGAGAATGGATAGAGGGTGACCAACAACTACCCTAAGACCTTTAATTATGCCAGACGATGAACACGTAAATGAACTGAACTGATGTAAATTGAACGAATGAAATGCTAGTCTGATAAAGGAATTATTGTAGGGATATATCGTGTTGTTTTGTGATGACTGTCAGTCAGCTAATGTAATATGTGAATGTACCATTTTAGGAAAATCTGTATTAGAGAAAGAACTGATGGCGTGTTTATGGTATATAAACCGGCATCCGACGAACGACTGTCCTCACGTCGAGGTTAAAAAGCAGTTTATTTCTTCAAACCCCGAGACGCAGGACACCAAAGCTGAATCAACCCAGTAAATTAGTGAGCAACTTTAATTTGATTTTAAATTTTTTTAAGAATAATTCTAAAAAAATCAGTTCGGATCGTAGGACAAGCTGTCCGAGTTTGAGAACAAGGTTTCCGAAAGATATTCGAGACGGAGTTCCACGAGGCCCTGGTTATGACTAAACAACAGCTTTTCGAATTAGAATTATTGGTTTTATTGCCGACTTATTGCACCAGCCCAAGCAACTACGCCAACATGGATTGACTAAAGCATAATAGACTTACCTTGAGTGATTCAACTACACGCCATAAGTAGAAAACCTACTCAAGTACCTATTGCAGTGGTGTAAACTTTAAACCATGATCCCTGCCAGAGTACGTACATGCATAGCAACAGATCGTCAGTATGGTGTTCATGAAACCGAAAAGTAAGCCCAGAATTGCGACCTTGGTGAAAATAATTATTCCATGACATAACGAAGGTGCTGACGATTGATTAGTATTGGAATACAATCATATTAGTCATGAGTCTGGAATGCAATTAATGAGCACAACTAAATCAAAAACCTTTGAATCTCATGGGAAAATATTTCAGCATGAAGTTCCTGCATGTAGAAAATTATTTAGGAATTTACCTGAGTAGCGGTTGGGGTATTGCGCACAGAGAGGCTGGTAATTGTGAGAATTAATAGATATTACTCAATCAAGTGTATGCACTATGATTAATGTGATGCATGGGAATTGTGAAATGAGGTACAAAAAAAATACTATTAGGTAACAAAAATAACTGATTGTCAAGGGGCACACCAACTCTCCTGTTTCTGTGCACAGTTGCACACTAGACACAAATATCACAAACGAAAACTTCTTCTTCTTCTTCTTTCTCTTGTTTCTTTTGACCGTAACCTATGGTCGCGTGGTCACTGGTGTGTTTACATCATCATCTTCTTGCTTGGTATGTTTCATTATTATTAAATAGGTATGTTTAAGGCTTCCATAGTGTCCAGAAGCTTTGTAAGTCTGTTAATGTCCTTCAGACCACCACCTATGTAATTTGTTACCATCCCTTCATCAATTCTCTGTAAAGATCCTTCCAATTCCCCGACTCTGTTCAATTCTTCTTGTATGTGCTTTTGTAATGTAGTAGCCGTGAAATCGCAGTCGATAAAAAAATGGTTGAGGTCTTGAAGTTGTCTAGCTCCGCAGAGATTGCAGTAGGGGTCTTTGGTTATTGTCATGAGATACTGGTATTTGAGGTTGTTGCAATGTCCAATGAGAAGTCTGCTGAGTTTCGTCAAGGTGGCCGTACTCAAGTTCCTCTGAGCTTGGAACCATGGCTTATCGCTCAATTCCAACCCCACATCCCTTGTCCAACCACCTGGCCCATCCTCCACAGAGTATTCCTGTGACCATGCACACCAGGCCTCTTTTCGTATTTGTAGGAACATGTCTTTATAGTCAGTATGTGTTGTTGTGTCAATTTCGGACCCACGGGTTGCTTCCACACTAGCCCTGTCAGCTCTCTCATTACCGTCCACGTTAACATGTGATGGGCACCACTGTAGGGTCAAGTCCACACCATTTTCCCAGTTTGTTTGTAGGAGGTCATAAAGTCTGATCAGTGGGACAGGCACAACTTGTTTCTTTTGAACATTGCTGAGGGCTGTTACAGCTGATTGTGAGTCGGTAATTATGGCTATCTTGTCATTTGGATCATGTTGTGTTGCATGGAGGACTGCCATCTCAATTCCGTGCAGCTCAGCTTGAAAGATACTTGTATTGTCCCGGAGTTTGTTGCCATTTGTTGTATTATGTTGTTGACACCATATTGCTGCAGCTGTACCATGTCGATTTTTGGCTCCGTCCGTGTATATTTGAATGTGATTAGAGTATTTATTGTGAATGTGTTCCAGGGTTCGAGCCCTGGCCTCTGAGGGGATGGTGCTTTTCTTCTTCATCCCAGGAATTTCTGTTTGAAATTTACTTTGTCGAGAGGCAGTGATTCTTTTGTGTATGGAAGCAGCGTTAGGAAGGTGTATATTGTATGTTTCGATTTTTGTCCACAGGTTTTGAAGTAAGTCTTTTTTTCGTTTGTATTTCTGTTGCCTTTGATTTGAGAGAGCCTCATGTAGGGTTTCCAGTGATTCTCGGATGTCTTCGCTAGAGACAGTCAGATGTAGCATCTGTTTTGTTGCTATTTCAGTTGTCCAATGTTCAATGGGGAGTAGTCCAGTTAGTGCGTGTAATGATGCAATTGGGGATGTTTTTACTGCTCCTAGAATTTGTCGCATAGCTTGATTTTGTAATTTTTGAATGGAATTAATGTTTTTCTTGGTTGTGGAGAGATATAAGCAGGCTCCGTAGCTGATTTTTGGTAAGATAACCGCTTTGTATAATGCTAGTTGTTCTGCAGGATGGCAACCCCATGTTGGACCCTTTAAACATCTTAATGCATTAATGTCTTGCTGTACCCTTCTTCTGACGTAGTTGGTGTGGGTCGACCAGTTCATTTTATTGTCTAGTTGCATCCCCAGATATTTAGTGCAGTTGGTCTCTTCTATCACACCTTTACTTCCTGTCAATAGGAGCCTCTGTGGACTTTTGGTGTTGTTGAAGTTCAGTATAGTTGATTTGTTATAATTTATTTCAAAATTAATTGCGTTCAGATTTCCTTGGAGGACGTTAAACTCTGCTGTTAGGGTATCAAAGCATAGCTCTTGGGTCTCGGCCATAGCCATCAGGCTCATGTCATCTGCATATGTTCTGAGTACGGAATTTTGTTGCTGTGAATGGAGGTGAGCAGTATATATGTTGAATAGTGTAGGCGATAATGTGGAGCCTTGATCTAGACCAATATTTGAGGATACATAATGAACCCCGTCAAAATATATTTTACCTGTGAAAAATTTTCTAACCCATGCTGTGAGGTATGCTGGTATGTTCATATGTTTCATGATTTCAGTTAGTTTGTCTATATTTACTCTATTAAATGCGTTTGAAATGTCTACTAGTACTACTTGGGTTGTTTTCCCTGTTATTTTAGCTAATGCCGACTGACTGAATTGTCCAACTAAGTTATTGAAAGTAGAATGCCTTTGTCTGAAACCATGCATTTCTGTAGGTAGAAGCTCATTATTTTCTATGAATGTTTCTAATCGCTTCTTGATTATGGTATTTAATATTTTGACGGTACATGGTATTAGTGCTAGTGGTCTAATGTCGTTTACTCCCGTTACTGTGTGCTTGGTAGGATTTTTTTTCATATACAATATTTTGATTACCTTCCACTCCATCAACGGATGTCCTTTTTGCAGACATAGATTATAGATTTTGATTAAAAACATTTTTGCTGATATAGGCAGGTTCTGCAGCATGGTGTATGTAATACCATCATATCCTGGTGCTGATTTGGTCTTAGCTTTTTGAAGGGTTTTTTCAAATTCTTTGTAGGTAATTTCTTCATAGTCGTATGCTCTGCTTTCATCTGGTGCAGGTGGAGTAGAGTTATTTCCTTCAAAGGATATACGTTCAAGCACTCCTTGGCAGACTGGTGCGTTGTTGACTGGATCTACCCTGCAGCTTGCTCTCCTTCCACTATTTGCACCAAAGCTTCCCATTAATCTCCAGATGCTAACGTTTGAGTTATCAGTGACTGATAATTTTTCACAGAATGTTTTCCAGCCTTCCTTTTTTGCCTCTCTTATCACTCTATCTACTACTTGGTCAGCCGTCTCATATGATCTGAAACTTTCGATGGTGTGAATGTGGTTGTAAATTCTAAGTGCTATTTTTCTATTGTCTACTGCAACTGCACACTCCTCTGTCCACCAGGGGGTGCTTTTTGTGTACTTGCTGATGTTATAAGTTAGAATTGGTATAAATATATTAGCAGCCTCTGTCATTAATTCCATGAATTCTATGTATTTTTCTTGGGCATTGTCGTGGTGGAGATCGTTTAATAGTGATGTGGCAGTTTTCCCTATGTGGTGTTCGTATCCAACCCAGTCCGCCTTTTCAGTATTCCAAATTCTTGTTGTTGGAGCTGTTACTTCTATGTCTGATGTTATGTCTATCAAAAGCGGGTAATGGTCGCTTCCATATGAGTCAGACAGGGTGGCCCATGTAGTAATATTGGCTAGGGAGGTTGTCGTGATTGTGAGATCTGGAGAAGTATTTCTAGTTTGTGGAGTCCCCACTCTTGTTGGGGAGCCGTTGTTCATTATTGTAAATCCATGCTCTACCACTAGATTGTGCACTGTTTTCCCTCTTGCGTTGGGTATTCCACCACTCCAGTCGCTGTGATGAGCGTTTAGATCTCCTGTCAAAATGAATTTCTTTCCAGAACAGAAAGTAAACAGCTTTTGCCATTCATGTATCTGATTATACTCGTTGGATGCATAAATGTTGATTATATATAATGATTCTTTATTACTTTTTATTTTTACTATTTGTATCTCTAGCTCTTCAGTGCCAATGTTGGTTTCTAAAGTTTCACAGGTAAGGTGGGGTTTGATTAAAATCATGAGACCTCTTAGTCCATGGTACTGTGGGTTGTCCTTCCTCATGGTATTGAATCCAGTAATCTGAAATCTGTCTTCTGGTTTGAGCCTAGTTTCTTGTATCAGGATGATGTCCAGGTTGGGAACATCTCTTGCTATTAGGTGCTCTAATTCTGCTTTATTATGTTTGACATTGCGTGCATTCCAGCTGACTATTCTGATATTTCGTACTCGTTGATGTTTGTTATTTGAATTTGTTTGTTGTGTCAGGCTGCTTAACATATTGTTGTTGTTAAATTTGTTTGTGTGGTTGTAGTCAGCTGGTCTGTCAATGCACGAATATGGTTAATTGAGTCAAGGAATGGTTTTATTTGTTTGTTATCTTCTTGCTGTACTATATAGTTAGTTAAAGTGGCGAGTAGGGAGAGTATTATTTCCATGACAGATTGATCATTTTTAGTCCCGTTTGGTAGCTGAGTGTGACTTTCCCTATTTGAACCCTGATTATGATTTTTTGCTACTGATCTGTGAACTTGGCTCTGTTCAGTAGAGCAATTAGATTGTGTATGATCATAGGAGATCTCCTGATGTTTTTGTGTCTTCCTTCTCTGGTTGGTTGGAATGTGGTATTCTTTATGGGCAAGAGTGTTTGCATAGTTTTTTGATTGCCATCTAATTTCTTCCTGCCTTTTTGGGGTCTCTTCATCTGTGGTGGCTATTGTATTTCTCTCCCCCCTATCTTTACCTAATTGTGGAAAGTGGTTGGTATATTCTATGCTTTGGTTCAGGCCCCAAGGACCTTGATGTTCGTATTCCTGTAGGAGTGCTGCCATGGTTATTTTTCGCTCTTGTAGCTTATCTGAATTTTTTATCAGGTGTTGGAGTAGAGGACATATTCTACTTCCTATGATATGGTTACTCCGATTGCACGCTACGCATTTTATTTTGCTAGGGTCGCACAGAAGGTGTGGTGCCTTGTCTCCACATTTCCCACATCTTTTTTGTGCCTTACATACACTTTTCAAATGACCATATCTGTAGCAGTCTGTACACAATTTTATCTTTTGTATATATTTGCTCATTTTGTAAACGGTGTTGTTAATTGTTATTTCATGTTTTGGCGTTGTTCCAGTTACATGCACTCTAACCGCTCTGGTTGGTTCATGAACTCCATTTCGTTTTGTGCAAATGTATTGTAGTGAATTTATATTTGCGTGCGGAGCACTGTTAATATCTTCTAGGATATTCGTTTCTTTGTCTGTAATTATTACACCAACGTATTCTGTTTTGGAGGATGGTACGGAAAGGTTGAAGTTTCTGATTAGGTAGTCGACATTTTTTAGTTCCATGTATGTGTCTCTGTGTTTAGTTTCAATAACAAATCGTTTCTTGCCTGTACGTTTAAATGTAAATGATTCACAGCTTGTAATTTTGAGCTTTTTCCCAAGGTCTCTCTCAGTTGGGCAGTTTTCAGATAGGCTGTCCATTATCAAGATGTATGTTCCCTCATAATCAACAGGGTATTCTCTTTCTCTTAGTATTAGGCCAAAAGTTAATTTTTGAGTTCGGTTAGTTTGTAGGCTAGCTTCATTTGACGATGGCTTTAGTGCTGCTAGGTCCTGGTGTGTATTGATTATTTTCTGGGAATCACTGGAAATTACTGGTGTTTGTGTATTACTGTGAATCACAGTTTGTGAATTACTTTCCACGAAGTCCGTGGCGTCAATCAGGATTTCAAGGGAGTTTTTTCTTAACCGTTGTTGAGGTATGAATTTGTTGCTTTCTTCCTTGCTAAGGGTGGTAGATGGCGGCCTGTCCGTTAAGGGGGAGGCAGAAGGCAAATCAGTCAGGCTGACAGCTATTAACCCACTAGGTGCGAAAGAAGTATCGTTTCTGCTGTTAAATATGAGTTTATCATTGCCATGTGTGGATGCTGAGCAATGGGGGTCACAGATTAAACTGTTTTGATCCTGTTTTGAGTTAAAGAGATTGGATATTTCTTCCATTGATTTGGATGTAGTGATGTGAGCACCACAATGTGAAGGTACAATATTATACTGTCTTGAGTTTGAAGAACCTCGAGCTCTGTAGCTCATTATGGGTGATTTGGGGGAGAAATGGAAAGCTTTCTGGGGTTTAGTGTCAACGGGTGTCCCTTGACTTCTTGTATGAACCATGTTCTCCTAATGACAGTAGTAGGTATTACGGATAATAGGTATTGTGGATAATGGATCAATCTCACCGGTCTCCAAGTGAAGCGTCGCAAGAAGACTACCTCCGGAATTACCTTGTAGTCATGTCACAGGTTTGTCCAAAAATGTCTCGTCAGGTCAGTGCTTGAGCCCACACCGAACGAAAAATCGACACATCCGACTTATAACCAAGAGACGAATGAGAATAATTTGCTTTCACGAGTACGAAAACGAAGGACGGTCAGAGATTCTGCGAAGTTCATTTTCTAAACGTACTAATCAACACGTGAGATGCATCATCACGTGATGTAGCATCATGTTTTTCTCCAAACGAAAACGTTCGGCTTCGGTTCGGCGTTTGGACCTGGCATGAAAAATTGGAGAGACGTACAAACACCACGGATGGTAGAGAAGGTATCATCTGAGGCGCTGCGAGTGCTCTCTGTTGAAGATTTCACCAACTACCAACGCCGCACAGGGCACAGTGATCCATAACCCCATAAAACCGCCTACCATCGGACGCTTGAAATATACACGTTTTTTGGCTGCTGAAGTAAGTTTTTGTCAAACAGCAGTAGCTTGAATTAAAAAACTATTATTCAGTAAACTTTATTTAAAAAATAAGGCTCGTAACTGATCTACAAAAGTAAGTACATAATGATCATGCAATGTGACAGGTGTGCTAATTTTAAGAAAAAACACGTTTAAAATCCTTTCTCATTTTTAGTCATATATATATTATGTTCCTTAAAATCACATTTTGGACATCTAAAAACATATAAAATCGCTGGCCATTGAAGTCATATAACTTCTTATGTACCTAATTCTTTCTGGTGTTATTATACAAACTTACGGTGATTTCAGGCAATTTCCCAGGTTTTTAACTCATAAGAAATTAATTTTGGGAGCTCAGTTTTCGTTAGAACCTCAATTCTTCACTCTTAGGTCAAAATCAACTTCATATTCGGTGTTCTCGCCCTAAAAAAAAAAAAACACATGGAAATGTCATAATATCTCACAAGCTCATGTTCACTAACCTCAAAAAAGCTGTGACACGTCCAAGTATGACCCATGTAGCTGTTGGGCGAACTCCTCTCCACTCAAGGGGGCGAGGCAATGAGTAGCCAAGTAAAGAGCGAAGTGATCAGATTCTGGTCCTCCTACTTGTGGACAGCCCTAGCCTGGAACGGCTGCTTCCTTTACTTTACCTCCTTCCTTTCCTTTACTTCAGGTTATCCATTTGGATTCAGCAGCGAGTTAGGGACAGATGGATGAGCGCATTCCAAATATCGTTCATATCGCTCATTAATCCGAATCACCAATAAACTAAAGCTACTTATTTTTCGATAAGATGCAAGTGATGTTTTGAAAGTAGATATCGCTTTGAATAGTTAATTCATGCTTTTTTGCCTCCTCGTTTCCCAGTGCGTCGAACTTGGTTTATCGTCATGGCGGGTAAGTACCTACATTAATTACATTGGGCGCAGAGAGGTAGTA
Source organism: Leptopterna dolabrata (assembly GCA_954871275.1). Classification (NCBI taxonomy): domain Eukaryota; kingdom Metazoa; phylum Arthropoda; class Insecta; order Hemiptera; family Miridae; genus Leptopterna; species Leptopterna dolabrata. The sequence goes on from OX940979.1 coordinate 42,490,442, forward strand.
TTATAGTGGAGATAGCAATGTAAGATTCGCGACTGTATGTAAGTTATAGTAGGTTCCTTGGGAGTCGACTTTTTAAAAAGCACGAACTGAGAATTTACAAGTGTTTCTTTATTTCGGAAAATACACGGAAGACTTCGTAACGGTTAAACTACGGGGAACACGGAACACAGGGTTGATCGTACAGCAGCGGGCCGAGAACTGAAGGTTCGAGCTTGCTCGCAGGGGTTATATCGTCTATCATGACTGCGTCAGCAGTAAGTGTCGGTCGGGCGCTATAACTCTTCCCTCCCTATAGAAAAAATTGAAATTTAGAAGAAATTTCAATTTTTCAATTTCGACAAACAATCATGACACACTATACAACCTTACAGTAGCATAAAATGAGGTGGACACAGCTTGGTAGAAATTTTGTTTTACAATTAATTACAATACAAGTATACGATTAATCCGATCAATTAATTAAATAACAATATAATTATACGATTAATATAATCATATACAACCAATACAACAATATAATTGTACAATCAATGTAAGTATAGAACAATATAAACATAATAACGTATGATAACCAGAATTGACAACATAATGATGGTAAACAGACGTAAAACTGGCATGATTTTATGAACATGATAACTTGAGTTTCATTTCGGGTTAGGGGTTATTTTGTGAATTTGGAACGTTTCTTCTATGTTTATGGAAACGATATCCTGTGTACGCAAAGAATGATATAAGGCTGACGTACAATAGGATTGTCCAAGCACTGGGAGATATATGACTTATTATGAGTTCTTTTGTACTTGGTATGGGGACCGAAGGGGGTGATAATTGCTTTAGGGTTCTTAATTTCGTTATGGCAGTGGGTTTCTTATTCAAATCCCAATTATGCTTTTGGAACATGACCATGGAGGGGGTGTGGTTACTGTGGGAGGGTGGAGTCGTTAAAGTTTGATTCCTGTATTCTATGGTGCTCTTGCCCGGGGAGATAAGGAAAATTCCGTGGAGGGTCTTGAATTGTATATTATCATGGAGGATAATTTTTATCTGATCTTCGTAGGGGAATAAAAAGACGTAACGGTTTGTTTCTTCCAAGAGTTCCACGTGATTTTGTGGTAGGTCTAATTGAATTAAGTCGCAACGACCGTTGATACCCTTAGTGAGAATGTCTGACTCGCAGTCATGTTCACCGGATAGCTGAAGGCTGTTAGGGCATAAGTAATAATCACGTCCGTATTCGCACGGTTTGTCGAGAAATCGTATCTCATTTTTGGATTTTAGAGCATACTTGGCAGTGGGTAGGACAGTTGCATAATAATTGGGGATGAAGGTTGGTAGGGATTGAAGGAGAATCAAGTCGTAATGTGCAGGATGGACGATGGGGACATCCAGGAAATAGACGATTTCCTCGTAGCCTATGAAGCATGTTACCTTGATGTGATTTTGGATTTCCCATAGCGCTTCTCCTTCAAAGAGGGGTAACCTATCACCATAAAATGGTATTAAGTTTCTTAGGATTTTCTGTAGGGTTTCTGGTTTAATAATACTAGGGTGGAGTTTGCCTAATTTACAAAAAGTGACTGAATTTTCTATGTCTTGGGTCAGATCTGAAATTATTTGTAGCAACAGTAGATTATGCTCGAGTGCGTTTTCTACCTGTCCTGCATGGGTTGCAAGGGAACTTGCTTCCTTTAATCGCTCTATTTCGAAGGCCAGAATATCGTGATTGTAGTTGATATCTAAGATGGTCCTGTTCAATTCTTCTACAAATCCTTCGTTTATTGAGTAGTGATGACTAATTTGTTGGGACAGTATCTCTTGGTTTGTGTGTAGGTGTTGGAGGATCTGATTAAATTTTTCCTCGTCGTTGGCGTCTAAATTTCCCGTGATAAATTTGATTACGGAGCCTAAACCGTTAAGCAGTCCTCGCCTCTGACGGCGGGGTAAGGTTGAAGCAAATAATCTTCCTTCTATTATTTTTAGCATATGTTCAATGGCTTGAGTTCGAGTTCGAACTATCTTTTGGACTTCACTGTCAGTTTCTATTATCTGGTTAATGTCCTGGAAATGGGCTTTAATTTGGTTTACTTGATTGAGAACTCCTCCGAGCTGGTAGTAGTGAGCAACAGTGTGGTAATAGTGGATCGTTCGGGCGGAACCTAATCGAATGGGCAATAAACCTAAATTGGAGGTAATGTTTTCAATTTCTAATCCTTTGGTAATTAGTATAGTCGAGAGTGATAGAAGAACGGTGACGGCAGAGCGGCTGTCCATAATCCGGAAGTGGTTCAAGTCAGTAACGTCCTGGAATATTAAGGGTCATGAGCTAGAGTCGGAGCCAGAGCTGGGTGGTGGGGAGTGGTAGGGTTTCCTTGCTATAGGAACAGGAATTCCAGAAGTACTGGGCTGAGGGGAGTCTATACGAGATAGCCTAGCTGGAGGGGTGTCTGGTGGTATGGGTAACGCTTTACGAGGGAATCTAGATGGAGGGGTGTCTGGTGGTATAGGTAACGCTTTGCGAGGGAACCTGGATGGAGGGGTGTCTGGTGGTATAGGTAACGCTTTGCGAGGGAACCTGGATGGAGGGGTGTCTGGTGGTATGGGTAACGCTTTGCGAGGCAACCTAACTGGTAGGATGTCCGGTGGTGCGGGCAATGATCCCTCAGGAGAAGGTAGAGGAACTGGGGAGGGAGTTGACTCCATTCTTGGGATTCTGGAGAGGTCTTTACAATGTCGTTTTGGGGCAGGGCTCGACGAGCTCGTCTCTGAAGGAGGCGGTCTCGAGTTGGGTGGCGACGGTAAGAGTCTATCCCGCTTTTGGCTGTTAGTCGGTGGGGGAAAGGAATAGAAAGTGGCCGTTTGGGGAATCGTGGGGAGGTTAACGGGTGAAGGGAAACTGTCTTCGGAGGGTGAGTAACTAGAAGAACTAGACATCGGGGTTTGTGGTACTACTCTGGGCCTTTTGATGTTAGACATGTGGATCTTTGGTTGGGTGTTAGCATGCCGGGGTGTTATTTCGGCCGTATGCTTGGTTTTGTCCACGGACTTCACCTGTTCCGGGTTATACAGGGGTTTGGTCTTACTTTGAAGTTGTTTGGTCCTTACATAAACAGTGTCAGGGATTTCTGGAGGATCTTCCCGAGTAGCATTTCTGTTTTCCGTTACCCTTTCCTTGAGTTGTGTGCCATTGTCCTTAATGTTTTGGTAGAGCGCCTTCATTTTTTCGCGGTGTTTGACGAGGTAATCGTTGGCGAGGCGTTCGTCCAAGTTTAACTTGAGGAGGTTTTCGTCTGAAATGTGACCTTGGATTATTTCGAACGGGGTCAGGGACGTTGTAGAATGGATCGAATTGTTGTATGCGATCAAGGCATACTGTACCCGGGTTTCCACATCGTCTCTTTTGAATGCTTCTTGGCAGTTCAGAAGCCGGAGATGTTCGATTACGGTCGAGTGGAATCGTTCGACAGGGCCATTCGAATCTGGGTGTTGGCTCGATATGAAGTGAGCATCAATATTGTGGTTAGCTAATAATTCCTTGACTAGGGAAGAGTTTAGGTCGGCCGCGTTATCGGAAATGAGTTTTTTGGGAATGCCATGGTGCGAGAAATATTTAAGCAGGGCTCGAACTACGTCGAGACTAGTATTAGTCGGTACCATGTACATTTGGGCGTATTTGGAAAAGGGGTCGAAAACGGTCAAGAATTTTGTTCGGTCTATGGTGATTTTGTCAATGTGCAGGGTCTCGAAAGGCCGGGATGCCGTGGGAGTCAAGTTATATTTGATTTTCAGGGGATGCCTGTCGTACTTAGTTCGTAGGCAGACGTCGCATTGGTTTATGAAGCTCTGAATGGTCGCTTTCTGGTTGGGCCAGAAATAGCTTCGTTTAAGATGTTCATACGTCTCAGGAATTCCTCGGTGGTTAGTCTTACCTACATGATAGGACCTTATGAGTTCCTGGACGTCCTCTTCAGACTCAATGTCTTCCAGTAATTTAGGAAATTTGGCCATGAGGATTTCTGACTCCTTGAATGTGCGAGTCATTATGGCAGCAAATCTCTGGAAGAATCGATCGTCTGGATCGTCATGGAAGTAGATCGCATAACGAACTTGGGGCCTGACATACTCCTTGACGAACTCGACTATGTCCTTGTCCAGATGGTAGTGGGATAGTTCTGCGGTCACTCGGGTTTTGGTGGAATTAAAAAGGTGCTTTATTGAGGGTTTCCGTGGGAGTGAGGTCACTAATTTGAATATTATCTGATTTTTGGCCTGGTTAACGGGTCCTTCTCTTACGGGGATTGTCATGGGCGGTATGTTAGTGGTAGTGTGTTCGGGGACCGTCAAAGAGGGAGCTTGAGTGTCGGCGTGGACATCTAGAGATTGATTGCTTCCTCCAAGTGCTTGCCTAGAACGCGAGAATGTTGCCAGTATTTCGGAAATGGCTCGATTTTCGTTTTCTGCGGTTCTGGGGGAACTAGGGGCTGCGAGGAGTGCGTCCAGTTGTAATTCGGGGAGTTCCATTGGAATGCTCTCAAGCAACTCCTCGATATTGATCGGTGACATGGGATTTGCGGCTGGTGGATCTGACTCCAGGTGATTAAGCTCAATTCGAGAGAGAGCGTCAGCTACATAGTTGGACTTTCCAGGGTGGTAGTGGATTTCGAAGTTAAAATCACTGATTTTCAACCTCCATCGATAGAGTTTGGAGTTGGGGTCCTTCATTGCAAATAACCATTGCAATGGTTTATGGTCAGTGAATAACAGGAACTTCTGCCCGTATAGATAGTGGCGGAAGGCCTTCAGGGCATTTAGTACTGCAAGAAGTTCCTTTTCATTAGTAGCATATTTTTTCTCTGTCTCTGAGAGCGTTTTGCTGGTATAAGCAATTGGGAGATCAGAACCGTTAAAGTCTTGGCTCAAGACAGCGCCTGTAGCAAAATCGCTTGCATCACAAGTCACTCTGAACTGTTTGTTAAAGTCGGGGTATTTTAATATTGGGTCATTGCAAAGAAGCGTGGTACAAGTTTTGAAGCTTCTTTCGAATTCTGGGGACTTGGATGTTATTTTTCCATCCTTTTTCAAGGCGGAGGTCAGGGGTTTAGTCAGAGCAGCAAAGCCCTTGATAAACCTACGGTAGTAGCCAATGAGCCCTAAGAACCTTTTGATCTCGGTTCTTGTGCGAGGCATTGGGAATTTTTCGATCGCACGTATTTTCTCGGGGTTTGGTTTGACTCCATCGGGGGTTACTACGTGACCTAGATATGCTAACTCCCTTTTCAGAAATTCCGTCTTGTCTGGCTGGATTTTCAGGTTTGCCTGTCGAAGACGGTCGAAAATTTTCCTCAGACGAACAACGTGTTCTTGCAAACTAGCCGAGAATATTAAGATATCGTCGAGATAAACCAGACATATCTCATTATTCAAGCCCCTCAGACAGTTGTTCATCATTCGTTGGAATGTAGCCGGGGCGTTACACAAGCCAAAGGGCATTCTGAGGTATTCGTAATGTTGGTTATCAGTGGAGAAAGCGGTTTTGGGAATTGAGTCCTCGTCTAGTTCAATTTGATGAAAACCTTGTGCGAGGTCGAGGGTCGAAAAGTAATTGCAACGGCCAAGTTTGTCGAGGAGTTCGGATATGTTAGGTAGGGGAAACCGATCTGAGATCGTGGCTTCGTTTAATTTTCGGAAATCGATGACCATGCGATATTTGGTTTTTCCTGAAGCGTCCATTTTCTTTGGTACAATCCAAAGGGGCGCATTGTAGGGAGAGTTAGAAGGGCGTATGATTTTCTGGGCAAGTAGGTTGTCAACTTGTTTGGCCACTTCTTCTTTATAAATGTGGGGATACCTGTACGGTTTTACAAAGATGGGAATTTCGTCCTTTGTACGAATGTGGTGTTTGACCTCATTCGTGAAAGTCAAAGGACCTTCACTCTCTTGGAAAAGATCTGCATAGTCATGAATCAATTTTCTAATAGCCTTGTTCTCTTCGGGGTTTAGGTGGTCTAGTCTAAATTTCGAATAGTCTATCCAACGGTTTTGCTTACAGGAGGGGGAGGTATCGCAATAGTTGTTAAGGTTGTTTTCGGGTTCCTCATTTTTAAACTGTCCTTTAGGGATTGGTTCTGCATGGATTGGGTGAGTCAAGTGGAACCTAACAGGTTTTTCTTCTGAGTTCGTGACGTGTACAAATGCTTTTGAGTTCTTAACCCTCACTATGGCTGATGGTATTTGCAAACCAGGGAAATTGATAGAGTCGATCAAAGCTTCGCCGTTCTCGACGTTACCAATCTCTACCTGTACCTGCTGAATAGTCCTGGCATCGATTAGGAATGACACAGTATTTTCCTCGGGGCACAGACATCCGTTCGCAAAGTAGAGGGGTAAGTTGATGTTTGGTGTACGCAGCAAGTTATTTTTCAGGTCCACGGAAGCATTTAGTGTCCGTAAGTTGTCTAGTCCCAATAGTGCTTGGAAGTGGCTATGGAAATTGAATAATCGGAAGGGGAGATTTAGATGTTTTTCATTGAAAATTTCCCCACAAGGCATCAGGGTCATTTCCGTTATTGTGGACGAGCCGTGGGCTGTCTTAACTATACCCGATGCCGGTTGGATTTTCTTTTTGAAATAATTATGCGCTGTTTTTGGGAGAACGAAGGATCGAGTTGATCCGGTGTCGATTAGGAATTTTATCCCAGTTTTTGGGCAAACTATGAAAGGTAATTGGTAGCCGATGTGATTTAATTCGATGTGTTCTGGTTCAAATTTTTCGATGGGAGCTTTTGATTTAGGGGCAGGTTTTAACATTGGTATAGGATTTAATTTGGGAGCAGTTGCGGGGGCCGAAAAGGTTGGAGCGGGAGCTGACATTACTGTTGGGTGACCTCTGACGGGTCCTGAGGTTGTCCTAAAAAATGGTCCTGTGTGTGGTTCTGGTCGTCTTCAGTTGGAGGTTGGTCCTCCACTGATAAATTTTCGAATGTTTGAATTAGGTTGGGGTCATAGTACACCGGGGCTTGCAGGAAAGGGTCATAAACGAAATATCCTGAATTTGGCGAATACTCAGGGGTTTCGGGTTGCCGAATTTCCGAGTCTTCACACTGCATTTCTACATTGTGAAGGTTGCTCTTTGAGTGATCCTGACTGGAAGAGCGTGAGAGTTGGTGGGACCATGGTCGATTTGGAAGCGATTGTCTTTTGGGGGGTTGCTGACCTGGCGTAGCGGGTCTTTGGTTGAAAGAGTGGTGAACTGGTGGTCTATGAAAATTTTGGTAATGCCTGAAGGGCTGGTTGTAGGGTGTTGATGAAGGTCGGTAATTGTTATTCGGGCCAGAGGGACGGAATTGAGGAGTGGCGGGGCCGGTTTTTTGTGGCGGGGCTAATTTGGGTTTAGTTCTAAACTGAAACTCGTTTGTCAAAATCGCCATGCATTCTGCTAGGGTTGCTGGGTTCCTTGCTCGGATCAGAGATCCTACTGAATCATCCAGTCCCGTTACAAACACTCGAAGGGCTAAGCCCTGCACGAAGTCGACAAGTTCTTGCGAACTTTGTTCCTTCTGCAAGGAGGCGATGGTACTGTTTAAAATTGCCTCTAATCGAGAATAGAATTCAAAGCAACTTTCACTCTGTTTCTGCCTGAGACGGGCTAGTTCTGCTGTAAGAGTGAACTTGTCCCTGCGATCTCCGTACGACTCCAATAAGACGGAGCGTAACTCCGCCCAGTTGTGAGGGTCGGCAGCGAAAACGCGTTTCGCTGGATCGCCTTTGATTCTTGATAGGATGCCCTCGAATAACAAATCGTTTTGTAGGGTATTTTGGTTTGTGGGGTCAAAGAAATGGTTGAAAAGTTTATCGCATACCGTTATAAATCTGGTAAGGATAAGGGGATCGGTGGCGTTAAAGTCTGGGAGCAATGCGAAATGTGATTCCTTTAATGTTGGAAAGGGCATAGAATTTTGGCTTCTTAAAGGGAGATTGAAATTTTGCCTACTCGTAATCGGGGTTCCGACGGAATTTTGTTCGTTTCCCGCGCTTGTTCCTTGGTGGGTTTCCGATGAACCTTCCATTTCGGTGCTGTCTAATCTGGACCAACGGAGTGTTCTAATCCAATCAATATAAGGATCGGACCTCGAACGAGACGATGATTTCGTAGTTTTGGGAATTTTGGACAGCCTTGTACAATGCTATAGGTAGGTTGTAAAATGTGGCGACAGATAATGTGACAAAATATGACAGAAATATGACAGAAAATATGACAAAATAGGAAACAATTATGAAAGCTGAAAAGATAAATATTATGTTATGCAGTTAAGTTCTGAGATTCGTCAATCGAGAGGTTCGTTGGATCTGCTTCGAGATGATTTAAAGGGCGTCGGATGTTGTAACTGGAGAGGTGTTGATAAGATTCTACGAAGTGTGACTGAAGCGAGCGGACTGCGTCCTTTCCGATGATTTTATTTTTTATTTATTTTTTTCTTATTTTATTTGTTTGTTTTGTTTTAATTCTAGATGGACTTCTCTTGGAAGCTACTAACCACTCATGGGTTTGATAATTGAATTTAATTATTTAATTTTGAGGTTTCTTAAATTTACAGGCGGGGGATGCCTGGCTTCGGTAATCAGGGCAGATTGGATCGAAGTCTTTTCAGACGGGCGTGTCTGACTTCACTAGTCAACGACTGGAATGAAGATTTTGTGAAATGACCGGGCTTGGTCAGTACTAGGAACTATATGGGTCAAGATTACCTATAGAATCCTAGGAGTTCTTGGCAAGCTGCTGAGATAGTATACCTGGTATGGTAATCCGATATTCCCTGAAGTCTGCGTGATCGGCGAAGTGGAGAGCCGATGCACTTTATCCGATTGTAATTCCGATGCACTTTCACTTATCACAGTTCGGTTGACGAACTCCCGGGCACTTGAAGGCTTCGACGAAATTTCCGCGGAGACGGTGGTCGGTCGCGAATATAATTTCTGAGTGTCGAAATTGTGTCTCCAAATGTCCTCCAGTGACTGCGTCAGTTATAGTAGGTTCCTTGGGAGTCGACTTTTTAAAAAGCACGAACTGAGAATTTACAAGTGTTTCTTTATTTCGGAAAATACACGGAAGACTTCGTAACGGTTAAACTACGGGGAACACGGAACACAGGGTTGATCGTACAGCAGCGGGCCGAGAACTGAAGGTTCGAGCTTGCTCGCAGGGGTTATATCGTCTATCATGACTGCGTCAGCAGTAAGTGTCGGTCGGGCGCTATAACTTGTATATACCTAAGTTGGCGCTAGTGTAATAAAATAATGAAGTGATGAGAATGAATATTAAAAATTGATCAGCATTATTATGAAACTATTTCATCCTAGATTACTCCATCTTCATAGCATCCAACGATAATTACCATAACGGATATGGTATATCATACCATAACGGATATGTGGTAGTGAATAGGTTGATATCTACCTATCTCATTAAAATCAATACGTAGATGTCTCATTAGCATGGCTTTCGTTACTACGACCTCGTTTCTAATGTTTTGCGATGGTTTTCACAATATAATTATCAACTTTCAAGAAACTTCGCCGGCCGTGGACAGATACAGTTCTGGACTGGAAACCCACAATTTTTACACCCATTTTTCAACCACAAGACCCATGGGTGTATTCCGATTGTGCTGCCGACCTTCGGAGCTCAACTAGGACCCAAATGCGGGACTTGATCGTTTTTATGGTTGAAGCTCTAAGTTTGTGGAACTCCATTATTATGTGAGTAGGTTGAAGAAAATGACTTCAGTTCCACCAATGTTTTCAGTTTTTCACTATATATATTTCAGGCAATTTATACCCATCTTCAGGTGGTTATTTATAGTTCTTAAAAAAGTTAAAACAACGACACCAACTCAATGTTTGAGTTGGTGTCGTTGTTTTAACTTTTTTTAAGAACTATAAATAACCACCTGAAGATGGGTATAAAGTGCCTGAAATATATGTAGTGAAAACCTGAAAACATTGGTGGAACTGAAGTCATTTTCTTCAACCTACTCACATAACAAAATTTAACGTAAATTTAAGGGTAGAACATCGATTGTTCTCCCGTTGGTCAAAATCAAATTTTTTTCAACTTCATTTATTTGGTCGCCTCGCCCTAACAAACATTGAAAACGGTACCTCACAAGCTCATGTTACTAAAACACCAAAAAGCCTATTTTTACACCCATTTTTCACCTATAAAACCTTTGGGTATATTCCGATCGGGCTGCAAAGTTTCGGGACACAACTAGGGCCCAAATAGAACCTGTGTGCTTACATTTTTTAGACCGAAAATAAAGTAGATTATGCATGATACGGCGTACGGCGGACGGACATCGCATTTTTGGAATCTACGCACCTTGAAACGTAAAAGAAAAAATTTTGAGGGGGTGTTCGAAAATTTTTATGCTGAGCGAGTACATACATAAGTATTATTTATAGAATAATAAACCAAAATTAAGTGCGGCGGACGGACAGAAATTAGATTGGTTGGTTTATTATTTTCGTTTAATGAACATCTGGAATGAAGCATGAAAAAATTTTTTTTAACACACCCCAGGATCCGAAAATGGAATAAAACCGCTGCAGATTATTATCCAACAGTCTATTTGGGGTCTAGTTGGTCCTCGAAGCTCGGCGTTACTGTCAGTCATCTTAAGGGGTGAAAAATAGTGGGTTGACATTTCCCGGAAGCCATAGTTCGAAAACGTTCAGCAGAAGGCCTACGGTTTTTTTAAAACGTTTTTTCACTCCACATCAACAATTTCACTTCAGAACTTCATTATTAGCGTTTCTTTTTGCCATTTTAGGTACTGTTTGTCATTGAAAGAATTATTTTAGCAACATTTTAAATTAATCTCGAACTTGAGAATTTTTTGAGACCAACCGAACCATTGTACGACCAGCCTTTTTTTTTGCACCGAAAAGCTTCGTTCAACATGATCGTAAATGAAACGGTATAAATCCGGCCCAGATATCATCGCTAGAGCCTGATTATATAGTAATCACGGATGGCTGTATGAAGTCTGGTTGTTCCCAGATATTATTTCATTTGAAGAATTATGATTAATTGGAATTTTGTTGATAGGTACTTCTTTAATTTGAACAAACGTTATAAGCTTCATGAATAACAACAAATAATTAATTATAGAATTCCCGAGTCCACCGCATATTTATGAAATGTGATTAGGTGATGTCAGTACTCGATTTAGGGGTCTCTTGTGGGATTCTACATGAAATGAAAACCACCAAATTTTGAGGGGGGGTTGAATTTTTTGTTTTTTCATGTTCGTTAGGTATAGAAACTAATAAACCAAAACGCCTTAGGATAGGTCGTACGTACGTTCAATTTAGCGTGAGAGCACTGATAAACAAACGACAATGAAATCGAGCCCGCAGATCACCTATGTGATGCGGGGTTGCCTATTGCTAACCTTCCCAGTATGATAAATGTAACATGTTTGTAGGGCCATGAATCTACGCGGATTCACGTAAATTATAATCAATAATTAAAAAAAAAATAAAAAAAAATAAAAAGTTATTATCATGGTGTAATTCGCGTGTCCAGCATTAATCCACTTTTCCTCCAAATAGTAAATTTGTCGGTTTTCAGATGGGTTTCCTACCATACCTACTGACTGATAACCTTCCCCCTGTGATGTGACATGTAAGGGTCATGCGAATCTACATGGATGCACGTAAATTATATTTAATAATATAAAAAGGAAAGAAAAAAGTTGTTATCATGGTGTAATTCGCGTGTCCAGCATTATTCCACTTTTCCTCCAAATAGTAAATTTGTCGGTTTTCAGATGGGTTTCCTACCATACCTACTGACTGATAACCTTCCCCCTGTGATGTGACATGTAAGGGTCATGCGAATCTACATGGATGCACGTAAATTATATTTAATAATATAAAAAGGAAAGAAAAAAGTTGTTATCATGGTGTAATTCGTGTGCCCAGCATTATTCCACTTTTCGTCCAAATAGTAAATTCGTCGGTTTTCAGTTCTAAACTTTCTGATTGCCTCAAATAATCCTTTCTCCACAGTACAAGCTCCTCCCATTCAAGTAGCATTGAATCCGGTCCACTTCTGACAAACTGAAATTGCAGTTCTGTCGACAACGTGCGATAAGTGGTTCTTTTAAAATTGGGGAGGGGACCACCCATGTTAACATCAAAACCATTTCATCTACAATAGGAAGTATGTTCCGAAGATAGAATTGATGAATTTAATTTATGGTGTGTTGCCTTTCGTTCTAAAGAATCGACCGAATCAGCTTCTTCGGTGAACAAAAGCAGCCGTTTTCTCTATGTTCTTTTAGCAGCCGGTAAATTGAGGCCGCTTATACAACTGTAGCGGCATCCGCCATCTGCACGACACATTGGACATTTCGGTCTTGATAAATTTAACGCATATGCTTGCACAGGTTCATTACAGTGATTTTGTCGTTTTTGGTGGAGAAATACCTGCCGAGCTGTCTGTGTCGGTTTCCGACCTAGACATCACTATAATATTTTCTTTCGAGAAGGACGAAATTTGAATGAAAATAAAAAGGATGAATTGCAACTATGGAGATTGAAGCTGAAGCCAATGCCTGAAGCTTTCGGCAATTACAGCCAAAGATCCCCATAAGTAAATATACAATTGGGGTATACTAACCCGCAACGCCACGGTGCTTTGATGGTTTCGCATTCTGTTTACATGCTCCCACTCTAAATCGAATTAGTTATGACACTTTACTTACATATATCATCTGTATAATAGTTCTGCAGAAAGCCGTCTGGGCGGAAATGGCTCCAACAAACAGTGGCCCATGATTTCAGTACGAATTGTTTCTCCCGACGAATTACCAAAATCAGCGTTGTCCTCAGCTCTTCATCCCGTGGGAACCGGGATCCCAACACACCGGGAACACAACAAATAGGCATAATTTCAAATTAGTAAGTAAAAAGGTAAACAACCTCTTGAAAGTGATGTGCGACAACAGTGGCTTGAGCTCGGTACTGACCTCCGTGGCTCCTAGCGGCCAAGCTCGTTAGTTCGGAGCCCCAAATGGTAGGTCCTGGCATTACGGATCAAACGTGGGTTATACTGTTTCCAATGTTATTCTTATTGGTACTGAACCAGGAACCGGGATGGGAAACCCCCGGGAAACCCGTCTGTAGGCGCCCCCATGTACATACCTAGGGGATGTATATAACCAACTAAATAATCCTCCCAGAGAGTTCTTTCATGTTTTTTGAAAAATATACGTTTAAAAATTTTTTTTAGAATGACGTAGGTACCTACATGTCATTCATCAGCTTGTTCACTAAATTTTATGGTCACAGGGAAGGAAAAAATGGTTAACTGCATCACTGCATGAGCATATAGCAGATGATTATAATGTCCTAAATTTGAGTTACCTATGTACCTACCTAGGATTAGCTAGGTAGGTACCTACCCTGAATAATATTGAATCACTTTTCAGTAACGTTAATAACTCGGTAGTCGTTCTCATGGTTCTGGGGATCGCACAGTGGGGCGAAATTGCGAATTTTCAGTCAAAATTATTTTATGATCGATTCTTATAGGAAATTTTGCACTGATGCCTAATTCCGAGTTGCTCTACCTAAAATAGTTAATTCGCTGCGGAATCAACAAAAACTTGGACAATTCACGTTTTTGACCACTGAAACCGCTCAAAATCAGTTTTTAGTGAAAAGAAAGTTGTAGGTGGGGTTTCAAAGTTTTCTGAAGGTCAACTATATACCTATCACATTTCATTGAAAAAGTGGAACACGTCATAGAGGACCCAAACGAAGGGGCTGAGGAGGGAGGAAGGGTTCATGCTACTGACTGTATCTGTAGGTAACAGCTTGCTGGAACCCATTGCACGTCTACGCATTCATAGTTTCACGCTTCTCAACCTTCTTAAAACGTGTTTTGCAGTATTTTCCAACAGTATCGTCCTTTACTTACGGTACAGGTCAAAAACCTTTATGCACACGTTTTGGGGACGTTATATGCCTATTTTTTAGTGACAAGAAAAAGTTAGATTTCTCCAATATGCACCAACCAACTGGATTTAAAGAACGAAAGAACTTTGCTTTTTAAAAACTACAAATATGGGTTTTCACTAAAATATCAACTTTTGTAAAGACAGTAGGTACAGCAGTTTAAGCGATTTATTTTTCTCTTATTTAGCATAGCATGTTCTATTCAACAAAATTATTCTAAAAGTGGATACAGTAGTAAAATAACATTTATTGAACTTGAAAATTTAGGGATTTTGGCCACACCTGGACCAAGCGTTTGAACTACCAGGTACGGCGGAGAAAGCCGGAAAGATAAGAATACTTGAAGAAATGCGGAAGTTTTGAGAAATCAGTTGATTCGAATAGGTTACCCAAATATTTTTAAGTGCCTAAACTTGACCCTGGCGGTCTTAAAACAATCACCTCAACGCCCTCCCGAAAACGGTGGATACGAGGCTAGTATTTGTTTGTTTTTACGTTTTACCCCCTCCCACTTGCTCCCATAGGGGTGGTAGGGTTGTCATGGCCCCTTAGCATTAGCCTCCGGGCATTAACATTATATTTATTTATACAATTTGGCCACGATTAGTCCAGGAGTACGGCAGGTATGCTGAAAAATATACATTTACCTATTATTTTATTAATTTAGGTTATGTTTATGTGTATCTCCACAACATGATGTCTGAAATTAGGCTACAAAATAAAATTCGAAATTTGGGCAAGAGGTTCGCATTATCAAACGAAAAGACAAGGTCAAACAGGCAAGGGCAATTTTTGAAAATAGAAAGTGGTTTGAATTTGTTGAGTTTTGTAGTTGTCAAAATCGCTGTAAATCGATACAAATGGCTAAAGATCACCAGAACTACTCGACTTGAGATAAGTAACTCGAGACGGGAAATACCATTTCAGTAATAATGTATTTATTCTCAAAAGAAAAAGTGAGTCTAACTTTGTTAAAAATCTGTGAAAGGCTGGCATTTTTGTTGGTAAAAAATTGCTGTTTGTCGTGGTATCCTCCCAGAACCACAACCCTTGAATGTAGAAATAAGATCTCGCCAAATAAACCTAGAAGTGGGGATAGAAGGCGCAAGAGAGCCGAGGGCCAGCCTGGAGTTCCCCACCATCCTCTACTAGCTAGAGCAGGGGTTCCCAAACTTTTTTGTACCGTGCCCCCTTTTGGTAAAATTAAAGCCTTCCAAGCCCCCCTTACATAACTAATGAATGGATGTGAAAAAACGCTGCAAATCCCTGCACAACGGTTTGTTATTTTGTATAGAATACCCTTCTGTTACAGATCACAGCTCTATGTATAGATAACCCGTCTATATAATATGATATGTACTATTCTATACATATTATGTTGATCGCAGACCCTCCGTAGGTTGGTACCTAACCCCGTACTCGTTACTAGGTACCTACCTAAATCTCGAGTTAAATGTTGCTAAAATAATTCTGTCGATGACAAACAGTACCTAACAAAAAGAAACACACATAATGAAGTTCTGAAAAGAAATTGTTGATGAGGAGTGAAAAAAGTTGCAAAAGTACCCACAAAAAACTCCAGCCCCTTCTACGTAGATGGTATAATGGACCGTTGTGTAATAATTTACCGTTGAGTAATGATTTACCGTAGTAATAATTTACCCATCAATAATACTTCAACGTTTGTTCAAGTTTCACTACCTACCAACAAACTCCAAAAGAGCCATCATTTTTCAAATGAAATAATATCACAGAACATCCAACTCGACTTCATACTCCGCCAATATAATCAGGTGATCCCTAGCAATGATTCTATCTCCGCCAAATTTCCTATTGTGGGCGCGTCTCTGGTTACGAGATTTGGTTTGAATTGTATACAATTTCATTCACACTGGAGTCGAAAATGCCTGTCGGTGCAAACTTCGGGGCCTTACTGTGAACGAACGGCTGGACGTACGATGCTCCGGATGGTCTTAAAAAACTCGCAAGTTCAAGAACTATTTAAAACCGTGAAAATATTCACGTAAAAAAATGGTATAGGCGTTTTGAAAATTTCAACCCCTATTTTGAACCCCTTAGAGATGACTGACAGTAACGTCAAGCTTCGAGGACCAACTAGACGCCGAACGGAACCTATAACCCGAATTTCATCAATTTTTTTTCTAGGTAACTAAGAAAAGTGGTCCGTACGGCGTACGGCGTACGGCGTACGGCGGACAGACAGAAATATTTTTATTGCAGTTTTGGATTCTACATACCTTGAAACGTAAACCATCAAATTTTGAGGTGGGGTAAGAATTTTTTTTTTTCATGCTCGATTCCAATGGTTCATTATTGAAAATAATAAACCAAAATGCAAGTTTTACACTGAAAACGAATTTTTATTGCTATTTACACAAAACACGATTTGATAAACACGTAGCTTTTATGAAGTTGCTTTTAAGATGAAAATAAGTTAATCTTAATGAGATGGATGGGACTGCATTTTCTTTACTAGCGCTGGTATTCTTGGTGAGGTTTTGGCAAGGGCACAACGTAAGTCACTAGCAACATCAAGTTTGTTCCTATTCTTTGTTTTTATCGATACGAGTGTTGAGAATGCTTTTTCACACAAGTAGGTGGTTGAAAAAGCAAAAACAACCGAAGAGCTTCCTGTGACACTCTGGGATACACTTGGAAGTATTTGATCCAAAAAGTTGATTTTTCCATTTTTTCAAAGTCATATTTGGCAGAAGAATCATTTTTTATTTCCAAAAATTCTTCTTGCAGGGCTTCTGGAACATGTTCAACGTTGACATGGAAAGGATCCGTTGAAAGTCTGTAAATATGTTCGTCAGCAGTGTTAGGGAAGTATTTTCCGAATTCATTGGTGAGCGCCTCCAAATGGTTTGACACTTGTTTTGACAAGTGTGATCCTTCAAAAACCTCCTTGAAGCGTGTTTCTTCTGAGATTGATACTAGTTTTGGGAAATTTGAAAAGTTGCAGGGGTTTGCGGATACTTTTCGTCGGAAAAATTTGCAAGGTGTGCAAAGAATGGTCGAATGGTCTCACGCCCCCCCTGACCTGTTCTCACGTCCCCCAGTTTGGGAACCCATGAGCTAGAGGATGGAGGGAGACAGCTCCCAAGCATATAAAAACTCGCCTCCTGCATCTTTTTCCTCATTCTACGCTCTCCTCTAGTCGCTGACTACTCTCTCTCCTCCTTACCTCGTCTCTCTCTCCTAACCCAAAAGAATCCGTGAATGGTGGTGGTACGCCCATAACCAACGGACACAATTCCTCAAAGATCTCGGGAGTGGTGGTGGTCCGCCCACAACCATGCCGAGCACACGTCCAAAAAGATCCTAGGACTGGTGGTGGTTCGCCCATAACCAAGCCAGGCAACGATCCTAAAAGAATCCGTGAATGGTGGTTGGTTGGCCCATAACCAGCAGACACATCCTCGTACCGCTCGTGGTGAATGTACGCTCAAACACATTCATCACACTGTTATATCACAAAAACGCTGCAAATCCCTGCACAACGGTTTATTATTTTGTACAGAGTACCCTCCTGTTACAGATCACAGGTCTCCGTATAGATAACCCTTCTATATAACATATTATGTACTATTCTACACATATTATGTAGATCGCGGACCCTCTGTAGGTTAGTACCTAACTCCCTACTCGTTACTAGGTACCTACCTAAACCGTTGTGTAATAATTTACCTATATAGGTTCCCATTCTACGGAGATAGAATAATGAACCGTTGTGTAATAATTTGCCCATCAATAATGCTTCAACGGTTGTTCAAGTTGCAAAAGTACCTATCAACAAAATCCAGCCCCTTCTTGGTAGATGAGCCGTTGTGTAATAATTTACCGTTGTGTAATAATTTACTGTGGTATGATAATTTACCGTTGTGTAATAACTTACCGTTGTGTAACAATTTGCCATTGTGTAATAATTTACCCATCAATAATACTTCAACGGTTGTTCTAGTTGCAAAAGTACCTATCAACAAAATCCAGCCCCTTCTGGATAGATGAGCCGTTGTGTAACAATTTGCCATTGTGTAATAATTTACCCATCAATAATACTTCAACGGTTGTTTAAGTTGCAAAAAGTACCTATCAACAAAATCCAGCCCCTTCTGAGTAGATGAGCCGTTGTGTAATAATTTACCGTTGTGTAATAATTTACAGTGGTGTCATAATTTACCGTTGTGTAATAATTTGCCGGTGTGTAATAATTTGCCATTGTGTAATAATTTACCCATCAATAATACTTCAACGTTTGTTCAAGATTCAGAAGTACCTACCAACAAAATCCATAGTCCATCACTTGTCAAATGAAATAATATCGCAGAAAAAACAACTTGATTTCATACAGCCATCCTTGATTATATCAGATGCTCCGTAGTTAATTATGATATCCGGGCCGGATTTATACCGTTTGATTCACGATCGTGTTGACGAAGCTTTTTGGTAGTCACGAACAGCTGGTCGCACAATACTCCGGGTAGTCTCAAAAAATAGTTTAGCTCAAGACAAATTTAATAACGTAAAAAAACCATACCCTTCTTGTGATGATCCAGCGGGAGCTATAATTAGGAATGAGTACACAGGACTACTTGAGTCGGTTGGTGACTTGATGAATGCATGTTTATTAGATAATTACAACGCCTTTTATACCCCTGGTTGCAGACCCGGAGGGGGGTAGGGGAACCCCGCTCCGGGAAGCCGCCAAGACGCGGCTTATACCTCAAGTGACGCTAGTTACATTGTAAGGTAGGGAGCAGCCGATCACTACACTGCTCCCCCCAGAATTGAAGTTAAATACTGCAATTATAAATGTGTTTCTTGACGGTGAAACGTGTTGAGGCGTCGGTGAAGGTAGGAGAGGCTGCGTGTTGTCTTGATATGCCGGTGCGGTTTCATCCTGCATTAGCGGCGGCTGCGGTGCGGGATCCGGGAGCGTGCTCGTAAGTGGGAGCGTGCTTGGAGGTGGTTCCGCTGGTGATGTCGGGGTTAGCGTCTGGGAGACCTCTGAGAGGTGCGGCAGACAGGCGTGGTCCTTCGGGGCGGCGATGCAAGAGGCGCTGGAACCGGTGAAGTGGGCCTCAGCTGCGGCGTGGCTGCAGCGGTTGGCGGCTCTGTCTTGTTGTTTGTCGCCTGGGTCCCAGTGGTAATGGTGTCGGGGGACACCTGTATCCCGATGCTCTGGAGCTGAGGGTGGCGGCAGCCGTGTGTGCAGCAGTCGGAGCATTTCCCGGCGAAAGGCGGGAGCATCAGCGTGATGGTCTGCCTGTGAGTGGCCGTGTAGGTCATTAAGGGTATCCCTGCGGCGTCCTGCGGGTCGCTGGCGTGAAGTGGGGTGATTCCCTGTGGTGGCTTCATCTTCTGATTCATCTGGTTGATGGATGGCCGAGGTGGTATCGGGGCTGCGTTGAACCGTGTGATCGCCATTGCTTCTCGTATCGTGGTGGTTGGGGGACACCTCCCCGGGAGTACTGGCTTCGTCTTTCTTCTCTTTGTTGGCGAGTCTTGATGGCCCGGAGGCGAAGGTGTCAGCGTGAGGTCCTTCAACAGCTGCTGTTTCGAGATGGTTTTGGAAGGCGTGTTCGGTGCCATTGTGAGAGTGAATGACCTTCGCGGGTCGCGGTTCGCGTTTTATACCCGCGGAATCCGCGGATGAATTAGGTTGGCCAATAGGGAGCGAGCTTTCTTGACCAATCACAGCTGAGGGAGGCGGAGCCGGCTTGCATCTATCAATGGAGACTGTTGGTGTTGTAGAGTCATTGTTTTCGAAACAAATAGTCTTCCCATCGTTTGTGAGAACTCGAAAAGGTCCTACGTAAGGGGGGTCGAGTTTACCTTTCGGTGTATCGACTCTTACGTATATGTGTGTCGCTCGTTGAATCGTGTTCGGCAAATAGGCTTCTGCGAATCTTCGGTAGGAGTCATGTGTGAGGAGTGGCACCGTAGCGGGTGGTTGTTGTGTGAACAGGTCCCCCGGAAGCCTCGGAGTGGCCGAAAACAGTCGTTGTGAAGGCGAGTAGCCGTCGGGGCCGGGCCTGTTGCGTAGGCCGAGGAGGAGGCCGTTGAGGTCCGATGCCCAGGTTTTTGACGTCGAGGTAGCGATGATAGCGTCCTTAAGGACACGGTGTAGGCGCTCCACGAGGCCGTTGGCTTGCGGGTGATATGTGTTCGTGTGATGTAGCTCTATCCCCATTTTTTCGCAGAATAGGCGGAAAGTGTTTGATGTGAATTGAGTTCCTTGGTCGGAGGTTATGTGTGCCGGGGACCCGAATCGGGTGATCCAGTTATCGTGAAGAGCGTTCCCCGTGTACCTATCGGGGATCCGGTTGCTCGGTCGATCATCGAGAGGACGAATTTATATGATCTAGAGGGTGGAAGTGGTCCGAAGATATCAACATGTAGATGTGAGAGCGGCGTTGATTCCGGGAAGGTACCTAGGGGTGCTCGAACGTGCCGGGTAATTTTCGCCCGGTTGCAGCTAGGGCAGGCGCGTGTGAAGAGGCGAACAGAGGAGGTCAAATTTGGCCAATAATATCGGGCGCGTATCAGGGCAGTGGTGGCTTTAATTCCCGGGTGTGATAGTCCGTGTATGTGCCGGAAAACTGGGAGCCGTAGAGATGTAGGTATATACGGTCGTGGTGCTGAATCTGATAAATCGCAGAAGATTTCGTACCCGTTGATCATTTTTCTTTGAAGGCTCATCTCGCGGGTGTGTTCATCGGCGGACTGGGCTTCGAAGAGTTCTCTTGTTGAGAAGGGAGGTCTGTATTTGTCGACTGCGTGTGTGTCTAGGCCAGTGTTATTTTCTGTGGGTGGTAGACGGGATAAATAATCGGCGATGACGTTTGAAGATCCCTCGGCGTATCTAATATCCGTGGTGAATTCTGATATGAATCGTAGGTGACGGAGTCTGGTCGGAGGAGCGGTGTTCGACTGTGTAGTAAGGGCTGTGGTGAGAGGTTTGTGATCTGTGTACACGGTTAGTGTACGTCCCTCTATTTGCTGGCGGAAATGTACTACGGCGAGGTATATTGCGAGGAGTTCTCGGTCGAACGTGCTGTAATTCTTTTGTGCTTGATTGAGGGATTTTGAGAAAAATCCTAGTGGTCTAAGATGGTCACCGTCTAGGAAGTGGAGGGCAGCGCCGACGGCGAAGTCCGAGGAATCCGTGTGTAGGACTAGTGGTTGTGTGGGGCCTGGATGCGCTAATGTTACTGCTCGTTCGAGGACGTGTTTTGCTTCTTTGAATGCTGTTTCGGCGTTACTGGACCATTGAAGTAGACGTTTATCTTTCTTCCGAGCGTCGGGTGGGATCATGTCTATCAGTGGTCGGAGTGTGGCGGCAGCACGAGGTATCGCACAGTGATAAAAATTTATCAAGCCGAGGAACGTACGGAGGTCTTGTACCGTAGTAGGAAGAGGAAACTTAGCGATGAGGGCCGTTCGCTCGGGTAGAGGTGCTACTCCGCTAGGCGATACAATGTGGCCAAGGAATTTGACAGATGTGCGGGCCAGTTGACACTTCGCCTTGTTGACTTGGGGGCCGTAATTCGCTAGAGTCTCGAGTAGTAATTTTACGTGAGTAAAATGTTCCTCGATATCTCTTGAGGCTACTAGAAGGTCGTCTAAATAGCAGAAAACGAAGGGTAGGTCTCGGAGAACGTGGTCCATGTATCTCTGCCAGGTCTGTGCTGCGTTTCTTAAGCCGAAATTCATTCTCTTGTATTGATAGGCGCCGAACGGGGTGAGAATCGTTGTTTTCGGGACGTCGTTTTTGCTGATTCTGCAGTGGAAGAAGGCGCGGGCGAGATCGTACGTACTGTATATAGTCGTCCTGAAAAGTACGGTTGTGAAGTCGTGGAGGTGAGGTACCGTGTACCTATCGGGAACGGTGAGTCTGTTGAGGGCACGGTAGTCTCCGACGGGGCGAATGTCTCCGTCTGGCTTCGGTACTACGTGTAGAGGGCTTGACCAAGGAGCTTCCGATGGTTCTATGATGCCGGCGTCTAGAAGTTCTGTAAAGTGGGCTTTCGCTTTTGTGTAGATCGCCGGAGCTAGTCGTCGGAGTTTAGCATGACATGGTGGGCCTTTTGTTATTATATGGTGTTCGATCGGTGCTTCGCAGGGCGTTTTAGAAGGAGCGTATGCGTCTAGGAGCGTTTGAAAACGTGGCGAATTATGTGTGGTTGAACAGATAGAGTTTCCCGGATGTACGAGGTTGATTGTGCCTTTGATGAAGGTGCTAGTCGCTGCGTTGATGAGGCGGGCGTTCGGGAGGTCAACTAGTAGGCCGTGGTACTGCAGGAAGTCTGAGCCGAGGATCGGTGTTGAGACGTCTGCTACTACAAATGTCCATTCATATGGCGGTACGTCGGGTAGGTGTACCGAGGCGGAGTGGTTGCCATATGTGTTGATCTCCGAGCCATTGGCTGCTCGCAGGAAGCCGGGTTTCTTTGTTTTTCTTCGAAGTATCGAGTTAGGTATAATTGAAACATCCGAGCCGGTGTCTACAAGAAATTCTACTGCAGTCTTCTTACATCGGAGGAAAAGCCGAGAGTTGAGGTGAGTACGCACGGCCGTTACGGCTGTTGGGGCCGTGCGTCGGCGTTTCCCGTCGGCTGGTTTCGCCAGGCGCATGGTTTGACGCATTTCTTCGCTCGGGATCCCCATCTTCTGTGGTAGAAACAGAACTTCTTGTTCGGTCGCTGAGGGGATGGTTGTCTGTGCGTAGAAGGCCGCATTCGTTGGCGTTGCTGGATCACTTGCACTTCCTCGTCGACTGTGGCCACACGAGGAGGTGTTACGAAGGGTATAAGGCGGTCGGCGGCCGCCGCGAGCTTCGTGATATCAGGTTCTACGCTGGCTGCGATGTGAAGGCGAAGGCTCTCAGGTAGAGATCGTAAGAAGAGTTGTCGGAGGAGCGAGGTCGGAGTTTCCGAGGGTAGAGCACGTTGAAGGCGTCTGGCGAGGGCCGAAGGCAGTTCGTCTGTCACCGAAGGCTGAAGCAAAGTTGAGAGCTGGGAGCCATCCGAGGGTGCGTGAGCTGCGATAAGCCGGTCTTTCAGCGTCTGGTAGCTTGCGGAGTGTGAGGCGACGATGTCGGTACAGATGTCCGCTTGGCGGGGCTCGAGCGCGAGGAAAGCTCGGGTGAAGCGGGCTTCAGATGTTTTCAAACCTTCCTGGGCGAAAATTAGTTCGAGCTGCGCGAACCAGACGTGCGGGAAATCCGGGTCGAAAGGCCGCAGTTTGAGAGGTGCCTGTGTCGTCTCAAGTGTCTTTGTAGCTCTGGTTTCCATTTTTCTTCTTGGTTGTTCTCTTGGTGGTTGATCTGAGGCGAGTGTGCTCCGTTGGTGGTCGCTCTCGTTAAGTAGGCAGCGGGAACGATGAGAAGTTCTCTGATTGGTTCGCTGTAGAGCTGGTCGCTGGTTGGTCGCTTGTGAGAGGACGCTGATTGGTCGTGACGAGTGGTGGGGGGTTCGCTGTTGGTCGCAAGAGGACGATGGTTCTTAAAGAATAGGTTCAGTTCGAAGATGGTCGGGGCAAGGGTAAGTTGCTCTGACGATGTTGCGGTCGCGAAAATCCGATGTGGCTGAAATTGAAAGGCTGAAACGGACAGTGGTCCTGAAAAGGACCTTTGTAAATCCGCTGAAGGTCAAGGCGAATGTGCGTTTTTCGCGGTCGCTGGAAGCGAGAATGCAGGGCGCTACTCGCAGAGGGCAGGAAGCCGGCGAAGGTGCGTATCGGGCCGTCGCTAGAGGCGAGAAGGCGGGATGTTGCTCGCAGAGGGCAGGAAGCCAGCGAAGGTGCGCGTTGAGCAGTCGCTAGAGGCGAGAAGGCGAGATGCTGTTCGCAGGAGCCGGTAGCCGGTGAAGGTTGCGTGTTCGTCGTCGGGGTGACCAGTGTGATGATCCAGCGGGAGCTATAATTAGGAATGAGTGTACACAGGACTACTTGAGTCGGTTGGTGACTTGATGAATGCATGTTTATTAGATAATTACAACGCCTTTTATACCCCTGGTTACAGACCCGGAGGGGGGTAGGGGAACCCCGCTCCGGGAAGCCGCCAAGACGCGGCTTATACCTTAAGTGACGCTAGTTACATTGTTAGGTAGGGAGCAGCCGATCACTACACTTCTATCGGAAGTTTTCGAGCTACGGCGTTCTGAAAATTTCAACCCCTATTTTGAACCCCTTAGAGATGACTGACAGTAACGTCGAGGTTCAAGGTTCAACTAGACCCCGAACGGAACCTATAACCCGAATTTCATCAATTTTTTCATGGTAAGTAACTAAGAAAAGTGTAAGTGAAAGTGAGTACGGTGTACGGCGGACAGACGGAAATATTTTTATTGCAGTTTTGGATTTTACATACCTTGAAACGTAAACCATCAAATTTTGAGGGGGGGGGGGGAAGCCTTTTTCTTTTTTTTTCATGCTCGATTCCAATGGTTCATTATTGAAAATAATAAACCAAAATGTTATATATTTATATATATTATATTATATTTTTTTAACCAACGCCCACCGAAGGGGGATTTACCAGGCGGTGCCACATTATAGGATGGTATGTACTTCGACAATTCGCTCATACGGTGATGCCGCGCGACTGGAACTTTTTTCTATAGGACATGTTTGTGTGATTGTATAGAATTATTTAACCTCCAAAATCAGCACAAAACTTTCTTATTTTGCGCCACTGCTATAATCTCTGACATGCGCTACACAACGGATTCCCTATTGCAAAAGGTCGATTGCTATAGCCATAGAAGTATGGTCAGCTGTTGATCCAGGGGTTTCATTATTTACATTCATTAGAGCGGGATAATGACGTGGCACTTGTGTAAGGGAGATTGCAGCTGAGCGTAGAAGGGTTTTGGTTTTGTTTGTTGGTTCGCCGCCATCCGGCTTCCTCCCCCAACCATCAAACCCTTTTCATGCCAGTAAATTTAATAACTCAACAAACCGCAACATCCTTTCCCCAAAAACCGCTCCAAGAAGTTCATTTACTACAACACTGGCTTTCTTTTCTGAACGCCCCTTCAACGGGAAAAATATGCCACTAATACCAACTTTATTCGGGCTCCCCTAATTAAACGTAATTACTATACAAAGAGCGAGCAATTTTTTCTCAGGCCTTCCGTTCAACGCAGCTGGAAATCCCTTTTCGTCCGTTTTCGCGAGAGAGAGAAAAAAAAACTAAGGAAATCGTTCTTAATTATAAGTAAATTACGTGGCTTCCATCGTCATTAAACGTTTTTTTTTTTGCATGTGAAGTAGGAGGGAAGCAACGGGGTTTTCGTGGTTCACAGAAGAGGAGGCTGGTGAGCTTTACAACGGGTCAAATCTGGCGAAGAGGGTCATGCGGGAGAAGCGGAGAGAAGCTCATTTGCGCGGTCCATATCGCCGGTACGCGGTGGCCCGAAATGAGTTTGACAAAAAAAAAAAAAAAAAAATTACGGATGAAGCTCCGAAATTGTCAAAACACACGATTTTTCCGCTTCGCAATTAAGTGGAGAAATTGATTCATAATGAGTTTTTCATTGAAAACAAGAAGTAATTTCGCATGGGAAACGTATTTTTTCAGCTATTAGCCGATTGCTCGGACTTTCGACCTCATTAACGTAATCTCGTTTAATGTAACGTTACGTGCTGTTATAATGGACGCTGGGGTCGAACATGAGGAAAAAATAAATAAATAGAAAACTGTTCAATCATTTTCTTTTCATGGTTTGTTTGTTGCCGTGTGAGGTAGGATTTGTATCCCATACATGTCCAATAAACGATTTCATTTAAAAACCGGCTCTTATTTTTCGAAATGATCATAAGGAATAAAATAATTTCTTTCTGTTACCCGGGAACTTCGCAATTTTTTATGACTAAAAATAAAAGCGGGGGCGTAAGGGGATATTTAGCTTAGATGGTTGTTATTAAATTCCATAAAAATGTACCTATTTTAAAATTCATAAAACATTACCTGTTTTAAATTTCATAAAAATTATTTTATGAAATTTAAATATAAATGTCATAAAAAATACATAAGAAGGTACAGAAAATACCTTAATATATCTTTTAGATAAGTATATATTATAGGCACTCCACGTTTTTATTTTCATTCATAAAAAATTCCATTGTTTCCGAGTAGGTAGCAGAAAAATGTTATTTGTATTAATTTATGATCATTTCAAATAGAAGCCCCCCCCCCCCCCCCCCCTCAAAATTTGATGGTTTACTTGTCAAGGTATGTAGAATGTAGAATCCGAAAATGCAGTTAAACAATTTATTTCTGTCCATCCGCCGTACGCCGAACTTCGCACTTTCCTTAGTTAGCACTTTCCTTAGTTCATGAACCAAAATGAATGAAATTTGGTTTGTAGGTCCGGTTTGGGGTCTAGTTGGTCCTCGAAGCTCGGCGTTACTGTCAGTCATCTCCAAGGGGTGAAAAATAAGGGTCAACATTTTCAGAAAGCCGTAGCTCGAAAACTTTCGATAGAAGGGTTATTTAAGGTTTTTAAATTGATCTTGAACTAAAGAATTTTTTGAGACCACCCGGAGCCGTTCGACCAGCCGTTCGTTTGCACCGAAAAGCTCCGTAAACATGATCGTGAATCAAACTGTATAAATCCGGCCCAGATAAATATTATCGCTAGGGAGCACCTGTCTGTAATCACGGATGGTTGTATGAAGTCGAGTTGGTTGTTCTGTGATATAATTTCATTTGAAAAATGATGGATCTTTTGGATTTTGATGATAGGTACTTTTGCAATTTGAACAAATTTTGACGTATTATTGGGTAAATTATTACACAACGGTAAATTACCTATTATACGATGGTAAATTATTTCACAACGGTGAATTATTGTACAACGGTTATTATTTACCTTGTGCTTCATGAATAACTACAAATAATTAATGATTGAATGATTGAATCCCGCGCATTTCTATGAAACTTTAATTCCCGGGCCGGCTCCAGTACTCGATTTCCAGTACTTTCCTGGGGGGAGCTCGAGGGTATTGACCACAGAAAACAGTGATCTACGCAAAAGGAGCATCTATGTAAGTAAATAATAAACCGCTATGTAATAATTTCCAGCTTTCTTAGATTTTGATCATTCTAGATTTCGGAAAATCTTGTACCTAATCAATTTTTATGCTACCCGAGAACATCGGAATTTCGTACGACTCAAAATCGTGGGGCGTTAAGAGATATTTTACTTTTAAAGATGGTTAGTTAATTTTTTTTTTTTTTTTTACGTGGAACAAATTTTTTATTTTGACATTATAAGTATTTTTGAGGTAGGAGGGAAGCTTGTGTTGGCTTTATCAGTCCTCGAGGATTGGGAGTGGGGCCCCATCTTCCATCCCCAGCCCTTCTGCCTCCCCAAGGCCGCGGATCCGTCGACGTAGCCCCCTGACGCGCATTGAAATGGCCCTTATCACGGCGAATTGGACATCGGGGAGTAGTGGGCGAAAAATCTGTTACAAAATTTGACCGCCACGGACGAGTGAAATAGAAGCTTGTAATAACAACTTGCTTCGCTCTGCTGTAATAACAATTTGTTGGTCAACGAATGTACTTGGTGCGGTGGAATCTGTGATATCGAGATCCTTGTTCTGACATATAAACGCTGTTTGGAGAACTAGGTTGGTTGATAGAAACCGACTATGGAGGTACCTACGTATTTAGAGTTCAGTAAGACGTAATACTACTATCTTCGGGTGAAGACCATGATTGACGTGGAACTACGGTGGGAAATGAGGCCAGTCCCCAACCATAATTTATACATTCTGGCGCAAGCCACAGGGGCTGCGCAGATGTAGGATCTGTAGACCCCTAGGCTCGATTCGTGGTCAAGGGAAACATCACGTTTTAAAGCATTTACCTATTTGGTGAAAATCCTTATGCTAACTAAACTTATACATTCGGCCCTAATCACATAAAAACCTTAAACACATCTTATTATGTCATATAAAAATGTCTTATACATTTGAAAATGTTTTACTGAATACCAATTTGCTAAACATTATTGTTAGACTGGTCAGAAAGCCCGTTGTATGGAATACAACGGGTGCTAGGGCGGGTAGCTACGGATACCACACAGCCAAATAGGAGACTCGTGGATTGACAAGGGAAAGAAATTAGACTTAGAGTTAACTCAGTTTACCAGGGTAGGGACCCACTTTGTCATTCCTACCCATAGCAGTCCCATAGAAGCTCCATTCCAAATTTGAGCCTCGTGGGTAGAAGAGGAAAACAAATTAGCCTTAGAGTTAACTTAGATAATCAGGGTAGGAACCCACTTTGCCATTCTTACCCAGCAGTCCCACAAAAGCTCCATTCCGAATTGAGCCTCGTGGGTTGGAGAGGAAAACAAATTAACCTTAGAGTTTGCTCACCTGATCAGGTTAGGGACCCACTTTGACTTCATTATCTGACAGTCCTGCAGAAGCTCACTTCTGCCTCGTGGGATGAAAAGGAAAACAAATTAGCCTTAGAGTTCACTCAGCTGATGAGGGTAGGGACCCACTTTGTCATTCTTGCCCAGTAGTTCACAAAATCTCCATTCCGCCTCGTGGGATGAAGAAGAAAACAAATTAGCCTTACAGTTTACTCAGCTGATCAGAGTAGGAACCCTCTTTGACATCCTCAAGTCCCGCAGAAGCTCCATTCTGCCTCGTGGGTTGGAGAGGAAACCAAATTAGCCTTAGAGTTCTCTCAGCTGATGAGGGTAGGGACCCACTTTGTCATTCTTGCCCAGCAGTTCCACAAAATCTCCATTCTGCCTCGTGGGATGAAGAAGAAAACTAATTAGCCTTAGAGTTCACTCACCTGATCAGGTTAGGGACCCATTTTGTCATCCTTATCTGGCAGTCCCGCAGAAGCTCCATTCTGCCTCGTGGGATGAAGACGAAAACAAATTAGCCTCATGAGTTCACTCAGCTGATCAGATTAGGAACCCTCTTTGACATCCTCAAGTCCCGCAGAAGCTCCATTCTGCCTCGTGGGTTGGAGAGGAAACCAAATTAGCCTTAGAGTTCTCTCAGCTGATGAGGGTAGGGACCCACTTTGTCATTCTTGCCCAGCAGTTCCACAAAATCTCCATTCTGCCTCGTGGGATGAAGAAGAAAACTAATTAGCCTTAGAGTTCACTCACCTGATCAGGTTAGGGACCCACTTTGTCATCCTTATCTGGCAGTCCCGCAGAAGCTCCATTCTGCCTCGTGGGATGAAGACGAAACCGAATTAGCCTTAGAGTTCACTCAGCTGATGAGGGTATGGACCAACTTTTTAATTCTTGCCCAGCAGTCCCACAAAAGCTAACTTCTGCCTCGTGGGATGAGAAGGGAAACAAATTAGTCTAAGAGTTCACTCAGCTGATGAGGGTATGGACCAACTTTGTAATTCTTGCCCAGCAGTCCCACAAAAGCTCACTTCTGCCTCGTGGGATGAAAAGGAAACCAAATTAGCCTTAGAGTTCGCTCAGCTGATGAGGGTATGGACCAACTTTGTAATTCTTGCCCAGCAGTCCCACAAAAGCTCACTTCTGCCTCGTGGGATGAGAAGGAAACCAAATTAGCCTTAGAGTTCACTCAGCTGATGAGGGTATGGACCAACTTTGTAATTCTTGCCCAGCAGTCCCACAAAAGCTCCATTCTGCCTCGTGGGATGAAAAGGAAAACAAATTAGTCTTGGAGTTCACTCAGCTGATCAGAGTAGGAACCCACTTTGTCATCCTTATCTGACAGTCCTGCAGAAGCTCCATTCTGCCTCGTGGGATGAAAAGGAAACCAAATTAGCCTTAGAGTTCACTCAGCTGATGAGGGTATGGACCAACTTTGTAATTCTTGCCCAGCAGTCCCACAAAAGCTCACTTCTGCCTCGTGGGATGAGAAGGAAAACAAATTAGCCTTAGAGTTCACTCAGCTGGCCAGGGAAGGGACCCACTTTGTCATCCTTTTCTGGCAGTCCCACAGAAGCTCCATTCCAAACGGAATGCCCCGTCCGTACAACCCGTCATGAAATCTTCAACTCCACTTCTAACAACAAAGCTTCACCCCAGCCACTCTACGTTGACCTCAAAATCGTAGAAGCCAAACATTCCCGTCGCGAAGGAAAGCCTCTTTCACGACGAAGGACGAAGTTTCGAAGATTTTCACACAGCCTGTTG
Organism: Leptopterna dolabrata; assembly: GCA_954871275.1. Taxonomy (NCBI): domain Eukaryota; kingdom Metazoa; phylum Arthropoda; class Insecta; order Hemiptera; family Miridae; genus Leptopterna; species Leptopterna dolabrata. The sequence goes on from OX940979.1 coordinate 42,520,654, forward strand.
CACCCGCCGGTGTTTCGTGAGCTAGTTGAAAACCCCCTCATCAAAATCCGTTCAGCCGTTCGGCCCTGACTGAGTAACACACAGACACACAGAAACATCCTTTGCTTTTTTATAGAATAGGATTTTTTCTCGGGCGGCGCCTATGTTCTACATCGGCCCCTGCACAGGGACGTTTGAAGATGCGCAGAGGCAACTGACAGTCAGATGAACAGGGACTTGGAGATCAGAAGCTGATATTCAACAAGACCGGTCTTTTGCCCCGGTTCTAACGTTTATTCTAGAAGAGGAAGCAGCCTTTGTAGGTGCGCTGCATGAAGAGGGGCGGGATGGTACTGTGGCGATATATACGATCAGGTGGCGGTGGCGACTAATTTGAATTTAGGAGGTTTAGTTAGTCTCTCGTCACGTATTGTTTGTGGATTCACGGTCGGCGGGTTAAAGCAAACCAGTTCGAGCCTACGAGGTAACGCAATCCCAAGGCAACTTCTACCCGACTCAGCTATCAAGGAGCCCCCCCCCCCCCTCATACGCTCTAAGACACCACCACCACCTTTCTCTCTTACAACTAACAACCAACAAACTCCTCTCACGTGTTCTATTATAATATTGTTACCCTCCTCTCTATGTCTCACGAATGCCGATATTGTTATTCAAAAGGAGGCGTCTCCTTTGCTCCAACCACTGCCTCCACCTCCCTCTATTTGCTGTGAGCATTAAAACTTGTTATAGACCCCTCTTCCACCACATTCCTCCCCATTCCATCCCAGTAACTCAGTAAGGTTGAGGTTCAAGCTTCACTCAACCTCCTTGTTGAGGTTATTGTCTTATCAGTCATTTCCCTACCTGCCTATGTTGACAGAGAAATCCACCTTGCACCGGTACTAAATAAATTGCCGTTGCAAGACGACGTGTGAGCGGTATTCCACAAAAATAAGAGATTGCGCATTAGTATAATACACGATAGAAAAGTTTTGATAATATTAATTACTAATATTAATTAATCAGTTAATTAAGTAAATTAGTTTGGATGGGGGGGGGGGGGGGGGGGTGGGCACGGTTTTTTAATAATTAGGTCATTATCTTTTTGTTATTTTATGTTTTTTATATAACTACGTAGGTTTTTTAAAGGGGGAGGGGGTGGTGGTAGTAGTAGAAGAAGGAATGCAGTAGGTAGGTATGGTTTAAAAAAAAAAAAAGGTAATTATCTTTTCATTCTTTTATATAATTTTTATATAACTAGGTAGGTATTTTTTGATTTTCTATTATTATTTTTAATTTTATGTAAATTATATTTTTTAAATTTTGTTTTGTTTCTTAAATTGCATACCTAATTAATTTTTTCTCTGGATTTGTTTTAGATACTTTATTATTTTTCTTATTATTTATTGCATTAATTTGTTTATTAATCAATTTTTTCTCAATTATTAGATAGTATTGTGCAACATTCAGTCAGCGTATCCTGCATCGTCGAAGAGGGCAGCGCGGACACTACCCGACCACCCTTTACACTTCGGAGCAAATTATCATTTCTGAAGGAAAGATTTTTTCCAGTTTGCACGGAGGAAACAACAAATCCGATATTAATTTATTAACGGGGGACCACCTACCCTTAGTATAAACACTCATCGTTCTTTTGTACCGTTATGGCCTCGCCGTCAAAGAACACGGTTCCCCCTTCTACGGACTTGATGATACCGTATTAAAAGTACAGTCTAAGTGGGTAATTTAAATTCAATGGATGAATCAACAATAGGACAACAAACTTACTATACAAGAGAGAGAGGTACCTGCTCTCCGGCTTTGACTCCGCGACTTCAGAACTGCATTGCATGGTCTCTCCCGTTTGGCACGTTCTCGATCCAGGTACCTATCAGAAATTGAAGGGCCGTTTGGCGCGATGAACTGGCGCCGCTCCTGAATCTTGTCTTGTTTATCAAATTATCAATATGTTCGTACTACTCGACTGCACGTCAACATGTGTATACACGTACAGTGGGCAATTTTCGTGGGTTACGAATTCTCCTTTTTTGCCAAATTCTGTTCAATAACGGAAATTAACACTTATTTACCACATAATTAGGTGTTCATGTCGGAAAGTCCAGGCAGAAAACGAGTGTGAAAAAAATTGCCGCTCGTTCAACTCAAATCCCGTTTAGAGCGCTAGTGCATCACTTTTAAATGGCGTACAGAATTGCAATGGATGGTTGGATGGAACTTTATGTATAAATAAATTTAAAAAAACTTCCTCAAAATCAAACAGAGCAAACTCAGGGCAAAGGTTCTTGAATGTTGCCATAAAGGTTTGTCATTTCTAATGTTGGGTTGCTGGCAGCATCGAGAACCTTCGCCTCCGAAGCTTTGCTCCGCCTCCTTGGGCCAACAGCCATTCAGATTTCACTAGATCTTATACGTCATTTTTTGCCGCATTTTTACTTTTAATCATTCCCATTTAAAAAATAACGCTTATTTTTAGAAACGGGCTTTAAACAACCATTTTTCCACGAGTCCTGAATATTTTTTGAAATAAAAAATTAAAAAAATTTTTGACGAAAATTCCCCATTACCATTATCAGAACTGGCTTTGTCAAATCAATTTGAAGTTCAGGTCGTTCGTTAGCTCGAACAGTCAGTTTATAATGGATGCCATCAGTTTATAATGGATTGATCTCGAGATCACGCACGTCCCAGGTATCGTTGTAAGAGGGGTTTAAAGTGAGTAAAGTAGTTGGTTTACAGAGCCGAGAAGTTAAATTTCTTTGTACAAATCGCAAGTGTTCAGTGGCGGTATACAGGGTGTTTCTTAAGTAGTGAACCACCCTTTCTAACCACGTTATTTTCAGGAAAATGAAAAAAAGCTTCTAAAGTACCCCCCCTTCATTTTTTACAATGAATTCAAATATCTCATTCCCGCACTTTGCGCATGCGCGGAAACATGCGCAATTGACACCAACTTCGGTTTTTCAAATGGGTACCCTAATTTTTTATTACAGATTCAGATTCTACGTAAAATTTCATGAACATTTGACCCCTCAATCGATGAATTTGACTGCGCAGAACCTGTTCTGCGAGCGTGAAAAGTTGCTCAGCTGCCAAATTTCGCAAAACTTGGCGTCTAGTAATCCCCAAGTGTGGCACATGATTTTTCATTGTTTTTCAACGCTGATTCACATGGTGCTATCCGTTTTTTGATTTGACTCGATTTGAACGAAATAATGGCCAAAAGTCGGTTATTTTGTACGAAAAAAACGTGTTTTGAGGCGTGTTTGCACATGAATTAATTACCTACTCGAACCAAAATATTTATAAATATTAATAATGTCAAAAGCAATAGGTAAAGACATGAAAATGTCCCAATGCGTTGCAGACTCGTATGCAAGCGTTTTTTACCCAAAATATCACTTTAGGTCTAAAAAATTCGTTCTTTCGCACGCATGCTCCATTTGGGCTCTAGTTGTGTCTGGAACCTTTGCATTTTTACACACATTTTATTCCATTTTCGGATACCTACCTTGAAACGCAAACTATAAAATTTTAAGGTGGGGTCAAAAATTTGTTGTTTATATTTCACGTATATTATGTATGCGTATTGTACCTACTTCGTTGTTAAGGCCTCCCTAATGGAGATATTGCCCCACCCGTGCTATCACCAACCGTTTTGCCTTTCATTTTTAACCCGATCTTTTAAAATATAATGAGACCCATTTAACATAATATAATGCCATTTAGCATATAATGTCATTTAACATATAATGACATCCTCTTATTCCTGCTGCGAATCTCGATGACTGAGCTACCCGGTGTTCTTGAAACGCCAACAACCTCGCAGGAACTGAATGGAAATCCAAACGAGCAAAATTACAGCTATCGAGCCGAGCACTCAATAAATGTCGTTTGGCAGTCAGGAATATTAATCCGGTGAAAAGTAGGGGAACATCGCTAACCCGCTCGGCTCTCCGAGAGGAATTAAGACCCCCGGGAGCCATTTGAGGGTGACAAGCCATTAGCTCTCGCCGTGAAGAAATTTTCGAGAAAGATTGAGATGGGTTGAGGGGTTTAAAAGAGGCGGTTTGGTTTGAAAATTAAGAAACCTCCCTTGAAGCCACATCCCGCCATTACATTCCCCTCCAGCACCGCCATTACACTCCTCCCAACTGTCCTTATTTCACAGTATAATTGCTTCAGAGTGAGACAGACAAATCAAACCCGAAGGGGGTTGTCTCCCTGTCCTTCAGTGATGATTAGATTGGATTAACCGCGGGAACGCTAGGAATATACAACGTGAACTGGGTGCCTAAATGATTAACTCTGCATCGTTCAAGATGGAAATTTGTCTGCCGAATGAGTCGCAATCAAAGAAACGCCATGTTTTGTGAAATTTCTCGTAGACGACTGGTTTATTGTTTCTCTTCAAGAAGAAATTTGCGACCACCTGGATTCCGAAGTCGCGTTGCATGAACCTTGATGATGGCCAGTGGCGTAGGGTGCCGTGGGCCCTTGTGACGTCCTCTTGGAAGGTCGGATCGGATCTTGGTTTTCGGACACGACAATAAGGGAAATGGATGGGAAATTTTGAAAAATACACGGTGGGTCAAATTTGAGTTTTGGGTCGGATATTGTTATAAATAGCTCAAAACTGATGTCTTGGTACCCCTCAAATGTTATGTAATTACCACTCCTATGTAACATGTAGATTTAACCAAATAAACAAGGAGAAAGACGAGCTGTGCGACGCCTCGGTTGAAGCCCAGAAGGGGTTCTCCTCCATCGAACTCCCAACGCCTCTCAACGGTCGTAACAGCCGTTGACAGATGGGGGACGAGGTGGAGGCACCTTTATATACCATCCGGCTCGCCCAGCTCTTCATTCGACCGGCTTCGCTCTTACCTACGACTTCTCTCTCATTCACCTTACACCCTCTATCTCTCTCTCTGTCTCACCCTTTCCCCTACCTTTCGCACCTGCTGAGGTGGTAACCACGGGATGTCTCCTCCTCTAACACTCGCTGTGGCGATAACCGCATGACGTCTCTTCCTCTAACGCCTGCTGTGGTGATAACTGCGGGGCGTTAGCTATCCGAAAAGACTCCTAAGGAGCACACATCCTCTTCTTCAACCTACCCAAACCTATCCTACTTGTAGGATCACAGCAACTGACAATAACTTTTTCAAGTCAAATTCAAGGTGTTCCATTTAAAATGGAAGGTTTTCCTAAAACTTGATTTGTCGGGGTCTTGCGTGTTAAAACCTGTTGGAAAGTATTAAGCTTTAGGTCTTATACGACCTACCTGTTTGGCACGTAGGTTTTTCATGACAACGCAGGTTTTGGTTCATTATTTTGAACCTTTGGAATCGAGAATGGAGAACAAAATAAAATTAAATAATTACCCCCCCCCCCCTTCCCCTAAGAATTGATGAATTCCCTTTCAAGGTACTTAGAATACAGAAATGGAATAAATACGCTGCAAATTATTGCACGACGGTTTATTATTTCCCGTTATAAATGCCCCCACGGCGTAAATTTAACTGTTTTCTGAGGTCAATTACCCACCCTCGCGCTTCCCCCCAAGAAAGCCCTAAGTCGAGTACTGGAGCTGGCCCGAGAATTACAGTTTCATAAAACTGTGATGGATTCAAGAATTCTATAATTAATTATTAATTCATGAAGCATAACGTTTGTCAAAATAAAAAAGTTCGTATCAACAAAATCCAAAATAACCATCGTTCTTCAAATGAAATAACATCTCGGAAGAATTAACTTGATTTCATACAGCCCTGCGTGGTTATAATTTGTTATCTAACGATGATATCTGGGCTTACTGTTTACCAACCGTTTCATTCACAGTCATGTTGACGAAGCCGTTCGTTGTGAACGAACGGCTGGACGCACAATGCTACGGGTAGTCTAAAAAGAAACTCAAGTTTGGAATCAATTTAAACACGTCAAAAAGCTGTTTAATTTTAAACCATCAATTTAAAAACGTTAAAAACCCATCAAATTAAAACCATACCCTTCTATTGAGAGTTTTCGAGCTACGGGTCCTGAAAATTTCAACCCCTATTTTTCACCCCTTAGAGATGACTGACAGTAACGCCGAGCTTCTCTGACGAAACCCCAAACCCAAACCCATAATTTAGACCCCAATCCGCGAAACTAGGCCCCAAATGGGACCCACAAACCAAATTTCATTAATTTTGGTTCATGGTACCTGAGGAAAGTGCGGAGTTCGGCTTATTGCACAAATAACTAAATAATAATAGGTACCTAATTAGTGATAGAATTCTTGATTCCACCGCATATGTATGAAATTTGATTGCCCAGCTGGCTCCAGTCCTGACTTAGTACTTCATTTAGGGCTCTCCTGTGGGAGACAGGTAAATAATAAACCGTTTTGTAAGAATTTTCAGCGTCTTAGCGAATTTTCAAAGAAAATGGAGCTATTGCAATGGGTAAAAAAAAAATCCGTTTCAGAGCATCCTGAATTTCATCCCTAGATTTTAACAAACTTTTTTATTGTACTTTGTTTATGTACAATTATGTCACTCATTTGCTTATGTTTAGTACTTCGGACTTTGGTCTTGGTTACACGATAGAAATGCTAAATTTCGCCAAAATATTTGTATTGCCAAACAAAAAGATGAGTTCGAAGATGGGCAATTTTCAAAAATTCTAAGGTCGTCAAATTTGTGTTTGTAGGGGTCAAAAATCGATAAAACGGCTAATATAGCAAACAATTGATATAAAATCACTGGAAGTGGTACGGTATGGTGAGTAGAAACAGAAAAATGCAATTTCAGTTGTTTTTCATACAGAATAGGGGTAAAATTTGGATTTTTGGGGGGTTAAAAATTGGCATTATGGTTAAATCAATATTAGCTCACCTGAGGATTATCTCGATGATAAAAATATTTTTCTCTAAGAAGAGTAGGTCAAATTTGACTTTACAAGGGTCAGAAATCGGAAAAATGGCTAAAATCACGAAAAAAGTATATAATTTTTTGAAAAGTGGTATTGTTCCGCGCTATATATCTTACTTTACACTAGCACGAATATTTCTTCGAAAATTAGCTCTTCTGGCCATGCTGCATGTCTGGTTTTATTAGGATTCTACATAGGTACCTTGAAACGGAAATCAATTTTGAGAGGGTTTAAAGAGGTTTTTTTCTTATTTTTTTCATGCCCGATTCAAAAGGTCCATTATTGAAAATAATGAACCAAAAACGTTGATTTGTACACTTTGAATTTATTTTGGAAACCTGCATCATAGAGGAAGATTTGATGGGGTTGACGGGGGTTAGTTTAATCCTTTGAAAAAAAAATGCAGGTAGATCAATGAGTAGGTAATAAACATTAATAAAATGTATTATTAAGTTCCAGCTTTGGTTGTGAGGGAGCAAAACTCATCTATCATTGAGGAAGACTTAGGTACGAGATTTGTTGGGTTCGGTACAGCGATTTAATACGATGAAGGTAGGAGAACAAGAGGCAAATAGCAGATTTAACCTTCTGAGGGGGAAACCTTTTCTTCGAGAAAAATGTATTCAATTTGTGAGGGAGCGGGAAAAATGATTTCGGTCTTGTAACACTGGAGGGGTTGGTGGGGGGGGGGGAGAAATGATAAATAATCAAGAGGGAGGACTGAGGAGAGAAAAAGAGGCGGAGCGGAAACGTGAGACTGAAGAATGGCGCGGGGAGGGGGGAGAAAAGTGTGAGTGGAGTGGAAGTGCGAGAGGGAGCGCTAATACAGGAGGGTTAGAAGGAGACAGGGGAGAAATGCCAGCAATCAGGGGAGGTGTTGGGCCGAGGAATTGGGATGAAGGGCGAGTTGTTACTTCCGAAGGGCTGCTTGAGGGCGGGGGCACACGGGAAGTGGGGAAGAGGGTTCCGTGGCTGAGGACGGCTCACGGTCGGAGCGACGTCAGGGAAGGAATAAACAAAAAACAAATACAAAACAAAAAATTGTCGGTTTTCTCTCGGCTCAGTCCATGAAACTCTTTTTCTTCCTCCTCCTTCACTGTTCACTTTTCTCTCCGGAGTGACAATGCCGGCTCGTCATCTCGTTCTGCAGTAAGAGCACGCCCGTACGATACTGCCAACCCCACTTGGGGGCATTAAAAAATTCCAGATTTTGTATTAACAATAAGAATTAGTGGAAAATGACCGAACACCACGAAAATGTAAATGAAGACATCAAAAGAGGTGTACGGGTGCCCTGAGATAAAACAATTCCAGGCTTGTGGCATGGCAATAAGAGCGAATTTTAAATGTTGGTAATGTTTGACCGCTCAAATGCTGGAATTGACCCATTTTTTGACAGTTGAAATCTTCTTAGTGTTTCGAGCCACCGTTCTGTACTATATACGGCGACTATACATACATTTTGGTGGTTTCTAGCTATTTTTACCAATTTTCCAGCCAGAAATCAGGGGAGGTGTTGGGCCGAGGAATTGGGATGAAGGGCGAGTTGTTACTTCCGAAGGGCTGCTTGAGGGCGGGGGCTCACGGGAAGTGGGGAAGAGGGTTCCGTGGCTGAGGACGGCTCACGGTCGGAGCGACGTCAGGGAAGGAATAAACAAAAAACAAATACAAAACAAAAAATTGTCGGTTTTCTCTCGGCTCAGTCCATGAAACTCTTTTTCTTCCTCCTCCTTCACTGTTCACTTTTCTCTCCGGAGTGACAATGCCGGCTCGTCATCTCGTTCTGCAGTAAGAGCACGCCCGTACGATACTGCCAACCCCACTTGGGGGCATTAAAAAATTCCAGATTTTGTATTAACAATAAGAATTAGTGGAAAATGACCGAACACCACGAAAATGTAAATGAAGACATCAAAAGAGGTGTACGGGTGCCCTGAGACAAAACAATTCCAGGCTTGTGGCATGGCAATAAGAGCGAATTTTAAATGTTGGTAATGTTTGACCGCCCAAATGTTGGAATTGACCCATTTTTTGACAGTTGAAATCTTCTTAGTGTTTCGAGCCACCGTTCTGTACTATGTACGGCTATAAGTACATACATTTTGGTGGTTTCTAGCTATTTTTACCAATTTTCCAGCCAGAAATCAGGGGAGGTGTTGGGCCGAGGAATTGGATGAAGGGCGAGTTGTTACTTCCGAAGGGCTGCTTGAGGGCGGGGGCTCACGGGAAGTGGGGAAGAGGGTTCAGTGGCTGAGGACCGCTCACGGGCGGATCGACGTCAGGGAAGGAATAAACAAAAAACAAATACAAAACAAAAAATTGTCGGTTTTCTCTCGGCTCAGTCGATGAAACTCTTTTTCTTCCTCCTCCTTCACTGTTCACTTTTCTCTCCGGAGTGACAATGCCGGCTCGTCATCTCCTTCTCCCGTAAGAGCACGCCCGTACGATACTGCCAACCCCACTTGGGGGCATTCAAAAATTCCAGATTTTGTATTAACAATAAGAATTAGTGGAAAATGACCGAATACCACGAAAATGTAAATGAAGATATCAAAAGAGGTGTACGGGTGCCCTGAGATAAAACAATTCCAGGCTTGTGGCATGGCAATAAGAGCGAATTTTAAATGTTGGTAATGTTTGACCGCTCAAATGCTGGAATTGACCCATTTTTTGACAGTTGAAATCTTCTTAGTGTTTCGAGCCACCGTTCTGTACTATATACGGCGACTATACATACATTTTGGTGGTTTCTAGCTATTTTTACCAATTTTCCAGCCAGAAATCAGGGGAGGTGTTGGGCCGAGGAATTGGGATGAAGGGCGAGTTGTTACTTCCGAAGGGCTGCTTGAGGGCGGGGGCTCACGGGAAGTGGGGAAGAGGGTTCCGTGGCTGAGGACCGCTCACGGGCGGAGCGACGTCAGGGAAGGAATAAACAAAAAACAAATACAAAACAAAAAATTGTCGGTTTTCTCTCGGCTCAGTCGATGAAACTCTTTTTCTTCCTCCTCCTTCACTGTTCACTTTTCTCTCCGGAGTGACAATGCCGGCTCGTCATCTCGTTCTGCAGTAAGAGCACGCCCGTACGATACTGCCAACCCCACTTGGGCGCATTAAACAATTCCAGATTTCGTATTAACAATAAGAATTAATTATGGAAAAATTATGGAATTAATTACCTATGAAAAATGACCAAAAACCACAAACATGTAAATGAAGACATCAAAAGAGGTGTACGGGTGCCCTGAGACAAAACAATTCCAGGCTTGTGGCATGGTAATAAGAGCGAATTTTAAATGTTGGTAATGTTTGACCGCCCAAATGTTGGAATTGACCCATTTTTTGACAGTTGAAATCTTCTTAGTGTTTCGAGCCACCGTTCTGTACTATGTACGGCTATAAGTACATACATTTTGGTGGTTTCTAGCTATTTTTACCAATTTTCCAGCCAGAAATCAGGGGAGGTGTTGGGCCGAGGAATTGGGATGAAGGGCGAGTTGTTACTTCGGACGGGTGGCTTGGAGGCGGGGGTTCACGGGAAGTGGGGAAGAGGGTTCCGTGGCTGAGGACGGCTCACGGTCGGAGCGACGTCAGGGAAGGAATAAACAAAAAACAAAGACAAAACAAAAAATTGTCGGTTTTCTCTCGGCTCAGTCCACGAAACTCTTTTTCTTCCTCCTCCTTCACTGTTCACTTTTCTCTCCGGAGTGACAATGCCGGCTCGTCATCTCGTTCTGCAGTAAGAGCACGCCCGTACGATACTGCCAACCCCACTTGGGCGCATTAAACAATTCCAGATTTCGTATTAACAATAAGAATTAATTATGGAAAAATTATGGAATTAATTACCTATGAAAAATGACCAAAAACCACAAACATGTAAATGAAGACATCAAAAGAGGTGTACGGGTGCCCTGAGACAAAACAATTCCAGGCTTGTGGCATGGCGATAAGAGCGAATTTTAAATTTTGGCAATGTTTGACCGCCCAAATTTCGGAACTGACCCATTTTTTGACAGTTGAAATCTTCTTAGTGTTTCGAGCCACCGTTCTGTACTATGTCTGGCGGCTATACATACATTTTGGTGGTTTCTAGCTATTTTTACTAATTTTGACGAATTTTCAAAGAAAATCCGTCAGCTCCAAACTTTCAGAGATGCTCTCTGTTAACCGGAAACCCCTCCAAAATCCGTCTCATGCGTCAGAGACTAAATTATAGGTTTGAAAGTTTTGTATTTATGAATAAATACATATTTATGTGTATACATTTCTGTGTGTGTGTGTGTGTGTGTGTGTGTGCCAAATTGAATTAACGGTTTTCCAAATCAAATTAAAGATTTGCCCAATGGAATTAATGTTTTTTAATCAAATTAAGGATTTTCCAAATTGAATTACATGACTTTTTCCAAATCAAATTAAGAATTTTCCGAACTGAATTAGATGACGGTTTTCCGAATTAAATTAAGGATTTTTCCAATTGAATTAACGGTTTTCCAAATCATATTACGGATTTTCCGAATTGAATCAACGGTTTCCCAAATCAAATTGATTTTCCAGATGGAATTAACGGTTCCACAAAAATACGGGTAGGTATATGCATTCAAAGTAAGTAATGAGGAAAGAAACAAAACGCTGCAAATTATTACACAACGGTTTATTATTTACCTGTATGGATGCCCCTTCTGCGTAGATCACTGTTTTCTGTGGTCAGTACCTGCCCTCGAGCTCTCCCCAGGAAAGCCCTAAATCGAGTACTGGAGCCAGCCAGAATTACAGTTTCATGAATATGCGGTGGATTCAAAAATCCTACAAGTAATTATTTTTTGTTATGAAGTATAACGTTTGTTGAAGTTACAAAAGTACCTATTAACAAAGTCCAAAATCACCATCATTCTTCAAATGAAATAATTTTACAAATAACCATTTCATTCAGCCATGCGTGATTAAAATCATGTGTTCCCTAGCAATGATACCTATCTGGGCTTCTGGGCTGGATGTGTACCGTTTCATTCGCGATCATGTTGAAGGAGCTTTTCGGTGCAATTTCATGGCCTTACTGTGAACAATTCATGGCTGGACGTACAATGCTCCGGGTAAACAAAAAATTCTCGAGTTAGAGATCATTTTAAAAACGTCAAAAAATGAGATAACGGCGTCCTGGATATTTTAACCCGTATTGTTCTCCCCGTAGAGATGACTGGCAGTATCGCCGAGCTTCGCTGACGAACCAGACCCCAAATGGGACCTACAAACCAAATTTCGTTAATTCTCATTCTGGGTAACTGGGGACGGTCAGAAATTTTTTTATTCCATTTCGGATTCTACCTAATTTGAAGTGGAAACTATAAAAGGGTTAACTTTTTTCTTTCATGCTCGATTCCAAAGGTTCATTATTGAAAATAATAAACCAAAATGAATCTATGCGATGTGTGTCCATACCTGTGTCTCTTCTGTATGTGTGATGGCATTTTGGTTTATTATTCTGTGAATAATACCTATGTATTCGCTCAGCCAACAATTTTTATAACACCCCCTCAAAAATTTTTCTTATACGTTTCAAGGTGCGTCAAAAAATGCGATGTCCGTCCGCCGTATCATGCATAACTACTTCAGTTTCGGTCTAAAAAATTCTTTGTTTCGCACACATCCTCAGTTTGGGCCCTAGTTGTGTCCCGAAACTTTGCAGCCCGATCGGAATATACCCGAGGATGTTATGGATGAAAAATGGGCGTGAAAATAGGGGTTTTTGGTGTTTTAGTAAAATGAGATTTTTGAGGTAAGTATATATTTTTTTAAGGCGAGAAGACCGAATATGAAGTCGATTTCGACCAAAGACTAAAGAATTGAGGTTGTAACGAAAGTTCAGCTCCCAAAATTCATTTTTATGAGTCAAAACCTGGGAAATGGTCTGAAATCACTATCAAGTTGTATATTACCACTAGAAGAAGTGTCAACAAGCGAATCAAGACAATTAAATGGAACTATCGATGATAATTTGGAAAAAAGAGCCTAATTTGTGTTTTTTGAGACCAAAATTAGGGGAAACTATAAGAAATTGAAATACTATTTCAGTTATTGCACATGAAAGAAACAATAAATGAACAGCCAACATTTCTGTAGGTAGGTATGTACGGTAGAATAATAAACCCATGTGAAAAGGATTTTGCAGCGTTTTATCTTCTTAGCGATAGTTGTGAATGAAAGCTGGATGTCGATCGCATTAGGCTATGCAATATAACTTACATCACTTGCGGCGTAGTAGGTAGTGTAAATCCATAGCAAAAAATTACAGGATAAAAATATAATAGTCTATTTCCACGTAAACTAGCAAACTGTAGACCGGTTTCGGTTGTTAAACCAACATCAGTACATAATAGAATGAAACTACTGGAACTTAAGCTCCTATTTATAAAACTCAATTGAATTGAAGTGCAATATCATTGGCTGTTGAGGCCAAGGAAGTGAAAGGGAGGTGGAGCCTGATTGGCTGGAGTACAACACTAGTGCAAGGTGGTACATTCTGATTGGAAAGGAGGTAGGACAAAAAGAAAAGGAAACAAACGCCATGAGGTGATACTAACCAAGCTTACAGAAATAAGTCGATTGAAGGTGAATGATTTTGGAAATTTATTTCATTTACAGAAGAGCCCCATTTATGAATTTTCAGTATTTCCAATGTTCCAATGCATCCAGTTTCGAACCTTTATAACAAAGATGAACTATCTCAACTGATGCATTGGAACAATTGGAAATACTGAAAATTCATAAATTAGGCTCTTCTGTAAATGAAATAAATTTCCAAAATCATTCACCTTTAATAGATTTATTTCTGTAAGCTTGGTTAGTATCACCTCATGGCGTTTGTTTCCTTTTCTTTTTGTCCTACCTCCTTTACAGTCAGAATGTACCACCTTTCACTAGTGTTGCATTCCAGCCAATCAGGCTCCACCTCCCTTTCACTTCCTTGGCCTCAACAGCCAATGAGATTGCACTTTTATCCTGTAGTTTTTTTTTAGGCTATGCAAATTTGGAAATGCTGTAATAAAACCTCGACAGTAGTTGTGCTGACTGATGGTGGTGACTGTACGAGCATAGTATTTAGGTAGGTAGGTACATATTGCAGACAATGAAGGTGGATTCGAAATACAAACATCCAGCGGTCTGACAAAGGCAACTGATTATCCTTCCCCGCCCCGAAACTGCGGGAGGACAAGCCGCAAGCCCTTGATTGAAACCCCATCAATCCGGTCCCGGCCAATAAGGCGTATTTGTGGTACACCCCCCCCCTCCCCTGACGCATAGCTCCCTGGATTTCAGAGGTATTAACAGTAAACACCAACCATCCCTCCCGCCATGTCGAACTCATTAACACACATTCCGACGGGTAAATTAATTTACTTGGCGCCTTGTTCTGCGGGTAGACGGATCCAGGGTTTGCTGTCTCTCCCTTCTGATTGTCTTACGAGATTCGGTGGGTAACGCTGCGGTGGCTCGACTCGAACCTCGTTGAACAGGACGAGCATGAGAAGAACGCGGATCACTATACCTCAAATATGCATTTAAAACTATCGAAATATGCGCTGTTATACGCAGCAGTATATTTTGAATGGTGCTATGTAAATCGTCTTCACCTGTTGTGAAAATTTGCCCGCCAAAAAAAACCTCCGGCCGCAAAAAGGATTGATATCAATTTTTCCCACCAAAATACCATCGCACCTCGCTCCTGGATGTGCATGTAGAAACCTGTTCCTCCCCTTTCTGCTCGGTATGCGGTTCCCCTGGTAACGCCGTTTATACTGTTTTGAAGCAGACTCACCACATATTTTATTTATTTGGTTTCATCGCAAAATACAATTTAGGGCGGTTGCCCCATTTACATTGTACCAAGATGAATAACAATTCTGAGTCGGTGGGGTAAAAAAAATTACAATTCAAATATTTTTAAGAAAAAGATGAAAAATGGAATAAGATAAGATAAAACAAAGAATGAGCGGTTGAGAATTCCTACAGTTGTCCATGAAGTGAGCCCTGAGAGCACAGAGAGAAGGCCGCGATCTCAACTGCAATGGAAGCGAGTTCCACAGCCTTGCACCCGCCACAAGGAAGGAGTTATGGAAGTGACGAGATGTTGAGTGACGTTGATTAATAGTGATTGAACGACTAGAGGAAGAGAATTTGAAGAAGTCGCGGAGAAAGAACGAGGAGAGATTTGTTCCCAAAACGAGAGATTTACAGTGGGATCCAGGTGGACTCTTGATTTCCTCACCAAAACATAGCGCGCACATGCGTTGAGAGCAACCTTCAAACGCCTCAAAGATGACGCATCAAGAGAAAGGCCAAACAAAATGTCACAGTTACTAAAAAAGGGAACAACAAGGGCCCTAATTAACCCGAGAAGCATCTCCTACAGACAGCCGAAACCTGGTGATCCCACGATGGGGTGCAGGAGAAAAAACTCCCAAATTTTTCACTGCACAAGAATACGGAATTACCGATCCCTCGATCATGATAGGTGGCAATGATGTAGTAGGAATATTGAAAATACCGAAAAACCAATAAATTATCATATCGCAGCACATGGAATCAGTAATTACTACAGTATTTCGAATCTAACAGTGCCAGTGTTACCATTGCGTTGCCAAACTATGGTGGACCCTGTATAAAACGGTTGCTCCAACTTTTCCCTGGCAATAATCGGTCGATTTTGATGATTCTTGCGGTATTCTTCTAATTTTCTAGTTCCTTTAGCTCCATGGATGAATCCTTCAGTTATATTGTCATTATATTACGAGGAGGTATAAGTAATGAAAACAACCGTCTTCTGAATAAAGCTGTGTGGAACTAATACCTAGAACAACAGAAAGGAACAAACAATATGACTTGGGAGGAAAAGAAATGGAACATGAATTATAGTTTGCATATTACATAGTCTTCTACTTCTGGAACTTCTTCAACTTGCGGCTGTCAGTTTGGAATAATACCTACTACACCTGTGTTTATTTTGGTATGAAAAATTTATTTTTGTTTGAAACTTTTTATTTTGGTTTGGAATGTGTTTATTTTGGTTTGGCTAAGTTCAGTTTGGTTTGGAATGTTTTTATTTTGGGGTGGAAAATGTTCATTTTGGTTTGTAATGTGTTTATTTTGGTTTGGATAATGTTATTTTGGTTAGGAATGTGTTTATTTACGTTTGGAAACTGTTCATTTTGGTTCAGAATGTGTTTATTTTGGTTTGGCAAAATGTTTATTTCGGTTTGGAATGTGTTTATTTTGGTTTGGAAACTGTTCATTTTGGTTTAGAATGTGTTTATTTTGGTTTGGTTAATGTTCCTGTGTTTTGGTTTGGTAATACTACACCTGTGTTTATTTTGGTATGAAAAATTTATTTTTGTTTGAAACTTTTTATTTTGGTTTGGAATGTGTTTATTTTGGTTTGGAAAATGTTAAGTTTGGTTTGGAAAAGGTTTATTTTCGTTTGTAAAACGTTTATTTTGGTTTGGTTAATGTTCAGTTTGGTTTGGAATGTTTTTATTTTGGGGTGGAAACTATTAATTTTGGTTTGTAATGTGTTTATTTTGGTTTGGATAATGTTATTTAGGTTAGGAATGTGTTTATTTTGGTTTGGAAACTGTTTATTTTGGTTTGGAAACTGTTAATTTTGGTTCAGAATGTGTTTATTTCGGTTTGTAATGTGTTTATTTTGGTTTGGTTAATGTTCAGTTTGGTTTGGAATGTTTTTATTTTGGGGTGGAAAATGTTCATTTTGGTTTGTAATGTGTTTATTTTGGTTTGGATAATGTTATTTTGGTTAGGAATGTGTTTATTTACGTTTGGAAACTGTTCATTTCGGTTTGGAATGTGTTTATTTTGGTTTGGAAACTGTTCATTTTGGTTTAGAATGTGTTTCTTTTGGTTTGGTTAATGTTCAGTTTGGTTTTGAATGTTTTTATTTTTGGGTGGAAACTGTTCATTTTGGTTTGTATTGTGTTTCTTTTGGTTTGGATATTGTTATTTCGGTTAGGAATGTGTTTATTTTGGTTTGGAAACTGTTCATTTTGGTTCAGAATGTGTTTATTTTGGTTTGTAATGTGTTTATTTTGGTTTGGTCAATGTTCAGTTTGGTTTGGAATGTTTTTATTTTGGGGTGGAAAAACTTTATACAATATTGTATATTCCAATTTGTAAGAGGAGGGGATGATGACCAGAGAGATGAATTGTTTCGTTCCAAATCCATGTGCTACATGAAGAGGGAAAAAGCGCTGGAAACGATGGAACCTTCACGGGAGAGTTATCCCCTCCCCTCCCATTTACTAACCTCCCTTTAGACTCCTTCCCCAAAGGCGTCTTCTAATTGGGGGTAATAAGAAAGGTCCGTTGGAATAGTCCGCAGTTCTGTTACAGATAAACATCTGAAAAGGGATGGAAAGCCGGGGGGGGGGGGGGGAGGTTTTAAGGACCTTGAAAGGTTATCCGGCCCCTGCCAGGCGATCTACAAGGCAGGTGACCCGTCCTCAGGCTTTCTAATGGACTTCGCAAATTACCTCGTACCCCCCCCCCCCCCCCCCAGAACTCCCCTACAGGTAATCTACCCCCTCCCCTCCTCATCGGATAATCACCCCTCCCCTCCTATATCAGTTGATCCTCCCCCACAAAACTCTCCGCTACTCCACGGGAGGCTTCTCACGCGTTCGGGTTTCAACTTGCTGTGAAATAAATTGGCCTCTCCGCAAGGTTTCGGCCCTCTCGTTCCGTCCGACTGGAATTCTACCTTCCTCCGCATTCCACCTAACTACAGCGCTATCGTGTTAGCCCGTCGCTACCACACTTATGTACAGTGTGCCACTGTACAGTAATCGGGGAGGATCACTATTCACTACTAACTACGTTATAAACTCCCAAGTTCCTTTTGCTTCCGAGTCTATAAATACTTAGACAGTTATTAGTAGGTATGCACGACCACCAAGAACAACCCTGTTGTAAAAATTTACCCGCCTCAGCCGCAAAAATAATTGATATCCATTTTGCCCGCCAAAATAGCATCGCACCTCGCTTTTGTATGTGCATATCGTCCCCTGAAAGGCAGATATCGTAAACGCCGTTTTCTGAACTTTGCTGGAGAGCCGAAAACTGTGGAAGGATCTTTTTATTGCCTAACCCGTTTAAACGATATTTTACCGTAAATTGGACCGTTTTCTGTCGATATATTAAAAAAAATGGCATAAAAGCCCTGGGATGTAGTACTTTTTCGAGAAAAGCGCTTACGGTATTCTTGCTATTTCGAAGAAGCGGGACAATAGTTGTAGATACGATGCATAATTCGGCATTTAAGATATTCATGATGTCTTGCTGGCATTTATATCCATTCCCCCCCCCCCCCCCTCACCCAAATAGCATCGCACCTCGCTCTTGGGTGTGCATATCGTCCTCTGAAAGGCAGAAATCGTAAGAGCCGTTTTCTGAATTTTGCTGGAGAGCCGAAAAACTGTGGAAGGATCTCTTTATTGCTTAACCCGTTTAAACTTGATATTTTACCGTAAATTGGACTGTTTTCTGTCGATATATTAAAACAAAATTGCATAAAAGCCCTGGGATGTAGTACTTTTTCGAGAAAAAGCGCTTACGCAATTCTTGCTATTTCGAAGAACCGGGAGAATAGTTGTAGATACGATATAAATTTCGGCATTTACGATATTCTTGATGTCTTGCTGGAATTTATATCCATTTTGCCCACCAAAACATCATCGCACCTCGCTCTTGGATATCGTCCCCTGGAAGGCAGATATCGTAAGCGCAGTTTTCTGAATTTTACAGGAGAGCCGAAAAACTACGGATGGATACTTTAGCGTAAATTGGACCGTTTTCTGTCGATATATTTAAAAAAATTGCATAAAAGCCCTGGGATGTACCCAGTACTTTTTCGAGAAAAAGCGCTTACGCAATTCTTGCTATTTCGAATAACCGGTAGAATAGTTGTAGATACGATACACATTTCGGCATTTACGATATTCTTGATGTCTTGCTGGAATTGATATCCATTTTGCCCGCCAAAACAGCATCGCACCTCGCTCTTGGATGTGCATATCGTTCCCTGGAAGGCAGATATCGTAAGCGCAGTTTTCTGAATTTTACAGGAGAGCCGAAAAACTGTGGATGGATACTTTAGCGTAAATTGGACCGTTTTCTGTCGATATATTTAAAAAAATTGCATAAAAGCCCTGGGATGTACCTAGTACTTTTTCGAGAAAAAGCGCTTACGCAATTCTTGCTATTTCGAATAACCGGTAGAATAGTTGTAGATACGATACACATTTCGGCATTTACGATATTCTTGATGTCTTGCTGGAATTGATATCCATTTTGCCCGCCAAAACAGCATCGCACCTCGCTCTTGGATGTGCATATCGTTCCCTGGAAGGCAGATATCGTAAGCGCAGTTTTCTGAATTTTACAGGAGAGCCGAAAAACTGTGGATGGATACTTTAGCGTAAATTGGACCGTTTTCTGTCGATATATTTAAAAAAATTGCATAAAAGCCCTGGGATGTACCTAGTACTTTTTCGAGAAAAAGCGCTTACGCAATTCTTGCTATTTCGAATAACCGGTAGAATAGTTGTAGATACGATACACATTTCGGCATTTACGATATTCTTGATGTCTTGCTGGAATTGATATCCATTTTGCCCGCCAAAACAGCATCGCACCTCGCTCTTGGATGTGCATATCGTCCCCTGAAAGGCAGATATCGTAAGCGCAGTTTTCTGAATTTTACAGGAGAGCCGAAAAACTGTGGATGGATACTTTAGCGTAAATTGGACCGTTTTCTGTCGATATATTTAAAAAAAATTGCATAAAATCCCTAGGATGTACTTACCTAGTAATTTTTCGAGAAAAAGCGCTTACGCAATTCTTGCTATTTCGAAGAACCGGGAGAATAGTTGTAGATACGATACATATTTCGGCACTTCCGATATTCTTGATGTCTTGCTGTATGAAATCGAACTGGTTGTCTGTGATATTATTTCATTTGAAGAATTATTGTTATTTTGGCTTTTGTTGATAATTAATTTTGTAAAATATTGAACAGAATAACAATGTATAACAACAAATAATTTATTAATAATAGACTTCTTGGATCCACCGCATATTTCTATGAAGGTAACTGCAATTGCCCAGCCGGCTCCAGAACTCGATTGAGGGCTCTCCCGGGGGAAGCACGGGCCTAGGTGTTGATCACAGAAAACAGTGATGTACGCTCAGTCTGTACAGGAAAATAATGAACCCTTGTGTAATAATTTGCAGCGTTTTTTTATTTATCGGAAACTGAACGAAATTTATTGAAACCTTAACGGGGGAATGAAACGAGATAAAATGAGTTCTACAGACGGCGAGGCTGGGGAGGAGGTTGGAAACTAATTTCCTGATACATTGATATTCAAGAGGGCTCGGTGTGGAGGTGGTTTGAAGACGAGTCGGGGGGGTTTGATAGTGAAGTTGATGGGTTGAGATGGAGTTCGATGAGGGTCTGAAAATTCCTTAAGCCTTCGCAGCAACAGATCTCCGCTTCAAGTGTGGGCTTCTGCGTGAAGAGAGCTACATCGAAACGGGGTAGTGATATTCATCTTGTCCGCAAAAACTTTGCCAACTACTTATTCTAAATGAATATTTCTTGCCACTTACCTAATAATACTAAAGTTTTTGTTGAATATTTGTTACTGGCAAGAAAACATGAGAATCGTGTAAAATTTAATGTTTAAACTCATTATTTTATTATTTAGGTTTTTTTTGCATCACCGGGATTGCATGAACAGACACGTTCGCTCACAATACGAAACTCAAAAAACATCTTCAAAATAAGCTTGAATCAAACTATACAAACAGACTTGTTTTCTTAGTTACTATGATCCAAAATAATTAATGAAATTGGGATCCTAGGTCCCATTTGGGGTCTAGCTGGTCCTCGAAGCTCGGCGCTACTGTCAGGGTTCAACTTGGTTCATATCATACAAAAATTAGTAACGTAGATCCATTCATCACTTCACCTTAGAATTCGGATGTAATCACCCAAATTTTCTTGATCTTCCCATTTCGTTGAATAGTGGAAAACACGAGTTTTCAATATATCTGAAAGATGCTTATAGCGATTGTGGTGGTATCCCCCCAGAACCACAACCTTACTCTGTGAAATTAAGATCTCGCAAAATAAACCTAGAAGTGGGGACGGAAGACGCAGGAGAGCCGGGGGACAACCTGGGGATCCCCACCATCCTCCACTAGCTGGAGGATGGAGGGAGACGGCTTCCAGGCCTATAAATACTCGCCTCCTTCGCCTTTCTAGCCATTCTACACTCTCCTCTAGTCGCTGACTACTCTCTCTCCTCCTTACCTCGTCTCTCTCCTTACCTAAAAGATCTTGGGCATGGTGGTGATTCGCTCATACCAAACCAAGCAAATTCACCCTAAAAGATCTCGGGCATGGTGGTGGTCCGCCCATAACCAAACCGAGCAAGCCTTCCAAGAAGATCCTGGGCATGGTGGTGGTCCGCCCATAACCAAACCAGGCAACGCTCCCGAAAAGATTCCGCGCATGGTGGTGGTACGCCCATAACCAAAACGGACACATCCAAAAAAGATTCCGGGCATGGTGGTGGTCCGCCCATAACCAAACCGGGCACATCTCCCCTCGACGCCGCTCTTAGTGGATGTGCGTCAAATTTTACATTCACTACAGCGACATTACCATACATAGTAATTCAAATCATCCAGTTGTCCACAAATATGCTGCTTTCCATAGTATGATTAACAGAGCTTTGTCTATAGCGATGAGTGAACAGAATTATTTAGCTAAAGAAAAGCCGACTATAATTAAAAGTATAGCGGCAAGTACAAAATTGACTAGGGTTCTTAGGAAAAAGAGTAGGGAAGGATAGTTAGAGAAAAACATGCCAAAAAATCCGAACAACCGGTCCTTTGCACAAGTGAATTAAATCAACTGGCCTAATGTTGTAAAATTAAAGATATTATCTATTAAGTATCTTTTGTAGTACCTATACAAATTATAGTAATAAAAATATTATGTGTTAAGATAAAGTAAGAAGTTCCTGGTTTGGTGTGGTTGTTTATGTGTGTGGACAAGTGTCTGTCTTTTGGCTTCTGGGTTGTCAGTATGTCCATCTGCTGGTGTGATGCGATTTTGCATCAGTTTGTAGAGCGGTTTAAATATCGAGTCAGATGTAGTGTCAATATTTCCAGGTTTTCGCGTATGTCCATACGTCCTCTCTGTTGTGGCTGTAGTAATTTCCTGCATTTGTGAATGTTAATCAGTTGGTAGGACCCTTGGTAGCCGAAGTGGTTAGAAGGTGGATGAGTAATGGAACTAGGATCGCATTTTACACAGAGCCCTTGCATCTCAAAGTATATTAAAAAACACTGCAAATTCCTGCACAACGGTTTATTATTTTGTACAGAATACCCTTCTGTTACGGATCACAGCTCTCTGTATAGATAACCCGTCTATATAATACGTACTATTATATACATATTATGTAGATCGCAGATCCTCCGTAGGTTAGTACCTAACCTCGTACTCATTACTAGGTTCGTACCTAAATCAAGAGTTAAATATTGGTAAAATAATTCTGTCGATGACAAACAGTAACTAAAATGGCAAAAAGAAACACAAATAATGAAGTTCTGAAGGGAAATTGTTGATGTGGAGTGAAAAAAGTTGCGCATACCAACAAACTCCAGCCCCTTCTACGTAGATGGCATCCATCAATAATAGTTCAACGTTTGTTCAAGTTTCACTACCTATCAACAAACTCCAACAGAGCCATCATTTTTCAAATTAAATAATATCACAGAACAACCAACTCGACTTCATACTCCGTGAATATAATCAGGTGCTTCCTAGCGATGATGATCTCGGGCGAATTCCCGATTATTAGCGCATCCCTAGTGATGATATTTGGGCTGAATGTATACAATTTCATTCACCATCTTTTGAAAATGCCTGTCGGTGCAAACTTCTGGACATTACTGTGAACGAACGGCTGGACGTACAATGCTCCGGATGGTCTGCTGATGGTCCCGAGTTCGAGAACTATTTAAAACCGTAAACAAATTCGAGAAAACGGCTTCACGGAGATTTCAACCCCTATTTTTCACCCCTCAGGGATGACTGGCATTAACGCCGAGCTTCGAGGACCAACTAGACCCGAAATGGGACCTATAAACCGAATTTCGTCAATTTTGGTTCATGTTAACTAAGAAAAAAGCTCAGTACGGCGTACGGCGGAGGGACAGACATTTTGCTTCCGAGTCTGCGAAGCAGCGGAAGCCTTGTGTTCACTTTCGTGAGCCAAAAAATTTTTGTCATCAGAAATCAAAATTTCCACTTGCATTTTGCGTTTCAAAGCCTACTGAACAAATTTGGTTCCGTGTCTGTCGGTCTGTGGGTCTGTGAGTCTGTGAGTCTGTCCGCATTTCCTTGTTACAGCCATAACTTCCACGATTTTGAATTGATTCAGCTCAAATTTTGAGGGATGGTGCGGATAAGGCTCCTTGAGGTCCCATACAAATTTCAACATGATTGATCCAGCGGTACGCCCTGCGCATGCGCTAACGTTAAATTCAACAAACACGCATAACTTTCACAATTTTGATTCAATTTCGCTCAAATTTTCAAGGGTTGTTTGGACAAGGCCTAGTGAGTTCCAGTATGAATTTCAGCATGATCGGACCCTCGGTGCGCTCTGCGCATGCGCTGGCGTGAAATAGATTCAATTTCCTTGTTACAGCCGTAGTAACCAAAGATTTCACCCAATTTCAATGTAATTCTCAGGGATCAAGCGGGAAGGGCCCATTGAGGTCCCATATAAATTTCAACATGATAGAGCCAGCGGTTCGCCCTGCGCATGCGCTAACGTGAAATTTTTCAAACACGCATAACTTTCGCAATTATGTATAATGGACGTAATGTATTATGGACGTAATGTTATGTAATATGTATATTTCATGTAATGTTATGTAAGGTTATGTAATGTAATGTTATGAAATATGTATATTTCACGTTATGTAATGTAATGTTATGTTATGTAATGTAATGTTATGTAATGTTATGTAATGTTATGTAATGTTATGTAAAGTAATGTAATGTTATGTTATTTTGCTTCCGAGTCTGTTCTATTTTATAATGGGTCACTGATTGTGACGAGGAAGCTCCTGTGCCATCACCTTGGCAGTGTATTTTTATTGTATTTTCCGATTCTACATAATAGGTTGAAACGGAAACCATCAAATTTTGAGGGGGGGTTGAACTTTTTTTTTTCATGCTTGATTCCAAAGGTTCATTATTGAAAATAATAAACCAAAATACCATCTTATCAATAATCTTGAAGGAATATAAAGGTACCTACATAGAATGGGTGTTGCAGAAAAAAAAATTGTAGTTGATCTGGATTCGAACCCAAGACCTGGCAACCAGTAAATCGGGCGCCCCTTCTCATGCCTCCACGATTCTGACGGTGAAATGGAACACTGTCGAGGCCGAGGGAGTAGGGACCAGTTTAGGTTACTGAACGTCGCGTCTACTTTGACAACAGCCAAACGATGTTTCGTGGTAGTGTCAAACTATTAGTAAAGCGTCTAATCAACTTAGTTACAACATAATAATTTCTATTTTGTGTTCAAGCTTTCAAAAAAAAAAAACAAAAAAACAGCGAGGCACGCAAGACTGATTTCGGGAGAAAAGCGCCGGAGGGAGCTCCCTTACAATTTTTGTTTTCTTTGCGTGGCTCGTGAAGTCCCAAGTAGCTGTTGTTACACGAGAGCACGATGGAATGAGAGAGGTTGGATATGGTGGGAGCGGAGGGGAGGAGAGAATGAGAGAAAAATACTCTGCACTGTGAAGGGATGAACTTGAATCCAATCTCTTAAAAGCAGTCGCATTGTCTTCCCCGGCAGTGAGTCAATAGTTAATCCCGTAATGATGCTAATACAAAGATATCTGCTGTAAATCACCGTAAATGGAAGAGTTAGAAGTGAGGGAGTAGGCGAGAGGAAAAAAGGAAAAAGCAATTCTTTGATATTGGCTCAATGCCCACCGCCTTTTTTTCCTGTCAGCATCTCTTCGCTAATAAAATCCTTGTCCCCCCCCCCCCCCCCCCGGCCGTCACAGGCTGCTCTCCAACTGCCCCTGTTCTGTACCAATAAACCCATTCTGTACGGTGACGCGGGCAAGCGGGTTTTAAAAACTGGTGAAAAGAGGGGGCACAAACAGTGAGGAAAACTACTTCCAGCTTTTCATTTTAATTTATTTATTTTCTCTACCTTTCTTTATCTTTTTTTTTTTTTACTGGCTGTCAACAATGAAGTCACGCGTGAATACTGACCGGGGAACTTTTGACGGTAAGTCGGCTCGAAAAGATGTGAGTCGTATGATCCCAGTTTAGCCGTTCGTTAAGTAAGTAAATGTATATATTATAATTGTTCATTTTAATGAACTTTTTTCTTAAAATGAACTCAACGGTCACTTGCTTTTTCTACTCCTCCCCCTTCAGCCCATCCACTACTACTCGCCTTTCCTCGACTTTCTACCTACTTCTATTGTCCTTCCACATTCAACTGGAGGTAATTAAAGTGAAGGTTTATTAAAACAGAGATAAGCTCCAACGGAGACGTGAAAAAGGCGCCGGTTGGCGAAGCTTTTCGGTTAAAACTTCAGGGCCTTACTGCGAACGAACGGCTGAATGTACAATACCGCAGGTGGCCCAAAAAAATCCTAAAGTTCGGAGTCAATTATTTAAAAACGTCATAAAAACCTATATTGACAGTTTTCGAGCTAAGGCGTGTTCAAAACGTCATAACCCATTTTTTCACTCCTTAGAGATGACTTAGAGTGGGATTAATAGACCGATCTCAAGTGTGAGTGTCACTGACACTCGCGGAAGTCTCTGAGCGCCTTAAGTCAGGGACGAACTCGGGAGTGGTATTAATAGACGGAGTGAGACTCTCACTTACCTGAGTGAGTTTGGATTGTACTTGAGATTACCATGAAGAAGGTTTCCTTTCAAACTGTGTATCCACCATGGGAATCTCCGTGAGGACAGCAAATGGGAAGGAAGAAGAAGAGGTTTTCTTCTAGGGAGGTTACTTTTTACCAGGTTATCGTGTGTTTATTTGCAGTTATTCATGAAGCATAAGGCAAATAATAAAACGTTGTGTAATAATTTACCTGCATAGATGCCCCTTCTGTGTAGGTACTATAATTTACCGTTGTGTAATAATTTGCCCATCAATAATACTTCAAACGATTTTTCAAGTTGCAAAAGTACCTATCAACAAAATCCAAAACAGCCTTCACTTTTCAAACGGAATAATATCGCGGAAAAACCAACTCGACTTCACACAGCCATCCGTGATTATAACCAGGTGCTTCTTCCCTGGTGATGATATTTGGACTGAATGTATACGTATACAATTTGATTCACCCTCCTGTTGACCAAGCCTGTCGGTGCAAACTTGGGGGCCTTACTGTGACGTACAATGCTCCGGGTGGTCTCAAAAAATTCGTAAATTTAAAACCGTAAAATATTCATGTAAAAAAAGGTATATAATATAGGCGTCCTGAAAATTGCAACCCCTTTTTTTCACCCCTTAGAGATGACTGAAAGTAATGCCGAGCTTCGAGGACCAAGTAGACCCCGAATGGGACCTATAAACAGAATTTCGTCAATTTTGGCTCATGGTAACTAAGAAAAGTGCTAAGTACGGCGGACAGACAGCAATTTTTTTAATTGCATTTAAGAAATCTACATACCTTGAAACGTAAACCATCCAATTTTGAGGAGGGGTTACAATTTTTTTTCATGCTCGATTCCACAGGTTCATTATTGAAAATAATAAACCAAAAAGTAGGTACGAGCAAAATGAGGTGCTTCACAATCTGCTAAAAAATAACCTAGATCTCGGCATAGAGAAGAAAGAAAATGAGATACTGTTGGCTAGAAAAATGTTTGAAGGAAACAGAAGTTATGGCAAAGTTGCGACCTGTTGAAAAATAAATAGCGTTTTTTCTATTTTTTTTAACAGCGTTGTTTTTATTGCATTTTATTTTGTAACAGTATTTAATATCTAATTAGAAAAATGTCGATGTATAAACGCATTTCCACCTGTCCCCTTCCCGCAGCCCAATGTGCAGTATAGCACAGGCCGGTACTATGCAAAGAGTGTTTGGCAGTTTGTACTGCAACTTGTACACAGATAGTCGTCATACTTGTCATCATATTCGTCGAATTCCATTGTAACAATGAATAATATACCTAACGTAAATCTGTATCTAATAAAAAATAAAAAGGTAAAACGTATATATCTAATAATAATAATATGTAATGAAAACAATATTCCTATCGATAATCTAGTGAAAACGAACTGATAACAATGAAACACCGAGGCTAAACTGATAAGACTCTCACTCAAGGTACCTATGGCGGTTACTTGAGTATTTGGCAGTAGCAGCGGAGTCTCGAATAGACTTGAGGGGCTGACGTTCCCAAGTGTGGTTTATTAATACCGATTGATGACTTGAGGGCTCATCTTCCAATACTTGAGTGCTACTGACCCTCAAGTACGGACTATTAATCCCACCCTGAGATTAAGGCCGAGCCTCGCAGATCAACTAGACCCCACCAAATTTCATAAATTTTGGCTAATGGTAACTAGGAAAAGAGCCGCGTACAGCGTACAGCGTTCAGTTTACGTCGGATATGTATTTATGTGCCCTTATGTAGCAAGAATGTGCATTCCAATTTTTAATTTAATGTAGCACCGTTAAAACATCATAATTATTTAGTCTAGAAATAGCACTTGAAACCGAAAACAAAACAATGATATGCGTACAGTCTGTTAAAATGTGTACAGTTTGTATCTACTCTAATGATAGGTAATGTTGTTGTACATCCTAACCTAAAATCCGCGTGATTTATCAACACGACAGCCACAATATCAGCAACCCTGACTTCCCAAATTGTGTTATTAATTATGAATTCTCTGCCGTCCTATGGATTATACTTGGGTTCAGGCGACATTTTGTTATTAATTACGAATTCTCTACCGTCATATGGATTATTCTTGGGTTCAGGCGGCATTCGTCACAGTGTCCGAATGTCTACCTTTCTATCTGCCCCTCCGAATGGGTCTGATGCCTTGAAATCCGACGGTATACTCATCGGAATTAGCTGTGTAGTTCTTGGTGTCCAGGCGCGGATCCAAGGGGGGGGGGGGGGGGTCACAGGGGTCATGACCCCCCCCAGAATCAGCCTGCATTTCAAAAAGCAGAGCTGAACGAATTGTTCACAAACCCGAAAACAAAAAAAACCAAACGAAAACGAACCCAGTTTTTGTGAAATCAAAAAAGAACTATAAAAAATCTAAAAAGATTCGATCAAAAATGTCAAAATTAGTCGAATACAATCGAACACTTGGTCCTACCAATGTTACTTTATATACAATTATGTCAATAAATTTACCTTGGTGTATCCGTCAAATTACACCTTGTTTATTTCTTCTTATTTTTGTTAATTATTATCTTGTTTTTGTTTCGTTCTCGTTTTCTTTCCTGCCAAATTCAGTAAAAACGATACTGAACTCACTGAGATCAACAATAGATTGTTGTGGTTTCAATGTTTTGATTTGCAAACTCGGAAGTTAGCTACGCTGCCATAAAATGCGCCAATTTGTTTGAAAACACATTAGGACACTTTTTTAGAAGAAAATTGAAAATAAATACATTTATCAGTTAGGTAAATAATTAGTAGATATTGAAAAATATTTTTTACATATATATAAACAATGAATTTTATAAATAAATACAATTAATTTTGTAAGTAGACAAATTGGGCGAGTTTTGGCATAAGGTTGAAAATTCGGTTTGTATTGTTCGTTTGGTTATTTTTTTATTTTTTGGTATTTTTTATATTGTTCTACCCTGTGACCCCCTCCGGAAAAAAATTCTGGATCCGCCCCTGTTGGTGTCTCTACGACGCTAAGGAGCAACACTAAGGCGCCGGCAAAGTCATTACAAAGTGCAAAGGCCAATTTAGTGACATTCTCATAAAATTTCATGAAACATGCAGTTTGAAGACATTTACAATTTTCTTGCAAGTTTCGAGTTTCGCGTGAATTCATCATCTCTACTGAGAGCATAGCGAAAATCAGATCTTTTACGCTGCAAATCCCTACACAACGGTTTATTATTTTGTACAGAACACCCTTCTGTTACAAAAACCATAGCTCCCTGTATAGATAACCCTTCTATATAATATAATTATGTACTATTCTATACATGTACTATTATATCTTCTATACATGCACTATATATATGTACTATTCTATACATATTAAGTAGATCACAGACCCTTCGTACCTTAGTACCTAACCCTGTACTCGTTACTAGGTACCTACCTAAATCACGTGATAATGTTCATAAAATAATTCTGTCGATTTAAACAGTAGCTAAAATTGCAAAACGAAACACAAATAATGAGGTTCTGAAGGGAAACTGTAGATTTGGAGTGAAAAAATATTCAGTACCGGTAGGGTTTCGATCCCCGGAACTTTAGCGTTTCAGTTCGTTAGGCAGACCACTACCCTATATCGCCCAGCTAGCCTGCATACACCCTGCTCCTTACGGCAAATTCTATAACAAATTTTATGGCAACTTCGTAGAATGCTCCAGATGGTCTCAAAAAGTCAGAAAAAATGGAAATATTTAAAAATGGGAAAAAATACCCACCTCAAAATACAATTTTCCGGGATACTGACTGACTGACTGTGTTTATTACATAATCTGTGCGGATTCTGTACAGATTATGTTCTTCTTCGGTTTCTGTAGGGATACTCTGGACATTCCAACCCCTATTTTTCACCCCTTAGAGTTAAGTGATAATAACGCCGAGCTTCGAGGACCAACTAGAGCCCAAACGGGACCTTCAAACCGAATTTCGTCAATTTTGGTTCATGGGAACTAAGGAAAAAGCCGCGGACGGCGTACGGCGGACGGACGGAATTTTTTGTATTCGATATTCGTACTACGTCCCTTGAAAAGAAAACCATCAAATTTTGAGGGGGGGTTAAACATAATAAAGAAAAATCGGTTGATCCTAGCGGCCAGGGCTTTGGGAACCGTTTTACAAATTTTTCACCGAAAAACGGGATGATTGGCCATACGGTGTCGGTGACTAAGTTCTACTGATGTCAGTAAAGAGACGTTCTCTTGTCATCTGTGAGGCCTCTGGTCAGCTGACCCGCACTAGCTAGAACAAATCGATAAGCTTCCCTCATGACTGTAATTCCTCGGCCGATCTGAGGCTTTCATCAGGCATTGCGTAGGTAATCGGAATTAGAATTCACATGCTGAAATTATTTTCTGCTACTGTAGAATTTAGCGAAGTTTATCTCACCCCGATTGCTTTTAAAGCCTCATACGCTCAATATTAACATGTATCATGTTTTAGCCCTGGGGTACTAGCATTTTTTGCGAGTCGATTTTGCGCGTCAATTTTGAGCGTCAAATTTGAGCGTCAATTTTAAGCGTCAAATTTTTTCGCGCATAGTGGTTTTCACGTACAACCGAGTAGTTGCTAGGGAAATGAAACTTCTTTCATTTTCATCGGACAAAAATCGTTTTCCATTCGTTGGAAAGCTCTTGATTTATCACGAATTTATTTCGTATTTGTTCTTGGTATTTATTTCCTAGTTTCATACTATAACTATATAAATGAATGTTATAAATGGATAGTAAACAATGACGCTTGTTTGGTTGTCACGTTTTAACATGTATCATCTATGGTGCTCAAGAAATGTAGACAAGACATCGTCAGAAGAAACGAGCACATACGTTTCAAGTAGTAGATTTCTACCTAGCCTTCACTTTTCGAGAATAACATGATACATGGTTGCAATTTTTGGTTCTTAAACATAAATAAATTTCAGGTTTTTTACACACATTTTCACTCATAACACCCCTGGGTATATTCCGATCGGGCTGAAAAGTTTCGGGACACAACTAGGGCCCAAATGGAGCATGTGTGCGAAAGAACGACTTTTTCGCTTTGATGCACTCCAAAACGAGAAAATAACATTCTCTCGTGGTGCAGCGTTCATCAAAATCACGAGCGACATGAAGAGTGCCCCTCAAATTCTCACATTTACCACTCCCATGTAATGCCTATATGATTTAACCAAATAAACGAAGGGAACGACGAGCTGAGCGACGCCGAGGTGAAAGTAGGAGAAGGGTACCCGCCATCACCCCTCAAAGTTGTAACGGCTATTGATGTACGGGGGACGGGTGGAAAGGGGCCTTTATAAGCAGTCCTCCTAGTCCAGCTCCTCATGCGACCGACCACTCTCGGACTTGCGACTTCTCTCTCAACCTCCTTACGCCCTCTCCCTCTCACTCTCTCTCTAGAAGGTAGAGAGGGCCTGAAGGCCCTATTTTTGTCAGATTTATAAATAAAGCGTCATTAATTCATTCATTCTCTCTCTACTATCTTTCTCCTGAGCCTGCTGTGGTGATAACCGCGGGGTGCTCCCTCCTAAGAACACCTGCCGTGGTGATAACTGCGGGGTATTCATATACTTCCTCCTGGCGTATGCTGTGGTGATAACTGCAGGGCGCCATCTTCTCTCCTATCAACTACTGTGGTGATAACTGCGGGGTGCTAGCCTCCTCCTTCCCGGCGCCTGCAGTGGTGATAACCGCGGGGTGCTAGTCTCCTCTTCCAACTAACGCCTGCTGCGGTGATAACCGCGAGGCGTTAGCAAAAGACTCCTACGGAGCATATCCTTCACTCATCCTACCAAACTAACCCCATCCACTCTCATCCAAACCAACCTTCAGCCCGCCTGCCATGAGCCTATGCCCAGGCCCGTGACAAAGAGGCTCCGAGGAAAAGGTTTCGAGACCACCAAAATTTCGCCCGAGATACGCATGCTGCCAAAATTGGTCATGTTTTCAATTTTTGACGTCCAGGGATCAAAAAGTAAAGCATGAAACAATTTGTACATGTTGAAAACAAATTGAGTGTGAACAAAGAATGATTTTTGAACACTTCTTATACTAGGAGGCGGTCGACATTTGGGTTACATTTTTTTCAAAACGTCCTGAGGGAAATTTGGGAGTGGACTTAAATTGGATAATTCGGTATACAATTATGTCATAAATGATTTATTTATATCCCGTTAGCTAACTCGAACTTTGATCCTCCCAGTTGCTTGGCAATTATTATTGTATTTCCCAAGAACCAGGTTTTCCTTTTACCTCCGTCCCGAGTTTTATTTGTTCCCAAGGAGCCCGGGCGAAAGAAGATGTTCCTCTTTCGGTTGAAGACCCCAATTTCTCCCCTTTTCAGCGGAAAATAAATCACGGGAGGAAACGTCAGGAGGAATGAGAGTTAATATTCCAAGATATGCGCCCCCTCCTCCCATCCTCGCGAGGGTTAAAGCCTCTCAAAAGATACACGCAACAGCGAAGATAGTTGCTTAATAATCGAATGGCTCGAGTTCCATTTCGTGAGATATGAACACCCCCCTTCCCCCTGTGAACCCGACTCCCACCTATATATATTATGATACATTCATCATGCCCCTTCACACACAGCGTTCATCATCCTTAATCATTCAACTCGTACGCTTCCATAGCGCCAACCGTTTTCATATTATGATGTACTATTGTTTCATGCATGAATCAGGGCAATTGCCCGATTCACTCGGTGGTATTGCTTTAGCGTTCAAACGGTAGCGCCAGGTCATAGAACCACCAGCTAAGTAATGCGATATGAATAAGAACAGTAACTAAATCATCACAGCTGTCTGGCGGTAAATACCTGTGTGATTCAGATGATATCCGACCTTGGCTATGAGATGAAAGAATTCAAAATTTCTTCAAAATGTTAATAATAGAAAATGAAAGTGTCAATTCGATTTTGTAGGTCAACAATTGCTAAAAATCGGTTAAAATACATGAAATAAGGAAAAGGAAAATTCATATAAATTCACCATTAGTGGTATGAAACGGTAACAGGGACAGGAAAAAGACTGTGTCAATTACATTTTTGGAGACCAAAAATTTGTACCTAAAACTCACCTAACTGGGAAATTCGCGCATGTGCTTATGCTGTGCCTGGAGTTATCCTTTTTTAGGATTTGCCGTACAAGATCAGCTTTTGGATTCAGCGCTAAAGGATCTGCTTGCAACTGCTGGGTGGCTCACGATTTGGGACACGCGATTTACGGTTAAGTATCCCGAAGAATCCCGAACGGTGCATTCCCGGTTACCTAATAGGAACGGAAATTCGGATTTATATTTTTATTTATTTATTTATTTATTTATGGTTTTCAAGTTCATTTGTGTGTACCCATGATTTCGGGTGTCACAACCGGCCAGCGGGTTTCTGAATCTCGAAGCATCAACTTTGTTTTTGTGGCCCAGCTGTTTCCGGAACTGAATGAGGAGTACCTGTGATTTCTGTTTATATTTTTGAATGAAATTAGCTTCCATTCTAAGAACGTCACGCTGGGCAGGGGGGTCCCGGCCAGGCGGGATGGGTGCAATGACGTCATTTTTTATCAAACTTTGAAAGACCATAGAAAAATAATTATTCATCGTAGGAGAATGGTGCTAGTCTCAACATTTTCAGAATGGAATCTACTTTCGTTAAAAAATGATAAATTATTTATACAGAAGTCATGGGAACCCCTCATGTTGAATATTGTTGTTAGCAAACCAGTAACTGAATTTCTAATGCAACTGATGCCTGATGAATGTGAATTTCAGCTCGCGAGAATTGGTAGTTATTCAGAATATAGAGTTAGTATCGAATCACTTAGTGTCGAATCCTGTTATTATTGCCTCAATTTCGATCCGAAAGAAAATTTATATACAAGACGTTGTTAGATCACCAAAACCGGCGTAAATGTGTAGGCATTT
The DNA here is from genome assembly GCA_954871275.1 of Leptopterna dolabrata. Classification (NCBI taxonomy): domain Eukaryota; kingdom Metazoa; phylum Arthropoda; class Insecta; order Hemiptera; family Miridae; genus Leptopterna; species Leptopterna dolabrata. The sequence continues at coordinate 42,554,552 of OX940979.1, forward strand.
TTCATCAGAAAACATCGGAAAACGTTGCATAAATCGCTGCGGTGGTGGGTTGGTAGGCTGAACAAATTCCATCCAAGCAGTACTTTCAGTTCTTTTGTTGAAAGAGAAAAAGTTGTTCTCAATTCGAAAGCCGTTCAGTTGAATTTTGTTTAGTCTTCGGTCGGTTCTCCATTATTCCTGTTTCCACATCTGAATGTTCGGAAGCCCCCCCACAATATCCCCCTCCCCCCGTCATAATTTCACACCTAACCCCCCCCCCCCCCTTCAGTCCTTCCCTGACTGGCATTATGAATAAACCCTGTGAGTTACGACCTTTTATAAACTCCTCCCCCAACCCTTTACCTTCTTTTTGATTTATATTTCTTACTTAATTGTTTTCTTCGGCTAATAATAGAGGAGGGAGGAAACAAAAGACGCGGTTTCAAATTCACGTTAACCCTTCCACCCGGGTGGAAACCTCTCTCATAATGAGGGAGTAAGGGGATGAAACGCCGTTTCGCTTATTCCAAAGTCGGAATGCTATTAGGGCAAACTGGAAGCCCTACAGTAAAGTTATGGCACGATTTTAATTGGAAACATAAACGACAGTTATTAGGGAGCGTTCAAATTCACAAAAGAAATTGAATATTTGGTCTGGAATTCATGGGTTGCCGTCTGCCGGAGGTACTATCAGTTAGTTATATCAATACCTAAGGTAATCTGAGGGGTGATAAGTGAGTGACGTGGGGTTGTTGAAACCCAGTGAAAAGCTCAGGTAGATCCTTGGGGATCGTAAGGTTCATAGAAAGCTAGTCACACCATATAAAACGGAATACGTCAACAATCAAGGTATAAGTTTATCCACAAATGATTCAATCTCAGACAAACACTCAGGTATATGCACATTATATACAAGGTTATTGTACAAGTCGCTACATTAATGGAGCCTAACGATAGGCATGGCCAGTGTTGTTAGGCCAGTCGTTTGTCAAATTACAGATATAAAAATAGAATGCCGAGGTTATTTGTTTGCGTTAAATTATTATGGTTTGGTATACACCTCACACGCCAATTTTTCAAAAAACCCTGGAATGGTTTATTATTTACCTGTATAGATGCCCCTTCTGCGTAGATCACTGTTTTCTTTCGTCAATACCTACTCTCGCGCTACCCTCAGGAAAGCCCTGAATCGAGTACTGGAGCCAGCCCAAGAATTACAGTTTCATAAAAATATTATATTTCATAAAAACATTAATCGAATTGAAAAAAAAAAACTTTTCTTGTATATAAAATAGTTACCACTTTGTAATATAGTCATTATAACTGAATGGTAACCCCACTTGGTCCACTATTTCTGCAAAGTCCAAAGTCCAAAGTCGTACCGCATTAGTTATTGAGTTAACCAAAAAATACATAACTAGTTCAAATTTTACTCCTTGTTATATAATATGTAGGTACCCATTTTGAGTCTTATTTCTTAATTCTGTATTCACAGGCGAGCCCAATTACAAAATCATAACGATACTTCATTTTAACAAGGGGGTAGAGAAAAATACAATGGTCCTAAAAATGAAATATAGTAAAATGTAGTGGTCCTAACTAAATAAAAAAGGGTGTTTAATTGAGTCAATAGTAATATGCTGTTTTGTACTCTACAATGATAATGATGAAATAAAAAAATGTGTTTTTTCTTCTTTTTCCTTCTTCTATTCATGCAAAAAGGTCTTCTTGTTACTGCTGAAATTCATTACAATCAGTGACCAAATGCTCCGAATTTCCTTTGGTTGAACGTGAGAAAGGCAGCCTCACCAGAGTTGAATATCTGACCAGAGCCTCATATAAATTCTTTACTACGCCCACCTGGTGGCAAAACCTCACATACAATAATATTTTGCCTCAGTATGCCTATTTTAGTTCTGCATGAAACACACGTTTTTAATCACACCAGCATCCCAAGCTGACAGTCCTAAGTTTGGGTGTAAAGTGAGAAGGAAAATGTGTGATCCGGGACGAAATTCGAAGATGGGCTGCGCTGATCCAGGACGGAACTCGGCTAAAGGCCCGTTTTCCCCGAAGAAGGCGAGATTTGGCGCGTAGAACGCAATACGCCCAGCGCAGACTTCCACGTGCGGCAAATAAGTTGCTCCAAGTGCGCACGGCTTTTGATTTTTTTTAAATGATTTTTTAATGTTTTTTTTCTTCATAATTTTGTTTTTATTAATTTATGAAATTAAATGATATTTTATGATTTTAAGATTTTAAATGATATTAAATTATTTAAAAATGATATAATGATATAATAATATAATTTTCGTTAACGATAAAATTTCACCTTTCGATCGATCGATTTAGTTTGATCGATTGCTTTGAGAGGAGCCTTGCGTCCTACGCTGCGTGATAGTGCATCAAAATGTATGCGAACCTTTCAGGGTCAATATAAAATATCTTTTGTACATATTCCTTCTTCATTAAAGAGATGGAGTGGAGACTATTTTATTTATGTATTCATGTATATAACGAGCAAAGCCCACTTTACAATGTATCATTATAATCAAGGGTTTACCTATTTATACAAATTGAAAGAATTTCAATATTTCTGAAATAAAAATTGATATAAATTTAAAACTCGGCGCTGCGCGCCTCGCCAGGGGGCAAGCCCCTGGACCCCCGGATGCTTACTGCTTAGAGCCTACGGCTAAAATTCAAGAAACATGGAACATGCTTTAGCCGCGTTCCGAATTTTTCAAACAAAATATTGAAACATATTCATTTTGCTGAAAATGTTAACTTTAGAGTAGATAGAAACTTGTGAACGGATGATAAATAAATACTTTATTTTTATTTTTGTTCCATACAATCGTTAGAAGTTACGGCTAATTGGTTTGTGATAGCTGAAGTAACTGATGTAATTTTTACAATCAATTTGGTCAATGTGTCGAGTGAAGACCATATCGATGCACGATCCCCCTCGAGTAGTTGATATAGCAGGATTTATTTTGAGTTGTAGACCACAACATCACCGGTCGACGGCTGGAGGTATACTGATTACTTAAATGAGGACTCGCGGGTCAGGTTCTCGCAGAACTATAAAGGTTTATAGCGCTAAAATGATGACTCACCACTACGTATCTATAACCAAGTGACTACCAAACAAGCGTCATTGTTTACTATCCATTTATAACATTCATTTATATAGTTATAGTATGAAACTAGGAAATAAATACCAAGAACAAATACGAAATAAATTCGTGATAAATCAAGAGCTTTCCAACGAATGGAAAACGATTTTTGTCCGATGAAAATGAAAGAAGTTTCATTTCCCTAGCAACTACTCGGTTGTACGTGAAAATCATCGTTAAAATTTCGTTCCACTTCCGCGTTACCCATCCCGCGTTACCCATTAAAGGTCCTCACACACTAGGCGGGAACAGGACAGGAACAGGACGGGAAACAGCCGCGGGACGCGGGTCGTTTTTTTTTCGCTTCTGTGTATTTGAACGGAGATACGCATACTAGGCGGGACGCGGCGGTCGCGGCATGGGGCAGGAACAGGACGGGTCGCGGCGCGATCGCTCTCAAAGCGAAAAACGGCGTTTCCTGGCACGGGACGTTCTCCCTCCACCGTCCAAATTTTCCCCACGCTCGCCTTCAACACGCTCGCCTTCCCCACTTCCAGTGCCTTTATTTCTGATTCCCTCCCCCGACATCTTTGTTCTCTCTGATTTGTTCTCTCAGATTAGGTTGTTTGGTTGAGAATGGAATGGAAAATGGAAGCTCTTCAAATTTTTCATAGGTCATTCGGTAGTATGTCAAAAATTTATGAGGATAGTTTTTGAGGTCCTCAAAAATCGTACTGAACTCTCCAAGTTGATCTCGCTTCTTATGATGGTCATGAACCCACATCCTTTTATTAGGTTCCGTGAGCAGAATAGCCGCAACTACAGCTTCTTCCTCAGAAGAAGATGATGATGAATCACTCATTAATTACACTTGTATGCCACACGAGCACAATAAAATGAAACCACTCTCACTCTGAGAAGCAAATGGGACAAAAATGTTGTTTGAGAACAGGAGATCTTGAAACGAGGGGAATATGGCGAGCGGTGGGGGAAAGAGAGCTGAGGAACGTCCTGCCTAATGTGGGTATAGGCGCAGGACGGGACAGCGGCAGCCGGCCGGCATCCCGCGTCCTATCCACGGCGTTTCCTGTCCTGTTCCCGCATAGTGTGCGAGAACCTTTAGTCCACTTCTTCACCGTCATCCGTAATATGTTTCCGAATAAGCAGTGCAATGCAAACACTGCCCCTAGGAAAACACACCCGCGCCGACAATACACTTCGCGCTCCTGCCGACGTGGTAGCGACAAAACCGGTTACTGCTGCTTAAAAAACTGGTTGCTAGGAAAATACGGCTTTATGGTGTGTTATTGAGGAAGTGTGTGTGGGGAAATGAGAAAAGCGCGGTGTATTTTGGTTGTGCGTTCCTGCCGGCGCACAATGATACAAATTACTAAATAAAAATCGGACATAGAGGCGATTTTGGTTTATTATTTTCAATAGTGAACCTTCGGAATCGAGCGTGATAAAAAAAAGCTAAGCCCCTCTCAAAATTTGATGGTTTACGTTTCAAGGTATGTAGAATCCGAAAATGCAAAAAAAAAAATCGGTCTGTCCGCTGTACGCCGTACATAGCTTTTTTCTTAGTTACCATGAACCAAAATTAATGAAATTTGGTTTGTAGGTCCCGTTAGGGGTCTAACTAGTTGGTCCTCGAAGCTCGGCGTTAAATTCAGTCATCTCTAAGGGGTGAAAAATAGGGGTTGAAATTTTCAGAACGTCGTAGCTCGAAAACTTTCAATAGAAGATTATGGTTTTTTACGTTTTTAAATTGATCTTGAACTAAATAATTTTTTGAGATCACGCGAATGATTGTACGACCAGCCGTTCGTTTGCACCGAAAAGCTTCGTCAACACGATCGGGAATGGTATAAATCCGACCCAGATATCATCGCCAGGGAGCACCTGATTATAATCAGGGATGGCTGTATGAAGTCGAGTTGGTTGTTCTGTGATATAATTGCATTATATCATTATTTAGGGGGGTGTCCTCAAAATACTCCTACCCGCTTGGTCTTAGTGGTAGATCCGGCTGTGCTCTCTAATAAAAGGACGTTGGTGAGGCTGATTACTTGAAGAACATGAAGAGGTGCATACCTGGAGGACGAGGCGGATCTCAGTTATTGGCTCGAGTCTTTCTCGGTCTGATCTTCCCCTTAGTTTTGGCTTGGGAATCGGTGGGAAGGATCCAATTATTTTTTAATAAGGAAGCTCCCTCGCCCTTTCAGTTATGCAACTGACAGATCATTAGTTCCAATCTAAATACTTTTGCATTAAAATTTTTCTCCGACTCTGCCCTTCCTCCCACCATCCCCCGCCAAAGCACTAGCCCATTTCTCGAGACAGGTCTTTTTCTTATTAGGTAAATGAAGGCCATTAATTTGCTGGCTACTGCCCGAAGAATTTTTTTGCCTCTCGGCACTTCCTTCGGAACGTCACTGGGATCTCCTGAGTCGCTCATGAACAGTGATTAGGTATAACAGTTTTCACTGTAGTGAATCCCCTATCACAATATCATAATAATTATGTACATATATGTTCATCAGCTTACATTAAAAATTCCAAGCTCCATACGATCAAAATTGCTCGGATTTCGCTGTCTGCAGCAATCCGATGAAAATAACGGGTATCCTTCTGTGTTTGACACCCCCAAGTAATGCAAAACCACCGCGAACTCAATCACACAAATCATTCAACCCCATTTCACACCCCCACACCCATTTCAAATGGAAACTCAGTTTTCATTTGACAACGTCATCTATATCCACTAAGATCAGGTTATAAATAATAAATCCCAGCTCATTATAAATTACTAACAGGCATTGTTTGTTACTGTCGATGGTTTGATCACAAAAACCGGTAAACAGTGAAGAGGAAGAAGAAAACGCTTCATTAAGAAAATACCTTCTTACCACGCCCTCACCTAATGAAGGCTGACGATCCAATTCGCCAGCTGAACTCTACATACGACTGCTCGGACAATATTCACAAATGAACAGCCAAACCACCGCTGAAGGTCTTAACCACTAGTTCCTTCTCCTTCCCAGGATTCTCTCCCTCAATTATCAATTTCACGTACCTACGTATGAAACCTGACAAATCAAGTTTCCGGAAAACTTTGTATATGAAATGGGAAACCTTGATTTTTTTTTAAACCTTGAATTTGTTTTAGAAAACCTTGACATTGCTTTGGAAAACCTTGGTTTTGATTAAAACGCATCCAATTTCTCTTGGAAACCCCTGCATTTGGTTTGGAAAACCTTGAATTTGTAAACCTTATTTTGATTTGAAAAGCCTTGAATTTGTTTAGTAAAGCCTTGAATTTGATTTGGAAACTCTTGAATTTGAAATGGATATCTTTGGGATGTACCAATTTATGTTTTACAGTGACTAATGACTGACGTTTTCAACACGTTTCCTGGCAGTGTTAAAGAGTACTCAGCCACCATACGGTGGGATTTTTTTTTCTTCCTCCCTACCGGACGGTAGGAAGCACTGGATTCGTGATTGAATAAAAAAAATATTATGTCTGCAAATGAAAATTTCCACTACCATTTTTCGTTTCAGACATCGAGGAACATTTTTGGTTCCGTGTCTATCTGTCTTTCTGTCTGTCCGTCTGTCTGTGTGTGTGTCGGTCTGTCTGTGGTCATTTCCTCGTAACGCCCATAACTACCGGAAATAATTGTCAAAATGGGCTGAAATTTGGAGGACAGGTGAAAGCTGGGTCACAGATGGTCTCATACCAAAATCATTAAAAAATTACTGTAACTTTCGTCTGCGCATGTGCAAACGTTAAATATTGAAACGCGCATAACTACAATATTGTAGAGTCGATCAGGAATAATGCTTTGATAGTTTCATAAGAATTTCATTGGAATCTTAATGTAACTTTCGTCTGCGCATGCGCGAACATGAAATGTTGACCATTTCCTCGTAACGCCCATAACTACCCGCAATAATAGTCAAAATGGGCTGAAATTTGGAGGACATGTGAAAGCTGGGTCACAGATGGTCTCATACCAAAATCATAAAAAAATTACTGTAACTTTCGTCTGGCATGTGCAAACGTTAAATATTGAAACGCCCATAACTACCTTAAATATCGTTGAAATAAGTCAATATTGTAGAGTCGATGAGGAATAATACTTTGATAGTTTCATAAGAATTTCAATGGAATCTTACTGTAACTTTCGTCTGCGCATGCACGAACATGAAATGTTGACCATTTCCTCGTAACGCCCATAACTACCGGAAATAATGGTCAAAATGGGCTGAAATTTGGAGGACAGGTGAAAGCTGGGTCACAGATGGTCTCATACCAAAATCATTAAAAAATTACTGTAACTTTCGTCTGGCATGCGCAAACGTTAAATATTGAAACGCCCATAACTACCTTAAATATCGTTGAAGCGAGTTTAAACGTGGAGGATCGATCAGAAATAATAGTGATAACAGGAACAATATTGATAGTTATTTATAAATTTAATTGGAATCGTACTGCAAATTTCGTCTGCGCATGCGCGAACATAAAATGTTGACCATTTCCATGTAACGCTTTCAACGACGCAAAAAATAGTCGTAGAGAGCTGGACCTACCCAACTAACTCGTTTAGTCATTAACCCATGCATGAATATCCCACCTTTCCACTGAACGGACCAACCCAAATATTCTAACAGAGTGTGTTCATGTGATTCAAGTGAGGAAACTATACTGCATACTCGAATTGGCAGACTTTTTTTTTTAGAATGTTGCAGTTAAGCTAACTTTATTGTGGTTAATGTAGCTGGCGGACTTCACATGAAAATTCGCTCATTAGGTCATGCTGCTTGACTGCTGGTATGTTCTGAAAGGATGATGAAACGTCTTGGTGGGTGGAGTGGAGTTGTGGGGAGGGGAGGGGAGGAGTCAAATCTCACGTAACTTGTCAGTGGCTCACGTCAGTGGTTCACGTGTCTGAGCCACCTCTCCTCCACCCACCACCACGACCGAGGAAGCGGTGCAGATGTCGCGACCGTCGGAGTCATTCATCAGAAAGCCCTCTTCACTCTCCTCCGGGACGACACGCACCGAGTGGGACGGGACGACACGATCTGCCCATCTCAATTAGTCGGGTGTAGGCTCCGATCAATCGTGCGCCTCCACCGACTAATAGGTTTGTTCCTGGAGGCCACTTAGCTCAGGTTGGAGATGAGTTTGTAGACGGTCCGCGTGCGGGGGTCAGAGAATCTGCTCGCTGTGAGACGCCTCTGATCTCTTGAGGGACGGGATCACATATTGTTTATAAATCGTAGGGACGTGCAACTCTATTAGCGAATTTTGGTTTATTATTTTCAATAATGAACCTTTGGAATTGAGCATGAAAAAACAATTTTTAACCCCCCCCCCCCCCCAACCTTAAAAATTTGATAGTTTCCGTTTCAAGGTATGTGGAATCCCAAAATGCAATTAAAAAAAATTCTGTCCGTCTGCCGTACGCCGTACGCCACACTTCGCACTTTTCTTAGTTACCATGAACTGAAATTATTGAAATTCGATTTGTAGTCTATGTGGCAGTCGTTTGGGGTCTAGTTGGTCCTCGAAGCTCGGCGTTAATGTCAGCCATCCCTAAGGGGTGAAAAAAAGGGGTTGAAATCTCCAGGACGCCGTTATCTCAAAATTTTTTACGGTTTTAAATAGTTCTCGAACTTGGGAGTTTTTTAAGACCACCCGGAGCATCGTACGACCAACCGTTCGTTCACAGTAAGGCCCAGAATTTTGCACCGACAGGCTTTCTCAACAGCAGGGTGGATGAAATTGTATACATTCAGCCCAAATATCATCACTAGGGACGCGGTAACAATCGGGAATTGGCCCGAGATCATCTTCGCTAGGGAGCACCTGATTTTATTCACTGAGTATGAAGTCGAGTTAGTTGTTCCGTGTTATTATTTCATTTGAAAAATGATGGCTCTTTTGGAGTTTGTTGGTAGGTAATGAAACTTGAACAAACGTTGAAGTATTATTGATTGGTAAATTATTACACTATGGTAAATTATTACACAATGGTAAATTATTACACAACGGTTCATTATACCATCTACGTAGAAGGTAGAAGGGGCTGGAGTTTGTTGGTAGGTACTTTTGCAACTTGAACAACCGTTGAAGTATTATTGATGGGCAAATTATTGCACAACAGTAAATTAATACCTACTCAAAGGTAAATTATTGCACAACGGTTCATTATACTATCTACGTAGAAGGGGCACCTATACAGTTAATTATTACACAACGGTTTATTATTTGCCTGATGCTTCATGAATAACTACAAAATAATTAATGATTAAATTATTGAATCCCGCACATTTGTAGCAAACTTTAACTAACAACAATTCCTGGGCCGGCTCCAATACTCGATTTAGGGCTTTCCTGGGGGGAGCTCGAGGGTACTGACCACAGAAAACAGTGATATACGCAGATCTATACAGGTAAATAATAAAACTTTGTGTAATAATTTGCAGCGTTTTTCTAAGAAAATGCTGGAAATTATTACACAACGGTTGATTATTTACCTGTATAGATCTGCGTATATCACTGTTTTCTGTGGTCAGTAACTACCTTAGAGCTACCCCCCCCCCAGGATTGTTGTTATTCATGAAGCATAACGTTTGTTCAAGTTACGAAAATACCTAGCAACAAAATCCACAACAACCAACACGATTTCATACAGCCATCCGTGATAATAATCAGCTGCCCCCTAGCAATGATTATCTGGGCCGGATTTATACTGTTTCATTCACGATCATGTTGACGGTGCTTATCGGTGCAAACGAACAGCTGGACCTACAATGTTCCGGTTGGTCTCAAAAAATGCTTTAGCTCAAGATCAATTTAAAGACTTGGAAAGACCATACCCTTCTCTGGTTCTCGTTTCGACTGGGCACCAATACAAGCTTTGAAAAGCTTCCATGTGCTTACCCGACCAGCGATTAGCTCTTCACCCCTGATAATAATCATGTGGAGCCTACAGGGACTAAAACATTGAAACTTAACTTTCGAGTAAAATGTCCCTCCAGGATACACCCAACGAGGTCAAATCCAAGGTTATTAAAACGAAAACTAAATAAATAAGGTAAAAAAAGATGAATTAAAATAAGGAAAGTGCGAAGTACGGCGTACGCGGGCGGAGAGAAATTTTAAGTTTATTATTTACAATAAGAAACCTCTGGAAACAAGCATGCAAAAGAAGAAGAAAAAACAATTAACCCTATCCCCCCTCAAAATTTTATAGTTTCCGTTTCAATGTAGAATCCGAAAATAGAACAAAAAACGCTGCAAATTATTACACAAGGTTTATTATTTACCTGTTTAGATGCCACTTCTGCGTAGATCACTGCTGCCTGTAGTCAATACCTACCTACCCTCGAGCTCCTTCCTGGAAAGCCCTAAATCAAGTAGTGGAGCCGGCCCGGGAACTATAGTTTCATACAAATGCGCGGGGAAGTCTGTGAATAAATTGATTGATTGAAATTCATTGCGGACTATCTTCTTCCAATGATCTTATGCCAATTTATTGCACTGAACTGCATGCAATCCATTGAAAGCCATTGAATTTCAACTGAATTTCAATAAATTGATTGATTGATAGAAACTCAATTCCAAACTGAAATCCAATTCCAAGTGAATTCCAGTTCCAATTAAAATCCAATTCCAACTGAAATACTTACACACAAACAAGTCTATTACATATTCCCCACAACAATCCCCAACGGAAATTTGTGAATAAATTATTGTTTGACTGATTGAATTGAAATCCAATTCCAGTTGAAATATTCATTGCAAACCATTGGAAACTATCAGCAACACCCAACATTGGGTGCAAGATTGTTGCGGCGTCCCTAGCAATGATATCTGGGCTGAATGTATACAATTTCATTCACCCTCCTGTTGGCGAAGCCTGTCTGTGCTAACTTCAGGGTCTTACTGTGAACGAACGGCTGGACTTACAATGCTCCGGGCGGTTTCAAAAAACTCCCAAGTTCATAAAATATTTAAAAACGTAAAAAAATTCGAGATAACGGCGTTCTTGAGATTTCAACCCCTATTCTTCACCCCTTAAAGATGACTGACATTAACGCCGAGCTTCGGGGAGCAGCTAGACCCCAAATGGGACTTGCAGACCAAATTCATTAATTTTGGTTCATGGTAACTAAGAAAAGTGCTAAGTACAGCGTACGGCGGACAGACAGAAATTTTTGGTTCATTATTGTCAATAATATTAACCTTTGGAATCGAGCATTAGCAAAAAATTAAAACCCCTCAAAATTGTATGGTTTACGTTTCAAGGCACGTAGAATCCTAAAATGCAATAAACAAATTTCTTTCTGTCCGCATTTGGGGTCTAGTTGGTCCGCGAAGCTCGGCGTTACTGTCCGTCATCTCTTGGGGGGTGAAAAATAGGGGTTGCAATTTCCAGGCCGCCGTAGTTCGAAACTTTTAATAGAAGGGTATAGTTTTTTAACGTTTTTAAATTGATTTCAAACCAAAGAATAGTTTGAAAGCACCTGGAGCATTGTACGTCCAGCCGCTTATTTGCACAGAAAAGCTTCGTCAACATGATTGTGAATGAAACGGTATACATCCAGCCGTATGAAGTCGTATGGCGCCATCTATGAAGTCGAGTTGGTTTTATGTGATATTATTTCATTTGAAGGATGATGGCTCTTTTGGATTTTGTTGATAGGTACTTACGTAACTTGAACAAACGTTATGCTTCGTGAATAACAACAAATAATTAATGATTGAATAAAATTGAAGCACGGGCATTTTTATGAATTCCCGGGCCGGCTCCACTACTTGATTTAGGGCTTTCCTGGGGCGAGCTCGAGGGTGGGTACAGACCACAGTAAACAGTGATCTACGCAGAAGGGGCATCTATACAGTTGAGTAATAAACCGTTGTGTATTAATTTTGTGGTGGTTTGAAAGGTTGTGGTCAGGCTTGGATAGGTGAGGTTTTAGATGGAGACGAGGTGGGTGGTGGCTAGCATTTAAACGGTTACCACCTATGGCGAAGCCAGGAAGTTTATCACCACTAAAAATGCCAGAGGATATGCCCAGACAGTTCCACCAGGTCGGTTAACACTGGACCGGTTCCACCACTCCGAGTTCTTGGTGTGAGGAGAAAGAGAGAGAAGTCATCGACTGGAGGCTTGAGCGTAGAATGGTGAGCTGGGTCTGGGCTAGAAGAGCGGTTTATAAGGGCGTCCTTCCACCCTCCCCCGGTCCTCTGATCGTTGGAGGGAGACTGCAACCTACACCTCTCTGGTCATGTAGGCCACCATTCCTTTGCTTTATTTAGGACAATCTTAATATCCAGATGGATTGGTATATCTAGAGAGGAACCACGACAAATTTGCAGCTTTTTTATTCCAATTTCGGATTCTAGGTACGTAGGTACCTTGAAAGGAAACCATCAAATTTTGAGAGTGGCGGTGGGATGGTGGTGGGGGGGGGGGGTGAGGGGGTTAAAAACTTTTTTTCCATGCTCGATTCCAGATGTTCATTATTGAAAATTATATGCATATCGCTCAGTTAAACTTTAAAAACATTGATTTTGAAGAAAGAAAAACTCATTCTTTTCCGTTCCGGATCGTTCTGAATCCACACCTGGGTCCAGTGCTGATATAATTTTCGAATTTGTCAACACCTCGCACTTTCAGGTCCGGTGTCCCGCCCATAAGCTAAACACCTCAATAAATCGAAAGATATGTCGAACAAATGAAAGGCCAACGATGGGTGGGTGGAAACTATATGTCGAACAAATGCCCCCATTTCTCAACAACTCAACTCGACATGGAAAGACACACCTGACGTTTACATTAGTAATTTCTCGTGAGAGGGGGAGGGGAGGGAGCTCAGTGTTTTTGTGGACTTCGTTGACTTGAGGACGCAGTTGGTTGGAAAGTTGTGAGGGCATACAACCCATTGCTTTTACAATGATAAATAAATTACCAAACACAGCTGAATAATAGCTCAGTTTTGTTTATTTTTATTAACCATTATGGTATTGCAAAGGAGGTTTAACTGTGATGTCCTACGATAAAATGGAAGATTAACAGTGGAAAAATTGTTAAGCACCTGAATATTGAAAAATACTTAAACCTTCTATGCCTCAAAAAACAATTAAACATTTTCTTAAACCAGAAAATGTGGTATAGAATTATGATGAATTGAAGGTACATTCACACACCTATAAATAGAATACATTATTTTGATTTGCGCCTTTTTTGTTGTTTGTTTGTTGCTATTCCGAAAGTTATTGAAATAATAAACCGAAGTTACATGCTTCTTTGAGAAATAAACTTTACAGCATTGTTACGCATGCCTTGGGTAAGGGGGAAAGCACAATTACATCGTCGAGGTCAGTTACAATAATTATAATGGGAGAAAATTCTAAAATATATATATAGAGAGAGAGAGAGAGAAAAAGAAAATATTTCAAACAAATTCCAGTCATGCAGCATTGCTTAAGGAGCGAATTTTCAAATAAATTGCTTGAGAAATTGATAACTTAAATTAATAGCCATATGCCACAGCACTCATTACGGCCTGACCGGGCACTTCTTGAGACCGGAGTGGCACGCCGTGCAGAGAAATTATGTCAAAAAATCGTTTCGGGTGTTTTGAACCAAAAATCGTGATTTTGAACACTCGATGCTGGCCAAAAAAAAAAAAAGGTCAAAATAAGTGTGCAATTTTTATTTATTTAGGACTACTCACCTGTAACAGGTGAGTAAATTTGTTAAGCTGGATGATGCGTCTAATCGGACTGGGACGAGTTGCAATCAATTCAGCGCCCAAAAAAACACGTGATTGACAACACCCCGCATGCCTATATTGCTGAAATCCTTCTTGTTTTGATTGTTTAACCAAAAATGCGTGAACTTGGACCGCTGTGCACACTGCGATCGGGCTGAGTAAAGAACTCATTATATTACTCTTGCGGAGACAGTTTTTTCTGCAAATGAACGAATTTTCTACCATGAAAATGAAGGGACATACGAAAAAATGAAAATCTATAATTTAGATCTCCTATGCATGAAACGGATTTTGGAAGGGTTTCCGGTTCACAAGGAGCATCTCTAAAATTTTCGAACGAGCCAAATGTTTTCTTTAAAATTCGCTAAAAAGAAAATTTGAAGAAAAACAAATATAAATATATAGTTTGTTCAACTGTGATTGTTGTCAAATCAGACTTGGGGCCGATCGACGAGGGAGCGAATCTTAAAAGTGGACGAACGAAGAGAAAAACGTTAAAAAGAGGCAGAAAAGAGGCGAGAAGCAGGAAGAGGCTGTAGCTGATTATCATAGGATCGCGCTCTTCACTCCGTTCAAAAGGACAACTTGAAGAAGCCGAAGATTATCCGGCACTGATTCGTATAACAGTTTGCCCGGGCTGACAAGACGGATGCGTCGAGGGGAGAAGAGTTTGAAGGACAGGTTTTATCAGGCGATTCGGAAGCCGCTTCTCTTCACCAGGAGGTAGACGTATCGGAAATTGAAACTTCAACCATCTCAGGTCCCTTTTCCAGGAGATACGAGTGAGTACCCGGGAGGATACGCCGTTAGTTATACGTACTTTCGATTTCCTCGGCAGTTTCACCGCAAGGTGCTTTTTTTTTGTCATCGCAGGGAGGTTATTTTCACTCGGAGGGTTATCCTTACCGAGAAGGTCCTGACGTTTATTCAGTTTAATCAGTTTTGTAAAACGGGACGTACTTCATAAATATCCTGTGAGGGGGGGGGGGGGGGGGGGGTCGTTTTATGAAGACCATGTTTTATATCGTTACATAACCCTACAGCTGTAAGCGGTGGGAGGTTATAATGCTGCGTGTATATCATTTAGGGGTTGTCAGAGGGGAAAATTGGTATTTGGAAAGCGGGAGAAGCCTTCCCGTGTCCGAAACGATTTAGTCCAGACGGAGTGGCTGGGCCGTTCTCAAGGTTTGGCGAGAAGGAGGGACAGACGTAGGGGAAGAGTAATTATCCGACACTACATTCATCATTGCCGGGAAAACGTCTTAATTAATAAGTTCCACTCATACAGCATGGCTATAAGAGCGAATTCAAAGAAATATCCTGCTATTGTGTAAAAAAAGATTAGCGCGAAACCATAACACTTCTCGTAAGATTATAAAATTTTTCCGTTTTTTAGCCATTTTTAGCGTTTTTGACCCTTGTAAAGTCAAATTTGACCCATTATTTTTTAATAGAAGTATTTTCATCATCGGGATACCTCTTTCTGTCGTGAATCACAATCCCACACAACGTCAGGTGAATAAATATTGATTTTATCCCTCAATACTAATTTTTGACACCGAAAAAATCCAAATTTGAACCCTATTCTGTGTGAAAAACACTTTAAATGGTATTTTCTGTCTTTTACCCGCCATTCCATACCACTTTCAATGGTTTTATATAAATTGTCCGCGATTTTATCCGTTTTTACCGATTTATGATCCCTAAAATCTGAAATCTGACTCAATTAGAATTTTTGTAAAATTGCTCATCTTTGGACTCATTCTTTTATTTGGGAATACGAATATTTTGAAAAAATTTGGCATTTTTATCATGTACCTACAGGTTTTATCAGGCGATTCGCTCAAATTCTGAGCACCCTCAGGTATACAACTCGCATGAACACAGATAACTGTGTTTATTTGTGTTTTATGTGCTTAGGTTATCTGTGTTTATGTGAGTTATATACCTAAGGATGCTCAGAATTTGAGCAAAAAGCTTCGTAATAAATACAAGTTGGTGGTAAACTGAAGGGTTATTTTTTGTCTTATTATTCCACATCGAAAGATGGCTTACCACAAGAGATTTCCAAATAAATTCGATGAATATATACACACACATAAATACGTTATTGTTAAAATCTAGGGTAGGAATTCAGGATGCTCTGAAACGGATATATGCCTTATAAAAAATTTTCAAAAATTCATGTTCTGAATATTTTGGACCTATTTATTAGCTTCATCGAAAATTGTTAGTTGTTCCGGGACATTATTTCATTTGAAGAACGATGGTTATGTTTTGGATTTTGTTGATAGGTTTTTTTTTTTTTACCTTCGACCAACGCTATGCTTTATGAACAACAACTAACAATTTAATCCACCGCATATTCATGAAACTTTAATTGCTCGGCTGGCTTCAGTACTCGATTTCGGGCTTTCCCGGCGGGAGATCATGAGGGTAGGTATAGACCACCGCAAACAGTTATCTACACCAAAGGGGCATTGTCATGATTCCCCTCACAGTAACCACTCCTATAATATTGTTATAAGATTTTACCAAATAAACGAAGGGAACGACAAGCCGGGTAGCGCCACGGGAGAAGGGTTCCTTCCATCAACCGCCATCGCTCCTCAACGGTCATAACGGCCAATTGTGGACGGGAGATGGGTGGAAACGGGCGTATATAAGCAGACCTTTTGTTCCAGCTCGTCATTCCACCGACCGACCCTCGACTTACGACTTCTCTCACGACCCTCTCTCTCTCCCTCTCTCTTACCTTTCCATGCGCTCCCTGCGGTGAAAACCGGGATATTATCCTTCCCCTCTGGCACCTGCCGTGGTGAAAACCACGGGGTGCCAACCTTTATCTTCTAGGCGTCTGCTGTGGTGAAAACCGCGGGACGCCTCCTGCTCCTGTAGCACATACTGTGGTGAAAACAGCCGGGTGTTAGCCTCCATCTTCTAGGTGTCTGCTGTGGTGAAAACCGCGGGGCGTTAATGCAAAAGAATCCTACGGAGCACATCCTTCCTCATCCATCTTCATCCGCCTTCATCCAACTTCTCACTCCATCTTTCATCCAACTCTCACCCGCCATGTCGTGAGCACAACACACCCGCTCACGAAATGCATCTATACAGTTAATAATAAACAGTTGTGTAAATATTTGCTGCGTTTCATCTAAGCAGTCAGAGGTATAATTTGCAAGGGACCGTGGATCGGGTTTAGGGTGAGGCATAATAACTAGGATTCCCGTTCTTTCGGCTGAAGACCGGAAAATGTTTTTCCCCGCTGGCCTCACTACCCCGGCACTTGCCGCTGCATCGGTAACAACTTTGTTTCAATGTCTTTAAATGCAACGCAAGAGTATTTGCGAGTATTTGAGAAAACGAGAATAACGTTACCTCGTAGTAAACAACCAGTTGGACGTCGGCCTTCGCCTCGGGGGGACAGAGTCGGGAGGATCCGAACACAGCAAAAACCTTGCGAATGAATTTCCGTTCCAATTAGTTCAAGTAGAAGAAGAAAAGCGAAAGGGAAATACCGAGAAAAGAAAAACGAGGAGCAATCAACTAAGATTTTTAGCGAATTCCTTTTTCAAGATTTTTTCTTTCGCTTCTCTTTTTCCATGCGAATTTTTAGGGCTTCTCACTCGTCTGACGGTTTCTTCGCTCGATGAGACACGTCTTACCAATTTCCAAAGAGGGTCAACCCTGTATTTTTTCCCTCTTTGTTTTTAATCATAGCGCTGGGGTCTAGGAAAAGTCTTGAGTTAGAAATGATAAGAATTTTACAGGGAAAAAAGGGGAAACGGGGCGGGTCGAAAGATCTGTACTCGAAAAAGGGACGAGATGTCTATAATATTGAAAACTGTTATGTGTATTCTAGTTATACTGATTACTGTAATACAATATAGTCACCTACAATTATAGTCTTGTGTAAGTATAACATACAGTCAACAGTAATAACTAGTTCTCATAACTAGTTCTCCTGGGGGATGTACGAGGGTATTAACCCATTGATTTACGCAGAAGGAGCATATACACAGGTAAATGATAAACCGTTTTGTAATAATTCGCAGCGTTCCTTATTTTTAAAACATTCCAAAGTTGTTGATAATGAATAATTAATTAAAATAAACAAAAATGGGTGAAGGTGGTAATTGTACACAGTAGAAAAATTTGAATACAAAAAATTTTTGTGGGCAATAGAGCGATCAAATTCGACGACAAAACTCAACAAAAAAGAATATCTTCGATAGTATAAGAGTATAAGTAGTATAAGTATAAGGATATGTAGTATAAGTAGTACCTATAGGATAGTTGAGGCGTTTGCTATCAGAACCAGCTCATTCCATTTTTTTTTTTTGCGATATTGACTTTATTGCATTTTTCGCAAGTTCTTGAGGTTCTTTATAACCTCACGAAGGGATATAGCTCAAATCCAGTTCATTCCCACCTAAAATGGGGCGAGAATTTTGGCTTCTGCACCAAAACCCGCTCATTCCAAGCTTCGGCAAATCTTCCACAGGAGCGCTGCAGATGCGCCTCGATAACCCCATTGACCACGAAGAAAACGCTGTTATATAAAAACAATAATAATATTGTCTCCATTTTTATAAGTTCTTTCAAAGTTTCTTTCATAAATAAAGTTCTGATTCTATAGAAAAATTAAAATGTACGTCGTTTCTCCACATTTTACCATTGTTGCCTTAAATGTTGAAATTTTGGCGTGTTTGTAGGGAAAAAACTAGTTTTATCCATCTAAAACTCATGGAGAATATTGTGTTATTGTTAAAAATCATTTAACACGATTTTTTTACGAGAAAAGTTTAAAAAAGAGAAAAACTTGACTTTTTGCAACAAAATCAGCTCATTCCAATCTAATTAGGGTAATTACGTGGGTACTAATTAGATTCGGCTTAAAATGGAAAGTTATCCCATTTCTGCGTACCCATACGCACATTTAACACACACACACAAAAAATTGGGTTCAAAATTGTGAAAGTGAGACGTTTTTCATTCTCCTGTAAAACTTACGAAAATGGAATGAGCTAGTTCTGTTAGAAAACGCCTCAGTTGGTCTGTACCTATGTTACATCGAAAATACACTAGTACGGTCATGCTGCAAGACTGTATTTTTAAAATCTACTTGGTGGTTTGATAACGTACGAGTAATTATGTCAGGTTATTCTAATTATGATGAGATGATCTGATTCCATTGATGAATTCTTAAGACCCTTTCAAAGTAGATCCGATCATTCTGCCCTTTTCGTTTTACGTTTAGGAGAAATATGGGGGGAAATAGGAATCTGGGTATTACGTTTACCAATACAAAATATGCCTGTACATTTTATTTATCGATCTATTCAGAACATTTTCTCATTGTATCATTTAGAAAGCTTTATAATAATGAGCCATAAGCGAAATCAAACATTGGTTTTCTAATTAGGTTCATCCAATCTCATTAGGTTGTTTTTGGATTATCTTCGTTAGTAACGTGGGAAACTCGAGGATCGCCCATTCAAAACGAATCTTATAGGTAAGTGGGAGGAGGGTCATAAGGAGGGGGAATGTAGTGGGGGGAGTTCTCAGCTTCAAATGAGAGAAAGAGAAAGTCAAGGAAATGAACCAAAGAAAACAAGAAAAGCCGGAGGTTAATGAAGATCCGGGTCTTACTCTATTAAATAGAAGAACATCGACTGTGGATGGGGGGAAGGCAATGAGGGGGCAGTAGCGGTTGAGTTGATATCAGAAGAATCCCCCCCCCCCCCCTTCACCGGCCCCACTCATCACTACATCTCCACCATCCACATCCAAGAGCCACCTTTCCGGTTTCCTAACCTCAAATGAAAAAGGAAGTAAGAAAGCGGATGGCGGTGGAGGGAGGGGAAAAAAAGATGAAAAGGATTTTGGAGGAGGGCCAAGGATATCCTCTCGGCAGCAGGGGGAGTATCGGATCATGATGGTTGGGAGGGCGGCTTTTCGGATGACTGAGGGCAGCAGTAATGACGTCATTTCCCCCCACTGTACGCCCCCTACAAGTTCTTTATGTACCATCATAAAAAATTTTCAACAGACCTACCAGCCCAGTTGTCCTGTGCATTTGGCCTTAAGAAATTAAAATTTTCAATCTTCTTCATTAATTTAAAAAACGCTGCAAATTATTACATAACGGTTCATTATTTACCTGTATAGATGCCCCTTCTGCGTAGATCGCTGTTTTCTGTGGTTAATACCTAGTGCTTCCCCAAGGAAAGCCCTAAATCGAGTACTGGAGCCGGGAATTACAGTTTCATAAAAATGCACGGAATTAAGTATGTAGTTGAATAATTAATTAGCTGTTGTTAGGGTGCGAGCTTCGCAGACCTACTAGACCCCAAACGGGACATAGAAACCAAATTTCATTAATTTTGGTTCATGGCCTAAGAAAAGTGTGAAGTACGGTGTACGGCGTAGGCAGGAATTATTTAATTCCATTTCCGGATTCTAGGTAAGTACCTACCTTGAAACTATCAAATTTTGAGGGGGGGTTAAACTTTTTTTTCGTGCTCGACTCCAAAGGTTTATACTTAATTGAAAGTAATAAACCAAAATCCCAACAAAAAAAGAAAAGAAAAAACGCTGCAAATTGTTACACAACGGCTTATTATTTACCTGCATAGATGCCCCTTCTGCGTAGATCAGTGTTTTCTGTGGTCAATACCCTCGAGGTCCCTCCAGGAAAGCCCTAAATGGAGCACTCGAGCCGGCCCGGGAATAAAGTTGCATACAAATGCGCGGGATTCAATAATTCAGTAATTAATAATTATTTGTAGTTATTCACGAAGCATAAGGTAAATAATAAACCGCTGTGTAATAATTTACCTGTATAGATGCCCCTTCTGTGTGTAATAATTTACCGTTATGTAATAATTTACCCAGTAATACTTCAAAGTTTGTTCAAGTTGCAGAAGTATACCGATCAACAAAATCCAAAAGAGCCATCAATCCCAACAACAAAAAAGAAAAACAAGAAAATATTTCAAAAAAGCTCTGTAAAACTAAAAAGTAAAGAATAACTTTTACGCTGAACAAACGTACATAATTTATTCGAGGCCACTGGCGCCTGCTGTGTTGATAACCACGGGGCGCCTTTTCCTCTTGCACCTGCTGTGGTGATAACCGCAGGGTGCTAGCCTCCTCTTCCAACTAACGCCTGCTGTGGTGATAACCGCGGGGCGTTAGCAAAATACTCCTAAGCAGCACCTCGTATCCTCCACCTCTCTATATTTACTTCACCTACCCAAACCTATCCTACCATTAGGGATCACCACAGAAATATGTGTACAAAACTGTATTTTTTGAACAAATAAAATAAATAAAA
Source organism: Leptopterna dolabrata (assembly GCA_954871275.1). Lineage (NCBI taxonomy): Eukaryota > Metazoa > Arthropoda > Insecta > Hemiptera > Miridae > Leptopterna > Leptopterna dolabrata. Next base: position 42,575,789 of record OX940979.1, read on the forward strand.
AAATAAAAAGTTGAATTTGGCGCCGACTTCAAAAATTTTGTTATATTGGCTTTGAATAAATTATGTACGTTTGTTCAGCATAAAAATTATTCTTTACTTTTTAGTTTTATGCAGCACTTTTTTGAAGTCGGGTTATTGTTAATTTTTTCTTTTTAGTGCCATCTTTTTAGTAATATACCTCATACTATCAAGTACTGATACCATCACTACCATCATCAGTGGGACACCCAGTCTTTGGTAGACTATTTTCTGTCGTCAAAACGTGCAATGTCTATGACAGCACTAAAAATCGAAGAGTATAACTGGCCTAGTACTGTGCCCAGTACGATTTTTTTAACCTGAAAAAATAGTACGGGACCACCGGGGGATGATCCTGATTCGTTTGAAAAAAGGTTAATCGAAATCGGTCCAGTAGTTTCGGAATAATCGCTGGACAAACATTAAAAAAGAACAAAGAAACTGACCGAAATGAAACCTCCTCTTTCTTTTTTCAATCGGTTAAAAGTCAATGTTCCTTTCTCCGTTCGGCGTGCGTTCCTATACCATTCATCCGATTGTGATGAAACTTCGGTGAGTTGTTGTGTGCACGCCAGCGAAGGTTTCTGACCCCCCCCCCCCCCCCTCCTTATCATTTACACAAGTTGAGATAAAAAGTTACGAAGGAAAATATTCCTCTATGTAGGCTAAGGCCCGAGTTGGGAAGAAGAGTTCCGCAATGTTTTAACTTAGAAAAAAACAAAAGCATAATTATAAGAAAACTCGAGATAATAAAAAAATAAACTTTTCATTGATACAAAGAATTATTTTTTTGACTTGATTAGCAGCTTTGGTATGGGGCAGGTTGGAAGTACAAGTGCGCAGATCACCTGATTTGAAAGCTGTCAGACAGGAAGAAAGCAAAATCTGCTTGCTTCAAAACAGTAAAGTTTTTATAAGGAAGAACAGTGGGATACCGCAAAGGTTTAGCTAATCAAGGCATTAGGAATTCGAGTTTTTTAAAATTCAAAGCATTCTGAACGGTTTGCAAAGGTTTCAAATGAGTTGCACGTGTGCCATCCCACAACACATAATTAATAATTAATTGCCATAATTAGCAATAGCACCAGTCAATGCCAAGTAAACAGATCGCAGCAAATACTTGGGCAAAAATCACGAACAACCCCACTTCCTCAGACGAGCAATCAGAGAACTGATGTGGTGTTTAAACTTTAAATGACAATCGAACTAGGTATTTACAAGTGTCAGAAAAGGGTAAACAGTTAGGTATAGCTGCACACAAAACAAGTATAACCGTGTAGCTTTACCCTTTCAGTACTGAGGTAGGGAACTTTGGAAATCGAAAACAATCAGCTAGGTCAAAAATGAGCTCCGACATGATGTCAAAATTTGTGCTCTCCGATTATTAATCAGAACAGCCTCCAGACTGCAAAAGCATGTTCCATTCTTCTGCCTCCGTATAAATCACAGAGCCGACCACTATATTCGTCTAATATTTTATTCGTCTAAACATTTCTGTCGTGGTTCCTCCCAGACCCACAAACATTGTATTCGCCAACTTTAGATCTCGCAAATAAACACGCAGAAGTGGGGACGAAAGACGCAGGAGGTAGAGGCCCAGCCTGATTCCCCACCATCCCCTACAAACTAGGGGATGGAGGGAGACAGCCACTGGGGCTATAAAACCTCGGCGCCTGCCTCTTTTTCCTCATTCTACTCTCTCTCGCTCTTTACCTCATCTCTCTCTCCTCTCCAAAAAGATGCTGTGTGCGGTGGTGGTACGCCCATAATCCCCAGCCAAACCAACCTAAAAGATCCCAGGCGTGAGGTGGTGATTCGCTCATAACCCCCCTGGGCATAACCAAAAAGATCCTAGTGATGGTGGTGGTCCGCCCATAACCTCCTAGGCAGCATCCCTCAAAAGAAGCTGTGTTGCGGTGGTGATTCGCTCATAACCCCCAGCCAAACCAATCCAAAAAGATCCCAGGCGTGAGGTGGTGATTCGCTCATAACCCCCCTGGGCATATCCTCACACCGCTCGTGATGAAATACGCCAATTTAAATTCATCACAATTTCAATTGCTGAAAAATGGAATTCAACTACGTTTTTAGTAGGCACTTGGAACATTCCACTTGCCTCGCGGAAAGCGACTGGCGAAGATGTTCTTTCCCACTTCTCCTCCTGTCATCTTAAAGGCGGCAGGTTCCTCCCTGCGTATCATGTAAAGTGGAGGGTCTGAAATGAAATTCCAGGACTCGCTTCCCTTACCCGACTCCTTCGTACCGCATCAACTTACTGTTGAGATAAAGATGAAGCCATATTGCGGAGGGTGTCGTCTGCCCCGGAATATGAAACCTGCTTTAGCTTTTCATGTTAGGAAGCGGGTCCCCAGGCCCCCGTGTCCTTTCCATCAAGGGTCATACCAAATTCAGCTGTTTACGAGAAAGTTATGCAGTGGAACAGGGATTTCATGTTTGATAACGCGCAGATGGGGGTTACTGTCAGATTTGAAATTATGGTACCGGTCCAATATGCTACCTATCTACCGACGCTCCGTTGGTCTGATATGCTGTCTAACGACTAGTCATGTTATCTAATTCATTACAATCACCTTAAAACCCGCAAAATTTCACTCCAAATCGAATTTCGTTGGTGTTTTTCAAATTCACTGCATAAGTGTCGTGTTCTTCATGTCACCAAAGTATGCGTCCATTGAGTTTCTTGAGGATGGCCACAGCGCCACCATTCCTCTTCAGTTTCCACTCCAGGAGACCAAGGCAACCCACACCGTTAATTTTTATGGCATACCTAACTTTCATTTAGCAAAGATCTCGAATATTGATCAATTGTTATGGGAGGAGTAAACGTCACAAACACAACCACTTTTGGTTTATTATTTTGAATGAAGAACCTTTGGAATCGAGCATGGACTTTTTTTAACCCCCACTCAAAATTTGATGGTTTACGTTTCAAGGTATCTAGAATCCGAAAATGAAATTAAATTTTTTTTGAGATTACCCGGAGCATTGTACGACCAGCCGTTCGTTTACACCGAAAACCTTCGTCAACATGATCGTGAATCAAACGGTATAAATCCGGCCCAGATATCATTGCTAGGGATCACCTGACTATAATCGCGGATGGCTGTTTGAAGTCGAGTTGGTTGTTTTGTGATATTATTTCATTTGAATAATGATGGATATTTTGGATTTTGTAGACAGGTACTTTTGCAACTTGAACAAACGTTGAAGTATTATTGGGTAAATGTTTACACACCGGTAAATTATTATACAACGGGTTATTATACTATGTACGTAGAAGGGGCACCTATACAGGTAAATTATTTCACAACGGTTTATCATTTACCTTATGCTTCATGAATAACATGTTTAATGTTTTTCCCTCGCAAGGGAGAAATTAGATATAGTTTTTTAATGTCAAGAAAAAATGAAAGCCACAATTTCACTGAACTCTACAAGTATAATGTTGCATTTACTGTACTTATTATAGAACTCGCCATCAACATATGGTTGCTACAACAGAAGGTAGTAACTGTGTAGTAACCAATGAAAAACGTAGCTATTGACTCTTGTTTCTTTCGAGTGCGATATTCTTTATGGTTGCTACAACAGAAGGTAGTAACTGTGTAGTAACCAATGAAAAACGTTGCATATTTGCGTGTCGGAATTCACAGAATGACCCCCAGCCCTAAAACATTAAACATGTTAATTAATGATTGAACGATTAAATCCCGCGCATTTGTATGAAACTTTTATTCCGGGGCCGGCTCCAGTACTCGATTTAGGGCTTTCCTGACGGAGCTCGAGGGTATTTACCACAGAAAAGAGTGATCCACGCAGAAGGGGCATCTATACAGGTAAATAATAAACCGTTGTGTAATATTTTGCAGCGTTTTTAGCTTGCGAATGATAAGATACGTCAACGGTGTGTGTAGATAGCATATTGAGTCACTGCGAAGTAGCGGTAGGCATCGGATTCGAGAGGTAGACAGCGGCCTGGCAGGAGATAGCATATTGGACCGGTGCCGAAATTAATATATGTACTGAACAATTTAGAATCCGGCCTGTTCACACCCTCAACATCTTCAGCTCATTACGACCTTGTTTTTGTATAACAGAGAACCAAGAAGCAAAGATTCACAGTCGTGCAGATAGGCGACTAATTTGACTATAGGCCGACTAAAATGGCAATCGAATCCCCATCAAATTCACTTAACTCACGAATGTACGTTTTAATTTGAACGTCATTGGATTCCTTCTAAAAAGTATCAAAAGGCTTCTGCTACATTCAACGAATTTTTGTCTTGTTTATTCGGTGGACTGAGACTATTAACAAATTATTCGACACTGAGAATATAAACGGTCATAGTATAATAATATAAAATAATTATAATGTATTATGTAGGTACCTACCTTCCTACTTTTAATCACGGAGATGATACATTTTTAATGTTTACTGCTATGCGTTAATTAATTATTTCTTATTCATCATACTTGTTAATGTTGAAAGGTACTTGGCTTTTCACTCTCACTAGCTTACCTACTAATATCGAGGGTTCACTGGCAGAAGTGTCCAGGTGACAAGATATAAAATTTACACCAAAGGGTATTCAATTGGTTTGAACCTCTCTTTTCCAAATTGGCTGGCAGAAGTGACAAAGTGTGTTAGACGCCTAAAATTCACTGTTTGGGTCTAATTTTGAGTTTGATTCCTATTCAGTTCATCAAGTTATAATAATCGGGGTAATAGAAAAACCAGGAATAATCTCCTCTAAAATTTGATTTATCTAGTAGGTAGAAACCTAATTATGAAATAGGAAAAACCGTACCCAATTTCAATTCAACTTACCTAGGTTAGTCAAAACAGAGTGTAGCAACAATAATTATTGCCTCTTTAGGCCTCATTATAACTAATGCAATATTATTTTTTATGGTACGCATACCTCTTTTTTGGCTTATTGTTTTCAATAATGAACCTTTGGCGAAAATTCGGTTTATTACCCCCCCCCCCCCCTCAAAATTCAACGGTTTCCGTTTTAGTGTACGTAGAATCCGAAAATGGAATAAAAACATTGTTCTCAAGACCAGTTCATTTCATTTCAGTCAAGAATATTTGACGGTCTGTGCACCGTTACAATCCGCTGTGCAGTATTTGCTGCTGCGAAGATGCCAGACCTATAAAGACCTATTATAAACATGCCCAAGACCTATAAACAGCCAATTCTGTGCCTTACCTACTACTTGAATTTTCGAAGATCTACCAGTTGGAAGGCCACAGTTTGCTGTTTATGGGTCTTGAGGTATCTACCACGTCGGCGTTAAGAAGCTCCGCCACGGCAACAGTAATGGCGCCATCTTATGTAAATAACTGCTTATTTCAGGCCTTGAAAAATACTAATAATAATAATACAGGACAATGAAAAATTCAGTTACGAGTAGTTTGGAACCATGTCAATACGATATTCTTTCCAATGATCGCTAAAGCGCACCTTCGGCACAAGGAGAGATATTTTGATTTGCTCCAGCAAAAAATCCACCTTTTCTCCTCCGCGTTTTCTGTCTCGTTATCAGATGGAATTTGAAGCCCCATCCCCTCCCCACCACTACGGAGCGGCAGAAGCGGATGCGCTCAACGTGTTTGCTTTTCACCGTATCTCCCGAGTTTTCCCTCCCTCTTCCAGGGAAAATCCGTCATTGTGAACTTTAATAGAGAAATCTCTTATTCATAAACATAATCTGCCTCCGAACAGATCGCGGCGGGTTGATAAGGCGCTGGCGTCGAAAAGGGTTTCATTTTCCGTCCCTCGTGATTTCCGTTCAAAAGATTTATGACGGCTCTATGATGGCTCGTGTGTGATAACGCGAGATGAGTTTTTCCCCTTTCTCAACTTGATCCTCTTCCGGAACCACAAAAAATAGTCCATGCAAATTATAATTTGATGGTCGGGGGGGGGGGGGGGGGTTAAAAATGGATAAAATTCGCCAAAAATATCTGAGTCAGTCATTTTGAAAATTCGCTCATATGGTCATGCTGCATGTCTTGAACTCTTTTCAAGAGTTCTGTCACATAATTCTCCAGATCACAATAATGATCCTCCAGGAAGTTGTGTGATAACTTCTCAATAATATTGTCCCACAGGTTTCTTGTGTATTGATTGACGAAAGTGACAACATTGCCAGCTGTAAAAATGTTGACATCCATAAATAAGTACAGCAGAAAATTATATTTTCTTTCCGTCGAAAGAGGACCCAACTGAATTGTACCCGGTTTATTGTAAATTTTTTTTATCAAATCCGAATTGGTATTGAGGGACAAGGCTTATTATCACTCAAGTAAGAAGATTGTTTTTGAAATTACCGGCAAATCGTATTATTGTTATTGAATTTTTGATTTATTAATTTCCTGAGCAGTGCAACATCAGGGCCATCTGGTCCGTACCAAAAGGAAGTTTGCCAAGGGGTGGTTGGAGTGGTTTGAACGATGATTTCACATTTTTTCAATTTGATTAAAAAAAAAAACTTTTCCGTGTTTAATTCTCAACGTTCATTACTGAAAATAATAAATCCGAAATGTCTGTCCGTCCGCCGTACGTCTTACGCGGCATTTTCCTTTATTTACCATGAACCAATTGATGAAATTTGGTTTGTTGGTCCCATTCATTTGGTGTCTAAAAATTCCTGTCCACCCGCCGAACGTCGAAATCTTTCGGTATTGTGGTAGAAAGATAGTGTGTTTTTGTGACGTTTTTAAATTGATTCAGAACTTTAGGATCTTTTGGGACCAGTCGGAGCATTATCTAGGGATGCGGGAGCGTCCCGCCCGCCAAGAAAACCGAAAACCTCCATACCTATATACCTTATTATATTACTACTTAGAGCGACCAAGACACCGTTTACACGACAACTCAAGTAGGGTTTTTTAATACCCCCCCCCCCCCCCGTAACACGGCCCCCTGGAGGTCCGCGGTGTCGATTTTTCGTACCTAGCACCTCTACTGGCCTCTGAGGATGTGCTAAAAAAATTTCAACCCTCGGGACCATCAGGTGCCGAACTTATGAAGTTGAAAAATAGCTATTTTTCAAGTTTTGGTATTTTCAGTAATAGGTACCAGTGGAATCGAGCAAGAAAAAAAAAATTCTAACCCCCCTCAAAATTTTATGGTTTACGTTTCAAGGTATGCAGAATCGGAAAATGCAATAAAAAATTTCTGTCGTCCACCGTACGCCGTACGCCTCACGCCGTACTGACCACTATTCTTAGTTACCATGGGAAAAAATTGATGAAATTCGAGTTATAGTTTCCGTTCGGGGTCTAGTTGGTCCTCGAAGCTCGAAGCTCAGTCATCTCTAAGGGGTTCAAAATAGGGGTTGCAATTTTCAGCACGCCGTAGCTCGAAAACTTTCGATAGAAGGGTATGGTTTTTTTTTACGTTATTAAATTTCTCTTGAGATAAACCATTTTTTGAGACCACCCGGAGCATTGTACGTCCAGCCGTTCGTGTGCACCAAAAAGCTTCGTCAACACGATCGTGAATCAAACGGTATAAATCCGGGCCGGATATCATCGCTAGGGAGCACCTGATTATAATCAAGGACGGCTGTATGAAGTCGAGTTGGTTGTTCTGCGATATTATTTCATTTGATAAGTGATGGACTATTGAATTTTGTTGGTAGTTACTTCTGAAACGTGAACAAACGTTGAAGTATTATTGGTGGGTAAATTATTACACAGTGGTAAATTATTACACAGCGGCAAATTATTACACAACGGTAAATTATTACGCAAAGGTAAATTATTACACTACGGTAAATTATTTCAGAACGGTAAATTATTACACAACGGTAAATTATTGCACAACGGTAAATTATTACATAACGGTTCATCTACCAAGAAGGGGCTGGGTTTTGTGGATCGGTACTTTTGCAACTTGAACAACCGTTGAAGTATTATTGACGGGCAAGTTATTAGACAACGGTTCATTATACTTGACCACGAGGGTAGGTATTGACCACAGAAAACAGTGATCTGCGCAGAAGGGGCATCTATTTCACTCCACATCAACAATTTTCCTTCATTATTTGCGTTTCTTTTTGCCATTTTAGTTACTGTTCGTCATCGACAGAATTATTTTAGCAACACTGAACTCGTGCTTTAGGTAGGTACCTAGTAAAGAGTACGGGGTTAGGTACTAACCTACAGAGGGTCTGCGATCTACATAATATGTATAGAATAGTACATATTATATTATATAGACGGGTTATCTATACAGAGAGCTGTGATCTGTAACAGAAGGGTATTCTGTACAAAATAATAAACCGTTGTGCAGGGATTCGCAGCGCTTTTCTGCTTGTTCTTGTTCTCATTCTCGTCGTTCTTTGGTAGAGCTAAAGCCTCAAAGACAAAACGGATCGAGGCAAAATGTAGCACACACATTCTTTATGCTCTAGCGAGGTGCCTTTTGTGCATGTGTCCTACTTCCGGACTGTAGTTGTAGTGGTGTTCCTACCGGTATAGGATGAACTTGAACTGAAAGTGTTTATTATGATGAGGAAAATCAAGGTTGCTGCTCGTACTCGTAGTGGCCTTATCATGAATTTCATTCCTCATGACGAAACCACTTGCTAAATATTCTGGTTTACGGAGTATAAGGAGCATGGAAACCATGGTTCCAAGCAAAAAGTAGATTATCGACCTTTAAATCACGTGTTGTGCCTGAGTTTTGCACTGATGATCTCAACCTCCCTTGAAATCGAAATGAGCGAGCTTTAGGAAAGGCCAGAGATCGTCTCGCCGCTTCCATCAATCGATTTTCAGATCTCGGCGATACGACTTTTATGAGATCGTGGAGCCCTCGCCAGTGATTTCAAGTTTCCAGCGCACCCTCCGGAGACCACCCGGTCTGGTGATGGCTGATGGTTTACTACACAAACTACAAGTTCAGCGGGCAGAAGAGCTTGTGTAGGCGCGAAGAGTAAACGTTGACTGAATGCATTTGCATTTCAATGGCTCAGCCCGCTCCCCGTTTCCTCGCCCTCGGACCGCTCGATTCCAAATGAAAACAGACTGGGAGTCCAGTCTATGTTTAATTTATAGCCCATTGGCCTCCCCAACGGGACCAACTATATCATCCTCATCCCCCCTTCCTTTTTTCATATTTATTATAATTTTTCCGTGTAACTTTTCAATCCAATTTATTATCTTCCTGAATAGGTATACGAAAAACTCTCGATGACCGTCGATGAAATTTGAAGCAAAATTATTTAAATGGCCAACAAAAGTGTTCGTTGAATATCAGTACTCACACTATTTGAATATCATTTACTTATGCTCGTTGAATACCAATACCCATACTCGTTGAATATCAGTACTCACACTCGTTGAATATCATAGATCACTCTCGTTGAGTACTCATACTCGTTGAGTATTATCGTGGATGGGCTTCATGACTGTCGGTTGGAGAGAAGGGGTCACCAGTTGTGAGCGGGAGAGGTGAGAGAGAGTGAGGTCGGGTATAGAGGTCGGGTGTGGAGGGATGTGCTCCTATGGAGTCTTTTTGCTAACTCCCCGCGGTTTTCACCACAGAAGCCGCTTTAGGAAGTGGCTCCCCGACTAGTGGAGAGGAAGGTGTCCCGCGGGTTTCACCACAGCAGACACCCAGAATGGGGAGCTAGTACCCCGCCGTTTTCACCACAGCAGGTACTAGTGGAGAGGGAGGTGTCACGCGGTTTTCACCAAAACAGACACTAGGTGGATGGAAGCTAACACCCCGCGGTTCTCACCACAGTAGGTGTTAGGCAATGTCCTAATTGGCAAGCATCGCGCGATCGGGCGTTCAGCGATGGTCGCTGCATCGTACGACGATAATATCAAACTTAATAAAGTAGTAAAGGTGTCCTCTTTGAGCCTCAGATGCGCTCGCGCGATGGGTGGGGTCGGTCGCACTTGTTTGATCTGAAATCGCATCGCCTAAATTGCCCCATCGCGTAAGCAACAAATCTATCGTTTTCGAGGGGAGTGTCCTATTCAGCTACGGACTTCCACCAGTCAGCGCGAGCGCCAAACGCCTCGTCGCCTCAAAACAAACCAGTTTGTTTTTCAACGCGCGATCAACAGTATTGCTGCAGTAATGACTTTCGAGGAACATTTAATTAACGAAATTCGTGTGAACCCAATCTTCGACGCTTATTGGTACCTTGAAACTGGTGACTGTGTGGCTGCAGATATAGTCAAAAATGTTGTAACCAGGCTTGCCAGACATAGTTTTTAGCGTATTTTCAAAGAAAATGAAGCTATTGCAATGGGTCCAACATTTTCGGAACGTGAATTTTTGAAATTTTTTATAGGCAAATCTGTTTCAGAGCATCCTGATTTATCCCTAGATTTTAACAAAATGTACATGTATTGTATATGTACATTTCACTTTCACTTTCACTTTCAGTTGGCCCAAACTCGTTGTCCCCAATATACTGAAAGCACCTGCTCAAACTAGGGAAAGATATATGATTGTATACTACAAATAAAACGCTTCAAATCCCTACACAACGGTTTATTATTTTGTATATAACACCCGTCTGTTCCAGATTACTACTCTCTGTATAGATAACCTTCCGTATAGGTCACAACCCCTCCGTAGTTTAGCAACTATTCGCCACTACCAAACAAATTCGCTAAAATAATATTCCAGGTGTTACTGAATACCACAGTGAATCGGCCAATCATTTTCAGTCTTTGGCCTTGTAACAGTGCGGGCTGTTCTCGATACATTTTTTCTTCCGGTGGAGACGGGATCAGTTTGGGGAAGCCTAATCGATATCCCTTCTTAACCGGTGATAATCTCGCTGATCTAGGAGGGGGACTCTCGAGGGTCCACCACCACTGTCACACTGTGTCACATGGTAGCACAGCTAGGTTCGGTAGTATGCGCTGAGCACTTCACCATACTCCATCCACTTTTTGTGGACTTACCAGGAGGATAAGCCCAAAGGTTTCCCAGAAGGATTCCTTTGCCTAACAACCTGTCCCTTTGATAATACGTACTTACATACATCTATTGGCTTCCCCACCCCCTTTCCCACCTTTAGAGTGTCAGTATAATTAAAATACACTGAGCTCATTAGAAGACGATTGATGTCATGTCCCAATTGACAAGTCCCAATAATTGTTCCATCCCAACGATGGAGGTTGATCACCTAGAACCTAGGGGTTGCCCAGGTGAGCACAATTTACTGGACAACAACCTCTGACAACATTGTCCGCCAATACTCGTACGTAGGAGCTTCGCTCTCCACCAGTAAAATATTATTGAGCTCGTACCATTATGATGGGGGTTAGCCACCTAGAAGTTGTGCGGATGTCGTTTCCTGAACCAGAACTTCATACTACTTTTCATTCCCCCTTTTCCCTCTCACACTTCTGGTTCCCAGAAGTATATCGTGTGGGGAGGAGTGTAACAGTGTGGGCTGTTCTCGATACATTTTTTCTTCCGATGGAGGCGGGATCGGTTTGGGGAAGCCTAATCGATAACCCTTCTTAACCGGTGATAATCTCACTGATCTAGGAGGGGGACTCTCGAGGTCCACCCCCACTGTTACACTGTCACAGCCTTCCCACCTCAGCTTCAGGTCTGCAAGGCTACGCCTTATACCTCCTTTGCAACGCACGGTTTATTCAGCTAGACGCTAACAACCGATATTTTGTCACGTAATGTGGTCGAGAGATCATGAGAAACGAGGTCGTTTTTTTGTCGCTATCGTGTCACCGAGATGAAAAGAAGAACGACGGGGTGGAGGGGCTGATTGAGACGTGAAGGAAATGTCCAACACCCGGTGATTCCGTGACGAGCCTAAGCCGTCGAGGCCACACAGAAGAAATGCGGGCGGTATGAGGCGGTCAGAGGTCGGTGATGAAGTGCCGGTTGACCGCTTCCGTTTTCGACGGACGTCAGTTCAAAGCGGGGGAACCCGGCAACGGGCCGAGGATGTCCCTGCGATTGAGTGGCCACTGGGTCCGGGACAGATAAGACGGGGAGGGATCGAGCACAAAAGCGGGCGGGAAGCTCGTCTTCTCATTCACACTCCATCACACTCCCTCCTCCTCGCTCGTATCTCTCCTCTATGAAAGCGCCTCTCGCATTCCGTCTGCATACTGATGCTTCCCGCGTACTGCTCGTTGCCGCCTGACCGGCCTGCACTGTGTCTTAAGCACTTTCTCGCTCCCTTTGTTACCGCCGATATTACCGATCCAGCATGAAGAAGGGATACAGAGCTTATCCCTCCGCAATGGTCGGTGACCGAGCGGCCGGCGGTTTCGCACGCGATCCCTCCGTTTATTAGAAACTCGTAGTCTCGAACCGTCTTCTTGCCTCTCTCTCACTCCCTCCCTCTGTCTCAGTATCTCTCTCTTCTCTACATCCCCCCCCCCCCCCCCCGCACCGCGGTATCTCTTCATCATTCCCTCTCGCTCTCTCCCATTCTCCATTCACCTACTACTCTATTGATCATCTCTCTTCCTCCCTCTGACTCGGTCGAAGTAATAAACCGATAGGCACACTAAAAACCGCTGCAGATTATTACACAAAGGTTTATTATTTACCTGTATAGACGCCCCTTCTGCGTAGATCACTGTTTTCTGTGGTCAATACCTATCCTCGAGCTCCGCCCAGGAAAGCCTTAAATCGAGCAGTTACTCTTACATAAAAATGTGCAGGATTCAATAATCAATCATTAATTATTTCTTGTTATTCATGAAACATAAAGTTTGTTGAAGCTACAAAAGTTACAGACCTATAAACAAAATCCAAAACAGCCATCATTCTTCAAATGAAATAATATCACGGAACAACCAACTCGACTTCATACAGCCATCTGTGATTATAATCAGGTGTTTCCTAGCAACGATATCTGGGCCGGATTCATATCGCTTCATTCACGATCATGTTGACGAAGCTTTCCGGTTCCTAGCGAAGGGCTGGAGTTAAAATGCTCCGGGTGGTTTCAAAAAATCCTCAAGTTCGGAATCAATTTAAAAACGCAATGGCGTTCTGGAAATTCCAACCCCAATTTTTCACCCCTTAGAGATGACTGGCAGTAAAGCCGAGCTTCGCGGACCACCTGGTTCCCAAATGGGACCCACAAACCAAATTTCATTAATATTGGTTCATGACTGAGAAAAGTGCGAAGTACGGCGTACGCCGGAAGGACAGAATTTTTGGTTGGTATTATTTTCAACAATGAACGTTTGGAATCGAGCATGAAAAAAAAAGTTAACCCCCCTCAAAATTTGAATGTTTCCGTTTCAAGGTATGTAGACTCGGAAAATGGAATAAACAAATTTTGGTCCCCCAAAACACCAATTAGGCTCCTATTTTTTTTTTTTTTACAAATTATCTTTGATCATTGGTAGTCCTATTTGATTGTCTTGATTCACCTGTTGATTTTTTTACAGACATTTATGGTGATTTCAGACTATTTTCCAGGTTTTTGGCTCATAAAAATGAATTTTGTTTGGGAGCTGTACCTTCGTTACAACCTCAATTCTTCACTCTTTGGTCAAAATCGAGTACATATTCGGTCGTCTCGCCCTAAAAAACATGGAAAATGATACCTCACAAGCTCATTAGGTATTATTCTCACTAAAACCTCAAAAAACCCTTAAAAACCCTATTTTCACACCCATAACACCCCTGGGTGTATTCAGATCGGGCTGCTGAGCTTCGGAGCACAACTAGGACCCAGTTTTGTTCCCAAATGGGGACCCAAACTGTGTGCAGAAGAGCAACGATCTTAGACCAAAACTTCAGGTACCTAAATTTAAGGCTGATATTTTGTTAGAACCTAAGTTTCCCTGCACCACGGTGGCACCAAAAACATTCTGCAAATTCTGACAGCATAAGTAGTATTCTTATTCTATACAGCAAAGGCAATTCCTTACACCTAAGAATGCCTCCAACCCCCCCCCCCCCCCACCCACCCAAAAAACCAACCAAAATTGTGGCTTGTAACGTGGTACAGACGTACATAAGTACCCGCAAATGTCGCTTGGCTCTAATTAATAGTCTCACTGACGTTCGGCAATGACGGGTCGGAAAAGAACAGAAGTGGGTGAAAAGAGGGAATGAAAAAGCGTGTGACGTCATCTGGTACGTATTGCCCTCTCACTCTCGCACCGGGAACCGATTGAGAGGGAGATACATAGATGACGTCACGCGTTTTTTCTTTGGTTTATTCCCGCCGTACTACTCGGATTTCGAAGTTGAAAAATGTGATATTGGGGGTTTCGAGGGTGCTGGATCCGATTCTGAGGTCAGCAGCAGTAAATTCTCACCCACTTTCACTCCTCGTTGTCCATTGCATATACAGCAGTTCCACAAGTGCACTAATGTAAGGAGCTCGATTTGTTCTAGTCTTGCTAACTAGTCGGTCTTCCTGGAAGCTGATGGCTTCAGGAGAGTTCGAGCCGTTACTAGAAGGTATGCCGCCTTGGATATGTTGCTAGGAGAGAGAAAGGGCACTTCGAAATGTGGGAATGGGCCATTTCCATTCGCAAAACTAAGTACCTACCTAATCAAATTTATAAAATGGTTTGACCATTTGCCTGTAATTTAACTGACGAATGTATTTTTTTATATTTTTTTTTAATGAAGACAAACGCGAGTATATCCATTATAACTAACTATCGCAGTTCTTCGTCTTCCTCGGAGTATGAAGATAACATGAATTTACACGGGTGATTCCACCCAACTGCCAAACTGCTTGAGGGCGGGAAGTAAGTCTTCAAAGTTTCCCTTTAAATCCACAAACTCCTCCTTCAACCCTCGAAGCGAAAACGATTCTCATGTTCGAGTATCAGAGAGAAACGCGCCCACTCCCCTCTGAGTCTGTGAGCTGTTGTTTGAACTCATCTCTGAAATGAACTGGTAGTTTTGAAATTCATCTTCAGGATATGGGTGGAAACCCCTTCGAATTATGACGGAACAAATTGTTATTCATTAGCACGACGTTCATGCAGGGGCTCTTTTGCTTGCTATAAGTGAGAGGGGGAGGCCTCGGCCCAAAACGGGGCTTTCTGGACAAAATTATATATAAATGTCATTATTTGCGACTTCCTCATCGTAAAATTCACGTGCTGGACATTGGAACCGATCAAAAAGTTTCTGTATCGGAAGAAAAATGGTAGATAATCAAATTCTGAATCGAATGAACTTGAGATCTCAGCGTAGCCCTGATCTGAGGTGACTATTCAAAGTTTCTAAAAGTTGCCACACAAAGATTTTGATCGGTTCCAAATACCAAAAACGTGTATCTGCCTCTTTTTGAGTTAAAAAAAAAAAGATGTAGCCAATAAGCTATTTCAGGTATAGCGACATTTTTTCATGATTCCAAATAGTCGGTGTATGATATTACTAGATTTCAGATTCGGTCATATTTGCAAGTTTTTTCCCGCAAGCCTCTCCACTTTTTAATGTATATTATGTATATGTATATGTATGTCATATTTTATCATATTTTGGAGTTTTCCAGAATACCGTCCTGTATAATTGTTTGGAGGGTTTGGCCACATTAGGCGTCCTATTTTCCCAATTTCATCACAAATTTTTCAATTTTTGTACTTTCTCGAGAGAAATTGTGAACCGTTAGCTGCCTGACCGGAAAATTCCAATCCTTCCTTCTCTCACTACCCAATGGACAGTAGACCACAAGCTGGACTCAGTATTGAGCTGGAATCCAGGCTGGGATACTATTACCAGTTCAAAGTAACGAACCATTAATTTTTATTCATAAATGTCTTATCTGGAAAGTTGTATATATTAATAAAAGTAAATATTCAGGAAAAAATTTTCAGTTGATTTTGCCCAGTTTTCATTGTTATGTATAAACACTCCCAAAGTTTGCAAGCATGGGTGCTGATCTGCTTGAGATTCAACAGGCTTAAAAAATAAATCCTGTTTTTCGGGGTGTACACTAGAAAATCTAAGGGTTTTGGTTCAGTGATGAACGTTTGCAACCAAGCATGAGAAAAAAATGAATTCCCCCCCCCCCCATTTTATGGTTTTTGTTTCAAAGTACAAAGGTAGAGTCCGAAAATGGAATAAAACAATTTCTGTCCATCCGCCCTTCCATAGTTCCGCACTTTTCTTAGTTACCATGGAAAAAAAAATGGATGAAATTCGGGATATAGGTTCCGTTCGGGGTCTAGTTGGTCCGCGAAGCTCGGCGTTACTGTCAGTCATCTCTAACGGGTGAAAAATAGGGGTTGAAATGTTCAGAACGCCGTACCTCGAAAATGTTCCAATAGACGTGTATGGTTTTTTTAAAGATTTTGAATTGGTCTTTGAGAATTTTTTAGGCCACCTGGAACATTGTGCGTCCTGCCTTTCGTTTGCACCAAAAATCTTCGTCAACATGATCGTGAGTGAAACGGTACCTATACACCCAGCCCGGATACCATTGTTACAAACACATGATTATAATCACGCATGGCTGTAGAAAATCGAGTTGGTTGTTTCGTGACATAATTTCATAAAATGAAGATTGATGGTTATTTTGGATTTTGTTGACGGGTATTTTTAACTTTTGTGGGTACTTCCAACTCGTGAATAACAACAAATAATTTATTGATGGTTGAATTAGTGAATCCACGGGATATTCATGAAAGTGTAATTCCCCGGCCGGCTCCAGTACTCGATTTAGGTCTTTCCTGGGGGGAGCACGAGGGTAGGTATTAACTACGGAAAACAGTGAGCTACGCAGAAGGGGCATCTATACAGGTAAATAATAAACCGTACTGTAATTATGTGCAGCCTGTTATGGGGACTTACACTAGACATGCTGGGTTTTTTCGGGGCCTGCTCTGGATATTCCAGGATTTTCCATTATTATTTTACGTCCCATTTGAAGGTTTTACATCGTATACTTACCTATTTTTCGATCATATTCCGAGATTTTTCCGTAATATATTTCGAAGGTTTTATCGTTTAAATGATGTTTCCCTCCCCCACTTCCCACTCCGTAAAATCTTTCCGAATCCGCCAATCGTCACGAGCCGGCACAGACGGATTTGAAAAGTCAACCGACGGTTGTGAGACAAAGGGGAGGTCGAACCAATGTATATGTTGGTGGGGGGGCAATCAACATAACTTGCCGATGCCGTCCGCGGTCTATTAGCTCACCTGATGTATAAATGGCATTCAGATTATTATTGTGAGCGTATTGACTTGGAGATTGATTGCGAAGCCAATTAACGTTGTTCCAACAGCCGCTCCGGATCTCCGCCGTTTTGATCCGTTGACCGAATCCGCCGTTGCTTGGCTGAGCACCTAACGAAGCCTACATAGCCGAATCACCAGTCACAGGAGGTATCGTAAACCACAATCTTGTCCACTGCCGTTGCAGTACCTAACACCCATTTTCACGTAAAACTGTCACTGTTTTGCTAATCCCTATGGAGGGGGGGGGGGGGGGAGACTATCAGGTGGGTACTATATTTTCTTTAGAATTTATCATGATTAAAAATTTTCCGAAACAACATTGTCGTGGTTCCCCTCAAACCTCTACATCACGCATGTCAAACTTGCGGCCCACAAGACGTTAAATGAGCGGCCCACGAGTTGGTGCTAGCAATCAGTGCAATGCGGCCCACCCTACAACGTCATGAAAATTCGGCATTTCGCGACTGAAATAATTTCTATGTTTGAGAGTACCTACCTATGTGAACAACTCTTCTCCATTATGAAACGAAATAAGTCTCCAGAAAGGTCCAGGCTTACAGATTGCCATCTAAGCTCGATTTTCAGAGTGGCCGCAGCAAACAATATTGTTCCCAACGTGGAAAATTTGATGGAACGAAAAAGATGTCAACTGTCTGGGAAAAAATATTAGGTAAGATCCTATTTTCTTCTTGCATTTTGCTGTTAAACTTCTTGTAAGCTTCTAATGTAGAAACTTGATATAATTCCGTTTAGTGATTTTCTTGCGGCCCACACAACCTCTAAGAAGCAGCCTTTGGCCCTTGAGGAACTTTGAGTTTGACATGCCTGCTCTACATGTACCGCTCCTATGTAATATAGAAAGATTTAACCAAATAAACGAAGGGAATGACGAGTCGGGTGAACCGCCGATTGTGGACGGGGACCGGGTGGAAAGGGGCCTTTATAAGCAGCCCTGCTAGCCCAGCTCCTCATTCGACCGGTCTCGCTCTTACCCACGACTTATCTCTCACCCGACCTACACCTCCTCGCTCTCTCTCTCTCTCCCTGCGCCTGCTGTGGTGAAAACCGTGGGGAGCTAACCTCCTCTCCAAACTAACGCCTGCTGTGGTCAAAACCGCGGGGCGTTAGCAAAAGACTCCTACGGAGCACATCCTTCCTCGAAATCTCATCCAACCTCTCACTCCACTCATCCTTCACCTCACCCAAGCCTACCCATCCATTAGGAGTCACAACAAAAAATGTAATAAATTGTAATTTTTAAAAACGTCAAAAAACCATTATTTTAATTATTTCTAAATGAAATGTTGACCAAGTTTCACATTTTACAGAATTTTCGTAGATATGAGGTTGGCTTTTTGTATCTCTTCCGTTTTAGGGCATTCTGAGTTGCTCTGAAGAGTTTACGGACTCTTCATTTCTATATCTTGTACCTATCTAAAAGGTTCCCAATATTTGAGGTACCTACCCGAATTGCGGGCACTTGAGTATCCCTAATATTGTCCTCTTGTACAAGGAACCCAGAAAACCAAATTTTGAAAATTGGCCCTCAAACCTCATTTAGTATGATTTAGTATCATAAAGAAAAATGGAGTTATTGAAAAATAGCCTATTTCCACTAGTTCACGATAAAACGGAAAAACGCGCTTATTTCCTTAAATATTACTAGTTAACAGGGTATTTTTTTGCGTTTTTTCGTGTATTAGTGGAAAAAGACTATTTTTTCAATAACTCCGTTTTTCTTTGAAATGGGTTTCCACGATTTCTTCGTGAGTGATTTAGTTCGTAAACGTCATCACACTAAACGCCATCATGAGATGGTCACACAGATACCAAATTTACTATGGAAAACGGAATATCGAAAATACGGAGCCCCCGAGCTCGTTAAACTAATACAACTGCAGTGGAACTTCGGTAATTCGGATCCCCATAATTATTAGTTCTCTATAACTCGTACCAAAAGCTCGGTCCGTTGAAAAAACTTCCATAATTCGTAATCAATAAATGCATTTAATCTTCGATAATCCATGGTAAAATATCCGTCCAGGCCAACGCTAACATTCTATAATTCGTACTTCTAGCAGCAGCAGGACACGCTATAATTCGTACCTCTAGCCAATCGCTATTCATTTCATTGACCTTTCAATGTTGAACTGTTTGTTTATGACAAACGGTATGAATCGCTGTGGACAAGGCTGCTGACCAAGTTCGCATCCAGAAGATGATCCAGAAGAAGATGAAAGACTTTTGTGGTGATCGCGAGAGAGAGGGTAGGTGTAGATGGATAGCTTGAGCGAGAAGGATAGCATGGGTGTAGGATGTGTCCAGACGGGATCTTTTAGGTGAAGCTAGCACCGCAGGGCCACCACAATGGGTCCTACAGGGTGAAGGCTAGCGTCTCAGGTTGGACGCTAGGGGAGATGAAAGCTACCACCCCAGGTTATTACCACCACAATAAATGCTAGAATTTTTGGAAGCATATCCCAGGTTGTTACCACCACAGTGAATATGCGAGGGATAGGTGAAAGCGAGGAGGAATGAGGCGAGCGAGAGAGAGAAGTCGCTGGTAGGAGTGAGCCTGGAAGAGTGAAGAGCTGGGCGAGCCGGGCGCCTTATAAAGGTGCCTCCACCTCGTCACCCGACAACCAACGGCCGTTACTGACCGTTCGGGCTTCTACCGAGGCGTCGCACAGCTCGTCTTTCTCCTTGTGTTTATTGGTTGTATCTTATTACTATTTAAATCTATTACTTTGAAACCCCAACCAAATTCATCCCCCCCTTATTTTTTTATTCATACTGGTATATATGATCCTAATTTTGAAGAATGAAATTTATTTTAACGAAATATTTATGCAACCTCCATAATTTTTATTTTTACTTCTTTCACCCCCATAATTCTTAGTTTCGATAAATAGTTCGTATTAAAAGCTTGGTCCGTTGAACTACGAATTATCGAAGTTCCGCTGTATTAAAAACTGATTCCAGTTGTTGCAACTTGCTATGCTGGCGTTCTTTTTGATGGACCATCCCAACTGGGCCAAGGCGCCGCCGGTGGCGCCGCAAAATAACAGTAAAACCGGTCAAATTTTGTGTCTTTCGAAATGAAATGTTTAAGTTTGTTCAGGAGGCAATGAAAAATGCCCGTATTTATACCGAAGAAAGATAATTAGATGAAACATAATTACATATAATTAGATGAAACAAGGGTAAGTAGGTAGTGCAGGTCAGTCCTCTGTTGGTCTCTCATGTAACTAACTGAAATCCGACGGTGCCCGTAAAACCCTTGTACTTCATTATTTACAAATATAGCGGGTATTCGGAACCTGGCTTTGATTGGGGGGTAACTTCCATCTAAATTCCGGTTCATTCGTGTATTACAATGGACTTGAAGATATTTCTTGTTAGGAAAGTACGTTTTGCTTCCGAGTCTGCTTTATGACGAGCATATAATGTTATATACTGGTACTGTCTAATCTGTGGATTGTGCACTTCCTCCATATAACGCTTCTCATTGACTGCAGGTTCTTTTTATTAAATAAAACCCGTTTCCACAGAGGCGCCCTCAAAATAACCGTTCGAATTCCGGTCGAAGGCATTCTCTTGTTTATTCTTTTATTTTACTCCCGTTTCCGCTTCCAGTTTCAGGATTTCAATCGGAGCGAAATATTAAAGTAATGGCATTGATTCTTTCATTTGCCAAAAGCCAGTAGGGGAAGGACTTTCAAGCTCCAACGACAGGCGTATGGTTAAACGACCGCACTAGGCGATAGGGCGTTGGCCGTTGGTAGTGATGAGAAGGGGTTTGTGGAGAGCGGTGCGGAGGGGTATAATGGTTTGGCGGGCATTCGGTTGATATTCATAATTATTGGCAACGGGTGGTGGGAACGATTGGAAGTGAACGCTCCGAGAACTGTTCTTCTATTTCAAACCCAACTCTGATCCCCCCCCCCCCCCACCGATTCCATCGTGATCTGACCTCGTATCACGAACTGCCTACCAACACACATGTCGCTTTTAAAATGAAACTCAAAATTAATAAATAGACAAACGAGCGCCGTCTAAAACAATACTGGAACAAACTGCATACGTTTTCCATCTTTTCTACCAGAGTTTCAAAGCTCTGAGTTTATTCTCATCGCAGACGAATAGTGTTTGAGAATACCTCATTGGTTGTGAAGAATTGTAATTAGACTGTATTATGCTCATACAAATAATACCCCGTGGCACTTTACCCCCCACGGGCGATGACCACCTAAATAATAACAATAACGTTGCTGTATCGCTAGTCCACAATGTCTGCTCCACCATTGCGAATAGAAAAATATGGCGAGTTGGAAAGGGGAATTCTTAGACTCTGGAACTTGAAAGACGTGCAAGTGGTGCCTATTGCCTAATCGGCCGAGAGTATAATTCCTAAAGACCCGCATAGAGCATTGCAGATGCTGGATTCTCATACAAGATATACGTGGAGATGCAGAAGGGTGTTCTTTTACATACTCACGGACTGTGTGGAACATTCTCAGGGTTGAGGGATTTTAACACGTGTTAAAACCGTGTTACACGACGTGTTCTACCTATTTGCTAGTTATTAACCATTATTGGAGTTTGGAAAAAATAATAAGGATCCATGGGTTTTGGAAATCCTTCCGATCGTCCTTTCAGCCACAGGAATTGTTCCCGAAGCCCTGGTTCAAGGTTTAAATAATCTTGGCATCACCAAATACACCTACTTGATGCAGAAAGGTGTGATGTTGAACGCAACAAGAATAGTGGAGCAGTTTTTGAAATAGGTAACTGTCTGTGTTCTACCTGTTTTCTGTTTTTTCTAATTATTGCTATTAATAAAAAAATTAGGGAGTGTGCTTGGTCCGCCCGCACCTCCACGACAATAATAAAGCTTTGTTCGCCGAGGAAAAAAAAAGAAAACATAATAATAATAATATTTCCAACAAAGAAACAGCAAATCAATTTCAGTCGTCATCATATTCCCCCGTTTTTACGCTTGGCCCCTCAGAAGTAGCGGGCCTTGTGTTTTCATTTTATACTTGGACAATTTTTATTATTTTGAGCGAGAAAACGCTGCAAATCCCTGCACAACGGTTTATTATTTTTTATAGAATACCCTTCTGTTACAGATCACAGCTCTATGTATAGATAACCCGTCTATATAATATAATATGTACTATTCTATGCATAATTATGTAGATCGCAGACCCTCCGTAGGTTAGTACCTAACCCCGTACTCGTTACTAGGTACCTACCTAAATCACGAGTTAAATGTTGCTAAAATAATTCTGCCGATGACAAACAGTACCTAACAAAAAGAAACACACATAATGAAGTTCTGAAAAGAAATTGTTGATGAGGAGTGAAAAAAGTAGCAAAAGTACCTACCAACAAACTCCAGCCCCTTCTACGTAGATGGTATAATGAACCGTTGTGTAATAATTTACCGTTGAGTAATGATTTACCGTAGTAATAATTTACCCATCAATAATACTTCAACGTTTGTTCAAGTTTCACTACCTACCAACAAACTCCAAAAGAGCCATCATTTTTCAAATTAAATAATATCACAGAACAACCAACTCGACTTCATACGCCGCCAATATAATCAGGTGATCCCTACCAATGATTGGCCGTATTCACAAATTCCTATTGTGGGCGCGTCTCTGGTTACGAGATTTGGTTTGAATTGTATACAATTTCATTCACACTGGAGTCGAAAATGCCTGTCGGTGCAAACTTCGGGGCCTTACTGTGAACGAACTGCTGGACGTACGATGCTCCGGATGGTCTTAAAAAACTCGCAAGTTCAAGAACTATTTAAAACCGTAAAAATATTTACGTAAAAAAATGGTATAGGCGTTTTGAAAATTTCAACCCCTATTTTGAACCCCTTAGAGATGACTCACAGTAACGTCGAGCTTCGAGGACCAACTAGACGCCGAACGGAACCTATAACCCGAATTTCATCAATTATTTTTCATGGTAACTAAGAAAAGTGGCCCGTACGGCGTACGGCGGACAGACAAATATTTTGGTTTATTATTTTCAATAATGAACCATTGGAATCGAGCATGAAAAAAAAAATTCTTACCCCCCCTCAAAATTTGATGGTTTACGTTTCAAGATATGTAGAATCCAAAACTGCAATAAAAATATTTCTGTCTGTCCGCCGTACGCCGTACGCCGTACGCCGTACACCGTACGCCGTACGCCGTACGCCGTACGCCGTACGCCGTACGCCGTACGGGCCACTTTTCTTAGTTACCATGAAAAAAAATTGATGAAATTCGGGTTATAGGTTCCGTTCGGCGTCTAGTTGGTCCTCGAAGCTCGACGTTACTGTGAGTCATCTCTAAGGGGTTCAAAATAGGGGTTGAAATTTTCAAAACGCCTATACCATTTTTTTACGTAAATATTTTTACGGTTTTAAATAGTTCTTGAACTTGCGAGTTTTTTAAGACCATCCGGAGCATCGTACGTCCAGCCGTTCGTTCACAGTAAGGCCCCGAAGTTTGCACCGACAGGCATTTTCGACTCCAGTGTGAATGAAATTGTATACAATCCAAACCAAATCTCGTAACCAGAGACGCGCCCACAATAGGAATTTGTGAATACGGCCAATCATTGGTAGGGATCACCTGATTATATTGGCGGAGTATGAAGTCGAGTTGGTTGTTCTGTGATATTATTTAATTTGAAAAATGATGGCTCTATTGGAGTTTGTTGGTAGGTAGTGAAACTTGAACAAACGTTGAAGTATTATTGATGGGTAAATTATTACTACGGTAAATCATTACTCAACGGTAAATTATTACAGAACGGTAAATTATACCATCTACGTAGAAGGGGCTGGAGTTTGTTGGTAGGTACTTTTGCAACTTTTTTCACTCCTCATCAACAATTTCTTTTCAGAACTTCATTATGTGTGTTTCTTTTTGTTAGGTACTGTTTGTCATCGGCAGAATTATTTCAGCAACATTTAACTCGTGATTTAGGTAGGTACCTAGTAACGAGTACGGGGTTAGGTACTAACCTACGGAGTGTCTGCGATCTACATAATATGCATATAATAGAATAGTACATATCATATTATATAGACGGGTTATCTATACATAGAGCTGTGATCTGTAACAGAAGGGTATTCTATACAAAATAATAAACCGTTGTGCAGGGATTTGCAGCGTTTTTATTGCAGTTTTGGATTCTACATACCTTGAAACGTAAACCATCAAATTTTGAGGGGGGGTAAGAATTTTTTTTTTCATGCTCGATTCCAATGGTTCATTATTGAAAATAATAAACCAAAAAGCGGATTTCCCAATTTTTGACTACGCTGCACAAATCCATCGCGAAAACGCTGACAATTATTACACAACAGTTTATTATTTACCTGTATAGATATCCGTTCTGTGTAGATCACTGTTTTCTGTGGTCAATTCTTACCCTCGTGCTTCCCAAATTCGAGATAACGGTGCCCTGGAAATTTCAGCCTCTAGGTATTTTTCACCCGTTAGATATGACTGACAGTAACGCCGAGCTTAGCGGACCAAATGGGACATACAAACCAAATTCCATTAATTTTGGATTCAAAAACGATATTTTCAAATGGATTATCAGTTCCAATCAGAATTTCAATTTTCGATTTTTTTTCAGTTTTCTCGAACTTTAAATATTAGCAGATAAGTAAGTGTAATGCTTTTTTACGGTGAAACTCTCAGAATAATGGATCTGTTAGCTTCACGATCGCCAACGCAAATACTGAATGATTATACGAGTATGTTGTAAGTTTTATGGACGTACGGATAGGAGGTTAGCGTAAAGTTGCGGGATGAGTTGAGTCGCTAATGTTTTTGTGAGACTGAAAATATAGCAACAGTTCGTTGGTAAACGGAACCAAGGAAACACGGAATGTGTCACATATTTTTATTCTCGGTTGAACCACTCACGTTTTTTATGGCACAATAATCCATGTCAAAACGATATTTTTTCAAGGTTTGGCCCAGTGTAATATGGAAATAACGCTTGGTACGTTTACAGCGGTATTTTCCTATCAGACCTGTTGAGATTCAACTCACCCAACCTAACCAACGATAGTGAAGTAGTTCTGAATCTATGTCACTCAGAGAAGTTTTCTGGGAAAATTTTGGTTTATTATTTTCAATAATGAACCATTGGAATCGAGCATGAAAAAAAAAATTCTTTTTAATTTTCGATGCAGGTTCAACATTAAACAAACGTGGAGTTTCTAATATGAACATTTGTTTTAACCCTTCTTATATTTATGTCGGTTGATCAGTTCCCAAGTTGAACAGGCATAGCTAACTAACTGTCGAAAAAATGGCAAATACGTTTACCAATGCCAGTCTAAATAGGGTGCTTGCTAACTGACATAGTGCTAGTAGCAGATACTTAATATTTAACAACTGAGGAGTTAAATGGTGTGTAACCCAAAAAGAACCTTTCAGATATTGCTAGTTGTAGTGAATGCATAGGTGACGTACATTCACTACTGGAGGTGTGAGGATGGGTTATGTCCGGTTTGGTTGTAGCGCGAGACTACCACCATGCCCGGAATCTTTTAGGTAGGTGCCTGGTTTGGTTATAGAGCAGAGTCTACCACCATGCCCAGGATCTTTTAGGTAAGGAGAACGAGAGGAGGAGTGAGGAGAGAGAGTAGTCAGCGACTAGAGGAGAGCGTAGAATGGTTGGAAAGGCGAAGGAGGGGAGTTTTTATAGCCCTTAGGGCTATCTCCCTCCATCCTCCATACTGGTGGAGGATGGTGGGGATCCCCACTAGGTTCCCCAGTTCTCCTGCGTCTTCCGTCCCCACTTCTGTGTTTATTAGCGAGATCTTAACTTTACAGGGAGTGGTTCTGGGAGGATATCACGACACTGGTTATATTGTCCGCTGCAAGAGGATACTGGAAAAATTCAAATATTTAACAACTGAGGAGCTAAATAGTGTGTAATCCAAAAAGAACCTCTCAGATATTGCTGGCTATGTTGTCAATTGCAAGAGGATAGCGGAAAAATTCAAATATTTAACAAATGAAGAGCTAAATAGTGTGTAACCCAAAAATAACCTTTCAGATATTGCTGGTTATATTGTTCGTTGCAAGAGGATCCCGGAAAAATTCAAATATTTAACAACTGAGGAGCTAAACAGTGTGTAACCAAAAAAGAACCTTTCAGATATTGCTGATTATGTTGTCCGTTGCAAGAGGATACCGGCAAAATTCAAATATTTAACAACTGAGGAGCTAAATAGTGCGTAACCCAAAAACAACCTTTCATATATTGCTGGTTATATTGTCCGTTGCAAGCAATTTTAGAAGCGTCGCGTCGTTGATACAGATACACAAAAGGTATTACACCTATCTGCCCCCCCCCCCCCCCCCCCTCTACCGCCTCTTCGTGGTTTAACCCCGTTCTTACTGTCTATCAATGTATAGGTATATCGCTTTTGGAATAAAAATCCAAATTAGTTAATATAACCAAGAGCGCCAACTAAAACATACTCAAATTTCATTCGTTCTCTGCCCTTCATGTGCTAGTGCTTGGTACTGCTAATGTAATACTTGCCTTTATTCTCTCTTTACAACTCAGCGAATTTGAACAAGTGGGTATGTAACTCAATCAATATTTTATTAACACAATTTTGCCAATTTTGGTGAATGTGGGGCGTACGCTTATAGCCTTAGTACGTCGGGAATGTGGCTGGGGATGTTAGGTAGAGTGGTGAGTAGTGGTGATGATGGTGGTGGTGGCGTTTGGGTCGTTGTCTCCCAAGAGCCTCTTCTTCAACCTGCGACCAGCGCTGGGTGCCGGTCCAGCGTTCAGTGCCACTTCCGGGTTGTATTGGGTGGTTGCTGTTGACCGCAAGACCCCACAGCTCCCTCTAATCGTCTCCTGGACTGTCTCGAGCCCCAGGTCGCTGTGGAGTACCTCATTCCTCACAAACCAAGGGGCATCGCACAGCTGTCTGAGGATCTTGTTCTGCTGGGTTTGGATTTTGCTGATCGAAGTTCCACATGCAGCCCCCCAAACTTCGCAGCCGTAGGTACAAACTGCTTGATAAGCGACGTGTGTGCTTTTTGTTTGTGAGATCCAGCTTTGACCTGGGATTCATCAACGGCCATAGCTGGTATACACGCCGCTTAATTTCGCTAACAGTTTTGTTGACATGTGCCCTCCAGGTGAGCCGTCGATCAAGTATGAGCGCTAAATATCGCACTTCTGGCTTAGAAGGGATTACGTTGTCAGCGATCTTGATATTAGCAACCGACCCTCTGCGGAGAGTGAATGTGGCAAGCAAAGACTTGGTAGGGTTGATTTTAACTTTCCACTTCTCACACCGCTCCAGCCTATCTAGGTGTGCCTGGAGGTCCCCCGACTCTGCTGGAGTGTTCCGTGCTGCCAGAATCCCGGTGTCATCTGCAAACTGGGCTGTGATGGATTTGCCCGACTGGGGGAAATCATAGCAATAAATGCTGTAAAGCAGTGGTGACATCGGGGAACCCTGAGGGACGCCAGCTTCAAAATTCCTGAAGGTTGAGAACTCCTCACCAACCTTCCAAGAGCACCACAGTCATTTTAAAATATGAGAATTTCCAGTCATGCAAAAATATAGCTGGTATAGTGAGAGAAATTGCAATTACCTAAGCAATTAGTTACTCAATAAAACTATTATTAATAATAATTATTAATAAATACAAGTAAGTTAATTATTAATAAATAAGTACAATTATTGTACTATTAAAGCTCAATAAAGAGCTTTTCATTTTAGTTACTACATTCATTGAACAGTTTCCAGGGGTTTCACCAACAAAAAATTCTTCCACAGTCCGTCTTTTTCTGCTCGTATATAGCCGGTCCAAAATGAATACTATTGTGTATTAATTACCTCTAAAACGCCCATAAGTATATACCAAAGAACAAGTCTCAATGGGCTCAAAAGTTTAGCGTAGGTGTGGTTTGGTTCTCTGTTGGTCCCACGTGAAACTCATCAAAAGTCGTATGTTTCGTCCGCGCTGGTGCAAACTGTTTTCCTTGTAATATACAGATATATGCATTTTCCCGCCGCTCCCACCGCTACTGTAAAGCGTCATTTCGGCCCCACGAACTCCCCACACGGTCATTTTCGACGGCCATTTCCCACACCTTTGCATGCTGGTGTCTCACAAAGGGCGCAAGTGTAGTTCGGTCTCGACGCCTATTGATGTATAAACTAAACGTTATTAGCTGAATAAACAATTAGAAACAACAATATTATTATTCTTCGTCTTTAATTTTAGCGCTTTATTCACAACAAAATGTTACAAATGATAATTACACATTATGTTCTTGAACATTATAGTCCCCATTATAGGCTACGCCCGTGTTTGGGAAATCTGTGTCGCCTCTGTACATCTATTTCTATACTTAAATGTTACAATTTTGCTCCTTAAAGGCTTATAAAGGTAAATAATGTTTCGCTTTAGCTAATGGAAACAAGCGAGAATGTTTCGGGTGGGACGAATGGCAGTGGAAAAGTTCTGACTAAAGGCACCTACTTTAGCCCCAGATTATTTGCAGTCTTCAGGATCTAGGAGTTTGATTATACCAAGTTGATTGTAGAGGAAGCACACATTATAATATTAATAATCTAAAATTACACATCAATTCATAGATGTGTGCTTAATGTATTGATGGTACGCGTAGGTTTGATTACTTCGAAAAACCGCTAATTACATATTTAAAATAGCATATTACGTTGTTACCAATCCAATTAGCCAATTAACTTTCCGTTTAGTGTGGCAATTCTAGCGTTAACCTCATCCACCCTATCGGTGGATACGTAGACCTACGTCGTGTACCAATGATTAAGCCGAACAAATTAAGGAGCAGGGGCAGATACAATACCGCATAACCTGACGGAATTGAAGGTGAGGTGGCCTTTCAGCGCCTGAAATGAGTAGACTGGGGGAAATCGTACAACTCCATTCTAATGTGGTACGAACCCAATGTCTAGGCATATGCACACCAAATACACGTACAAAACAAGCACCCACATGCCGTCCATAATATGTTGTGATTGGCATCACATTGAAGGGCTGTCGAACCGAAGATCTTCAGGATGGGGAATTTGAATTTCCTGCTTCCAGTGCGTCAGTGAATAACGTACTCGTAATGGGGAACAATTCGACTGTTGGTTCGTACATAATTCGATTGTTGGTTTATTATTTTCAGTAATGGTCCATGTGAATGAGAGGTTTTCTAATCTTACTATATTATATAATGAGCAAAACTGTAATGTTTCTTCTAACAATAAAGTTTTCTTTGTTACTTAAGTATATATTTTAAAAAAATATAAAAAAAAATTAAAAAAAATTAAAAAATAAAATAAAAATTGGACCTTTGAAATGGAGCATGAAAAAAGCTTCTACCCACCCTCTTTTCTTAGTTAACATGGACCAAAATTAATGAAATTTGGTTTGTAGGTCCCATTTGGTGTCCGTTCAAAGTAATTTCCCGAAGTTTGAATCGAAAAGCTTCGTCATCACGATAAGAATCATAGGGTATACATCCAGCCCAGATATAAAATAAAATTGCTCGGGAAAAGCTGATTATAATCACGCATGGCTTTATTAAATCGAGTTTATTGTTTCATTTGAATAAGGATGCGGTTATTTCGGATTTTGTTGATAGGTACAAGTTATTTGTTCACGGTCAAATGAATAATCCAAATTAGGTGACAACGTGGGGATATGTCGAGTTTCCTAAGGTTCAGCGGCTATCAGAACTTCAGAACTGGCTGGGTGGGGTGGGGTGGGGTGGGGGGGGGGGGGGGGGGTTCGAGGGGAAGAAACTGAGCGTTATGAGGGCAGTGGAAAAACGCTGCAAAGTCCTTGTCTCATGGGATTATTATTCTACTAGACATATGTACAGATATTTTGGCTGTTCTTTTATTGTTTCTTTCGTGTGCAGTTATTGAAATGGCTATTTTTGATGGTTTCCACCAGTTTCGGCCCCCAAAAACACGAATTAGGCTCGGTTTTTCCTTTCAACAGATTACCTTTTTTTTTTAATCATTGATAGTACCATTTAATTGTCCTGATTCACCTGTTCATACAAGTTCTAGTGTTATTATACAAATGTATGGTGATTTCAGACAATTTCCCATGTTTTTGACTCATAAAAAATGAATTTCGGGAGCTTAACCTTCGTTACAACCTCAATTCTTCACTCTTCGGTCAAAATCAACCTAATATTTGGTCTTCTCGCCCTAAAAAACATGTAAAACGATACCTACATCACAAGCACATGTTCACTAAAACCTCGAAAAAACATCGAAACCCCCTATTTTTACACTCATTTTTCTCCCACATCACCACTGGGTGTATGCCGATCTCGCTGCCGTGTTTCGGAGGACAAGTAGGAGCCAAATGTGTTCCCAAATGGGGACCCAAACGGTGTGCGGAAAAACGACGATTCTATACCAAAATTTAACGTAAATTTAAGGCTGAAACTTCCTTAGAACCTGAATTTTCCACTCGTTGGTCAAAATCGACTTCATATTCGGTCTTACGTCCCAAAAGCATGGAAAACGATACCT
Source organism: Leptopterna dolabrata (assembly GCA_954871275.1). Classification (NCBI taxonomy): domain Eukaryota; kingdom Metazoa; phylum Arthropoda; class Insecta; order Hemiptera; family Miridae; genus Leptopterna; species Leptopterna dolabrata. The sequence goes on from OX940979.1 coordinate 42,606,614, forward strand.
CAAAAGCTCATGTTACTAAAACACAAAAAGTACCTATTTACACTCCTGGGTATATTCCGATCGGGCTGCAAATTCTCGGGACACAACTAGGGCCCAAATGGAGCATGTGTGCGAAAGAACGAATTCTTTAGACCGAAAATGAAGCCGGTACACGTGATACGGCGGTCGGCGGGCGGACATTACATTTTGGAATACGCACCTTGAAACGTGAAAGAAAAATTTTGAGGGGGGTGTTATAACATAGGTGCGATTACATAGGTGTATTATTCACAGAATAATAAACCAAAACGCAGTTATGTAACTGATGCTGAACGTGGCATTTTGGTCGTGTTTAAATGTGTGTGCATCGTGGGTAGGTAGATATCCACCGCATAAAACGATACTACTAAATCAGGATCTTACAATAATATAATAGGAATTCAGTGATCAACGCAGAAAGCGTATCAACACTGGAAAATAATAAACCGTTGTGTAACAAATTGCGTGGTCTTGATATTATTATGTCATCACTTAGCTTGACGTGGACCCTTCAGTTATTCAATGATGCAAATTTTCTTGTGACCCCCGCCCCAAAAAACACGCCTATCCACGTGAAAAATGAAAAGTTTTGTGAAGTTGAAGAATAGCCGGATTCAATTTCATTCCGTGTTACAGAGGCGGAGTGAGAATGCTGTTCTGCTACCCTCTTCGCCCAGTCGTTTTAACTAGCTCAACAGGAAGGACGAAGGGGTCTGTCCAGCCAATTTGATGAATGGAGACAGCTGGCCCCAGGGGGGCAGCTCTCGACCGCCCCCTGACGTCAAAGTGTGAAACTTTGTTCGGCCCAAAAGAAAGAGCTGTAAGTTTTCCTCTCCAACAGCGGAGAAAAACAAGTTGCTGGTACTAGTGCCCTTCTACCACCTCTCGCAGAGTGTCGTTACATTTTCGAAACACGCTTCAAGTGAATTGAGTTGGGAAACGCCTCGACGACAATAGAAAGGAGGGAAGAGGAATGAGCAGGCGAGGGAAAGTATCCCGGTAGATTCCGTCAGTAGATACGAAAAGGGCTGTTAGGAAGTTTGTAGTTCGCCTGTGCAAAAGTCATTGAACCAGTGGATGAATATGAAAGAAACTCTCGGCTAAAAAACGTTACGAATGTTCGTTCTAAGTGCTGTCTCAGTACGTACGCATTTATCCTTCCATCTGCTTCAACAAAATTAAAGTTTCAAAGATTTCTCTCCTGTTTGACTCCTACGACGGTATACTACTAGCGCTTAGGTACTACTTAGGCAATACTTTCTCGCCTTTCCACCGCATCCAGAACCCTGTAATGTATATGGAACCCTTTGTCCCTTGATCCCTACTGGTGTAGTACTCCTCCTTTCCGGTGATGTGCCTGCGATGATGTTAACTCTTTCTTCCATCTATACCCGACACTCTAACAGCCGGTTTCGCCAATGCAGTTTAACCCTCGAATCAATAAACCCTGGATTCAAATTTGATCTGCGGTTCAGAGCTTCGACATTTTCACCAACGTTTTTGATCCGCGGTTTAGCCGAGATTTTTGGTTCAGTAGTGAACCTTTGAAATCGAGAATGAACAAAAAAAAAAAAAAAAAAATCAACCCCCCCCCCCCCCCATAATTTGATGGTTTACGTTTCAAGGTATGTAGAATCCGAAAATTCAATGAAAAACGCAGCAAATTATTACAGAAAGGTTTATTATTTACCTGTATAAATGCCCCTTCTGCGTAGATCACTGTTTTCTATGGTAGATACCCTCGAGCTCCCCCCCCCCCCCCAGGAAAGCCCTAAATGGAGTACTGGAGCCGGCACAGGAATTCAAGTTTCATACTAATGAGCAGGATTCAAAAATTCAATCATTAACTATTATTAAGTCATTAGATCGTTATATTTGACTGAAAACTGAAAAAAAAAAGACTAAGCGCCATTAATTATCATCACATCATCAACAACCATCGACAAAAGAGATACGTTATAAGCTGTTCCAGGATAACTGATTATACAAATGTATAGTATTGCGATGTCTGATGTCGCTCGTTTACTTCGGTTCTTGCGTTTGCAAATAAACCGACATTGCACTGGTCTTGGTACACATAACCAATATACAGTACTACAGTGATGCCTAGGCAACCCAGAAAGTCGTTTGACGAAAGACTGATGGAATCTCTCTTGTCGTTTACATTTTCCAAACATGCTTTGAGTGAATCGAGTCGGAAAAACGCCTCGAGTACAAAGCGGAAGTAGAGAAAAAGACTGAGAAGGAAAGAGAAAATATACCGGTAGATCCTCCGTTGCTACGACAAGGGCATCGCGTGTTGGAAAGCAGGTTGGTGTTGGGACGACCTGTCAGTGCTGGAGTAAATTTTACGGTCAACTGCAGCGGTTTGTTGGTAGTCAAGACGTAAACTCTCGTAGTTGTATTTTAGGAATTTCAGAAACGGACCTAACTAAATTTGAACAAGGTAAGTGAATAATGGCGGTAGAGCCTTTTCAGGGGAGTCCCTGAATATCTCTCTGACTAGAGAGAATAACTGTGATACTTCCAACGATGCGTCCTGGGGGAAAAGGACACATTAGGCTGTTTGGTTATCATAACATTTCGCAGATTTCTCAACCGATCGTTAACCCCAATATGGACTCAATCAATTACTTCACGTAAAACATGTTTTCTGGCAATTTACCAATAGGTATCTTTGGGGTTTAGATCGATTATTTTCAGTGACGTCCACTGAATACGCAATATAATGAGACAATTCTTCAAATTACTGCAAATTAATACACAACAGTTTATTATTTGCCTGTATAGATGCCCCTTCTGCGTAGATTGCACTATTTTCTTTGGCCAGTATACCTGCCCTTGTGCTCCCCCCAGGAAACCCTAAACCGAGTACTGGACCCAGCCGGGCAGTTGAAGTTTCATAAAACATACGGTGGATTCAAGAATTCTGTAATTAATTATTTGTTGCTATTTACCTCGATTTCATTAACAATTCATTATCGGAAATGCACTTCTTCCGTACCAAATCGAACAACAGTGAGGGCCGTATATTTCTCATTTTAGACCCTCGTCAAATAGACGTCCTTGTCCAGCCCTTGTCAGTGTGGATCGTCCCCCGCAGAAACCTCCCTTGCAATAACGTCCGCAAACAGCAAGCGGGAGGAAGCCAGTGGGTAGACTTTCCTCATTACCCGACCCTCGTCCAACATTGCACTCTAACGTAAAGGACCGAACTCCCACACGACTTGGCTCCTATGAGCTTCACCGTAGGAGAGGCTCGGGAGTTGCAGGACAATTATTGAGGAATGATGGATGGTCTACTACCAACAACGAGGCTTTATTAAGACACTTTACGAAGTTTCACACATAAAATACCAAGTTTAGAAGCCCTTTCTCCCTCGCTGAGATCACCAAAGCAGTTCCCACCGCAACTACAATGTCCATTCTGGCGGAAGGTAACGCGGATTCTCAACTTACTTTACGGAGTCCTTAAGAATAGGAGAGTGAAGATACTTTTCCAGATATTTTGAAAAGTTCAAGACAAAACAAGTCTTGTTTTGATGAGGGTGTAGTAAGAGAAGCAGTTAGCCACTTGACATAAGTTGTTCAAGGGCCAAGTCATGAAAGTGCTGAGTTCGTCTAACCACTGCAAGTTCATTATACGTACAGCAATTCAACTTTATTTTTTCCAACTTGCCGTGAACTGTAACTTTTTATTATGAACTCGTAGCTAAGAAGGTGAATTTTAAGATTCACCAAATTTTTTTCCAACTGAACTAGTAGGTACAGACGAATTAACGAAAGTCTCTCGGTAGTTGAGAAAGGACTGCTGCCCATTCATTCACAGGAACAGCCTCCTCACATAGCTGGATTCAAATGATTAAGACTGAATCTTTTGAAGATACTGTGGGTATACCTATTTGAGAATTGCCAGTGACTGAAAAGGTCCTCAGCATCGATCAGGTTCATGCCAGGTGTTTGGTAGGTCTTTTCTCCTTGTATCAGATGATAGCCACATCTCGATTTTTTCCTGTAAGTAACGTTCAAATTATAGAGAGAAAAAAAACGTTATTTTACAGAAAAAAACGCTGCAAATCCCTGCACAACGGTTTATTATTTTGTATAGAATACCCTCCTGTTACAGATCACAGCTCTATGTATAGATAACCCTTCTATATAATATGATATGTACTATTCTATTATATACATATTATGTAGATCGCAGACCCTCCGTAGGTTAGTACCTAACCACGTACTAACAAAAAGAAACACACAATGAAGTTCTGAAAAGAAATTGTTGATGAGGAGTGAAAAAAGTTGCAAAAGTACCTACCAACAAACTCCAGCCCCTTCTACGTAGATGGTATAATGAACCGTTGTGTAATAATTTACCGTTGAGTAATGATTTACCGTAGTAATAATTTACCCATCAATAATACTTCAACGTTTGTTCAAGTTTCACTACCTACCAACAAACTCCAAAAGAGCCATCATTTTTCAAGCGAAATAATATCACAGAACAACCAACTCGACTTCATACTCCGCCAATATAATCAGGTGATCCCTACCAATGATTGGCCGTATTCACAAATTCCTATTGTGGGCGCGTCTCTGGTTACGAGATTTGGTTTGAATTGTATACAATTTCATTCACACTGGAGTCGAAAATGCCTGTCGGTGCAAACTTCGGGGCCTTACTGTGAACGAACGGCTGGACGTACGATGCTCCGGATGGTCTTAAAAAACTCGCAAGTTCAAGAACTATTTAAAACCGTAAAAATATTTACGTAAAAAAATGGTATAGGCGTTTTGAAAATTTCAACCCCTATTTTGAACCCCTTAGAGATGACTCACAGTAACGTCGAGCTTCGAGGACCAACTAGACGCCGAACGGAACCTATAACCCGAATTTCATCAATTTTTTTTCATGGTAACTAAGAAAAGTGGCCCGTACGGCGTACGGCGGACAGACAGAAATATTTTGGTTTATTATTTTCAATAATGAACCATTGGAATCGAGCATGAAAAAAAAAATTCTTACCCCCCCTCAAAATTTGATGGTTTACGTTTCAAGGTATGTAGAATCCAAAACTGCAATAAAAATATTTCTGTCTGTCCGCCGTACGCCGTACGCCGTACGCCGTACGGGCCACTTTTCTTAGTTACCATGAAAAAAAATTGATGAAATTCGGGTTATAGGTTCCGTTCGGCGTCTAGTTGGTCCTCGAAGCTCGACGTTACTGTGAGTCATCTCTAAGGGGTTCAAAATAGGGGTTGAAATTTTCAAAACGCCTATACCATTTTTTTACGTAAATATTTTTACGGTTTTAAATAGTTCTTGAACTTGCGAGTTTTTTAAGACCATCCGGAGCATCGTACGTCCAGCCGTTCGTTCACAGTAAGGCCCCGAAGTTTGCACCGACAGGCATTTTCGACTCCAGTGTGAATGAAATTGTATACAATTCAAACCAAATCTCGTAACCAGAGACGCGCCCACAATAGGAATTTGTGAATACGGCCAATCATTGGCAAGGATCACCTGATTATATTGGCGGCGTATGAAGTCGAGTTGGTTGTTCTGTGATATTATTTAATTTGAAAAATGATGGCTCTTTTGGAGTTTGTTGGTAGGTAGTGAAACTTGAACAAACGTTGAAGTATTATTGATGGGTAAATTATTACTACGGTAAATCATTACTCAACGGTAAATTATTACACAACGGTTCATTATACCATCTACGTAGAAGGGGCTGGAGTTTGTTGGTAGGTACTTTTGCTACTTTTTTCACTCCTCATCAACAATTTCTTTTCATAACTTCATTATGTGTGTTTCTTTTTGTTAGGTACTGTTTGTCATCGGCAGAATTATTTTAGCAACATTTAACTCGTGATTTAGGTAGGTACCTAGTAACGAGTACGGGGTTAGGTACTAACCTACGGAGGGTCTGCGATCTACATAATTATGCATAGAATAGTACATATTATATTATATAGACGGGTTATCTATACATAGAGCTGTGACCTGTAACAGAAGGGTATTCTATAAAAAATAATAAACCGTTGTGCAGGGATTTGCAGCGTTTTTATTGCAGTTTTGGATTCTACATACCTTGAAACGTAAACCATCAAATTTTGAGGGGGGGTAAGAATTTTTTTTTTCATGCTCGATTCCAATGGTTCATTATTGAAAATAATAAACCAATAGTATTTTCAATACCGGAAATTCGAAGTAAATTCAGAAGATTTCAGTTTCAGAAATTTCAAATGTTTAAAATTCCTTTGAAACTCGTAACACTGCACTATGTGCAAAGTAGTCGACAGAAGAGTTCAGACGCTGGATTTCTCTGTATCATTTTGAGTTACGAAGATAAATACGCCATTTCCATGCAGAGTTTTCAAGGAGACGCTCTCGCTGGTCAAATTTCTTCAACTCGAATGGAGAATCCAGCAACTTCATATATTTTTTATATTATCACTTTGGATCCTTTGGGTATTTTGGGGCAACGGAACGGAAAGGACTTCCAGATCAACTTGCGCATGCGCATTAGTTCCGGAAAATGTCCCTTTCATGCCCATCCAAATCGGCTCAATTATTGTAATGCGTATCTAATGTCGAAAGGTCTTCTTCCGAAAGGATGCGTAGAGCTAGGGGTGGGGTAAAATCCTTCAGGCTCCCGCATTTCCATCTTATAGCGTTTTTCTTCTCTCCTTTAAACGATCGCGCATCGATTTCCTCTTCCGCAGAGTTTATAGAGAGAGTCGTATTCTAGTACGAAATCACCGGTCCTTTTTTTCCCCGGAGGCGGTATAACCGATACCGATCGCTACCTCCTGTCCCAAACATCCCTGTAAGACTCTAAAGGGCCATTTTCCTAAGCCAACCTTGAAATGTTGCTGAGATTATTTTTCATTCACTCCGTATCCACTCCTACTACTCTTCATGTTAGGTAGACACGCAAATCCAACCTCTGTTATTTGCTCCTCAACTCCTAAGTAGATATATTTGGCCTTGCAAAATGTCGGTTGGTTCCGGGTTCAGGATATTATATTGTGTAAAATGATTAATAGTTACCCAGTGAAAAAAATCTCAAATATGTGTACTTCTAAAATTCGATCTTTCATGTACATAGTTATTCTTATCTATATGAGCCGATAGCAAATGGGGAAACCATCTAAAGGTCCACTTAATCGTGATGTTTGATCCTTATTCCGCAGGAATAAATTTTACCGACACCAGTAGTATTAGTAGTATGGGTATGTTGTGAGATAATGATGAACGTTTAGGGATTGGAACTTCTTACTAATAGTACCTACTCGCATGATACCGATTGCATGCAGGGATATGACCTCATGTGTGATATTAAATTGATAAACATTAGGAACAGCTGTGGACGAGGTAAAGGTACTTACCGTGTTTTGTTCCACATACGTACCTTATCAAACCGACAACCGTCTGGGAAAGCGTTGCCGAGACAAAAACCTTGATAATCAGCTTGATTAGCATCGAACCCTGGGAAGCTGAATTGAGACGCTCTTTTCAGATAATCTTTTTCCTTTTCTGACGGCAGTGAAGCGTGTTGGGAGGCGTTGGATTGGCCAATTTTCAGACAAAATTCACGGAACGAGGAATGGACGTGAATTTTTTAATTTTTTTAATGCTTTCAAACTGTAGATCTACCGGAGAGCTTTCCAAAAAGGTGCTGTATGATGGGTCGGAAATAAACAGAAGAGGATGAAAAAGCGGAAGGAAAAACCTTGTGACATCATCTGGTATGAATGTATTGACCTCTCGCTGCCGCATGTAGGAACCGAGTGAGAGGAAGATGGATACCAGATGACGTCACGCGTTTTTCTTTAGATTGTTCCCGCCAAACTACAAGGATTTCGGAGCTGAAAATTGGAGTACTGGGGTTTCGAGGGTGCTGAATCCGATTCTCAGGTCAAAACAGCCAAATCCCACCCACGTCCATTCATCATTTGAATAATGACACGTATATCATGCTTTCTTCCTTTCCTGACCATCCTAAACATGAATCTGACGATGCGGCTCGTAAAACCACAATTTTAGCTACTCGTGCGTGTACGCAAAGCCTTACAATGCCATCACCACCCAAAAATCAGGACGGCAAGAGTTGAAACTCGGTTTTTTTCAGATGATCCAATTTCATTCTGATTCAAGGGTGAACCATGTAATTTATGGACTACACACGACCTGATATGTTGAAACAAGCATGACAGAAGAGCGAAGGATTTGTTCAGTCGATACATACAAGCAGCATACGAGCAAGTGTCCAGCAAAGATGCGTAACATTATCAGAAAGTTCTGAATAGTTATTAACAAAGATTACCGTCGTTTGTTGACAGCAGTGACGGTGACTGCGAGGGCTTTGTCTTAATCATCCACCTGCCTCCGTGGAAAGCTTTTCTCGTGTAGGGGTCTCCCGTTTGTTTGTCTTGGAAACTTGGAACACAAGTTGGGAAAAGCGGTCGCGGGCGGTGTTGCGAGAGACGGGAAGAGCGGAGTCATAAAACAAACTCAAGGTAAATAGGTGCCCGTGTGTTCTGACTTGGTAATGACACTCATAATTACAATGTCAGAGAGGAGAGTTGCTATGGCGGAAGGTGGAGGCGCGTTCAAAGGTAGCTTCGGGCTTTTCCCGCCATCGCGGGATAAATTGGAATATCTTGGGCGCAAAACGGAGTTTTCCAGACAAAAATTTTGCTTCGCTTCATTCTAATAAACAGGGAATTTTACGCTGGTTCTGGATTCTGGATTATGGTTTTGGTTCTGAGTCGACCACGGGAGCTTCTTGATCCTTTTTAGGTGAAACCTCCTCAATCGAAATTACCAATCGTTTTGTCCTTCAGGTCTTCCATGATTATCTGTCTGCATGTTCATCTGCCTATCTGTGTACTCGAAAATCTTTGCAACACTTGAAAGAATGCTCGTGATGTGCTAAAATTTTGAGGGAAGGTGCGGGTTAGGCCTTGAATAGTCCCATTTCTCTTCTTTCTAAGGCCTTTCCCCTTGTCAGAGGTTACCCCTGAAGCCAAGACTCTCTGTTCTGCCACTCGTCATCATCGAGGTCTAGTCTAACCTACGCATTGCGCTAGCTACTCCTCCTCTCCAGTTGGCCCGTGGCCTCCCCTTTTTCCTCCTTCCAGGGAGGGACCAGTACAGGGCTTTCTGAGGCCACCTCCCTTTGGGCATTCTCCTCACATGCCCATACGACTCCGAGCTACTCCTCTCCAATCGATCCATGACTGACTGCAGCTGGCCAGTCATCTCCCGTATGGTGTCATTCCGAACTCTATCAAACCGTGATACTCTACAACTTCTTTGAAGCCATCCATTTCCACTGCGCACAAACGCTGTCTTTGACGTTGTTTAAGGCTGGACGTCCTCTGGAAGCGGTTTCGCGCGAAGAGAGGTAGCGCGAATTCGCGCGAACAGTTCGCCCAAGTTCAAACACAGGGATTCTGGCGGAATCCTGTCTACTGCGAGGACTAGTTTCACGCGAACACGGACGAACGCGAAATATTTCAATCTAGCTTGAACTTGGACGCGCGTTATCGGGCGAAAACAAGGATGGACATCGGAAAATTGATTATTCTTGTGCAAGAAAAACCTCCAATATGGGACCAAAAGCTGCCCCAATATATTATCACATGAAGAATTTGCAACAACAATTGTGGGAAGAAATCGGATTCGAAATGAATGAAACAGGTTCCCTCATGCTCTTACTAATTTCACGTCTTCTTCTGACCAAAATAGGAGATTCCAATGCATAGTGTTGCACTAAACCCTCTGCAAGTGGCATTTTACAGTACGAACGTCAACTACAAAGAATTATTCACAAACTACATCACAAAACTGAAGTGAAATTCAGCCGGAGCTCGCCCGAATTTGCGTGCACTGGACGGCCTTCTGACGCGCGAAACCGGGGACTGAAAACACACGCCAATTTGCACGAAAGACATTTCGCGCGAAATCGCTTCCAGTGGACGTCCAGCCTAAGAGACGAGCCCTCTCCTCAATAAGTCAAAATGCTTTCTACGATGGCGTGCAGAATCCTCTTCTTCGTATTCTTATTGAGCTCCGTGCTCCACAGAATAATGTTGAGACACCGTAGGGCGCTCCTACTTTGTTGTATGATTCCACTCTCACATGTACCAAACGCATTCATAAAGAACCGAGATACTTAAACTCCTCAACAGCCTTGATGGTTTCTAAACTTGGGATCTCTATATCCTCGCTTTTAGTACCGATAACGAGATACTCAGTTCTGGCAGCATTAACCTTAAGGCCAGCGGACGCAAACGCTTCTACAAACTTTCTCAACATGTACCTACTCTGCGTCATGCCTATCCCGAGCAAGGAGAATTTGGTCATCGGCGAAAATCAAGGGACGCATCCCAATAGTCCCATATGAGTTTGATCAAAACCGGACAGTAAGATTCTCCTGCGTCTGCAAACGTGGAATCCAAACCATCCCAACCACCCAGATGATAGTGAATGACCAAAACCAGGCAGTCCAGTGAAGTTCATACTTCGAATTCGTGGATACAGTGGATATGGTTCGTGGAGTTATTGCTTGTTACTGACGATGGTTTGATCACCGAAACAGGTATACAAGTGTATTTTTTGCGTTTTCTTTCCGTGTATTATGTGTTCTTCATACTGGGATACGGATGAAACCAGTCAAACAACCCTATCTCAAATACAATCCTATTTAAATTATTGAACTAGGTACCGTAATTTCTAACTTTTCAAACGATTTCGTAAGCAAATTGTCCAGCCAAATCCTTTTTTTCAAGTAACATGCACTATAATGATCTTGAGACATTCGAAAATTTGCGACATCGTTTTCCAAAGGACAAAAAGCTTACTAGCGCTTTCTTGATTACCAACACTTGAAGTCCGTAATGACTGGTCGCCGTTGAAAATTATGTGGCTGCAACAACATAAGGAATTCATTTTTGGAAAAAAAAGGAAAGAAGAGAAGGGGGGAAGGTTTTTTTCGGTTATTCATTTTTTAATTTTTGCGGGATTCATTCATGGTTTGTTTTCTTTTTTTTTTGGTTTTTGTCTCTCCAATTTGAAAAGTTTTAAATTGCAGCATAATCGGCAGCTGTAATAACGGTGGATACAAAAACAATATTGTAACGCATGGAGTCAGCTTCCCAGCACGATCGACCCCCCGTCAGATTAAAACTTACGCCGGTATCAGATAACGCACTGGACTTGAACAATGGAGCGCGGAAATTATGAATTTTAAAGAATTTATTTTCATTCTAAAACGTTTGATTTATGCGGGAAAGAAGGAGGGTTATCCAGGTGATCTATGCGAAAGCTGGAAAAGCGTTTGCGGTGGACGGAGAGGGGGGAACTCCTTCGAAAAGAAGATGGTAGAAGATATTAATAAAGTTCTCTATCAGAACCAGACCTTTCCCGCCCTCGTGGCGCGATTCATTTATCCAGCTCCTTTCGGCCTTTTGAACCTTTTCTGGGAGGGAGGAAGCATCCCATTGGAAACCGCCCATCGGAACATTGTTCCCGACAATGGCCGTTCCCTTGGGGGTTCCGAACCGTTTTATTATAACTGACTTTCTTTAAAAAAAATAGGAAAAGACAAAGAATGATGGGAGGAAAAAGTTGAGCCCATTGTTCGTCAGGTTGTTTTATTTTGTGGAAAACACTGTTGATTACGGGTTGTGAAATCGCCGAATGTCAGCTGTGGAAGAGAGGCACAAATTTTCGAGTGGTGGCCAGAGAAATCTTGAACGAGACCGCAGCAACTCGAAGGGTCTGCAATCCACAGAAGCGTAGGAGAGTCATTCGTAGTTCCGAGAGGTGTGTTGGCCAACTCCAGCGCGACGGTTTGAAAGAGAACCATAACTTTTTTGCGTTCGCACCAGTATTTAAAATCGAGTACATTTTTTAAATTACCTAAACATTATTATTATTATTACTAATAATAATAATATTACTGTACATAAGACTGCACCAATTTTAAAGGAGGTGTTTTAGCATGGTACATGCTTTTGGAATGAACTACTGCCCGAAAATCGTCAAGCGCCATAAAATGCTGCAAATTATTACGTATTTCCAGTATAGATTCCCCTTCTGCGTAGATCAGTGTTTTCTGTGGTCAATACCTTCCTTTCGAGCCCCCCCCGGAAAGCCCTAAAATCTAGTAACCGCTTATAAAATGGAGCCGCACAGTGGAATGGCGGATGAGGTTGGGAATTGGATATTTGTCCAATGCTTAAGGAGAGCCCAGCTCAGAGCTTACGATCTCCTCCCTGTTGCAAGCAGACAGGGAAGCCCTCCTGAGAGGGGGCTGTACAATCAGTCAGAATCCTTGGATATGCCCAAGTTCCTGTTGCACCTACAAGTGTAGGCGATTGTTCTAGCTCACTCTACCAACTTAGCAGATTGGTTCCCGAGTCTTTGGTTTCCCACAAAACTCACATGCCGGTGCCTATCCAGATGGTCCCCGAACCATCTGGGAGGGCACTTCTCCACAGCAATTGGTTCAGTTCCAGCGCCTCGGTAATCAACCACGACCACCACGATGCCAAACGCATTCAGGGGGCAAGCAGGTGACACATTGCCTGTAGGTTTTGGGATGGGCAAGATCCCAGTTGCCTGGCTTTGCCCCATAACCAGAGTCCAGACCGGTCGCAGGACCGCCAGCAGAGAATGTTGCTCTGTAGCTGCAGCTTTACTCCTGCTGTCAGGGGAGGGAGGCGTTCTGACTATCCTCAAGGCTGGTAATCCCCTCAGATCATTGTCAAGCAACGCACTTCGGCGCCCGGCTGGGAATTGGATAGAAGAAACGTTCCGTTGAGAAACAAAAGCCGGCGCCTCAACGCAAAATGCCAGGTATTCAAAAGGCCAATACAAATTTCGAGTTCGCTGATGCGCAATAGTCATACTTTGATCCAATACAATGATGCTATACAGGGTATCTCACTTATGATCCGAAAAACTTCACCCACGTGTTCTACAACTAATTTCCAACAAAAAATATCCTATAGTTTCTTTTGTAAACCACTAAAAACCTGAGTTTTTTCACTGTTAAGATTTTTTTCGTGTTTTCGACCTTTGGTCACTGAAAACGCCATAACTCGCTCAATATGAAGAGTAAAACCAAATCTAAGTAAGCCGTTGGAAAGAGCGTTAAATATCCCGTCTTTTCAGCCTCTAATAATAATTTTTTGAAGGGAACTTGAGGGTGAAAAATGAGCCCGAAAAGTTAATTTCGTCATATCTTGAAAACTGCCTGTTTTTCAAACGCTCATTGGTCGCCCATAATTCTGGTGATAAGTTATAGCCTGTAAGCCTAAAAAATGCGCAAAAGCCTCAGCTTCCCAACGGTATAGTCAGTTTTTATTTTTTAGAGGGAACGTTTTTGAGAAAATTGAGTCTGTATGCGAAAAAACGTGTGTTTTCAGGCACATTTGAGGGTTTTTTTTTGACTAACAGGATTTGGAGGCGGATTTACGTAATTTTTTACGCTGAATCTCATGGTGACATACCCAGACCTTCCTAGCAACGTCGCTCGTCTGTCGATGGGATTGTATGCGAAAAAACGTGTGTTAAACAGAGTGAGGTTTGATCTGTTGTTTGTTGTGATGACCTCTTCTTAGCGTTGATAAGAAAATCGACATGAGGAAAATCTACCTAAAAAGTTGACTCTCTATTCGACCGAGTTCACCATCACGTTCAATCCGTTCTTCCGTTTCGTTCGATCCAGTTTCCTGTTGAAAATTTTCAAAGTTTTTCTTTCCACTATGGCTCCATTCACCTATACCGTCAAAGAGTGCGTCGATATGATTTTCGTATATGGTTACGCTAACGGAAACGTATCAGCAGCGGCAAGAGAGTCCTACGTAAATACTTGATTCGACAGAATTTTGCCAACCTCAAACACATACCGTATTCTCTCATTTATCTATTTGGTTGAATCGTTGAACTGATGAGTTTGTGGTTCACTTTTGTAGGTGGATCGGCCAAAATGGGCCAGTCCGGTGACCACCACGCAGTCCTGACCTCACACCCTTGGATTTCTACTTCTGGGGAAATTTGAAATCCAAGGTATATGAGGTCAAAATTGAGTCGAGGGACCATTTAGTCGACCGAATTCTCGAGTGCGGGGATCTGATCCGCCAGAACCACCGTGAGCTTCAACAAGCGGTGGACTCCATTCGCAGACGCGCGACCTTTTGCATCCGCGAGAACGGGTGACATTTTGAATAGTTGATCTAATTATTTTATTTTGTGAAAGCCGTCGCTCAAAAATAAATTTCCAAAGTAATGCCGTTGACTTGGCTACTTCCTGAAATGGAGATTCCCTACACCCTGAAAAAACACAAGTTTTTTCTCATACAAACTCAATTTTCTCAAAAAAGCTCCCTCTAAAAAATAAAAACTGACTATACCGTTGGGAAGCTGAGGCTTTTGCGCATTTTGTAGGCTTACAGGCTATAAACTTATCACCAGAATTATGGGGGACTAATGAGCGTTTGATAAACAGGCAGTTTTCAAGATTTGACGAAATTAACTTTTCGGGCTCATTTTTCACCCTCAAGTTCCCTTCAAAAAATTATTATTAGAGGCTGAAAAGACGGGAAATTAACCGCTCTTTTCAACGGTGTACTCAGATTTGGTTTTACTCTTCATATTAAGGGAGTTGTAGCCTTTTCAGTGACCAAAGGTCGAAATCACGAAAAAAAACCTTAACAGTGAAAAAACTCAGGTTTTAGTGGTTTACAAAAAAAAACTTTATGGGACACTTTTTGTTGGAAATTAGTTGTAGAACACGTGGGTGAAGTTTTTCGGATCATAAGTGAGACACCCTGTATAATGATAATACAATGATCCAAGCGTTTTCAAATTCATTGCGGACCATCTTCTTCCAATGATCGTATGCCAATTTATTGCAACCTATCGATTTCCAGTGACCCAAAGAGTAGCTGATTACCTACATCATTAGGCCAATCGCCAATATTAAAACACTGGCAATCTACAGCTTATGAATCTAGGGCCAGTTCCATATAACCTCTATATTTATGGGACCTCAATCTGTGGCAATATAAGGCCAATTAATCCTCCACCTCCTTCCTTATACTGGGGACTCTATTGTTGTGGCGTCCCTAGCAATGATATCTGGGCTGAATTTATACATTTTGATATATATTACCCTCCTATTGACGAAGCCTGTTGGTGCAAATTTCAGGGCCTTACTGTGAACGAACGGCTGGACGTACAATGCTCCGGGTGGTCTCAAAAATCTCCCAAGTTCGAGAACTATTTAAAAACGTAAAAAATTCGAGATAAAGGTATCCTGGAAATTTCAGCGAGTGACGTTCACATTGGGCAAGGGGGTCCCGCTCAGGCGGCAGAGGTGCAATCACGTCACTCGTTGCCGAAACTTTGAAAGCTCACAGGAAGATAGCTATTCATCGTAGGAGAGTGCGGTTGGTCACAAAATTCTTAGAATGGAATCTACTTTCATTCTGAAACGGGAGAGTAATATAAATAGAAGTTATGGGTACGCTTCATTGTACCATGTGACACAGTGTGACCATGGACCCTCGGGAGTTCCCCTCCTAGACCAGTGAGATTGTCACCGGTTAAGAAGTGATATCGATTAGGCTTCCACCAAACGAACTCATCTCCACCGGAAAAACAAACGGCTCGAAAACAGCCACCGTCACAACCAACAACAAAAATATGTGTATGTCGGTCAAATTTGAGTTTTAGAGGGTAAAAAATTGCACTTGAATCACCAAAAATGTTATAGGTGGGATGGTACTTTAACAATTCACTCATAATGGTCATGCTGCATAACTAGAACGTCTTTCTGTTTTCCACGCTTCATCTTTGAGCCATCCTCGAGCGCGCACCACCCAAATTCCGGAACTCGGGCCCACAGGAATCGCCCATTGTTGTTTCAATTTAATAGCCTGTTTTCATCCAAATTTCAGTGAACGCCGTCGCGCAACTACCTAGACCAGGTGTTCCAATTTTGACGCCCTATTAAAAAAGAGATGACCCCATTTATTTCTGCGCAGACGGGAAAAAAAGCTGAATGCTTTTTACACAACACATTTTTGTGTGGATTTATTCTTTACTTGCCCTCAGGGATATTTCACGCCATAATTGGGTGAAGATTTACTGGATAGATGTTCGTGAGACGATGGGCGGCGAGGGGAAGGTAACAATGGCCGAATCGCTGTAGGGCTGGTGACAATGCACGCCCGACCTCCCTGCTGGGGTCTGAAGCATATTTCAGCGTTTACGAAGGTGGGTTTTCGAGGGTTAAAAGGTGAACGGTGAGGGGAGGTCACATACATCAGCCCATTGTATGCATTATTGTTCACCACCGGAACATCCAACACCTGTATGCCCCCGAGCATACAGCAAGAAAGCCCTCCAATATACAATGAAACAAATATATAACATGGTGCCTCAAGCAAGCGTTTTCACCCGAGATGATGAACAATTTCTACAAACTTGAAAATGCAACTGTCTAGTGAATTTTCGAAGAGAATAAGCTATAGTGATGAGTCCGTAACTAGTTCACAGTACATGTATTATTTTAAATTGTTATCCATACAAATCCGTATCAGAGCATTCGAAATTCATCCCTAGGTTTTAATGTTTTATTGAATTAATGTATATATTTATAATATGTAGGTACATAACGTATTATGTTTATGTGGCACTCCAGGCGGTACCTGAGCTTCGGTATATGAAAACAAAATTCATTATTTGCCAAAATGTTCGTAATTGCAAGGGAAAATATGAGTTAAACGATGAGCAGTCTTCAAAGAAAAATTAAGGTAAGGTTTGTTTGAAGTTTTAATAGTCAGAATATTCGTTCTCAAATACTGTTGGTAATCCGTCCACAAGGTTGTTTGAGTAATTGACGTACACCGTGGAGCTCATTAACCCTGCACTTGCGCGGCTCGCACCTTCAAAATCAACTAGGTCGCGTGGTGTCTGAGAGACGTCTTTCTTTGCTGTAATTTGAGCTGTTATTTTCAATCTTTCGAATTCCTTTTGTCATAATCCTTTCTAGGCGCATATGGATGAAAAGTGTGGCAATAACGAAAATAACGAAACAGTTTTTTATTAGAAAAAACCCTTTTTTGTCCAACATTTTGTTCCAAGAAAAAACTATATCTGTATTATGTTACCTAATGAGAACTGAAATATATAAACTATGAAATAATAATTATTATTACCCTCAAACTGTGAATATTTGAATAAAAATAGGTAGTTTTTTTAAAATCAGTAGGTAGATAACCCACAATAACGAGGCGCCAGGAGTTGCTAAGTAGGACTAGAAATAGATACATTTTACAATATGTAGGAACTTAGTAAGTGGTAGGTTAATTCTGATCAAATTATATTTGATGTTATACATATAAGTATATAAGAAGTAATAAGGGTGTCTAATGAGGAATCGTACTAAAATCATACGGTGTGAGCCGAATAAAATTCCAGATAGCCTAGTGAAAGAAGCGATTTATTGATTACTCTAGCGTGGTAGGTCGCGCGGCGTCTGAGAGACTCAAACTAGGCAACTGCAAAATACAAAAACAAACGAAACCACAAACAAACGAGGAAACAAACGAAAAATGATCAATGGACTATGTATGGCCTTACTGGTCAGAGGGTATTATGAAAATCAACAGCTCGAAACAAGAAGACTTTGAAAATATAAACAAAGTACTAACCTTGACGAGATGGGTGGCGTGGCGCCTAATAGGCTGTAAGTAGGCTCAAGCACAGACTGTCTTCACTGATTACCTACCCAAATCTCCTGATCTGCTAGAGTTTCAGTAATGAGCTCCATAACCCTCAACTCCGCTTAATTAAAGGTTAAGAGGGCTACATTCCCCTAGGAGGATAAATTCTCCTGATCTGCTAAAGCTCTAGTAATGACCATAACCGTTTACTCAGCTTAATTTAAGATTGAAAAGGCTACATTCAAGTACCATGACTTGTTTTGATAAAGTGTAAAATCTACTTTTTCGTGGATTTTTTTGGGCACAGCGAATGGATTGCGAATTTTAATAAATTTTCAAATTTCACGAAAAATTGAGAATGTTGGAAAGGCAATTATGCGCAGAAGAAACTTCAAGTCGGATTCCGATGTTATTTCGTCGGTTAAGTACTGATACAGCCTAATCCACATTTTTGCCAAAATGAGGTTATTGTGGTTTTCGATTCAAAATTGCGCGCCAGAGTGACTGAAAATATCAAGTTTGAAAAAGGCCCAACAGAAAGCGCGTAAATCACCAAAATGTCGATACCGCCTATTCAGTTTCTTGTGGTTAGCTGGGCAATACCGCCTAATCCACACGCACACGTGCTACAGCTGTACGCCACTGACGCGTCTCCGGCGAGCTTATTTCTCGTTCCTGGGACGTTGCGGCGAACGTAAGTATTCCTTTTGACTTATTTCGTATTTAATACGTTGCTTAATGTCGATTTTATGAATAGGTATTTGGTGAGAATGGTTCGGGGAATGTGACTGAACCTTTCAAACTTTCGGTGGAAGTTATTCCTTACCTACCACTGTTTCCTTCACTACCCACTTACCATCGATCCTATGTTCACAGTTACTAATAATTATAAACCATTATGGAAGGCGAGATTTGGCTTGAGAAGATAAATTTTTGATGGGTGTAGGTGGTAGCAGGTACCTATCTACCTATTGTTTTCCTGATTGAAATAAATTATGGAGTTTTGGGTGGTTTTCAGGTGTGCAATGGACAGTGATGACGAGTATCAACCAGCTTCGGATGACTCCATTAGCAGCGACGAATCCAGCCAAAATGTGTACAGCATTGACAACATCTGTGATATATTGAAAGATGAAGGCACCACAATAATCAAGCCGGTGATATCATTATTTGATCAAATTTCTAGCTGTAAGGAACCTAGTCCCATTTTGGTCAATGTTCAGCCAGAATGCTGTGAAGAACCCTCTGAAGTGGTACCAACTGACTTTAACACCACTGCCTTACAAAAAAATGGAGAGATGACGATCATTCTGGAAGTTCCTGTTCTTGATCAAGCTTTATACCAATGACTGAGGAAGTTCCAGCTTTATCCCCTCCAGCACCTCAAGTTGAAGTACCTTCTGGTTCTGGAAGTACTGTTAAATCATCAGAAAGAGTTCGCAGAAGCCGCAGCTCAGTCGCCAACCCCAAGGAGTGGACGAAAAACACAGAAAAAACTAATCGGATGTTAGGCAAGGCGTACATGGGCTTCAGGGTTGAAAAGGGTAAAAAAAGAAAAGTCACCCAAGATAGTCCCAAAGAAGCAAGAGTGATGGGACCCCCATGTAAATCTGAATTGTGCCAGAAATGGCAATCGAGGCTTTGTGGACAAGTAGAGGAGGCTGAGAGGAGAGAACTTTTCCAATCATACTGGAACATGTCATGGGACACGAAAAGGATGTTTGTGTGTTCTACTGTCGTTATAGCCCCTCCTAAGCGACAATACTCGGAGAACTCCAGAATGTCCACATACTCCTACTTTCTGCTGGTTAATGGGGAAAGAATACGAGTTTGCCAGTTCATGTACTTAAGCACCCTGGGGTTGAAGCGCTCCGAAGTACGCTACTGGCTTGAGAATTATCGAGCTTACAATGTGCCTGATCTTAAAACTCTGAACAAGGAGAATCATGGGAGTAACGGAAATTGTGAACCATGTTCTTCCATGAATCCTGAAGCAATAGCTGACGTTGCTAATCCTCAACCTCTGCAACAAGATGATTCACATTCCACTTCTAAAAAACAGAAGAAAAAAACCTTGACTGCATTTTTCAACCGCTTGGTTTTTATGCCTTTCCATTACTGCAGGAAAGATTCCAAAAGAAATTACCTGCAAACTGACGTCAGAAGCTGGAGCCAGCTTTTCAGAATGTACCAAACTTACTGCAAGGAACTAGGGGAAGAGTCTGTCAGCAGGTGGGCTTTCGACCGTGAGAGAAAACGGACCAATTTGTCGATATTTTCACCCAAGAAGGATTGCTGTGACACGTGTCTCAGTTATGAATCTGGGCATGTGAGTGAAGACACTTACCGATCCCACATCGCAAAGAAAACTGACGCGCAAAATGAAAAGACAAAAGACAAGGAAGCTGCTGAAAATGGCGAAGTGTGGTTAATATGCTTTGATCTCATGAACGTCCAAACGATGCCTAAAATTAGAGCAAGCAGCGCCTTTTACAAATTGAAATTAACTCTCCATAACTTTTCGGTCTACAATTTGGCGACTCATGAGGCAACCCTGTATTGGTTTGATGAGTCTGAAGCGAACTTGGGTGCACCCACTTTCGCGTCTTGCATTGTCGGCTCTGTTCTGAACCTTATCACTAAAGAAAAAACCCGTGGTTTTATTTAGTGATGGATGTTCATTAGGGTGGTCACAAGGCAATAATTATCTTCTTCAACGTTTACTTCCTTAATTTTTTCGCTACATCCTGTAGATTTTATGTTATTCAGCTTTTCCCATCTCAAAACGTGGTCCGTTTCAGCAAATTTGGTATGTTTTGTGACCAATCCACAACTACCCTCAATACGCCCCTCAAGACCTTCTGCAGTTCGGGTTATTTAATGGGCAGGTAGATATTGAAAAGTGACATAGACAGAACAGTGGACTAGACAGAAGGATAAACTGTTGTGGAGGGATTTGCTGAGTTTCACGAATGTCTCTGATCCGAGAGAAAACTGATCGTAATACGTAAACTCACAACCAACCCAATTCCCCTGAACTTCTTGGGCTTCAGTAATGAGCTTCATAACCCTCAGCTTCATTGAAGGTCAAGGAGGCTACACTCAAGTTTAGACCAGTTGAAACGGCTTGACTGAAGATAAGAAATACACAGAATTGAAAGAGAAAAAGAAAACAAAATTACCTCCACTAAAAACTCGTTAATTAACGACACTAATGGGGGGACGGGTACGGACCAGAGCGAGGGACCGGTGAAAGGTTTTCTCTCGGCTTTAAGGAAAACAGTGGCCTCCTGCATTACCCCCTCAGCTCCGGTACACGTCGACTAAGCGCCAGGACTGAAAGGATGGCTGGAAAGGGTAGGTGGGGGGGGGGGGGAACTAAAACTTGTTTTAATTACGTGAAAAATTAATCAGTTGCCCCAGCGATTTTCCGACAAGTCCCAATTTCGGGGGGCCTGAGCGCTTTTCCCCACTCCGCAAGTTTCAACAGTTGGTTCGAAGTTTTCCGGTTTCTCGCATACTTTCCCCCCTCCTCGGCCGTTCGTCGATTTCTCCCTCCCGCCTTTTACCAGACTAATTATCAGCCCGAGAGCGTTTTTCCTTATTTTCGCTCCGCCCCGTTTCACTTAAACCGTTTCGAATCCGGGAATGTGACTTTTCCCCGGTTTCCTCCTCCGAAGGAGCGAACTCGTCGGGTGAAATCCACCGTCGACGGTTTTGGAAATCCGAAGGGCGACGAACGGGTTTTCGAGGCCCATCCAAACTTTTTATTTGGCCGATTTGACAGAAAACTGAGCAATCGTGATTTAATTTAATGCGGTTAGAACTCGTGATTAACAACCTCCGAACACACTGAAAACAACAATCAAATCAATGATACCGCGACCTACCATAATACTGCGACAAATAGGCCTAGCAAATAAGCAAGACGCGAATTTGCAAAAAAAACTAAATTTGTTGGTGTTGAAGAACAATACAACGGTTCCCTAAAATGGAACATACATAACTAGTCCTTTTAGTATCCATGGTACAGTGAAATTCCTCTATAGTGGACACCTACGGGACCAAAATAAATGTACACTACAGAGGAGCGTCCACGACAGAGGGGACTGTCTGACTAAGAAAAGAGTCCAATATAAAGGGGTGTCAACAAATTCCGACGTATTTTTTTTCTTCATATTGCTTTATTATTTAGTGTGTACACGCAAAAAATTCGTTAGATTTGTCGAAAATAGGTACATACATAATTTAATATGTATGAAAATTACACGAAAAGGGTATTGTTAGGTCAGAAATACAAGAATAAATGGATAAATACACAAATAAATAAAATTTTATAATTTTGATTTTGAAAAAAATTGGAGAATCGAAGACTGTTTTTTCATTTTTGATTCGGTCATTCCCCGTTTGTGATGAAATGACATTTCACACGAGTGAAAACATGCGACTGGCGACGGAAAGAACGTACATACCTAGGTACTTCCGTACAACTTCAGTGTGCCAGGGTCAAATGAATCCAAATGGTGGTCAATATAAACAAACAAAAAATGAATTCGAACGCAAATGTACTCGTAAACAAACAGAAAATCAACTCGGTCAGATAAGAAAAATGTAAACCTTTCTACACGTTTAAAGGGGTCTACTGTCCACTATACAGGGGTTCAAGATGACGAAATGGGAGTCCA
The DNA here is from genome assembly GCA_954871275.1 of Leptopterna dolabrata. Taxonomy (NCBI): domain Eukaryota; kingdom Metazoa; phylum Arthropoda; class Insecta; order Hemiptera; family Miridae; genus Leptopterna; species Leptopterna dolabrata. Next base: position 42,629,065 of record OX940979.1, read on the forward strand.
CGTCTACTATAGAGGGTGTCCACTGTATAGGGGTTCAATGCACTGAATCTCCTATCTCTATGTCAGGACCATGGCCAAACTGTTAACAGGTGTGTCCACTATACGGAGGTGCCCACTAAGAGAGGTTTCACTGTATTATAGTAGCCATGGAAGACGGACCAATTTGGATGCATGGACATGGTCAACAGAATCAGACGTCGAGTAACAACGGTGAAGCAACTGTGAAAAACAAACGAACGGTTATTTCGAATTGGAACAGAACAGGTAATGCGAAAATAACAGTTTAGCGTTTAGCTGTTCTGAGTGCTGAAGCTTGTTCTACCTCAACACCGGCGATAGAGTAAAGTTATTTTGCAACTGTTTTTCTACTTTCATGACGACAGTTGCTTCGTTATTTCCTTCACAGCTGTTGTAGCAGCAATGATGTGCGTTATCGTTCCATCACTTATTCGAATAATATATCCTTGGGAGGAAGATAGTACCTGATAGGGAATTATGTATATTACTGTACACTGCTTTTACTCAAATCTGTCGTACTCCCTCGGTTTCTCGTTCCCACAGAGCTGTAGCTCTCCTCAAGAGCCCTCCGTAACCTGGAATCTTTTTAGATGTCACAGACCAGTACTTACAACCAGTACTTGTTAGACGAAGAATCTCTACTGGAATACAGGCTCACAGTGTTAATGAAATGAAACCATGTAGGCTCTATCTGCTCCAAAATGAAGGCATTCAACAAAAAGAAATAAGACGTTCAGGAATTTGCATTGCGGAGTGTTCCATTATTATGCGCATAACAACCGGCATAATTCGCCCGAGGAATGCTTAAAATAATTTTTATTTCACAGAACCAAATCGGCCGTTCGAATACTCCGCAATCTAAACTTAGCCGAAAAACATGACGTCTAGAATTGCGGAGCTCATTCCATTTAATTTCAAGACATCGCACCTTTGGGAGCAATTCCCTCTCGAGCTTATCTCCTTTTAAAGGCTGTAGGAAAATGTGAGGGTGCGGGGGCAGCGGAGGGGGTAACTCTAATGAATAAATTCCCTTAAACTTTCATTGAGATAAGAAATTCGAGTGCAGCTCCGGTTCATCCCATTGGCTTGAAATGTGGGCGAGGAAAAGTTTCGTTGAGTTCTCGTTTTCCACCAGGTTAGATCTGGAAGGGCCCTCATGCATAATAATGTTTGTTTAACAGTCACGAATACGGTGAGGATATGTAACAGGAGCAGTTGAGTTTTGTACTCGACAGCGGATATTGTGGAATTTTGAAAGAGTTCTCCCAGTTACATCGGAGAAGAGAAGAAGAATATTTCGCACGCGAATTTAAAATGTGTTTCTTGTTAAATTTTTCATGATTTTTCACGTGTAGTGAGGCTTTTCGCCCTGTGCTCGACTTTATTCCATCAAGCGTCAGAGCTGAAAATCAACGTTCCTGAATTTCGTTGCTTCCATTCTGATTTAAACTCGTTTATCTTAATTATTCATGTTTTCATTTTTCATACACTTAAAAATTGGATTCTTTTCCGTGTCAGCCATTCTGAACCCATTCCTAGATTTAAAAATTTGCTTCAGAGTTCATGATGTTGTGCGCGATTATAATAAGCTGTTCCATACCAGCGATATCTGGGCTGGACTTATGGATACGGTATGATTCACATTCATGTTGACGAAGCTTCTCGGTTCTAATCAAGGCCTTAATGCGGACGAACGGCTGGACGTCAAATGTCCCGGTGATCTTAAAAAATCCTTCGGTTCGGAATCCATTCAAAACCCCATAGGCTTCTATCGAAAGTTTTCGAGCTAAGGTGTTTTGAATATTTCAACTCGTATTTTTAACCCCTTAGAGATGACTGACAGTAACGCCGAGCTTCGCGGAACAACTCGACCCCAAACGGGACTTACAAACCAAATTTCATTAATTTTGGTTCAGGTTAACTCAGAAAAGTGCCGCGTAAGGCGGTGAATAACTCTTTAGAAACCCTACAAAATTTGAGAACATACACGTTGGAAAGTTTCCATCCCAATGATGAGTGGTGAATAATTTCGAGATCGTAAGAAATGAAACCCGCAATTTCCAGAGTTAGCTCTCCACCCTTTTTTTCCTCCGAGCCGAAAGCAGGAAAGGCCGTCCAAATACACGAACCGGGGCGCTCAAATATGCGGTAATCCTGTTGAGGCCGCCCAACTCTGGAAGCCCGACGTCTGTTGTTGGAGAAGGTACATCATAATTCATTAGGCAAGTAGCTACAACGCAATTAACTACCTCACTCCTCTCCCTGCACTAGGTAAGTTCCCTAACGACCGAGTTGAGTTTCCCAGTTTGGAGTGTACGACTAACGATCTGTATGTTCTCTTAACTGAGCCCCCCCCCCCCCCCTCCCAACAAACTCCACCAATACCTCTGTTTCTCCTGTCCGTCACTATCATCTTCATCCTACACCTCTATCTCTTTATCTATTTTAATTATCACTCTATAATGTAAACAAAATAATGTTGTCCGTCATATTCATTAAAATAATGAAATTTCGTGTTTCTCAAGATGAATAAAACACCTTTAGTTTTCCGCGATATTGATCTTTATCACGCGAAGCTTTTCACCTCACTTGACGGCACTGTACCTACACAATGTAATTTACAATACTACAATAAAAACTGAAACCTTCTTGACTTCTTGTTCACGTACTGCAGCTTTCATTCCTTCGGTAGTCCACGGTCCATAAAATTGTACCAACTCACAATAATACGACTAATAAACTCATAAAACACGTCTATTCTTCCTATAGCCAATTGTTTTGTCATACATTTTTTATTTATTTTATTTGTTCACAAAATACAGTTTTGTACATATATTTCTGTGGCCATCCCTAATGGTAGGGTAGGTGAAGTAAAGATAGAGAGGTGGAGGATAGGAGGTGCTTTTACTAACGCCCCGCGGTTATCACCACAGCGTATGCCAGGAAGAAGGAGTCTAGCACCCCGCGGTCGTCACCACAGCGCGTGCTAGATGAGGGAACATCCCGCGGTTATCATCACAGCAGACGTGGAAAGAGAAGGAGGCTAGGACCCCGTCACCACAGCGAGTATCAGAGGAGGGAGCATCCCATGGTTACCACCACAGCAGATGCGAGGAAGGGTAGCAGAGAGAGCAAGAGAGGGTGAGAGAGAGAGAGAGAGAGTGAGTGAGTGAGGGTGTAAGGTGATCGAGAGAGAAGTCGCAGGTCGGAGTGCGGTTGGTCGAGTGAGGAGCTGGGCGAGCCGGGTGGTTTATAATGGTGCCTCCACCTCGTTCCCCATATCATGTCAACGGCTGTTACGACTGTTGTGAGTGGAGAGTTCGATGGAGGGGACCCTTCTGGTCCTTTTCCCGAGGCGTCGCACAGCTCGTCTTTCTCCGTATTTATTGGTTAAATCTATTTACATAAGTGAGTGGTATCACGCTGAGGGATACGACGACAAGGTTATTCTCTGAAAATTTTGTATTTAATCATTACACCTAAACACTTTTGGAAAGTATAAAGCCACAGGACTTTTTTGTAGTTATGTAATCAATTTGGCAATATTGAATGTACCTATTTATATAATGAAAACCAAACAGTACTCGTAGGGACTGTGTAATTGACCTATTTACTAATTATGATTATTTTTTTCAGACTGGCAAGATAACCACATGTAAATGGAGAGGATGAATAATGAAAGGCGAATTCGAGTTTTACTTTGTATTGCTCTAGTAAATAAACCCTTTTTAATTGAATTCATTTCTCATTCACACAACCTTTGGCACGTTTATTTGGGAGGTATATTATCATAAACGTTTAACGTCAACAACACACACTGTGCTGGGACGATGAGATTAAAAATTATTAGCGATTAATCAAGAAATAAGCATTTCTAGGTAGGACCTAATAGAAATGTAGTTTGAAAAATATAACTGTGGTGAGCTGTTAGGTTTGCTCACCACTTGTCGTGAACAGTGGATTTTCACAAAAGTACGGTTGGAGGGGGAAGGGGTCATCAGGGAGTCGTGAGACAATTCATGAGATAGGAGTATAGTGTTGAAGAGAGTGAAGGATGATGAGAGGAGAGTGAGAGGACGGACTCCTATGGGATTTGTAGACTAACACCCCGCGGTTTTCACCTACAGCAGGAGTAGTATGCTGCCCGCGGTTTTCACCAAGCAGGAGATCTTTTAGGGTGTTGGGAGAGAGCAGGAGAGAGAGGGTCGAAAGAGAGGGATTCGACAGAGAGACAGAAGTTCGAGAGGAAAAGGTTTGAGAGTGAGGTTCGAGAGAGAGGTTCGGGGGAGAGAAGTTCGAGAGAGAAGTCGCAAGTCGGGGGTCGAGTCGTCGAATGCTGAGCTGGCCAGAACGGCGAGTATTTATAGGGACTTTTCCACCCGTCCCCCGTCTGCATCGAAGCCAGCTTGAAAATCGCATCCACCTTCCTTTTGGTTTATTATTTTCAATAATGAACCTTTGGAATCGAGCATGAAAAAAACTTTAACCCCCCTCAAAATTTTATGGTTTCCATTTCAAAGTATGTAGAATCCGAAAATGGAATAAAAAACCCGTACTTGGAGCTTTTCTTAGTTATCATGAACCGAAATTAATGAAATTTGGTTTTTAGGTCCCATATTTGGGGTCTAGTAGGTCCGCGAAGCTCGGTGTTACACAGAAAACAGTAAGCTACACAGAATAATAAACCGTTGTGTAATAATTTGCAGCTTTTTTTGTTTGTTCATTATTATTGTTATTGTCACTCATGGTAGAAAGGAGTAGAAATTAAACATGAAACTTGACAGGCAATTGACGGATTGAAACTTGGCAGTACTAAATAACCTGGTTTTTATTTATAACCTCATTCCACCACTGCCTTGTTGATACAAAACATACCATCCACGCGTTAATCGTGTTTAGTGAAGTTAATTGTGGTTAGTGTAACCGAGATTAGTGGGAACCATGATTAGCATGTTGGAATCCAAAGGATGTTAATCGCGGTTACAGGGTTCGATTTACTCTAACCTTGATTATCCTAATCATGATTAGTGAGTTTTTGGCGAAATCGGGTATAAGTTGACTGTATACCTACAGTGTGCCTCTCGTGCATAAAGGAGAAAAACAAAAATGTATTGGTATGTTTGTCTTCTTCTTCTTCTTTGTTTTTCAATCTACCGATCTACCAATAGAATAGATTTAATGCAAACGAACGGAGTAGACCTTAATAATGAAATTTGAGTCTTGTATGTTTGGATGAACCATTACCTTTTGGAGACCTGCGTAAGGCGGATCGATAAGGGAGTAATTCATTTCGGAACAATGAAGTGTGACAAATTGATCGACGACCCCGTCTGTGTGTCTGTTCGTCACGACAATACTAGTCGTCCGAATTATATAAAACGAGGAATACCTACATCCACCCACCAAGAAGATCGTATTTGAATGAAAGTTGGAATATCATGTCTAGCGGTGTTTGTTTATCTTGATACCTGCAGTCGAAGTTTACTAATCAGTGTTACCTACGATTTAAAATCTGTTCCAGAATAAAATAACTGTGTGTCTGTACTTACCTAGTTGATCCAGTAGTTAACGTTAATTACCTAACAACACACAACAACACCTTACTTACCTAACACACACTGCGTTACTATTATTTACCTTTTTTGTATAGGTAGTCCCACCACAAGAATTTTCAGGGATCGATTCTACGACTAATTTCCAACTAAAAATATCTCTAAGCCTTGTTTTCTCCCCCCCCCCCCCTTTCGAGTTTTTGGAGATTTCAGTTTTTTTCACGTTTTTCGCCATATAAATTTAAACCCTTGTAGTTCATTTACTTTACATATTAGAAAAAAATCCAAGGATACCGTTGGAAAGAGCTTGATACAAACCTATGAGATCCAGTTATTAACTTCCCTGGGAAAATATGTATTGTTTGTAATGAAAACATCGGCGCTATAAGAATTTTTAAAATTTTTAATTTTGGTTTATTATTCTGCGAATAACACACCTATGTGAGAAAAAAAGCAAAAAAGTTTTATAGCACTTCCTGAAAATTTTTTCTTCTACGTTTCAAGATGCGTAGATTCCAAAAATGCAATGTCCGTCCGCCGTATCATGCGCATCTCCTTCAATTTCGGTCTAAAAAACTCGTTATTTCGCACAGAGGCTGCTCCGTTTGGGATCTAATTGTTTCCCGAAACTTCAGCCCGATCGCAATATACCGAGGGGTGATATGGGTGAAAAACTGGGGGAAAATTGGGTTTTTTGGTGTTTTAGTAACATGAGCTTGTGAGGTATCTTTTTCCATGTTTTTTTAGGACGAGGAGACAGCATATGATTTTTCATTGCATTTTCGGATTCTACATACCTTGAAACGGGCGGTTAACAAATTTTGAGTGGGGGTTAAATATTTTTTTCCATGCTCGATTCCAAAGGTTTATTATTGAATATAATAAACCAAAAAAAAAAGTCTCCCGAAATCTTCATGATTCACCATTATTGGCACTGGTGGACAGAGTGCCCTCAAGACCCACCAGAAACCGGGGCCTGTTCTCCCCAGAGAACGACGGAACGAACTACGGTAACAAGTCAGAACTGCGAGGATGCAGAGGTCAGCAAAATCCGTCGCCCATTGGATTGAAATTTGTAACGTCTCTCCCGCTCAAAATCAAATCCGAATTTCAGAATTACAAGTTTGAGGAACTGAGTACCTACTTATTTAAAATTTCATGTGTCACTCACTAAGCCTATTTCCTATTTTCACTCTTAGTTCCCTGTTTCGCTCTGAGTCCATTTGATGAACGAGGGACGGAATTTCAGATCGATCAAGGTTTCAATTAGTTTCGTGCGCGGAATTTTGTCAAAGGCCTTGGTCACGTCACAAATTGAGAGGCGTTCATTGATGGAGATTTTAATGTACAATAGTTTGAGTGCTACTCAGTTCGCAGTCGTGAGAGGGCTCGACCTGTTGAGTTGCCGCAGATCCAGGTCAGTTACCAGGCGTCGTATTCGCCGCCGGCTGTTCCCCCACAGCGATCCATCATCAAACCGACGACCAGAGCAGACAACTTGTCACATCACTGCTCACCTACTTCATCTTTGTTACAGCACTGTTCCTACCGAACGCCACTAGTAATTATACGTACATAATACGCAGATATACAGCTACATAGTTATTATTAGAATTGGACTTCCAGGGGATATGGAATCATCGCGAGATGGTTTTCTCTTTAACGCAATGTAGGTACGTCTTCAATCATGTTTGTTACCCATGTATCATAGTAATAATGAGTAAATTGTAACCTACATAGTAATAATAATTACAATATTAAGTTATAATAATAATATAGGTAATAGTCATACTTATGTATCCTGAAATGCTCATTGTTTTCAGTAGGGGAAAATTAGCTAGGCATAATAATTGCAATGGACTCAGAATCGTTCTATTTAAAAAAAAAATAGGAATATATTTCATAGCATTCTCAAAATTCACAAAAATTATAAGTACACGGACAAAATCTCAAATTTTGTCCGAATACAATTCCAAAATCTCAAACTCGAACTTTCGTGAATTCAAAACATGGGTGAGTATATTAAATTATTATGGAACCTACTTCTATTCAATGCACCAAGGAGCTTGCTTGCATTAGCAGTGCGTATGGGAAGTGAGCATCCTTAATCATCCCAGTATATTTCAACAGATTTCCATTATAATATGTTTAGGGATTTGTCCTTCCATGCAATACCTAACGACGATATTTGAAAATTGGAACTAAAACGAAGAAATATGCGATGCCAAATTAGTTCCTGAACGATATCAATGAACAATGATAACAATGATAACAACTATATCAATGAACATGAATAACTCCTATCTAAATGACTCTTAATGACTATGGAACTATCGTTCAGTGGATGTTATTAACTCCTCATGTATCGCAAAGGAAATATCGTTCTGCGGATTGTATAAACCCCTCGAGTAGTATTAACTCACCCCATCTGAAACTAAAGGTTCAGTGGGTATTATCAACTCCTCATTTGGTAAAGGAACTATCGTTCTGTGGATACTGTAAACTCCTCAGTATTAATTCACCCCATCTGAATCTCCTGATGAACTAAAGAAACTATCGTTTAGTGGATACTACCAACTCTTCATGTAGTATCCTCCGTCTAACTCAGTCGCCTTGTGAGTGAGTGAGTTACTAGTTCTTTAGCTCTTAGTTCATAATGCACAGAACATTCTACTATTTCTTTAGTTCCCCCTTCCTACATCCAATATCCATCCCTATACACTGGGTCCTTGATTCTTCTACTCTGTGGTCCAAGTGAACGAACGTTCAGTTGAGTGAACTAAATTAACTAGGTTTTAGAAAGCATCGTGGTACCATGGAACAAGTCATTCGACTAACTCAAGAGGTGAAAGATGGTTTCCATCGAAACGGAGCACACTGGCTGTCTACGTGGATTTTAAAACGGCGTTTGATCGAGTGTTTGGGCGGGCACTCGCCCATAAGCTCAGAAACATGGGGCTGGTCGGACGGCTGTTTTCCTCAATTCAATATTTTCTTGCCCAGAGATTCATCACAGTTTGTTACCACGACAGTACATCTTCTTTCAGGCAGATTCGCCAGGACGTCCCTCAGAGCTCCGTCTTGAGCCCACTGTTGTCCGGCATCATGATTAATGATATAATCCCAGCAACGACAGAAATGAATGGTGAACAAGCTCTCCTGTATACAGATGACCTTGTATTTTGGACCACATCAAGCAATATTCCCGCAATCGAGGCAGCCTCCATTCACTGGAAGGGCTAGCCAAATGGGCGAACCGAAACGAGATGGAGGTAAATGTCCTAAAAACAGAATTTCAGCTTTTCTCACTTTCAATACAAACCGACTCAGTTTCTTCGAAACTGAATGGAACCCTGCACCGCCAGAAAAACTGTGCCACTTACCTTGGGGTTAAACTTGACTTCAGGCTAACTTGACCACCCACATCGAACGAATGACAGAAAAAGGCACAAGGAGAATGAGTATGCTTAAGAGACTTGCTGGGTCCACCTGGGATGCCTCACAAGATGTACTAAATCCGGCGTACACCACATAATTTATTATGTTAGGCCTGCAATGGAGTATGGAAATGAACTGGTGGTGACAGCCTCAGACTCACCTCTCTGAAAACTCGACATCACTCAGAATCATGCCCTTAGAGTTTTAACTGGAACTACCAAGACAACTCCCAAGGACGCAATGAAACTCAAAACTAATATTGGGCCTCAAAATTATCGCAGAGACACTGCAGCACTTGCTCTGTCTGAGCGAGTTATACACCCACTACTGCTCGGCTAAGGACCCAGGGCATCTTTCTCTCTAGAGTCAAGGATATAACTTAAATCACTTGCGGCGGAGTAGTGGAAATCCATAGCAAAAAACTAAAGGATAAAAATAGAATAGTCTATTTCCACTCAAGCTAACAAACTGTAGACGGGTTTCGGTTGTTAAACCATTCTATTGTGTACTGATGATGGTTTAACAACTGAAACCGGTCTACAGTTTGTTAGTTTACGTGAAAATAGACTATTCTATTTTTATCCTGTAGTGTTTTTTTTTTTTTTTTTTTTTTTTAGTCAAGGAGTCACAGGAAAAATATAAACTGGCAGAGATACTGGAAAACCCTGAGCCCTTTCCAGCCCAAAACGATTTAGCCACCAGCTATACATTACTGATACTGCCAGTTTCAAAAGAAACAACTCCAGCATATGAGTTAAAAGCGGTGGCTCTGGAAGGACTGCAGACTCGTTTTCCAGAGCCCGACTGGCTCAGAGTCTATACTGACGGCTCTGCGGTTGGGACAACAAGCATTGGGGGAGCGGGAGTTTACTCACTTGCCGGGTCAATATCAGCACCAGTTGGAAGACTAGCGACCAGCTTTGACGGCGAAGTGGGAGCAGTGATTCTGGCTCTGGACCTTATCGCTGATGTACATTGTCCTCGTGCTGTCATTTTGATTGACTCAGAAGTGGCAATTGTGGCGCTTACCTCCAACACAGGGACTCAATCCGGGGAAGAAGGACCCTTGACGAGCTCAGAAGAAGAGCTATTACTGTGGTTTTACAGTGGATCCCCTGTCAGCCTGCTCCAGCCGAAAGACCGTGTCCCTCTTATTCTAACAAGATTGGAATCAGTGGCATGCTTCAGACACATTACAGGTCACGATTATCTGAACGCCCACCTTCACAAGATACGGGTGAAAGATAGCCCAGGCTGTTCACTCTCCCACTCACAAACGCCAGTGACCATCTATTTGACGGCAGTCCACTTGACGACATACGAAGATTGTCACAGTGTGGCCGTTCTCGATACATTTTTTCTTCCGGTGGAGACGGGATCGGTGAGTGGAAGCCTAATCGATATCCCTTCTTAACCGGTGATAATCTCACTGGTCTAGGAGGGGGACTCTCGAGGGTCCACCCCCACCGTTACACTCTGTCACAAGACCATTCTCACCAGAAGAGACTTGTAAGCTGCTCGATTTGTGCTAGTATATAAAAAACGGAGTTATAATATAACAAAGTCTATTTCCACGAAAACAATGAATACAAAGTTATAACTTTGTATTCATTGTTTTCGTGGAAATAGACTTTGTTATATTATAACTCCGTTTTTTATTAAAATGGGTTTCCACAACTTCGTCGCGAGTGATTTAATTCGTATTGTGCTAGTATGTTAACTGGTCCGTCTTCCTGAAGCTGATGAAATTCGGGGAGTTCGAGCTGTTACTTATCTGTAATGCCACCTAACTTTTCTGGGAATCATAGGGTGAGCTATAGACAGAAATGCGTGAAAAGATGTACATGTTGCCATTAGCTAATACTTTTATTAAATTATCATGTTTTGGACAGGTGCCGTTTGCAATGTTGGCTTTTCTTACTGACTATGCGAACAGTCAGTCTCTTCAGGGCTTCCAACAGTTCAGCTCATCGCGGAAGTTCTGGAACTTTACACTGTTGCGTGGACGACAGGCAAAAGGCCCTGTTCCTCGGGCTCCAAGGAATTTTTGTCCTTCTTGTTGAAATTGAGGATTTTTCGTTGAGTGGGGAAACCCTGAGCAGGACTCCCCTGTAGGTGCTCAGCTCTAACGATCCACCGGTGATTTATTAATTAACGTAGTCCGAGTATTGTGTGAATCGCGCCGGCCTCGAGCCGGTAATTTGAGGAGTTGCTGAGCTGTTTCCCTTTGTTTTACGGGAGCGTCTGCTTGTCGATTTCCCCTCGGGAATCTTGATGGTTTTTTTCAAATAATATTTTTATGGACGAATGAGATGTTTTGATTCGCACAATACCCAGTGGTTGAGAACTTCTAAATTATATTGGGCTGCAAGACATCACACCATACTCTCCTGCCTTAAGCCCAAGAGAAATTTCCTATTTCAAACTGCAAGCTCCAGAGAAGTAAACTAATTCCCTCAACTAACTAACTCAATGAACACTCGTGTTTGGTAATTAACGAATACCTAATTCTGCCCAATTGCCTTAATAGTTAATATTGGATTATAAATTTCGTCTTTAAATATAGAATTTTAAGGGAAGGAAGAGTAATAAATAGTACGGTGATTGCTGGAAGTGTTGTTCATAATAGTTCGATTGTTTGTCTTTCTAGTGGAAATCGATTGATTAGTTTGTTTTTAAATGTTCTTAACCAACGTGATCTAAACGTTGCATTTATTCCAGCAACGAACACATCTGTCTGTTGAACAAACAGTTTTTGGATTGATTTTAATTCATCAGCCAAAGTTCAGCAACACACATGATTAAAGTTGATTTCATCAATAATCAACACCTCCATAGATACTGATAGGTATAAACAAATTCGACAAATAAAACGAATCCTTTTATGAAAAATTAAACTTTATTTATTGATATTACCAATATGTACATAATTTTTATTCTAGGGGATGCATTCTAGATTGATCAAGGTTAATTTCGTAAAATTTCAAATTTCTTCATTAATCTCTATCCAGTTCTTTCTTCCAGAATATGTCTCTGTTTGATACATTTCAATTTTTGAAAATTCACTTCCCTCCAAACAAAAATGAAGGAAAACTCTTTTATGATAAGTTATTTGAACAACATGATGATTCTTAAACACTGTGATACAAAAAGATAACACCGATAATAATATATTCGTCTAGGTTTATTAGAACGTACCAAACTACGCTAACTAATATTTATGTACAAAGTCTACATATTTAAAAATTTTGAAAATTATGAATTCAAAAATAGCTTTTTTTCATATTTATATAATTATTTTCCATCAATTTATACATAGTGGTAAACGAGAAGGTTATGAGATCGATAAGTAAACTGAAATACCACGCGGGTTCAAAATGAAAATATCAACAACAACTTGATAATGCACAGGGATATGGAACAAATTTCATTTAAATTTTTATTAAACACAGTTAACGCCAGTTGATGAGATTCTTTGGGTAGGTAATGATTGTATGTTAATCAATTTTACATCGATGTGCCGGGTGTTATTTTTTCGATTACTCAATATCTGACGTACGTAACAAGAATTCAAGTATCGAGTTCAATCTGTCGTGTCAAGAGATTCGTCGGCAATATCCAGTAAACGTGGGAATCCGCGACTCGAAATCCGAATTTTCGGAAAGGAGTCAACACGGTTTGTGAGCCAAAGGATAATTCAAATAGAATTCTGACTAATTAGGTTGGGGGAGGGGGGGGGGGGGGGTTTCCGGGTTTCGTAGCGAGAAACCTGAAGGAAACGGATTCAAAAACGAAAACGAGGTAACGCGCTCTTACTAGCTTCTCAGCAAGACGAACATGAACAAGGAGATCACGTGGACGAGGCTGCATCGGCTGTACACGCCGCTGCTGACAGTTGAAACTGCAACAAACGGAATCGAGTTTTTCATTACACTGTTTGTGTATTAATAATAATAACTGTATATTATAATAATATGTTGTATAACAATATTATTTATTTATTTATTTTTTATTATGTTTTTATTTTCATCAAGATTGTACAACACATAAATGCCATTAATTCAGGAATTTCAGAAAACGATTCCTATAAGTACATTATAGTATCGTCAGCAAAAAGAATAAGACTACCAGGCAACTCTAAATCTGCTGTATCATTCATATAAATAATGAACAATAAGGGTCCTAAAACTGTGCCCTGTGGAACACCATAGTCGTCCAGCAGTGCTGTACCACTGTGAACCTCTTTACAACTTTACAACTTGTCTTCTCTGGTCAAGGTAAATACGGAACCAGTTTGAATTTGGTCCATTAACACCCGGATCAGACATTTTATCAAACGATAGAGTGTGATATAGCATCGAAGGCCTTTGCCAGATCCAGAAAAAAACAAACATTTTCAGAACATTTTGACGTATAATTTTCAATTTTTTGGCCCTGGAGAGACAGCGACCCAAACGACAACACAACCACCAGTTCTCACAACGCTACCTAACATCCCACATCCACATCCCCGACATACTAATCATATAAACATACGCCCCACATTCACCAAAACTGTCAAAGTTTTGTTAATAAAGTATTGAATGTTGGGGGGAAAAAATCCTCAAATGAATGTCTGAAGTTTGATTTACTATGTCTTCAAATGAATATTTGATTTACCTACGAATATTTCAAGCTTGATTTATGAAGTTTATGAATGTTCGAAGTTCGGTTTTTGAAGTTTATCAATTTTCAAGTTTGATTTACTATGTCTTCAAATGAATGTCTGAATGCTTGATTTACCTATGCAAGTTTGAAATTTGGTTTCTGAAGTTTATGAAGGTTTGAAGTTTAATTTACCTATGTCTTCAAAATAATGTTTGATTTACCTACGAATATTTCAAGCTTGATTTATGAAGTTTATGAATGTTCGAAGTTCGATTTTTGAAGTTTATCAATAAATTTTCAAGTTTGATTTACCTATGTCTTCAAATGAATGTTTGAATGTTTGATTTATCTATGAATTCTTGAAATTTGATTTCTGAAGTTTATGAATGTTTGATTTACCTATGTCTTCAAATGAATGTTTGATTTACCTCTGTCTTCAAATGGATATTTGAATGTTTGATTTACCTATGAATGTTTGAAATTTGATTTCTAAAGTTTGTGAATGTTTGCTTACCTCTGTCTTCAAATTAGTGTTTGAATGTTTGATTTACCTATGAATGTTTGAAATTTGATTTGCGAAGTTGATGAATGTTTGAAGTTTGATTTACCTATGAATGTTTGAAATTTTATTTCTGAAGTTTATGAATATAAAATGACGACCAATATATACCTAATACATGAACAGTATCAGGATTTCAACTTTAAGCCACTTAAGTATATAGATTATTAGCCAATTTTTGCTCAAATAATACAAAATTTTGAACTTTCCATTTTCGAAGACTCATCCTTCGTTTGAAATTATGGTAATTCTGGCAAACTTTCGAATTCCACCTCGTAGCAACAGCTGGCATAAACATAATTAGTTTCAAATTATCAGACTAATAACACTGCACATTTTCGAAGTAGCTAGTTGTTGAAGTTTTATCTTATAAAAATTCAAAATTTCGCGTTTTTAAAGCACTTTTCGGTTATTGGTATCAATGTGCAGGGGTTTTTTAAAGTCATTTTTCCGATTTTAGGAAATCTCTCCCCTCCCCACCACCACCATGGACTTCTACCTGCTTTATATTGGGGATTAATATTTCTGACTTATGAAACAGTCTGTTTTTGGGGGGGAAAATGTTTAAATTTCGACATAAAATGTGGAGATAAAAAAAAAAGTTGAGCGAAAATCCGTCGTTTTGGCCAAAATTTTGAGTGTTTTGTAGTTGCAACGGCGTATTTCCATATCAAATTCTCTAAAAATAGGCTGAAGACTCCGAGGCTGAAGCAACAAGCTCAGTGTCACACGAAAAACTCCCCCGATCGACCCCCGCCCACATCCGCCCACCTTTCAGTAATCAACCGCAAGTGAAATACGGTGCGACCTCCGCCCCCAGAGGTGGAAGACGGCGCGGCGCCTGTGGAAGGACATCTGGTGGAAGTCGCGGCGGCATCGAGAGGAAGTGGGACAGAAATATGAAGAAGCGGGCGGCGGGAAGTGGGCGAGAACGTGGTGTGTGGGGAGGGGGGGGGTTGAGCTGTGGGGGGACGTTTTTTTCATGACGCACTGCGGCTGGGGGGAGGCGGCGGTTTCTCTTTCATATCCGTCTGAGAAAGTCGCTCCTTTGGGGGGTGGGGGGGATCCCGTCTCCGACCCCCTCCGCCCACTTCACCTCCTTCTTCCCCCCCTACACTTCGTAAATTGTGAATTTATCGCCGGAGGGGGACGGCCGTGGGTCTCCAAATTGGATGTGCCCTCAAACTCTCACGTACGATCCTCCCACTCCGCCCACTCACGCCGAGTATCGCGCGCCCTTCCGATCGTAAAATAGGTTTCGGAGGGAACCGGGTTTCAGGAAATTAGAATCGAATTGTATTGAATAACTGCATAACATATTTTTCCCCCAACGTGCTTCTTCATAATTCCCAAGAGTTCGCTCATTTCCCCACGTATACGTGTCCCAAAACACGTCAACCCTTGTTACAGTGAGAAAACGCGGATGCCACCAAAAGTACGTGTATAACTCTTAGGTAGGTACGCAAGCCACAAAGCAAGTTGAAGTAACGTTAGCGTCCGAGGTGTAACACAGTGAAGGAATTTTGGTTTATTATTTTCATTAATAAACCTTTAGAATCGTGCATGGAGAAAAAAAAAATTAACCTCCCTCAAAATTTGATGGTTTACGGTTCAAGGATTTTTAATAGTATAAACATAGCAATGAATACAGTTTTGAGAATTGCAACTAATTCCCATAAACGTACTTCAACTAGTTACCTGTACAAACACTTTTGTGTTCTCACTCCCAGAATGGCTTGTATTCACAGAACTGTTTTTTATGTGCATAAACACCTGCATTTATTTACTAAGCAAGCGGTGATTAGACCGACGCGAACAAATGCCAACTATGTCCTCCAGATACCACAGGCACATAATGATTTCTACACTCGACAATTTCCATGGCTTAGCTCCAGCCCTATATGAACAGTTACCGCTCCTAACTAAGACTTCAACATCGACAGGAAAATTTAAAAGACTAGTTCTAGAATATGTTGAGCTGGAAAATAACGAAAGAGTTGTTATAAATAAGTTCAAATTAGGATAAAATTACTTATCAGCCTTCGTAGCATTAAGTGTATTTACTAACTACTTAGGAATAGCCTGTAAATACGGTTAGTTCTTGATCAATGTAACTCATTCTTCAAACACTTAAGGTGTGTTTTGTCAATGAAACTGCTGGTACATACATATTATGCAGTAATAAAGTGGTGGAAGAGACGAGCCTAAACGGGTCATTGACCTTAGGCTCAAAAACCAACATAAGTGCAGTGTGTAGTATTATGTATATAGACTCTCTAAAAATCATTATATTTGTTGTATGAAATATTTGCTGAATAAAAAATTGAATTGAATTGAATTGAGGTAAGCATGCGGAATCCGAAAATGCAATAAAAAACGCTGCAAATTATTACACAACGGTTTATTATTCACCTGTGTTATAGATGCCCCTTCTGCGTAGATCACCGTTTTCTGTGGTCTATATCCTCGAGCTCCCCCCAGGAAAGCCCTAAATGGAGTACTGGAGCCGGCCCGGGGATTAAAGATTCATAAAAACGCACGGAATTCAATAATTAAATCATTAATTATTTGTAGTTATTCATGAAGCATAAGGTAAATAATAAACCGTTGTTAAATAATTTACCCAATGATACTTCAACTTTTCTTTAACTTGCGAAAGTACCTATCAACAAAATCCAAAAGAGCCATCATTTTTCAAACGAAATAATATCAAAGAACAACCAACTCTACTTCATGCAGCCATCCGAGATTATAATCAGGTGCTCCCTAGTGATGATATCCGGGCCAGATTTATACCGTTTGATTCACGATCGTGTTGACGAAGCTTTTCGAGGCAAACGAACGACTGGTCGTACAATGCTCCGGATGGTCTCAAAAAAATCCTTAGTTCAAGATCAATTTAATAACGTAAAAAAACCATACCCTTGTATTGAAAGTTTTCGAGCTACGGCGTTCTAAAAAATGTAACCCCTATTTTGAACCCCTGAGAGATGACTGACAGTAACGCCGAGCTTCAAGGACCAATTAGACCCCAAACGGGACCTACAAACCAAATTTAATTAATTTTGGTTCATATGGTACCTAACTAATAAAACTGCGAAGTGCGGCGTATGGACAGAAATTTTTTAATTCCATTTCCGGATTCTACGTACCTTGAAACAGAAACCATCAAATTTTGAGGGGGGTTAGCATTTTCTTTTTCCGATTCGAAAAGTTCATTATTGAAAATAATAAACGAACAAGACAATCGAACGAGTTGGATAGATGGGATATTTTAAAGAACCGTTACAGTTGGACAGTTCATTGATTAATCAAATAATTGAGCGGTGGTGAACGGAATTGCGAGAAAAGTGACTCTTGTAAGAAGTTTCGTTCCAAAATGTGTAGTCATTCTTTCGGTAGGGTTGTATTCGTCTTTTTATTAGAATTTGTAGATTTAGGACTGCTTAATTCTGACAGTAAGCTTATAGTTATATATATCATACATGAGTGTTTTTCGAATAACGAACAAGGTTTTCGCATTTCACAAAGGAGGTTTTCCCTTGCTAATTCCATTAAACAAACGACAATGGGAGAACGAAACCCCACGCCGTGCAGTAAAGAGATCTTAACGTTCGCTGTAACATGGCCCCTATATTTACTTATGTAGCATTTCAAGCAGAGCACAGCCCTCCTAAACGCAATGTTTCATCTCCTCATATCACCCATCCAGAAACAGAACCAAATCCGCATTTTGATGAGCGAAACATAAAAAGCGAAAGGGACTTTTGATGTTCCGTTAGATTACATATAATTTTTGTTCTTGTGTGCCTTCGATTTAAGACTTCCCCGGCAAGCAGTGAGGAAGCGAACCAGTGGCGAAACCTCGTCTGGTGCTGTTTCGATTTGCGCACTACCACATCGCGTGGGTTCTACCTCCTAAAATCGATTTCCAATGGACAGACACATTGTGATATATTTGAAATTGGCGCATTCATCACGAGCGGCGTGAGGGAGGATGTGCCCGGTTTGGTTAAGGGCGGACCACCACCATGCACGGAATCTTTTTAGGAGCGTTGCCTGGTTAGGTTATGGGCGGACCACCACCATGCACGGAATCTTTTTAGGAGCGTTGCCTGGTTAGGTTATGGGCGGACCACCACCATGCACGGAATCTTTTTAGGAGCGTTGCCTGGTTAGGTTATGGGCGGACCACCACCATGCCCAAGATCTTTTAGGTAGAGGAGAGAGACAAGGTAAGGAGGAGAGAGATAGTAGTCAGCGACTAGAGGAGAGCGTAGAATGGTTAAAAAGGCGAAGGAGGCGAGTATATATAGTCTTGGAAGCTGTCTCCCTCCATCCTCTAGCTAGTAGAGGATGGTGAGGATCTCCAGGCTGGCCCTCGACTCTCCTGCGCCTTCTGTCCCTACTTCTAGGTTTATTTGGCGAGATCTTAATTCTACGTACAAGAGTCGTGGTTCTGGGAGGATACCAGGACACACATCTTGTACACTCACCTAAATTGTCATGGTGTCCAAATATGCTGTTACATTTTTTCCTTCTACCTCTGCTATATTTCCTCTGTTATATTTTCTTCTACCTCTGTTATATTTTCCTCTACCAGCGAAAAGTGCCTCGTCCATTTGTATCGGATATTCTTCCGTCCCCATCATCTTACCACGAGAACGGACTATCGCTGAACACAATTCCCTACACATATTAAGCCAGCCGGCTGTTTACTCGTCAATCTTACAGGTAAGTCCAGTATAAAACGCTGCAAATCCCGGAACAACGGTTTATTATTTTGTACAGAAGAGAACAGAGAATGCCCTTCTGTTACAGATCACAGCTCTCTGTATAGATAACCCGTCTATAATATTATAATATGCACTATTCTATACATATTATGTAGTTCACAGATCCTCCGTAAGTAAGTACCTAACCCCGTACTTGTTACTAGGTACCCACCTAAATGACGAGTTAAATGTTGCTAAAATAATTCTGTCCATGACAAACAATAACTAAAATGGCAAAAAGAAACGCACTTGCCCATCAATAATACTTAAACGGTTGTTGAAGTTGCAAAAGTACCTATCAACGAAATCCAGCCCGTTCTTGGTGGATGAACAGTTGTGTAATAATTTACCCATCAATAATACTTCAACGTTTGTTCAAGTGTACGAAGTACCTACCATCAAAATCCAATAGTCCATCACTTATCAGATGAAATAATATAGCAGAACAACCAACTCGAGTTTATACAGCCATCCTTGATTATAATCAGGTGCTCCCTAGTGATGATATCCGGGCCGGATTTATACCGTGTGATTCACGATCGTGTTGACGAAGCTTTTTGGTGCTCACGAACGGCTTGACGTACGATGCTCCGGGTGGTCTCGAAAAGTTGTTTAGCTCAAGAAAAATTTGATAACGTAAAAATCGAAAGTTTTCGAGGTACGGCGTTCTGAAAATGTCAAACCCTATTTTGAACCCCTTAGAGATGACTGACAGTAACGCCGAGCGTCGAGGACCAACTAGACCCGAACGGAACCTATAACCCGAATTTCATCGATTTAAAAAAAAATGGTAACTAAGAAAAGTGGTCAGTACGGCGCACGGCGGACAGACAGAAATTTTTGTATTGCATTTTCGGATTCTACATACCTTGAAACGAAAACCATCAAATTTGGTGGAGAGGTTAGAATTTTTTTGTATCAAGCTCGATTCCAATGGTTCATTATTGAAAATAAGAAACCAAAAGTATTGTATTGTAGAAACACGTCGGTAGTGCGCATACGGGAACAGATGTTTGGCGGTAGTGCGCATATCGAAACAGTACCCCTCGTCTCGGGGTATCACCGCTGGACGACTTCAAACGGAAGGTTGTCCGTAAAAAGGAAAAAAAAAGAAGAAAAATCTAAAAATGCCTCTCTGAATGAGACGGATGAAATCCGCTCCGATGTAGAGGGGAATGAGAAGCATTCAAAAGCCCGTTTTTTATCGGTTAGAGTTTGGGTTAAGAGGTGAAAGGGATTGGTGGATCGGAAGAACAGCCCCCCCCCGACACCATTCTCAACCAATACCGACTGATAGCCGTGGAAAAGGCAGGCGGAGATGGGGAGGAAATAAAAATGCAAATTAAGAAAGAAAAAAGCCGAACCCGAACCCATACAAACTACCAACGGAACCCCCTCATTCCACTCCACTGAACTTGTCTTTCAGGTGTTCAGAATCAAAGTGGAGGGGTCCGCAAGTTGCTTTTCCCTCTCCGTTTTATGGTTACCAGACATTTTATTGCTTTTAATTTCAACTCCCCGGAGGGCCCTGCTCGTGAATGATTCATTTTCGTTATGTAGATATTCCATGGAAACGGGAGCTTGGAGCGGCGTTTTTCCTGAATAATTCTACTAAACAATAATAAAACGGTCAGCGCAGCTTGAAAACACCGAGGTTTCTGAGGTGCAATTTATAACTACCTTTAGAATACCTAGTCTGAATAAAAAATAATAAGGCATCGAGACGGATGGAAGCTTGAGAATCAAACGTGCAAATAAGCCATTTGAATAATGTATTTAATTTTCTGTGCCTTTCAAGATGTATTTTCTATAACTAGCTGTTTATAAACAAACTAATTCACAGTAACAATTTGTATGGTCTCAGAAGACGATGGCTCACGATGAAAATTTTTCGAATCAACTCACTGCGAGCTCAATTTTCCACTCAATTGAGAGCCCAATTTTTGATTCTGCTGAGTTGGAAGTTCAATTTTTGATATTTTACCACGTTGGTAGTCCCTGTCAGTAGGTTAGCTTTTTCAAATTCAGTTGGTTAGTTAATCGAAAAAATGTAGTTATTTCGTTTGATGTATTTTTGTGTTTCGTGTTTTGCAGGAATATACCCAGGCGAATTCGAGGGCGAAGAGGATACCCCAAACGAGTTATACGCAGGCGATATGATGGAATAGGTCGTTATTATTTTCTCGATTAGTTCGACAGCATGCGCCTAGTCACCTGTGAAAGTCGTATATGTAAGTAAATCAGTCAAATGTATGTCATTTGTTCCTTGTAATCTCGTCATATCGGTCTTTATGAGGTTCTTGTTGTTGAGTCGTGTACAGTTAGTTGTATTCTCTTATGAAGTGGTTGTGTTTCTTGTTAGGTGTTCGTTAGTTGTTTAATAAAAGATGTTAATAGTAATAATGAACAATGATGTCAGTAAATAAGGAAAATAATAAAAACGGCGAAATAGTAGTGGATGTGATTAGTAATATACAAAGACATAGGCTAAGGAGTAACATATTTTGGTGATTTATTTATTTATTGTACACAAATCTTATGACGGTATGTTCCATGGCGTATATGAGTTTGTAAGACTAAATGATTCAACCATCCTTTGTCATAATAAACTCGTCTATCTATCTATCTATCTAGTTCGTCATTAACACCGGGAAGAAACTGACTGGTTGACCAGGGAGTTGGACAAGGGTGCTGCTTGTCACTTGCTCTCTTCAACCTATATTGACGATATTCTCCGGCTGCATCCACATGGCCCTCCGTTACACACAGTTCTGTTTGCAGAGTCTGAGGACAACTTGTAGACGGCAGTACACTGCTTGAGTCGAGTCTGCGAGTGTTATGATTTGCGGATTTCCTGCAGCAAAACCAAAGTCACGGCATTCTGTAGGGCATTCTGTTTTTGTGGGTTTCTGTTGGGCTTCTGGGTTCTCCCCAGTCCGCTCCAAAATTTTGCCGAACAAAAAGACCATTAGAAAAGTATCCCACTCCACATTTCTTGGATGTGATGTGAGCCATGATCGAGACAATGACATCGGCACCAAGCTGGGGAGAGTTCAGCGAATATGCGGCGCTTTTACAACAATCTTGGATAGAAAGTTCACAAGGAAACTGTGACGGTACATGGGAATCCCGTCCATACTGGATCCGGGCTCTTCCCAATCTTTTCGACACGCGGCTGAAGGGGCGGTCGATTCGCAAAAACGAATTGTCAACTCCTGGAGGCAATGCGTTGTACCAGTGTCTGCAGGGACAGCTGTCACACTGCCTTCCTACCTGTCTTGAGAATGGAGAGGGGGAAACTACGCTGTATTAGCGGCGAAGTTAAACCCCTCATCCATTAAAAAACAGAGCTGAAATTGTACAACGCCATGGCTCCATACGTATGGCAGTGAATCATGGATCCTCACCCAGCGAGGTGAACAACGTTTTCTAGCGGCAGAAATGAAATTCTTGCTAAGGGTAAAAGGATGCAGCTTGAGGGACGGGATTCGTAGTGAGCACATCCGAGAGGAACTTTGCATTTTCTCCACGAGGGTAAGAATCCTGAGCCGCAGAGGTCGGTGGCTCCAGCACACGGACGGCATGGAGGATTCTCGCCTAGTCAACCAAGCGCTGCAGTACAGGTGGACGCCGAGCCGGTGGAAGACCAAGAAGACAATGGCTGACGTGAAGACGGAACAGGCTGCAAGCCTAATCTTGTAAAGTGACGAAGAAGATGTGGTTATTTCAACTCTAGGGACAAGCGGTGAATAGTACAAAGCAGTACAAAGCACAGCACTCCATAGCACTCGTAAGGGCTACACAACGGTTTCTTATATTACACAATGGTTTATTATTTGCCTTATGCTTCATGAATAACTAAAAATAATTAACGATTCGATCTAGTAGAGCTTTCCTGGAGGAAGCTCGAGGGTATTGACCACAGAAAACAGTGATCTATGCAGATGGGGCATCTATAAATGTAAATAATAAACCGTTGTGTAATAATTTTCGCAGCGTTTTTATTCAATTTTCGGGTTCTACATACTTCGAAACGGAACCCGTCAAATTTTGAGGGGGGTATTTATTTATTTATTTATTTTTTTCATGCTCGATTCCAAAGGTTCATAATTGAAAATATTAAACCAATAGATAGATGAGGGTGGACCTTCCTCGGATTGTATTTCGTGAGATAGTAGGTAACTTGGTATTCTACAATTCTATCAATCTGATAATAGCCCTGCGCTACTTTAAAACTGATCTTGTCCAAGTGATGTCAATATATTTAATGTGGGCAGGGCAGTAGGACGAAAAGCCCCAGCATGAAATGACAGTTACTTTTTTTTAACATTAATTTACTATAATTTAAACATTAATTTATCTGAATTCAATTCAGGATTGAGGAATGACCAGCCTAGTCTTGTTTCTGATGTTTTTTAATTCCCAAACGTTTCTACCCAGGATCTGGGTCCTATTCATGTGGATTTGTGGTCCAAAGGTTAGTATGATAAGTGGATAGGTGTTAATTCCAAGTTGTGTTACTGACCAGAGGTAAAAAACGAATTCGTTTTTCACCTCTATTCCAAGTTATTGAGGATTACGAATTTTCAATTCGTTTTTTTCCACTGGTCAGTAACACAACTAGGAATTAACACCTATCCACTTATCATACTTACCTTTGGACCACAAATCCACATGAATAGGACCCACATCCTGGGTAGAAACGTTGTGGGAATTGGAAAACATCAGAAACAAGGCTAGACTGGCCATTCAATCCTGAATTGTGATCATCAACCTAGTCATCAGAATCAATTTATATACCTGAATGTGTAAGTGTATTATGTAGCTTCGAACTTTATTGGAACGAGTAGCTATAGGCCTTTCAGGCAAAGATTGATGATGGATCATCGCTAATTGATCGAATTGATTAATGTGGCCCTTATCGAATGGAATAATGGTGTGAAGCCCTCACAGCTGCTCGAGTGTTATTCGTACAGTATGTCCATTACGTGGGATCCTGAAGTGGTTTGGGGGCCTGGTTCGGTACGGATCAACTAACAGATAACAGCGAGGCCTTTCCATAATATTTTGATATAAATATAACGGGCATAAATCCGACAATCAGAATGGGATGATAACCTGTATGTAAATTCGAGCTGAATTACCGAAATGTAACCGACCCGGTCTGTCAATGCCGTCATTGGTCAACGACGACGTTGTTTTAATGGAAGCCTATGCTCATGACAATATATGCATCCCATGTTGGTCAATTATTGTGGGCCGAATAGCAGGATTGGGATGTCACAACGCGTCATAATCATTTCATTCGCCTGGTTTATGGTCCCTGCCATGCATTGCCCAAACCCCCTCTTCGATCACCGAAGGCAGTTAGGTGATTATCCACAATGGCCCCCAAAACTGTTTCATTCAATTTTCAAGAATGAACCCAATTCAGGGGATCGCTTACTCCTTGGAAGTATGAACAGCATTACTCGATTCTTGTTTGTTCTTTTGCCCTCTTGGGAGTTGCGAATCAAACCGACCAACTCAATTATCGAGGAGATGTTTTCTTATCAATAATTTCGCCTTCTGTACAGAACTTCATAAACAACTTTGCCCGCGTGGCGAGCAGCAGACAGGTACTGCTTATGAAATCGATAAGTTGGGGATGGCCCCATCAATCGAGTTCTACGCATGCTTTCGGAGGGAATCCTTGTATTTCAAGGATTTATGCAGGAATCGAACACATTTCGTGTCCACCAAAATTGAAATTCCCACTCACATTCTGCGCAACAGATATCGAAGAATTGTGTCTGTGATTCATGCAAACAAGTTCCGAAGACATCAGTGAGCTGGAGCAGTGGCTCGGTTGCATTACCGAGCAGACTGTAGGAGCGTTTTTGTTGAACTAGGTATTTTGACTCTCCCAGCCCAATATATTTTAAATTGTTTAATCTATGTGGCAAAGCACCCCCATAAATTTCCAAAGCCGACTCATACATATAATACAAGAAATGCCGACAAAACAGCTTTACATCGTGCAATCTGAGAGTAGCTCGTAACTCGTCTGGTTGGTGGTGCCATAATTTTTTCAACGAGCTTCCTGAGTCAGTAAAGGGTACTAAGGTATTATACGGAAGCCACTAGCTTCCACCACGCTGCGGCGGCGTAATTAGGATTAGTGTTAGGCGGAGGGAAGTATGAATCACCGGACATCTTCCGATTCATTATTATCAAGGATAGTGTTGGTAAGGTGTTTACAAACCTCAATCCTAATTACACCGCCGCAGCGCGGTGGAAACTAGTGGCCTCCGTTTAATACCTTAGTACCCAGTATAGAAAACCAGTAGTAGTATTAAACCCTTCAGAAAATTTTGTAAAAATAAACTCCTTTCCATGGCTCCATATGACTTCGATGAGTATTTTGATAAAATTAGGGTGGCATGAACCTGAAAACACTGTGATATCTATTATTTAATGACCCGTACCTGACAGTGATTTTTTATAAGAGTACTCTGATCAGCTGTGCTAATATATTACTATTTTAGTTGGTTTTTGTCTTGACATTTTTCTCTGATAATGCAACGTGATGTTAGCATTTAGGTACTTTAGAGTTTTAACTAGTCTTTGTTGTTTATGTAGATGGTGATATGATTGCTTATTCATCGGAAATTTTTGTATGGTGGAATTTGTTACCTAATGTTTATTGCTGTTTTGGTTTATTATTTTCAATAATGAACCATTGGAATCGAGCATGAAAAAAAAAATTCTTACCCCCCCTCAAAATTTGATGGTTTACGTTTCAAGGTATGTAGAATCCAAAACTGCAATAAAAATATTTCTGTCTGTCCGCCGTACGCCGTACGCCGTACGGGCCACTTTTCTTAGTTACCATGAAAAAAAAATTGATGAAATTCGGGTTATAGGTTCCGTTCGGCGTCTAGTTGGTCCTCGAAGCTCGACGTTACTGTGAGTCATCTCTAAGGGGTTCAAAATAGGGGTTGAAATTTTCAAAACGCCTATACAATTTTTTTACGTAAATATTTTTACGGTTTTAAATAGTTCTTGAACTTGCAAGTTTTTTAAGACCATCCGGAGCATCGTACGTCCAGCCGTTCGTTCACAGTAAGGCCCCGAAGTTTGCACCGACAGGCATTTTCGACTCCAGTGTGAATGAAATTGTATACAATTCAAACCAAATCTCGTAACCAGAGACGCGCCCACAATAGGAATTTGTGAATACGGCCAATCATTGGTAGGGATCACCTGATTATATTGGCGGAGTATGAAGTCGAGTTGGTTGTTCTGTGATATTATTTAATTTGGAAAATGTGGCTCTTTTGGAGTTTGTTGGTAGGTAGTGAAACTTGAACAAACGTTGAAGTATTATTGATGGGTAAATTATTACTACGGTAAATCATTACTCAACGGTAAATTATTACACAACGGTTCATTATACCATCTACGTAGAAGGGGCTGGAGTTTGTTGGTAGGTACTTTTGCAACTTTTTTCACTCCTCATCAACAATTTCTTTTCAGAACTTCATTATGTGTGTTTCTTTTTGTTAGGTACTGTTTGTCATCGGCAGAACTATTTTAGCAACATTTAACTCGTGATTTAGGTAGGTACCTAGTAACGAGTACGGGGTTAGGTACTAACCTACGGAGGGTCTGCGATCTACATAATATGTATAGAATAGTACATATCATATTATATAGACGGGTTATCTATACATAGAGCTGTGATCTGTAACACAAGGGTATTCTATACAAAATAATAAACCGTTGTGCAGGGATTTGCAGCGTTTTTTTCTTGTTGACGCCACTTAGTTCCTTGCTAGTGTGCCTACCTGCCTGAACGTGTGCCGCATTGCTTAAATTCTTATACTGTTTTTCTCTCTAATACAGTTTTGTAAGTTTGCACTTGACAATTGTCCATGCACTCTGTGTTTTCGACAAATAAAGCAAATGTATAATTGGTCCTCAGGTGGTCTTGCATTAATTTCATCAAATGGACTGTACACATGAACGCTGTTGTAACTTGGGTTCTATTCAACGTTTGTAGTTGATTCATCACTAATTCACTGAGCGAAGGCCATTCAAATGAGATGCTTCGGCAGAGCCAAAAGAATTTGTGACTGAAGTAGACCTGCTCTTATGCACACTTGGACTCTAATTTAAGCAGACCTCGTTCGATCTAGCCGGAGTCTGATAGGAGGTGGATGGTTTCTTTACGGGTAAGAGCTGTTCATTGGTTATATATTGCGGAGTTGACATTGTGAGGAGGCTACACAGCCCACCACCCTGGATGACTTAAGACCAAGCACCTCTCTTAGCACCCCGCACCTACTTGCAGTACTACTCAACTTCCTGCACACACTGACATCAGTTGTTATCAGCGCCAATCATCAGAATACATCATAAAATTATATTACAGCGTTCAAGAATCAGTATAGCAGAAAACTCTCTTTCATTGGATTGAGACGAGACTCGAAACAGTACATCGTTCTTCAAACAAATTCTATCCATCCAATAACACAAATATCCAGGGCTGCTAACCAGAGAACTACAATGAAGGTTTTCAACTGTTTGACCCGATATAACAGGCGCTGCTACCCAAGTCACAGAGATAGTAAATCTCAATGCAACAGACTAATCGGACTGAGAATGTTTGCTTGAAATGCCTATAAATCCCCGGACAATGTCTGAATAATTACTGCCCACTGCATTTCAGTATTAGCAATGAGGGGAAGGCAGGCGAATGTGGAGAGAAGGGCATTGTTTCGGAGCGAAATATGGCAGAACTCCGGCTGCTGGTGAATGAAATGATTGGTATCTCCAATCCCAGTTAACTATTAACATTTAATATCTACGGTTTCAACTCTACAATAATATCCGAGCACAATAACACATAATAATGAATCATACAATAATGCTTATCAAAACCTATAATGCTCACAGATGATTGATGATCACTATCAGTCACCAGGAAATGTAAAGCTTTTTTTTTGGTTCATTATTTTCAATAATGAACCTTTGGAATCGAGCACGGAAAAAAATTTTAATACCCCCTCAAAATTTGATGGTTTCCGTTTCAAGGTATGTAGAATACGAAAATGCAATAAAACAATTTCTGTCTGTCCGCCGTACTTCGCACTTTTCTTAGTTACCATGAACCGAAATTAATGAAATTTGGTTTGTAGGGTCCCTTTTGGGGTCTAATTGGTCCTCGAAGCTCGACGTTACTGTCAGTCGTTTCTAAGGGGTGAAGAATAGGGGTTGCAATTTTCAGAACGCCGTAGCTCGAAAACTTTCGATAGAAGGGTATGGTTTTTTTACGTTATTAAATTTGTCTTGAGCTACATAATTTTTTGAGACCATCCGGAGCATTGTACGACCAGCCGTTCGTTTGCACCGAAAAGCTTCGTCAACATGATCTTGAATCAAACGGTATAAATCCGGCCCAAATATCATTGCTAGGGATCACCTGACTATAATCGCGGATGGCTGTATGAAGTCGAGTTGGATGTTTTGTGACATTATTTCATTTGAATAATGATGGATCTTTTTGATTTTGTTGATAGGTACTTTTGCAACTTGAAAAAAACTTTGAAGTATTATTGGGTGAATTATTACACAACGGTAAATTATTACACAGTGGCAGATTACTACACAACGGTTTATTATACTATCTACGCAGAAGTGGCATCTATATAGGTAAATAATGAACCGATGTGTATTAATTCGCAGCGTTTTTAAAAAATAGCCCTAATGGCCAGAGATTAGATCAGAAAAGGGCCAATAGGGGAAAGTTTCTCCGAGGTTTCGATATTTGGTGCCATATTTTTGGAGTCGATGAACAGGAATCTGAATTTTGCTGCATCCGAATTTGACCAAAAATATGTTTTGTTTTTTTCTTCTTAGAAAAACAAAAACACATGGAAATGTTGGTACTTTTTACGTTCAATACACAATTGAAATAGACAAAATGACCAATGTTTCGAAATGAAGTTGTTCTACGACCAACCGCTCAGCCACTAGAGCGCGCTGAAAAATCTCAAATAAAGAACAGAAAGTGCAAAAAGAGCAAATTTTGACTTTTCGTCCAATTTATTTTGAAACTATAATCTTCCGTCATGACTGCGTATGTGATTCAAGGTCATGAAATACATGTACAAGTACATAAAGTACGTGAAAAATCTATTATTTAAAACCTGAAGGCAGGTTTAAGTAAAAGAAAGGTCGGTACTGTAATGTAAAGTAGTAAGTAACGAAAAGACAAAAGGTATGAGATACGTGTTGTTAGTGGAAAAGTGACATTTGTAATTACTTATTTATACATAAAAGATGTCTGAACTATGACTGTAATACGTAAAAGAAATAGTCGGCCGGAGTGATTCGAGCTTTATTAGAAACAAGGAAACAACCGGAACATAGGTCATATCTCTTAGATATGAGGACGAAGTTGAATTTTGATAATAAATGTTAACATAAAAAACCCAACACTTCCCAGACGGGTCGTCACAGCCTTAGTGGCCCACTAATGATCTTAGCCTTTTCTCATGTTTTTGTTATTCTATAAAGATTTTGTTATTAAATAAAGAATTGAATTATTTTCAATTATAACTAGCATTTTCTCCAACCAACATTAAACCGGTATAATAAAATTTAACAGCGGATACGGGAGTCATCAGCGTCATTATCATCTGAGCTTGGTAAAGGTTTCGCTTCATCATCGCGGACTGACGAGCCGCGGGATATAACAACTGTGCACGCAACCTCGACGCCGCATCTAAATTTGATTGAATCGGGGCATTTCCCAACTGCAAATACAGATTTGATCCTTTCATCGGGAGATCCCGTCTGGTTCACGTGAAAAGGGTTGAAATTGCCGGTAGGAAATGCCGGAACGGGATTGAGGGATGGGGGAAGGGGCGGGCTGTCATTTGCGAAGTGAATTTCCCATAGGCTTAATCCTCAGTTCCATTTGATTCTATTTTCGTTCTAATTTGAGTCTTATTCACTCCCGCTTCGGCAACCCCTGATTTCGTTTTCCATTTCCTCCCCCTGGAAGCTCTCAGCTGGCAGTTCCCCGCGGATTCCACTCGGCTTCTTCCAGTATCATGAGCTCCAGGTTCCGTAACGTGTTGAAAGAGGGTGTGCCAATAGTACCGTGTTAGTGAGGCTCTCTAACCCAATATCTACCGTATTCGTGGTATTGGGTTCGAATTGCTTATAATTTATTCTTAATTTACGAATTTATGAGCAGATCCTATAAATTACAAAAACACTGCAAATCAGAAAACTTTATTATTTACAAACATTATTATTTACCAGTGTAGATAATTATTTAACTTTATTATTATTTCACTGTATGATAATTATTTAATTTTATTATTATTATTTACTTTTTATTCATTATTATCCATTATTATTATTTACCTTTTATTTATTACCATTTTATCAATTTTTATTACTTTTATTATTTATTATTTACCTTTTATTTTTTATTATTATTATTGTTAACCTTTATTATTAGTATACGGATTATTAACACGTTATTATTTACCTGTAACGGTGCCCCTTCGGCGTAGATCACTGTTTTCTGTGGTCAATACCGACCCTCGTGCTTTCCACAAGAGTCCTACATAAATCGAGTACTAGAGCTAGCCAGGCAATCAAATTTCATAAATATCCGGGGGAATCAAGAATGCCATCATTAACTATTTGTTGTTATTCATGAAGCATAACGTTTGTTCAATATTGTGAACTGATTCCAAAATAACCATCATTCTTCAAATAACGAAATAATAATATCACGTAACTACCAAGTTGATTTCATACAGCCATGAGTAATTTATAATCAGGTGTTCCCTAGCAACGATAATCTGGGCCGGATTTATACCGTTTCATTCACGATCACGTGGTCGAAGCTTTTCGGTGCAAACGAACAGCTGGTCGTAAAATGCTCCGGGTTGTCTAAAAAAATTCTTTAGTTCGAGATCAATTTAAAAACGTAAAAAAAAACATACCCTTCTATTGAAAGTTTTCGAGCTACAGCGTTCGGGAAATTGCAACCCTTATTTTTCACCCCTTAGAAATGACTGACAATATCGCCGAGCCTCGCGGACCAACTAGACCCCAGACAGGACCTAGAAACCAAATTTCATTAATTTTCGTTCATGTTAACTAAGGAAAGTGCCAAGTACGGGAGATAGACCCTTACCCAGATATTTGGGTATTTACTCGTATATTCAAGAGGATAAATAAGGACTAACAATTAGTAAATTATTTATTATTATACATTTGATAATAAAATAGATCACTATAGGTTCGTTCGGACAGACAGCCCAGGACCGTTCCGGACCGTTCTATTCAAGCCCAGCCCCTATTTGTGCGTTCAGACAGCGCCAGAATCGGTCCTGGATCGAGTGTTCGGACAGACAGCCCAGGACCGTTCGGGACTTGTTAAGTATAGCCGTCCTGGATTTTTTCGAGGACTTGATCCTGCACGCGCGCACTCGATGCTTCTATCTTCAGCTTATATGGATGTTACAATGCTTCTGGTTATTCGTTCAGAATCAACAACGTGCGTTCGGACGGACCTAGTTCTGTGCTCATTCCTGGACAGTTGTATCCCCTCTTTTTCAGAACGCTGTTCCATCCTGGAAAGGTCCAGGAGTGTGTGTCCGAACAAACCTTATATTATTTCTTCTCTTCTTCCGGTGCCATGCACAAAAACCATGCGTCGGCGACGAGCTCAAAATGCCGCCTGAAGCGTCCTCTCCTGGCAGCCCGGCACAGTGCTCCAAAGCTCGACACTCCTGTCCAAGCTCTAATATTCCTCAGCCAGGAAAGCTGCTTCCGGCCCACTCCCCTCTTCCCATCAATCTTGTAACAGTGTGGGCTGTTCTCGATACATTTTTTCTTCCAGTGGAGACGGGATCGGTTTGAGGAAGCCTAATCGATATCCTTTCTTAACCGGTGGTCTAGGAGGGGGACTCTCGAGGGTCCACCCCACTGTTACACTCTGTCACAATCTTACCCTTCAAAATAAGACGGGAAATCACATATCTAGGCCCTCGAAGTATGCGGCCCAGGTAGGCAACCTTCCGCTTCTTGGTTATATCAAACAGCTCACGGTTGATGCCCGTCCTGGAGAGAACCTCCTCATTGCGAACCCTATCCACCCCTGAGATCCGAAACATTCTGCGCAACACCCTCATTTCAAAAGCTTCCAACTTATTCAGAGAGTCTGCTTTAACTGTACACGTCTCTACTCCTTAGAGGAGAACTGACCACACGTAACACTTCACCAACCTGTAGCGTACCTATCTCAAAAGAGAGGTGCTCATCACACAGCGAAGTTCGAAGCTTGAGAAAACTCAGTCTAGCCTGTGCTATCCAACCGGAAAATTATTTATTTATTTTTAATCTGCTGTGTCCAACATGTATTAGTTTTCAATTAATTTACATCATATTTCTTGTTTATGTTGCCAATAAAATCTTGAATCTTGAATCTTGAATCTTGAATCTTGAAGGTCCGATTGAGGAAAAATTATTAGGAAGCTCATAATTAGCTATTTATTCGGCGAGGAGCACGCCGCTCAATGCATTTTCAGTGGGAAAGGGGCTGGGAGCTCGGTTCTCTAGAATGAGTCATCACCGCCGATGTCCGGCCTTGGTCTCGTACCGAATTTTCACCTGAGGATCCCACTTCTCATTCGCCTTAGTTTCAAGGTACCTGAATGATGACACCCTATCGATTCTCTGGCCGTCAAGCATTAATCCAGCACCAAGGTGTGAATCCCTACGACCACCGTGAACTTGGTCTTGCGTATATTGATCCTCAGTTCGGCAGTAATTTCCATGTGTTCAGTCTATCGAGAATGGCTTGCAGGTCTTGGCAGCTAATTCAATGAGCACGATGTCGTCTGCATATCTTGAATCATTTACGGGGACACCGTCAACCTTATATTATTTGGGTATTTATATTCAAAAGCATAAATTAGAAGGACGGAAGAGATTGTTCATGAATCGGGACCGTGCAGGGGCCTATTCACTAAGCCAAAGAGACATCTCTTTTCGGTCAGACTCCCTCTTTTGACAAAAAGATTTTTGTAGTATCCATGACAGGGTTATTCAGTAAATTCTAAAAAAGAGAGTTGGCGGCCATCTTGGCATGTTCGATCTCTTTCAGACAGACACCTAATTAGGGGTCTTTTATCGAAAGAGAGTCTTTTTCTCGTTTGTTTGATAGTGATATCGCGTACCATCCTTCGTTCATCCGCTATCGCGTACCATCCTTCGTTCATCCGCTACCTTTCTGGTAATTTTGATGTATGTTTTTTCAACTCTTAAAGGTAAGTCGATTGTTCACTAAAAATATATAAATATTATTGATTAATGAGTAAAAACGTATAAGTACGGGTTCAGAGCTATTCAGTAATATAGACGAACCGGGAGACACTGGAAGGGACTGCCTCCCGAGGGAGACTCCCTGGAGATTTTCAAAATAGATGATCTCTTTTCACTATATCTTTTAATGAATAGGGCCCCTCCTGGTTCGTGAGTATCCTCATACCGCACTATTTTAGAAGGCTGATCCGACGAATGATGGAAGGCAGTACTCGTACATTAATTTCGCGTTCAACGATCTTATCTTACCTGACATATAATTCCCCTGTGGCACCCAACCAGTGGTTTCCCCCGAGTTTTCTTTGGAATCTTGCGCTAGTCCAGCCGTTCTCATCTCAGATATCACTCTATTGCCCAAATGCCCGTTCAGCGTTTCCAGCAGCGTTGACCCCCCCACCCTGGTACTCCCTCCCACTCTTGGTCACTACAGATCAAGCCTCAAAAACAGAAAAAACCCAGTGACAGTTGCAATTTGGAAGAGGAAAACTGGACCAAAAAAAAGGAAGACAAACGGCTGGTGAGAATGAGCGATCGCACAATGGCTCAACAGATTAAACGGTGGAAAAAAGACCCACTCTGCTCTCGCCCCCATTTTTCCTCGGTGCCGAAGCTTCAAGTATTGGAATCGAGAAGCGTTTTCACGTAGTGTTGTTTAGAAGGGCGAATGAGTTTCCAGCCTCGAGTGATCGGCGAAACCTTTCGGATTTTTTCCCCCTTTTTTTAATCGCAAACCCAATTATCTGCCTCCCAAAGACAACTCTAAAACCTGTTTTGCTTCAGAACTGAAGTACACTTTCGGGAGGCGGGGAACGGGGGTCTTCCAATTTCGACATTACAACTTGTGGTGATGCGGTTTCAATGGAGTTTTCGAGATTATTAGGCGGGATACTGTAGGTACATGTTCTAGTGGATGGGAAATAAGACAAAAAGCAAGCAGATCAGTTGCGGCCAGCAGACTGAGGAGGCAAAAGAGGAAAAGATGTAGTTACCGCAGTTTGGGGGTCAGGCTGTCATCAAGACAGGTGATATTTACAATACGGTTTCAAATACATTTCATTCTTAAGCTAATCTGCTTATTTACATCCTGCCTGTAAGTTTTAACTGAAAAACATTGGGGAGGCTCTAACTTCAAGTCTTGTGGCATTCGTCAGTGTATATAATTTGAGAAATCAAACCTCTGAATGATTTGCTGGACTTCACGTTGAGGATATATATTATACTGATTGGTCGGTCAACATTTGCTGTATATAACTTCCATAAACCACACTCCGACAATGTGGCCATGAACAAATAATTCTGAATCCTGGGACTTGACGTCGGGGTGAAATATGGGTCCACATGGTAGACCATCAAAAGCTGCCAAGACGACAGCGCCACGGCGCTGTCAGTTATATCTTCTTATTATAACTGTGGTGATATGATAAGAGATATAGTGGTGAGGTTTGGGTATGAGAGTTAGTGAGATGGATGAGAAGGTGATGAGCTACCGTTTGAAAGGTTAACACCTATGGCGAAGCCAGGGAGGTTACCACCACTAGAAATGCTGGAGGTTTTGCCCAGTGGTAGCCACCT
Source organism: Leptopterna dolabrata (assembly GCA_954871275.1). Taxonomy (NCBI): domain Eukaryota; kingdom Metazoa; phylum Arthropoda; class Insecta; order Hemiptera; family Miridae; genus Leptopterna; species Leptopterna dolabrata. The sequence goes on from OX940979.1 coordinate 42,664,023, forward strand.
TGGTCGGTTGTCACCAGACCGGTTCCACCATACTGAGATATTTTTGGTTATAAAGGTAAGGAGGCGTGAGGAGAGAGAGAGAAGTCACCGACTTGAGGTTTGAGCGTAGAATGAAGAAACGGGTGAGAATAGCGGGTTTTTATAAGACCCTTTCCACCCTCCCACAGTCCCTTGACATTTGTTGCCGACCATTGAGGGATGGTAGGAAGGAGAAGGGTTTGCCTGCAGTTGGTCACGTATGCCTCTTCATTCGTTAAGTTTATTTGTGCAATCTTAATATGAGGTAAGGAAGTGATGTTCTGGGAGGATATCTCGACAATAACACTGGGGTTCCTGGACTTGAAATTTGGTGGGTCCTTTCAGAATTTCATTTTTATTTTCGGTCTTACGGCTTGAAATCCAATTATCTTGTACAAGTTAGAATACACCCAAATCTCAGGTTAGGCATCTGGTCAGTCGACCCAGTAACTTATTTATTTGCCCTTTGATGGCTACACTGACACATCGTATTTGTTACGTCGTGTCATTTTTACAGGTAATTACAAACGAACAAGTATGTAACCGTTCTTCACCACATTACTGATGACGAAATTTCGACGATACGTTAATATTCTATTCGACGAGACAAAGCCTTCAGTCACATCTCTTGGCTGGAGAGCCGAAAAGTGAATGTCAGAGCTAATTACATACGCGATAATGCGCCGTATCAAAAGGACGAAGGGCTGAGAGAAACGCTTTGTTATTACCCCCCTCATCAAACCTCGGCCATGTTATCGGGCTAACATCAAAAAGTATCCAATCCCCCATTCTATAATAAGGGCGATTGAAGTTTTAACGCGGGAAACGTGCCACACGGCGTCGGAGATAAGCTTAGGATCAGCTAGCTCCCGCCACGGCAGGTGCGGCGAGCACGTGTCGATTTTTCAGAGCTATCGGAAATAGGTCGATGAGGTAAGCCCCCAGGCAGGAACATGCTTTGGAGGGTTATCCACTCCACGTTGCCACTGTAACCCCGAGCGCCACATGTTGCCAGGCTTTTTTTTTTCCTTCCACTTTCATCTCCCTCCCGATGGATTTCCATTGTATCCAACATCCTTTGGTTGTCTTTACGGTTTAGAGGCCCTAAACGGCCTTCACCGCCTTCCCTTCAGCCAGTTTCGTCGGATGTTCATGGAAAAACTATGGAAAATTTGCCCTCTTCATCGAACTATAATTGACCCCTGGACTCAAGCTTCTGTAATTAAATTCTATATCCAACAGAGCAGTAATGTTGAACGCTGGGTGAGATGTGCTTTATAACAGGCCTAATGATTAGGAAATGAATTTCAAAATTCCCAATTTTGCTGTACATTTACACTCAATCAATTGAAAAAAGAACCCCCAAAATCGTGTTGAATATTGCGGCCTAGACATGAGCCGGATTTCGACAAACTTAAGAGTTGTGCGAGTGGGTGTAGGTTTCAACGCACCGAGTAACGTACCTTTGAAATTGGACGGCAGGACACTGAAAGTGCAGTGGATGGTTATAGAGGGGGCTGATCCGGGAAACCAGAGGATGTGAGTTCATACCCCCCTAGGGCCTGAAAATTGTCTGCATTTTTTAAATTCGCTGTAATCCGAGTTTCAAATAAAAATGCTTTACCAGACCTAAACTGTTATTAATGAACCACGCTATCAATGAGGCATCAACTTCCACTGTATTTCTGCCCTCATATTTCTTCTATGCAAATAGTGAGTGTCATTTTACTCACGTTTTAAATAGTCGCTCCATTTCTCTCAGCTCGCATTAGTTTACGGCTCGATTCTTCGATAGACTAACTTACTCCGACAAACCTTTTCTCATATTAAATTTCCACCACGTACTTAGTCTTTCGCTGTGAGCTATGCCTGATGATCAGTCGCAGTTACGATTATTATGCACCACTGGTACCCAGTCTTAACATAATAATCGATCCTAAACATAATAATGCACCTAGCTCAGCAGTTTTATCATCTGATGTTTTAAAGCGTGAAACCAAAATATTATTTCATTTTGGATACAAGTTCAACAAACCAATCTTTTCAGCAAGTTCTCCCTGGATTTGTTAAAAAAGGAGGAATTAGTCAACTTTCCAATAGCGTTAGATAATCGTGTTTCTCATAATCTGGTTCTTCATCAAAAAAGGTAGGTAGGTACCTTAGTATTTTCTGAACTTCGTTTTGTAAAATAGTGGAATTTCAAAGTGCCGTGGTAAGGGCTAAGAGCCTCAGCAAAGAATCATGTAAGTATACTCTCATGATCTCAATTAGGTTGTCTGACTCCATTATATTCTACGCTTTAGCGGTTATTCCACTGATTATATAATCATGAAATCAATTCATCGTATCGCTAATGTTTCCTAAATACATTCATCGTGACTCTGTATCACATCATTTGAGTACTATAATCAATATCTCAGGTTGCTATCGAATTATATATTGCAACATTCAAGAGTAAAACACTACTAGTGCATAGAATATTATTCACGGTATCAATATTCATAGAATTCACTTCACTATTCCCGTATCACCTGTAAAAGCCACCCAACGGGAATACCCTCCCATGGGTCTTAAAAATGTAATTTTACTGTTTTGAATGAAAGCAGATTGCACCCTGAAAATTTTGGCACCAATCGCACTATCCTACAATAGTGATGATTTTTAAAAGTTTCGTGCACTAGTGACGTCACACCCCATGAAACTTAAAAAATGGAATAAAAACTACTTATCGTAGGAAAGTGCGATTGGTGTCAAAATTCTCAGGATGGAATCTACTTTCATTCTAAAGGAACTGAATGCGTGGGTATTACCCGTCCATATCATTGATAATGAAATCTTAGAATTTTCTATTTATTCATGCCAGGCGTTTCAGACTCCGATACAAACTGAACATGATAATTTAGAGATAACAGTTACCTAGGACTCGATCGGCCCTGGAAGGATACGGGAGGTTGTCTTTGACTTCGAGCGCCGGCGGCCGCTGGGGCCTGTCACCCTCGACACTCTCTTCGTTCGAGTTCCAGTAGACTGTGGCTATGCTCGCCAAACACTTGAGTTTGAGATCGCCTTTCCTGAAGTGGCGTCGCTCGACCCGGAACTCGAGCCCGAGCGTCGTCACGGCCAACCCAGCGACGTCCTTCTTCGTGTGTGGTCCTCTAAGATGACTAGAGTTCGCCTGAAAAACAAAACGCGCCGTGAGGATTTCTAGTCACACTTGGATACGACGGATTTTCAATTTTGCTCGTGTGTTAAAACTTAGGTTGTAATCCTCAAAGATGCCACTTGAGAGAGACCCGCATAGCCTGCTCTATGCGATGCCTGTCGGAACGTGACAAAGGGCTACGGTGGCTAGACTATGTGCAGGAGGAACCACCCTGGGATGCATGGGACCAGGGGATGGATAAGCACGGCTAAGGGTCAAAAGGAATTGCGAACTGGCTGTCCTGATCCTTCAAGAACCACAGGGTAAGTAAGTGAGTGACGTAAGTATCGCGAGCTGGTGTGCGGTGCTCACGACACGGAGGATGAGAGTTATATGAAATATGGTGAGGGGTTGGATGAAGGCGGATGAAGATGGATGAAGAAGGATGTGCTCCGAGGGAGTCTTTTGCACTAACGCCCCGCGGTTTTCATAACAGCAGGCGCACTTTTGGAGGGAAAGTTAGCTCCCCGCGGTTTTCACCACAACAGGACTCTGGGATGTGGGTGCTAGTACCCCGTGGTTTTCACCGCAGCAGGGGGGCTCTTCCCGGTTTTCACCAAATCAGGTACTATAGAGGAGAGGAAGATGTCCCACGGTTTTCCCCACAGCAGACATCAGGAAGATGGAGGTTAGCACCCTGCGGTTTTTACCACAGCAGGTGCCAGAGGAGAAGGAGGTATCCCGCGGTTTTCACCACAGCAGATACCAGGAAAGAGGAGGGCACCCCGTGGTTTTCACCACAGCGAGTGCATGGAAAGATAAGAGAGAGGGGGAGAGAGAGAAAGGGTCGAGAGAGAAGTGGTAAGTCGAGGGTCAGTTGGTCCAGTGTCAAGCTGGGCCAAAAGGTCTGCTTATATAGGCCCGTTTCCACCAATCTCCCGTCCACAATCGGCCGTTATTACTGTTGAGGAGCGATGGCGGTTGGTGGAACGAACCCTTCTCCCTTGGCGCTACCCGGCTCGTCGTTCCCTTCGTTTATTTGGTTACATCTTTCTATATTACACAGGAGTGTTGAGACTCGATAATCCTTTATTATACGTGGGGTGGTGAATTGAAACTCTGGTCCTTGTTGACAAACATCCGACTGAGACTCGAAGGTCCTGAGATAGCACTAACCCGATATCTGCTGTGTACACGCTGGTTTAGTTGCCGTAATGGAATCAATGCGAAGTGAACGGGGTGCTCTTCACATTATTGAAGATGGTTATAAATTCCGAAAAAAAGAAGTGTTGAGTGACAGGGATGCACATTTTATGTGAAAATCAAAAATTGTGAGAACTGTATCTGAATTAAGTATGTACATACCTACTTAGACTTCTACTAGGCTCTTTCTTTTTGTTTACTAACGACTTTAATGTTTCGTAGGGACCCCTCAGGAGAGAAAAGTTGCCCACAACCATAAACCAGCAACCATATATGCAGCAATGAAGTGAGAATTAAAGCCGTCAAGGGTACTTCAAGCCGACCATCAAAGCTCATTTTCAACAACTCTAGCCATACACTTACCAATACTGACATGAGCTTGATCCGACGAAATGTAAGGGTATGCCAGGGCCAAGCATTTTCCCAAGGTTCCCCTTAACACTATAAGAGTTGCCTGCGGCGTTGGCAAGTACATGAAGTACATTATAGCAAGTATATGAAATTCCTTAAACATGTCTTCAAAAAAAAGTGTGAGCTGTAGGCAGTCCTAAGTCTGCTCAAAATGGGCACATGTTTTCAGACCTGTATGGCCACTGGGTCTCAATTTACCCTGATTACAGACGAGTCTCAGTTGGTCTCCTGGGTCCAACTTCACCGCCAACCGTGAGAAATAACTCGATTTTAGCGACAGAAACCGGTCCGGGTTCGTCAGACCTCCGCTAGAGGTAAAACAGCGCTGTTCACTACAGTTCGAGCCCGCCAATTCAAACCACGCCGGTTTGCTACCTACCTATTACTGCAGTATTAGTAGGTACTACTAATATGACGTCTTTCGAAAACCTCTCTCAAATGCATGTCGTTGAACAGTCCTGTACCTACCTATAACCTGGTGGACGAATACTCGAATTTTGTTTGGGTAATCAATTTCATGGCAACAGTTTTCTACTGATTTTCACTTAGATACAACCGTTAGTTGCCATAATTGTTGGTATACACAACTTTGTTCGTTTTTACCACCCGGAAATTGGTCACAACTCGTTGGAGACCTCAGGTAACAGATTGGACAGAGCACAGATAAGCCGAGAAGCTCCTAACGCTACCTACCTATGTATATAACTGTTTCATTTTTTCATTTGTTTTGTTACGGGAGAAACCAATTAAAAGATAGTTACAATGATAGTAATAAAGAAAAGAGAAAATTATAGGTGAAAGAAAAAGTACACAACATGCATGGGATGCGCAAAAGTCTTAAAATAATGGAAATAAAATAGATATTAAAAAAATATTATTTGCACTGAAGGTTAGAAGGTCGGGGATGATACCATTGTGGATTTCAAGATATTGAATGAAGATGAGAAGAAGTCAAGTTCCGGGTGGAGGTCCAAGAGACGATAATTACACTATTAATAGTTACAGACAGTAAATATTAATTTGACATCTCTCGAACATGTCTCTCAAATGCATGTCGTTAATCAGTCCTGTACCTACCTATAATCTGGCGGACAAATACTCGAATTTTGTTTGGGCAATCAATTTCACAGCAACAGTTTTCTAATGGTTTTCACTTAGATACAAACATTAATTGCTATATTCGTAGGTATGTACAACGCGTTTGTTATTATCGCCCAGAAATTTTCCACAACTCGTTGGAGAGATCTTAGATTGGGCAGATAAAAATAACAAATAATAAGCTAAGCCGAGGAGAAGCTCCTAGCGCTCCGGGCGCAACCCGGGCCCGGTTTCTGTCGCTAAGATCGAGTTAAGAAATATTTTTTAAGATATTTGCCGGATTGCAGCAACTTGAAGGCTCTGTTCCCATGGTTACAAAAAAGTCTTTTCTTTGATATCGATCTGCCAAGCTGAAGTTTAGGTATACTACATACTGGTTGATTTTGACCAGTCTGATCCACCTTGAGTTGAGTTTGTTTTTATTATTTTCTTCAAAGAAATTTGTACAACAATATTCGTGAAAAATGTATTTTTTAAACGCAAGACATTTTGAACATTTTTCCGTGCTATTGAGTAACTTAATGCAAGTATTTAATGAAAGGGGGATTTTTGAGATAAAATACAGCTGGAGCCTGACGGTTCCCAGTGCAATCGTCTTGTGAACTCTGACTGCAGCAAATGGCCGCGTAGACGGATTGCCTCTCCTTCTGAACCAGGCTTTATGCAACCACTGATGTTCATTACGGCCAATGGCTCGAACCCCGTTTACACGACCCATTTCCTCATTTATTGCCTCTGATTTGTATTCTTTCCTCATATTTCAAATGGGATTCCTTTGGAAAAACAAGAGCATTTTCATGGCGGCAGGCTCTTAACCCAAGCGCGTCTTTTCTGTATGAACTCCGAGACAGTTCTTCCCATCTGAGCCCCCGAAAAGGAAATTGCGTCTTTTGTTGTTTCCCCTCGACTCCCCCTCCTCCGCCACTGCTGCCATCTCACTCCTTTTCTTCTCTTCCGCGCGATAAAGCTAATTCTAAATATTTGTGAAACATTCACTTTAATCGCATAATCGCCCGTTTTTATGAGGTCCCTTTTCTCAGAAGAACCCCCCTGCCGTAGCCCATCATCCTCCTTTTATTCAGTCATCTTCCCTTTAATGTTTCTCCTTCCCGTCCCGTCGTTTTCATCTTCAATTCGAACATCTCCACTGCTTGCGAGATTTCCGAACGAGCTTGCCGGGTTCATTCTGCTACCTAATGAAGTACAGCAACTGGATTTTCGCCAACAAAAATATAACATTATGTAGCTACTATCGATAAAACGCTATTATACAAGTACTCAAATACCTTAATATAGGTTCCTTAAAAATGTATATGGATATACTTACTGGACCTCTTATATTCCCACTTATTATTAAGTAAGATTAGGTGACTAAAAACGATGTAGGTACCAAGCTATGAGGTACCAAGCTTCTTGGACACTGTTTTGGTTTATTATTTGCAATAATGAACCTTTGCAATTTGGCATGGGGGAAAAAATTTAAAAATTTAACCCCTCAAAATTTGACGGTTCACATTACAAGGTAGGTACGTAGAATCCAAAACGGGATAAAAAATGCTGCAAATTATTACACAACGGTTTATAATTTCCCTTTATGGATGCCACTTCTGCGTAGATGACTAATTTCCGGAGTCAATAAGTAGGTACTCTCGTGCTTACCCCGGGAAAAGTCACTCACCGGGTCATTTTTGAAATTCTGATGGTCGCCGAACCTGGGTAGTTTTGTAACTCGAGTCCGAATTGAAGCATTTTTTGGGAATACCCGGAGCTTAGTAAGTCCAGCCGTTGGGTCACAGTAAGGCCCTGACGTTTTAACAGAAAAACTTCGTCAGCATGAGTGTGAATCATACGGTATACCAAACCGATTAGACGCACGGCTTTACAAAATTGAATTTGTTATTCCGTGATATAATTTCTTTGAAGAGAGATGGTTATTTTAGATATTGCTGATAGGTAACTTCACTTATTTGTTGATAGTTTCACGGCCAAACGAATCGTCCAAATTAGGTGAAAAGTTGGAAATATGTGGAGGGTCCTATTTAGATTCAGCGACCATCAGAATTTAACAAACGATAGGTTGTGGGGTTCGTGGGGCCGAAACGGCGCGTTGCAGGAGATGAGGGCGGTGGAAAAATGCATAGGTGAGGCACATACATTTTATGTAATGTAACTAACTGCCTGGCCGGATCCGGTATTAAATTTAGGGCTTTCCTGCGGGAAGCATGAGGGCGAGTATTGACCACAAAAACAGTGATCTACGCAGGGGTATATCTATACTAGAAAATAATAAACGTTGTGTAATAGTTTGCAGCCCCCCCCCTCCACCGAATTTTGCGTACCTCCACTCGCAAACCATAAAACTGGGGGGGGGGGGGGGAATGTATTCCATGCTCGATTCCAAAGGTTCACTATTGAAAATAATAAACCATGATTGTTGATAATGTGATCAGGAAGTTCGCGTAATATGATCAGACTGAGGAGCGAGGAGGAAGGAGTCTCGCCACACGACTGTTTCCACTTGTTTTGATAACGTGGATGCGAGACAAAGAACTTCGAAAACGAAGATCACAGTCGTAATAGATAACTGCACAGCTCATCAACCTCAATAACATCAAGATTTTGTTTTCGCCAGCCATACGACGAGCCAATACGATTATTCAGCCAATCGATGTGCAAACAAAAATGACTAACTTTTCAAATTAGGCAGGTTACCTACGGTTCTCGATGCGCTCTGAAGGCAAAGTACGTTCAAATAAATATCTATCTTCAAACTAGCAAAATAATTTTTTGTATACTGTGATAGTTGAGAAATTAATTTTTGATAATGTATTTTTATTCCCTTTGTACTCCGAAGGTTTCCGTCATTTTTCCATCCCACATCCTTGTTGCATCTTCATCATTTACCTTCCACAAGTATCCAGTTTACAACAACATTTTAGGTTCTTTCAGCAGTACGACATCGAAATGCGATGGTGATTATAACTATGGGCGCCCGTATCAGTAAATAATCAAGAAAAGTATTTCCCATCATCGCCACCACTGAGCACAAACCACCTAAGACTCAGGTCCTACTTATATTTGCCAACCGTCTCGATGCTGTGGGCCAAGATATGGGAGAACCATTTCGAAGGGAATCACGTTGTTGGGGCCCCTTATAGCCTCCCAGAGGGCGCTTCACTGTTCATAATGGTGTCGCTCTAGCGTGTGCGACCCGAGCCGAGTTGCTTCGGGAAATAGGTCGAAGAGAGGAAGCTATGAATGTAATTGGATAGTGTGGAGAAATCTAATATCAGAGAAAGCTGATTCCAACGCCTCCGACTCGGACCCCTTTTCGAGTTTTGCTTCTTACGTTTATTTCCGTATTTGTTTTTACTTATCGGACTATTGCACAGCTTTGGGATATTCCTAAACGTGCATTCAGGTTTCATACCGTTGCGAATCGTCGCAGCATCAATTAGGTATAATGATTTTTCTTTCGAGTCTTGTGATCACTGTCGGGTGGAGGACATTTTTTGGTCTCCGAAATAAAAATTTCCATTCGTGTTTCTGACCTTCTACATAACAAATTTCTTGCCTGAAGGGTCTGCCAGTCAATCCATACAAAATTACTGCATGTAACTTTGTGAATGAATCTACCCAAGTCACGAGCTGACATTTGGTGAAAATTAAAGTTTCGATCAGGTGAATTTCTAAAACCTTTCTGGGCTTGATTACAAGTGCTTTATTGGGTAATTTAAAAATAATGTTCTTGATCAGTTTATTTTAAGGCTCAAATCATCTTTTGTTAGCGTTATTTCGCGCAGGTTCGGTTAGAGTTGCGCTGGAGATTATCTCCAATGAGTTTGCACAAATGGGATTGTAACTCTCGTTGATCTTTTTCTTGAAAAGTATAAAAAAAAAACACTGCAAAGTCCTTGTCACATGGGTTTATTATTCTATTGGACAATCCTACAGAAATGTTGGCTGTTCATTTATTGTTTCTTTCACGTGAAATAATTCGAATAGCCATTTCTGATGGTTTCCACCAATTTTGGCCCCCAAACACAAATTTGGAAGGCTCTTTTTTTTAATTATTATTTTTTGTATATTATCTTTGTCCATTGGTAGTGCCATTTAATCGTCTTGATCCACGTGCTGACCTTTTTCCAGTGTTATTATACAGATTGATGTGGATTTCAGACGATTTCCCAGATTTTTGACTCACGAAAAATCAATTTTGGGAGCTAAACATTTGGTAGAACCTCAATTTTCCACTCTTTGGTCAAAATCGACTTCATGTTCAGTCTTCTCGTCCCAAAAACATGGAAAACGATATCTCAAAAACTCATGATACTAACATCCACCGCCCGGACACTGAACGTCCAGCCGTTCGTTCGGAGTAAGGTCCTGAATTTGGCACCAACAAACTTTGTCAACATGAGTGCTGATGAAACGGTTTACATCCAGCCCAGATATCATTGCTAGGGAACCGAGATGATTATAACCACGTAGTGCTGTATGAAATTGAGTTGGTTGTTCGGTGGTAAAATTTTATTTGAAGAATGATGGTTGTTTTGAGTTTTGTTCGTAGGTAATTTTGTAACTTGAACAAACGTTAGGCTTCATGAATAACAACAAATAATAATTAATGACATAATTCTTGAACCACCGCATATTTATGCAACTATAATTGCTGGCTAGCTGACCACAGAAAACAGTGAGCAACGCAGGAGTAAATAATAAACCGTTGTGTAATAATTGGCAGCGTTTTATAAGCAGGTGAAATAAACTTGCGTAATAATAATAATAAAATGATTATAATGAAGAACAGAAGAAAAAGAAAGCCTATAAGGAGTTTCTTATAAATATAATATTCACAAAGTACACGCAGTAAATTCCGAACATCAACTCAATATATTTTTGGGAAAACTTTCAAATCATGTGAGTGGAATTTTGTCGTCAAGCGAAGAATAATAACTTTGTGGAAGCATCAAATCGTACTTCCATTACTTCCCCTCGATTAGATCTTCTGTATCCATGAAGTTGCAATGGCCAATTCCAACCTCACATGTAAACCGTTTATGTTTGTTGGTATCTAGCGGTTTTGTAAACATATCCGCTGGCATGTCGGCTGTCGGCAGGTACTTGAAATGAACGACTCTTTCTTCGACACAGTTCCGGATGAAATGATGTCGAATGTCGATGTGTTTGGTGCGTGAATGGTAGGCAGGATTCTTCACAAGTAGTTGAGAGCTTTGATTGTCATTGAAGACGACAGTTGTTGGGTTCTCGATTCCCATCGCGCTCAAAAACTGCCGTAGGAAAATTGCCTCCTTCGTAGCTTCTCCAAGTGCCAAGTACTCCGCTTCTACGCTTGACAAGACGACTGTGCGTTGCTTCCGAGCCTCCCATGTGATGGCAGCTCCTCCTAGTATGAAGATATACCCAGAGTAGGAGCGCCTGTCCATGATACAGTTTCCCCAATCTGCATCCACGTAACCAACTAATGGTTTTCCAGTTTTATGGAACGTGATACCATACTCCAGTGTCCCTTTTAGATAGCGCAACACTCTTTTGGCTGCCATCCAATGCTCCTGAGTGTAGCAGTTGTTGAACTAGCTGAGTGAATTCACTGCAAAAGCGATGTCAGGGCGAGTACTGACAGCAAGGTACATGAGTGAACCTATGAGCCGCTGATAGGGGTATTTGTTGAGTTCCTCTTGGCTAACTTTTTCAGGTTTTCGAAGTTTGACCCCAACTTCTGTTGGATTCAAACAAATTGATTGTCGCAACGAAAGTATACGTTGGATATCATGAAGCGTTTCGGCATGGAAGAATGCAAACTCGTGAAAACTCCAACAGAAGTTGGGGTCAAACTTCGAAAACCTGAAAAAGTTAGCCAAGAGGAACTCAACAAATACCCCTATCAGCGGCTCATAGGTTCACTCATGTACCTTGCTGTCAGTACTCGCCCTGACATCGCTTTTGCAGTGAATTCACTCAGCCAGTTCAACAACTGCTACTCTCAGGAGCATTGGATGGCAGCCAACAGAGTGTTGCGCTATCTAAAAGGGACACTGGAGTATGGTATCACGTTCCATAAAACTGGAAAACCATTAGTTGGTTACGTGGATGCAGATTGGGGAAACTGTATCATGGACAGGCGCTCCTACTCTGGGTATATCTTCATACTAGGAGGAGCTGCCATCACATGGGAGGCTCGGAAGCAACGCACAGTCGTCTTGTCAAGCGTAGAAGCGGAGTACTTGGCACTTGGAGAAGCTACGAAGGAGGCAATTTTCCTACGGCAGTTTTTGAGCGCGATGGGAATCGAGAACCCAACAACTGTCGTCTTCAATGGCAATCAAAGCTCTCAACTACTTGTGAAGAATGCTGCCTACATCGATTCCTAGTCCATAATTGATCGTGCCAAGATATTTCATTTTGAATGATTTTCTTTTTTCTTATCTAGGAATTTCTTTTTCGCCATCATAGCATTCTGATCTACATTTTTGTCTTTACGGGAGTCACTTTGCTCGATGATCTTGATTTTCAAGGCCTCGGGAGTAGGAAGGTCATCCCGCGTTTCTATCGCGCATCTGAAGTTTTCAAAGCTATCAGGAAGACTGTAGAGCAACATAATTGTCAGCAAATCCTTATTGATGTCTACTTCCATGTCTTTTAGCTTGTCGACTGTATCGAAAAACTTCATCAGATGTTCCCGAACATCATAATCTTCACTCATTTTCCGTAGCATGAGCTGCTTCAGCAAAGTTGCCTTCCTGGCAGGTCCGCTCGATTGGTAGATGGACTCAAGTTTTTGCCACATTTCCCGCGACGTTGTGCAGTCTTTCACCTGTCTTAGTTCAGTAGGTGATATGAACAGAACAAGTTCAGCTTTCGCCTAACGGTCGAATTTCTTCCAGTTCACCTCTTCTTGGAGCTGTTCTGGCGTACTACCTGGGTTGATGGTTGGACAAGGCATTGTACCATCCACATACCCGATAAGGTCATTTTTCACCAAAACTGCCTCCATTTGAAGTTTCCAGGTATCGAAATTCTCCTTTCCTAAGACCTGAATCTTATTCGCACTCATTGTATTCGGAATTTTGCACTAGAAAGCCAAAGGACCGATAACCTCTTATAAATATAATATTCACAAAGTACACGCAGTAAATTCCGAACATCAACTCAATATATTTTTGGGAAAACTTTCAAATCATGTGAGTGGAATTTTGTCGTCAAGCGAAGAATAATAACTTTGTGGAAGCATCAAATCGTACTTCCATTAGAGTTATCTTAGTGAGGGGGGGGGGGGGGGGAGGGGTAATAAATTCAGAAATAAGGAATTCCCTATAGCACCAAGTTTTCAGAAAATAGGGAAAATATTGGGCCCAATTGGGGCCCATTGACGATCGCCACCAACTACCAGGTGTACAACGACAAAGCACAAGTTTATCTTCGAGAAAGTTACTTGGGAAGTGTGAGAGGCGAACGCTGAGGCAGCGAGATAGTACTTACTGGTGAACCATTGATGTACCACTGGAGGTGAGTCGGGGGTTGGGAGGGGCCGGACGTGCAGTTGAGATTGACGAGTTCCCCCACTTGGTACCTCGGCCGGCCTCCTGTTATCGTTGGCCCTTGTTCCGGCAAAGCTGAAACACAAAACGACAAAACCCTTTCAGTCTGAAACGACATGCGAACGGTTAAGTTGGGGGCGCAACGTTTGCTCTCCGCAAGGTAAATAAGATGGAGGCAGTTCACATCAGCTACTCCTGTTGTGGCAGGGGCGATCCGTGTGTTTTCATGTTGGGATGACAAAAGGACTGGTCTACAGCCAGATACGTAGAAAGAAGGTCGAAAGGAAACCCGTGAAAACGTGAGGTTCAGATTTTAGGCGAGTATAGTCCGTCCAAACTTGTAGGAAATTTCTATTTAGCGGACATTAGACTTTTCGTTTCTTTTCCGCATTAGGGCATTTAGAACCCTACCATAGCTTCTGCCATTATTATCTATCCACTTTGTTATGGCAAAAGAAAGGATGAGTTCGAAGATGGACCATTTTGGTTTACTATTTTCAATAACGAACCATTAGAATCGAGCATGAAAAAAAAGTTAAACCCAAAATTTAAAAAAAAAGTTAACCCCCCACCCTCAAAATTTGATGGTTTCCGTTTCAAGGTACATAGAATACGGAAATGGTATAAACAAATTTTTTTCCGTCCGCCGCACCACACACACACACACACACACACACACACTTTTATTAGTTACCATGAACCAATTGATCAAATTTGGTTTGTATGTCCCGACTGGGGTCTAGTTGGTCCGCGAAGCTCAGCGTTACAGTCAGTCATCTCTGAAGGGTGAAAAATAGGGGTTGACATTTTCAGAACGCCGTAGCTAGAAAACGTTCAATAGAAGGGTATCTTTTTTTTACGTTTTGGTTTATTATTCTCTGAATAATACACCTATGTAACCGCTCAGCAAAAAATTTTTATAACCCCCCCTCAAACTTTTTTCTTTTCCGTTTCAAGGTGCGTAGATTCAAAAAATGCAATGTCCGTCCGCCGTCCGCCGTACGCCGTCCGCCGTATCACGTGTACAGGCTTCATTTTCGGTCTAAAAAAGTCGTTCTTTCGCACACATGCTCCATTTGGGCCCTAGTTGTGTCCCGAAACTTTTCAGCCCGATCGGAATATACCCAGGGGTGTTGTGAGTGAAAATGTGTGTAAAAATAAGACTTTTGGCGTTTTAGCAACATGTTGGTAACATGAGCTTTTGAGGTATCGTTTTCCATGTTTTTGGGGACGAGAAGATCGAATATGAGGTCGATTTTGGCCAAGGAGTGGAAAATTGAGGTTGTACCAGATGTTCAGCTCCCAAAATTGATTTTGTATGAGTCAAAAACCTGTGAAATCGTCTGAAATCACCATCAGTTTGTAGAATAACACTAGAAAAAGTGTCAACACGTGGATCAAGACGATTAAATGGCACTACCAATGATCAAAGTTAATTTGAAAAAAAAAAAAAAAGATCGTACCTACCTAATTTGTGTTTTGGGGGCCAAAATTGGTGGAAACCATCAGAAATAGCTATTTCAATTATTTCACATGAAACAAACAATAAATGTACAGCCAACATTTCTGTAGAATAATAAACCCCATGTGACAAGGACTTTGCAGCGTTTTTTGATTTGATCATGCGCCTAAGAATTTTTTGAGACCATCCGGAGCATTGTACGGCCAGCCGTTCGTTCGCAACAAAAAACATCGTCAACATGATCGTGACTGAAACGGTATAAATCCGGCCCAGATCGCCAGGGAACACCTGATTATAATCACGGATGGCTGTATGAAGTCGAGTTGGTTGTTCTGTGATATTATTTCATTTGAAGAAGGATGTTTATTTCGGATTTTGTGGATAGGTACTTTTGCAACTTGAAAAAACAACTTAATGATTCATGAATAACAACAAATAATGTATTAATATTGAATTGTTGAACTATTTTTATGAAACTGTAATTCCGGGCCGGCTTCAGTACTCGATTTAGGGCTTTCCTGGGGGAGCTAGAGGGCAGGTATTGACCACAGGAAACAGTGGTCTCCGCAGAAGAGGCATCTATACAGGTAAATTATTACACAACGGCTTTCTATTACGTTATGCTTCACGAATAACAAAAAATAATTAATATTGAATTTTATTGAATCCCGCTAATTTTTATGAAACTTTAATTCCCTGGCCGGCTCCACTACTCGATTTAGGGCTTTCTTGGGGGGAGCTCGAGGGTACTGAACACAGAAAACAGTAACCTACGCAGAAGGGGCATCTATACAGGTAGGTAAGTAATAAACCGTTGTGCAATAACTTGCAGCGTTTTTTAATACAAAAAGTGAAACCTAAGATCATTCAAAACTTGATAGATTTGTCTTAAATTTAGACAATCACGATTCGATAATAATTTTAAAACAATTATAGTAAATATGTGATAGTAGCAGGATGGAGGATGGGAGGACTCTCGACTTGGAGTTCTATCGACCTGATGCGGTGGGATGGTCTGAGGGGGGAAACGATTTTATGGTTTGAGGCCTGTTATAATATGACGGTATCAGTCGAATTCCCCGAACTCTGGAATATGAATGGTATCTCCCTCCCTCGAAAATCCCACATTCTATCATTCATGACGATGATACATGAGAAGTGGTGTATTGGTATCTGACCTATCGGGTCGGGAGGGAGCCGGAAGTAATATTTTAAAGGAGGAGGAAAGAGGAAGGAGAAGACGGGGAAGAGGAAGTGGAAAAAAAAAAATGAAAGGCTAAGAAAGAGGAGGCGGATGGATGGCGATGTAAGAGGGTTGCACGGGGGGGGGGGGGGGGCTCCGAACGCATTATGGTAATAAGATATAAATATCGGAAATTGACGGGGGCGGATAGTCGGAAGGGAAACGGTGATTTACAACTCGGATCCAAGCGGTGGGTGTGGTGGCAGTGGTAGAGGTGAGTGGTAGGTGTTGTGGTCCTAGCGAGGGGTGGTGACTGCCACACAAAAGAGCCAGAGGAAAGGAATCGAATTCTACGGTGGGAGAACATGCGAAGATCTCCTTGGAGGTAGAAGAGTACACAGTTGAGTGATTGGCCAAGTTAGGTGTTATCATCTTCTGTTCTGCTTGAAATTCTATACAGAACCGGTTCCATATAGAACGAATTGTAACAGTTCGTTTACCTCAACAACGGTTTTCCCATTGAAGAGTTTATTTTTAGACAATACCTACCACTTGACAATGCCGAAATTAACACAGAAGTCCAACCGCTCATGAAGTTCAATTTTACGTTGCGCGAGACCAAAGTCAAGGTATGTAGGTGGAGTTTTGATTTTTCCCCCAGTGAGTCATCAAAGTGCATAATACTAGCTTCAACATTATCTTCTTTCTTTGTCAGGTTTATCATTCTGTATTATGTATAATAGGTACACCTATGTATTCGCTCAGCAACAAATTGGTGCGTAGATAGCAAAAACGCTGCAAAGTCCATGTCACATAGGTTTATTGAACATACCTACCTACAGAAATTTTCATTCATGTTCTTTATTGAAATCGCTATTTTTTATGATTTCCACCAGTTTTGGCCCCAAGAACTCGAATTAGGCTCCTATTTTTGACAAAAAATGACTGATGGTCATTGATAGTGTCATTCAACTGTTATACTACTTCTAGTTTTATACAAATTGATGGTAATTTTAGACAACTTCCCGGGTTTTTCACTCATGAAAAATGAATTTTGGGAAATGAAACTTCGTTAGTACTTCAATTTTCCACTCTTTCGTCAAAATCGACATCATATTCGGTTTCCTCGCCCTAAAAAAACATGGAAAACGATACCTCACGAGCCCAAGTTCACAAAAACCTCAAAAATGACTAACTGTGCACCCACTTTTCACCCATAACACCCGCGGATGTTTACCCGGTCCGGCTACCAATATTGGGGACACAACTAGGGCCCAAAACGGAGCCTGTGTGCGAAAAAACGAATTTTTTAGACCGAAAATAAAGGTAGATATGGCTGATACAGCGTACGGCGGACGGAGATTGCTTTTTTGGAATCTACGCACCTTGAAACGTAGAAGAAAAAGTTTTGAGGGGGTGTTCCAAAGATATTTTGCTGAGCGAATACATAGGTGTATTATTCATGGAATAATAAACCAGAGCGGAATGTCCGTCCGACGTATTATTCATACCTACATTTATTTTCGGTCTAACAATTCGTTCATTCGCACAGGCTCCATTTGTTCCCCTGTTATGTTCCGAAACTTTGCAGCCCGATCGGAATATACCCAGGGGTGTTACGGGTGAAAAATTTGGTGTAAAAATAGTTTTTTTTGGAATTTTAGTAACATGAGCTTGTGAGATACCTATCATTTTGCATGTTTTTTTTTGTGTGAGTAGACCGAATATGAAGTCGATTTTGACCAATGAGTGAAGAATTAGGGTTCTAACGAATTCTCAGTCTTAAATTCACCTTAAATATTGGTCTAAAACCGTCGTTCTTGCGCATACAGGCTCCACATCGGTCCTAGTTATGGTCCGAAGCTCGGCAGCCCGATTGGAATACACCCAGGGGTGTTATGGGTGAAAAATGGGTGTAAAATAGGGGGTTTCGAGATTTTTTGAGGTTTTAGTGAACATGAGCTTGTGGGGTAGGTACCGTATTCCGTGTTTTAAATTGATCTAGAACTTGAGCATTTTTTGAGATATTATTTCATTCGAAGAATGAAGGTTATTTTGGATAATGCTGATAGGCACCTTTGTAACTTGAACAAACATTATGTTTCATGAACAACAACAAATAAATTTTTATGAAACTATAATTCCCGGGCCGGCTCCAGTACTCGATTTAGGACGTGGTGGTGGGGGGTGGGGGCTCGGGGGTAGGCATTGACCACAGAAAATCACTATTATCTACTTAGATACATATATAGATAAATAATAAACCGTTTTGTAATAATTTGCAGCGTTTCTATACACAAGTCGTGCATTGGCAACCAACTTACTGAAAAATGGGTAAGAATTGAGATAATACTGCACTCAGTCGTCAGATTCTACGTTTTGGTCATTCAAAGTGATTTTTAATTATGTGGTTTCAACAGGTTCACTTTTAATCCGAGCTTGTTGACATTTTTATGGATATTTTATATTACAATACGAAACGAAATGGCTTAATTTCATTTCGTACGACTGTGTGATCCGTTCCCAGTTGACTCTTGTTGTTTTCCTCGGTATGGAACAGATGTGATTCCGTTCGGGGTCTCCATAAAAGGCTAATTTGATCCCGCCGTTGTTTCCTGGCTGGAGGGCCAATATGAAAGATTCCGTTTGTCCTGATACAGGGCCGGGGAAACAGAACCGGTTTGAACCCCCTTGATATTAAATCCTAACTGGTTAGATCAATTATGACGACGGATGGAGGTGAAGGTGTAAGAGGAGTAGGTGGAGGCGGAGAGGGCGAAGGCCCAATAAGGGAAAACCCTCCCTACTCTTCTAAATCAAATTACCAGAAGGCGAAGGGCGATGGTGATGGTGTGGAGGGGGGGGGGGGGCATCGTGACGGAGTTGCTTGATAAAGTATCGCTACGTGGTTGGTTGGAACACCTTGAATTAGTGTCCCGGTAGTTGTTGTTCCTACGTGGCTCTCATCGCAAAAGGCCGAAAGCTTTGAGCCCTTCCCGTTTTTCGCCCTTCAAATCCCTTCCCGGCGGCCCCGCCGTGAAGCCTTTGTTGCAACTAACATTACAATAAATTGTGCTTAGTCGGGAGCGGTGTACGGTCGGGCTGTCGAACCCTCGGGCTATATATCACGCAAGCAGCGGTCAGCGCTGCCCGCAAGTGGCCGTGTCCGCTACGTGAGCTCAATGCAACGAATCTCAGCCAAAACCCTCCATAGCCAACTACTCCCCGCCACATTTCCCATTCCCAGCCTTCATTAAATACATCGCCAACAATCAGAAACCTCACCTAACTGTTTCCCCCCTCGCTTTGCAGTTACCAACGCAAATAATGATGTTTGCTGGACTCCACGCCCTAGAATGGGCCTGGATAATGCTCGTACTTTTTACAAGTTGATTGACCCTTGCGTTGCTCTGGTGGTTATAACTTTCATTTCTTCCAGTGGCTGAGCTGAAGAAAGAAGAATAGTAGCACTAGACAGAACAACAGTTACAACTACCACCCATACGCTTCGACACAATTCCGTTCTATTTCTATGTAGGTATGTGTAAGAGTGTCAACAATGGGATAAGTATGTGCATTGTTGTGATTCCCCTCACAGTAACCACTCCTATAATATTGTTATAAGAAACCAAATAAACGAAGGGAACGTTGACCTGGGCAGCGCCAAGGGAAAATTAACCAAAGGGTCCCGGCCATCAACCGCCATCGCTCCTCAACGGTCATAACGACCGATTGTGGATGGGGGCCGGTTGGAAAAGTCCCTGTATAAACAGCCTTTCTGGCCCAGCTCCTCATTCGACCGACCAACCCTCGACTTATGACCTCTCTCGACCCTCTCTCTCGCCCTCTCTCCTGCCTTTTCAGGCACTCGTGTGGTGAAAACCGCGGGGTGTCCTCATCTCTCCTGGTATCTGCTGTGGTGAAAACCGCGGGATACCTCCTTCTCCTCTGGCACCTGCTGGGGTGAAAACCGCGGGGTGCCACCCTTCATCGTCTAGGTGTCTGCTGTGGTGAAAACCGTGGGACGCCTCTTTCTCCTCTGTACGGCCTACGTTAGACACACAGAAAGTGGTATGAAACGGAGGCACCTGTTGCGCTAGACACACGAGTTTTGATAGACACACGAAATCGATTGCATTCTGAAACTCACCGCTCGGGGCCTTGTATGTTAGACACACGGGCTGAATAAAAACAATCGCAATCTTATCATCACATTAATAACTAGCAATTTCAGTATTACAGCTCGTCAGTATCGCCGCAAATATGAACGAAGACGGTAGTGTTATTTGTGTAGCAGGAGGTTCCCGTAAAGGAAACGATGTTTTGTTTGATGGAGGATTCAAATTTGTTTTTCAAAGAAAACTGAAGTGCGGGGAAGATAGGTGGCTGTGTTCTGGGAGAAAAAAATATCAATGTAAGTGCTATTTAACACCTACGTATCTGATGACGCAGTGTCCCCCCCCCCCCACCCACCAACTTTGGGAATGCGAAACTTCAGAACTCACCAGGACAACAAACGGTTGTGAGTCATTCCATTCTACGTTTAAAGAGGATTAAACACCCTCACATATATCGCTGTGTTAAAGAACTTTCAGAGATGCAAACAGAGGTTTACTGCAAATTGCAATCATTGGAAGAAGGCAAAATGAGCACACCAAGACGAAAGAGGATTAAGGGTCAGCAGTGGATCGATCAATGGATTATGAGGAAAAGAAATGGATACTCTGCGTACAAATTTGTTAAGAGATTGTAAGCGAAACTCCGCCCACATTTTGAGAATGATTATTAGTTATTATATATTACTTTTTGACGTGTATCATAGTTGAAATGATGAATTTGTTAAACTGACAACAATACTATTATTAGGTATATATCGGAAATTTAGGTATGATAATTTGCTACTTTGGCATTGCTATTCAAACATACATTTTTAACCACAACTTCACAATTACATGTACTTAATGCATGATTGCATAATTGAAAAAATTCCACAAGTGAAGACGGTCCTAAGTCTGTGAAGTGGGAAGGCTAATTTGTGTTTGAATGTGTGTATCGTTATTTGTGTGTCTAACGTACAATTTCATTTTGGCGAAGTCGGGCGGCTAACGTAACTTGTGTGTCTAACGTAAAACTCAGTTTTCGGGGAGGACGTGTGTCTAACGTAACTCGAATTGCGGGGACCGTGTGTCTAACGTAGGACCCCCTCTCCTCTAACACATGCTGTGGTGAAAACTGCGAGGTGTTAGCCTCCATCTTCCAAGTGTCTGCTGTGGTGAAAACCGCGGGGCGTTAGTAAAAGACTCCAATGGAGCACATCCTTCCTCATCCATTTTTCATCCGCCTTCACCCAACCTCTCAATCCATCTTTCATCCAACTCTCACCCTCCATGTCGTGAGCATCACAACCAGCTCACGACATGCGTGCATTTACTTATTTACTGGTTTATTATTTTCAATAATAAAGCTTTGAAATCGACCATGAAAAATGATTTCAAACCCCCCCAAATTTTTATGGTTTACGTTTGAAGGTACGTAGAATATGAATATCGAATAAAATAAAATAAAAAATCTGTTCTTACGCCGTACGCGGCTTTTTCCTTAGTTCCCATGAACCAAAATTCACGAAATTTGGTATATATGGGTCCCGTTTGGCCTCAAGTTGGTCCTTGACGCTCGGCGTTACCGTCGCGAGCGCTCAGTTGCTAGTTCCGCCCAGTTGAAGAAGCATGGATCGCATGCGTACTTTGGCCATTTACCTTCTTAATCGTCGACGCCGTCTTTGACGCCAAAAATGCCGAATTACCAGACGGTGTTGGGTCCATCCTATCAACCAGCGGCGGGATGAAGCAGGAGTTTTCGCCACGCTTTATCAACAACTTCGACAGGATGGCAACAAATTCCGATTACACATGGAATTAATTAACATTTCCACGTCTACATCCATATTTGAAATCAAAAAGAAAGCAAGAAAGAATTTTGACGTGACGAGAATCCTTAGATGGATAGCAATAAACTGAGGAGCGAGAGCCGTTTTCGCTCTTCGTGTGCATACCCGCATCCTCCCCTTTGCATTTCATGGAAGAGCCGGAGGCGCGTGGCTCGAAGTGCAGAGCCGTGATCACTCGCGGCTCGCGAGCCCTAAAAGCTCTCGCTCCCCATGTGAAAGCTCTATTGCACTCAATGCGTTTCAGTCTCACGCGCCTTCCTCCTGCTCGCGAGCGCGAGCCGTGCGGCTCCCCGTGTGAAAGAAGGGGTGAAAAATAGGGGCTGAAATGTCCAGAATATCGCTATCTCGGAAAATGGTTTTTTGAGGTGTGGGTTTTCTCGTATTTTTAAATTGTTTGATTTTTTCTAAATTTTTGAGACCATCCGGAACATTCTACGATGTTGCCAAACAATTTGATGTACAATTTGCCGTAAAGGACAGGGTTCATGCAGACATCAGGCTGTATTGACAGCGCAAAACCCTGGTCTCCTGCTAGCTAGACTTTATAGCGCAGTGGTTTAACCGACGAAATGATATGCTAAAAGTTCCCGAGATCCAAACCCTTCCAGGACCGAATATTTTTTCACTCCACATCAACAACTTCGCTTCAGAACTTCACTATTTGTGTTTATTTTTCTCATTTTAGCTTCTGTTTGTCATCGACAGAATTATTTTAGGAACATTTAACACGTGATTTAGGTTGGTACCTAGTAACGAGTACGGGGTTAGGTACTAAGGTACGGATGGTCCGCGATCACAATAATATGTATAGGATAGTACATATATACTACATAGAAGTATTATCTATTCAGAGAGCTGTGATCTGTAACAGAAGGGTGTTCTATGCAAAATAATAAACCATTGTGTTGGGATTTGCAGCGTTTCTTAAAATGAAAGTAGATTCCATCCTGAGAATTTTGTCATCAAAAGCACTGTCCTAAGATAAGTAGTTCTTTTTCTTTGATTCATCAAACTCCAGAAGTTCTGACATCACTGCACCACTCTCGCCTGGGCGGGAACCACTGTGACGTCAGAACTTCTGGAAACTTCACTAATAGAAAAAGAACTACGTACCGAAGGACAGTGCGGTTGGTTTCGAACTCCTCGGAATGGAATCTAGTTTCATTAAAACATAATATAAACAGCTTTTATGACCCCATTAACTAAGAAATAAAAATAATAATTATAGCGCAATGATATCTGTTGAATTTTCATTGCCGATGAAAACTGCGCTGAGCCTCCACAACTCCACAGGAGGTTACATCAGACCAAGAATTTACTTAAAAAGTTAATTCAAAAAAGTACAGTGGGGGTATCGTTTTCAACGTCACCGGATACAATGTACAAGCGGTTACAGCGTACCAAATCTTCGGCACCGTGAAATGGCAGGAAAAAATACATTAACACCGCTTACAACGTACACACGTTTGGAGAGTACAAATCGGTTAGAGCGACCTCTTCTCTGGGTCCCGTGGGGGCCGAAATATCGGTTACAGCGTACAACGCACGCAAATTATTATGGCTCTTGGTTGTTGTTATTCACCCCTTATCTGCAACCTGCGCTCTATCTATATCTATTACACCAATTTTATTTTTCAGCTGAATTGAATGTTGTGGATCTTCTGCCGCAAAGAACTTACCTGTTTACGGCACGGTAAGTATTTACCTGTCTCTTGAAGCTAGGATGGGACAACACTTCGCAATCGAGGAGCAATTCGGTATTGTTTGCCGTGTTGGGTGGCGACTCGTTGTCATCGAAACCGAAATTAATAAAAATAATATAAATAAGTAAAGAGTATGTAAAGGGAAGTATCTACCTACATTATTCCATATTTGGTTTGGGTTATCCCCCCATTATTTACATAATTATACATAGTAAATCACGGGTAAATTTGATGGTTTCAAGGATATAGTGTACAGCATGTGGTAAACCGACAGCTACATAACGGATACAGCGTGCACATAAGTGGACACAACAGGGACCACAATGCCACTTGGGCCACTGCCCCGGCACCCAGAAACACAAAAACTCCAAAAAAAAAAAGTCCAACCATTTGTTCAGTTGGCATTCGAATTTCCCTCCTTATACTGCACCTCGCATTTTTCACAAAGTTCAACAGCGACTCGACAGAGTTGCGTTAAGTGCGACCTGTCTGTAGTCTTGTGGACTGATCGACGTCAACATATACAGATAAGTAGCTAGCTTCTAGTCTGATTCTCCATCCAAGTAGGTAGGTACTGGCCGGCGGGTCATTACTTCGTTGTATTTTAGTCTAGTTCGTCGTTTTTAGTTGCTGTTTAGTTTATTTGCTTCTGTATTTCTGTACCACATGAATTCGGTGGCTAACTTACAGTCGAAATTTTCGAAGTTTTCCTACGACGATAAATACAGTGATGATAAAAAGTTTAGGAAGAGATCCTTTGCTGAGCATTAGTCAGTATGAAGCTATATAGAACTTCTAGCTTCTGGTAATCCCGGGTACTGGTCAGAACTACTGTGAACACAGTGCTTACATTCTGACTTGCTAAGAGCTGCGGTCGATTAAAATCCACCAATTTCTCATAAGAAGACTCCACTGTTGGAAAACATTTACAGGTATTTTGTAGAAAAAGCTGTTAATTTGTGTTCCGGTTTGGTGGCCCACCATTTTCAGAGCCCACGCACCGCTACTGGGACACAACGGATATGGTTACAACGTACAAAAACCTGCGGTCCCTACGTGTACGTTGTAAACTATATATACTGTAGTTTCAATAAAATCAAACCACCAGAACAGTGGCTTATGTAGGAACAGAAATAGGTGGATATATTTTTCCCCGTTTACACAGTCTAAATAATAGAATTACAGTCGATTCGGCACTCAAGTTGATCTATCCTTGTGAATTCCCTTTATCAACATTTTACACCACTTTACATTTGAATCGGGTTATTTTAATATGTGTTTCACAAACAGCCTTGTCGTTTTCTCTCCGATAAAACCTTCAATAGTTCAACATTTAACCTTCAGTCCCTAAACGGAGAAGTGGCTCTGCCCACTCTCTAGAGAGACGGTTTAATTAGGGGAAGGGCATAAAGATTGCCGTCAAGTACGTGGAAGCCAATTAGCCTGAAAAGGTAGAAATAACAAGGACAACCTGACGCTTTAATAATATCAATGTTTCAATCATTCGTATTTCCAATTCCTCGAACGCGAGCGCCTGTATAATGGACGAATTCCCGAAAAAACAACACGTTGACTGAGGTGAACTGTCAATATTTTCAACTTTCTCCCAGAAAACACAAACACTCCGCGAATAATAAAACTTTTCCCGTCGGACTGAAACTGCTGTAATTCATTCAAAGTGAGCCACGTCACAACTGGGGTCATTCAGTTTGTGTGCGTACTAACACCGGAAAAGTCTGAAGGGAAAGTTTCAAGCCCTTAATAAAACAGTATACTCTGATGACAGGTGTTATTTTCTCCGACTGGCATAATATAAGGGAAACCTAATATATCCAATCTCGAGACATCTGTTACCAAACGTGTTACAGAGTGGAGATTCTTTTACTGTCTCCACGACAGTCCCCTCCGCACGGTTTCTACGGAGAAAAGCCCTTGATCCCGGAGTTTTTTGTTTCCTCTTTTGTTTTGTGTATTTTTTTTTTTTTTTTTGAAGCTGTGTATCACTTTGGGGAGCTGGTTCTCGTTCTGAAGGCCAGTCAATTGGTCCCTGGCCGGTCGTAACCTTCGCGCCTACCCAGTTCAACTTCCTTAGCGCCGGAAAAACTCTTCTTTTCTTGCTTTTCTTTCCTCCATGGTCCGGCGCTACCTTTTCTGTATACTCAACTTCTTACTTCTTCCATCCCTACAGCTGGAGCGACTGACACAGAAAGATGCACAGAAATAAAGTACTTGGGAGCAAAACTCGATGAACATCTGAAATGGGGCGGGCACATGAAGAAGTTTTGTTCAGTGTTAAGCAAAAATATGTACACATTTGGAAGTTCGCGCACTTATCTGAGTCTCAAGCCCAAGAGACGTCTACTTAGCGCTAGTACAATCAGTACTGACCTACTGCCTCCATGTTTGGGGTAACTCACACCAGACATCCCTAAGTCCAATAGTGTCAGATCAGAAGGCGATCATAAGGATCATAAATAGGAAAAAGTCAAGTGACCACACTAAATCGCTATTCAAGACGCTGAACACATTCCCTTAACTGAAACAGCTAGTTTCAGTTAAGCAATTCCTAAAACGAAGGATTTTGACTTTTCCATCACATACCATTCCCACAAGGTTCAAGAACTAACTTGGAAATTCCTTCGACGTCCACCAACCTTGCTCAGAACCACTTCGAATTCTCCTCTCTAACAGCTTTCAATAATTACCCAGCTGATCTGAAGAATACGCCTCTCAACATGTTGTCTCGAGGAAAGATGGAAACGAGTAACCAGGAAAAAATGCAAGTCTGCTACCTCAATTCCCACGGAATCAAATATAGCGCTCATTCGAAATTACAGAAAAAATCTGAAATTATAACGATTTCATGATGATTTTTTCTTTGACCCATCGATTTAGCTCATCAAACTAAATTCCTATATCCAAGCCTGCCAGTAATAACTGGTTTGGTAGGCATGCAGACAAATTTCCTGACTACTCGAATTTCAACTCGAATTTTGAAATTCGTCAGCCTAACGTATACATCCAGCTGCGAGTAGCATACCTGGGTTTGTGAATTTGATTTTATGAGCTGAATCGATGGGTCAGAGAAAAAACGACTGCCAAGTCGGGTAGGCAGTACAGACTCCTCACCTTTGGACATAGACGTACGTATATAATTAGTTGGTGGGTCCATTCGATGGAGATGGAGAATTGACGCGTATGGGTTTGAAATTGACGGGTACAAAATGACATAACAGTAGGATGGTATAGTTGTAGTAATAGGATTAATTATAAGCGTAATATGTTATGATTAATATAGGTATTCATATGAGTGTTCTGAGTATGTGTGGTATTATACCACTTGAAGAATAAGTATTTCAGAAGTATCATCGCTTCACGAAGATTTCTAGGGTAGTTGTGGGCTGCACAAGGATTTCACGCTGATGCACGCGCAGAAGAAAGTTACAGTACTTTTTCAATAAATTCAATGTGGGACCATCTGTGCTCCAACCCGCGCCTACCCTCCTAATTTCAACTCACTATGAATATTTTTGGTTTATTATTTTCAATAATGAACCATTGGAATCGAGCATGAAAAAAAAATTCTTACCCCCCTCCCCCCCCCTCAAAATTTGATGGTTTACGTTTCAAGGTATGTAGAATCCAAAACTGCAACAAAAATATTTCTGTCTGTCCGCCGTACGCCGTACGCAGTACGGGCCACTTTTCTTAGTTACCATGAAATAAAATTGATGAAATTCGGGTTAATAGGTTCCGTTCGGGTTCTAGTTGGTCCTCGAAGCTCGACGTTACTGTCAGTCATCTCTAAGGGGTTCAAAATAGGGGTTGAAATTTTCAAAACGCCTATACCTTTTTTTACGTGAATCTTTTTACGGTTTTAAATAGTTCTTGAACTTACGAGTTTTTTAAGACCACCCGGAGCACCGTACGTCCAGCCGTTCGTTCACAGTAAGGCCCCGAAGTTTGCACCGACAGGCATTTTCGACTCCAGTGTGAATGAAATTGTATACAACAGAAGAAAAATCTCGTCACCAGAGACGCGCCGATTTTATTGGTGGGGTACCTAAGAGGTCGAGTTGGTTGTTCTATGATATTATTTTATTTGAAAAATGATGGCTCTATTGGAGTTTGTTGATAGGTAGTGAAACCGATTTTATTGGTGGGGTACCTATGAAGCATTATTGCGGCAGTTGAAGTATTATTGATGGGTAAATTATTACATAATGGCAAATTATTACACAACGACAAATTATTACACAACGGTAAATTATTACACAACGGTAAATTATTTGTGACAGAGTAGGTGAATCGCCCAGAGCTCAATCCTACCTACCTGTCCCAAATAATTGAAAAATAAATTGCCTCTAAGGCAAATAAAAAGGAAAATTGAATAAAAGCAACGAAATGAAATGAAAATGTACTCTAATAAATTAATTATGAGACTCTCCGAGTAGAAGAAAAAGAAATAATAATAATAAAATGATATTCAAAAGAAGAAAGGAATCAAAATCAACTTAGCAACGAGTTAAATAAAATAAACAGGCACACCACCAAAAATAGAAAAACTAACGCAAATTAACGATTGAAAGGAAAAGAATTAGGAATCAAAACTCTCCCGAAGGAAAACTTACGTGGCCCAAGGGCGAAGTAAAAAAAAAGAATGGAACCGTGAAGGAAGGGAAGACGAAAGCCGAAGCCGGAAGTCGCGAGAAGAGTGAATGCAAAGAACCGATTAATTACGGAGAGGGCGCTCAGTAGAAGGAGGGGCCCCGGCCCCCACTCCCCCATAGTGGATAGGCGAGGGGTACCGGGACGGCGGCTCTAGGAGCCACGTCTCATATTAAACCACGGTAAATTATTACACAACGGCTAATCTACCAAGAAGGGGCTGGATTTTGTCGATAGGTACTTTTGCAACTTGAACAACCGTTGAAGTATTATTGATGGGCAAATTATTACACAACGGTTCATTATTCTATCTCCGTAGAAGTGGAACCTATACAGGTAAATTATTACACAACGGTTTAGGGAGGTACCTAGTAACGAGTACGGGGTTAGGTACTAACCTACGGAGGTCCGCGATCTACATAATATGTGTAGAATAGTACATATATGTTATATAGAAGGGTTATCTATACGGAGACCTGTGATCTGTAACAGGAGGGTATTCTGTACAAAATAATAAACCGTTGTGCAGGGATTTGCAGCGTTTTTCGGGTAGTAATGGGCGTTACAAGGAATTGGCAATCATTTCGTGTTTGCGCATGCGCGTCCAAATGCCACCGTTTGAATTCTATGAAATAAACAAGGTACCATCAGGGTACCATTCTGCATATATCCTCCAACTTTCAACTCTTTTGGACGATTTTTAGGGTAGTTATGAGCTTTACAATGATTTCCCGTTTGTGCATGAGCAGGCACTTTGTTAATGAATTTGATAAGGGACCATCTGTGGTCAAACCCGCACCTGCCCCGCGAATTTCAACTCATTATGACCATTTCGTATCATTTTGCCTGGGACAAGGAATTGACCACATACAGACACGGAACCAAATATATGTTCCTTGATATCTGAAATGTAAAATGCGAGTGGAAATTTTCATTCTGGAAGACATGAATTTTTGTCGACTCTTGCGCGAATAAAAAGCTTCCCTACCTTCGGTTCAGAGGAAGCAAAGTCGTCATGGAATCGGTAGAATTTTTCTCATCAATTTTGATTTCTTGGTTAGGTACCTACTATTTTTATTGGTCGGATCAGTTTCATAACACGGGTAACCTTTTTTGAGGTTGGCTCTAGAACTGTTTTAGGGTAATTTAGTTCAAGTGCATGCGAAATCCAGTTTTACCTCTTAAAACTTATTTTGTGTATAGGTACTCCAGGGGTGTTGCGTCCATGAGGCAACTTGGGCCACTGCCCCGGCACCCAAAAACAATAGGAGTAAAAAAAAAAAAATTGCATTGTTCAGTTGGCATTTGAATTTCCCTCCCTACACTGTAGGCCTACCTGTGTATTTTTCACAAGTTCAACAGAGATTCGCCAGATTTCTCTGGCTATGGAATTGGAATTCTACGGATATTCAATATTCTAGAAGAGCACCCACGGTGGGATCCATAGACCAAGCATTTTATCGGAATAAAGCGACAGTAATCGATTTCCTGCAATCGAAATCGAAACCTAGGTTCCTGAAACTGGCAGGTTGGTCCTGGGTCGTGGGACCTAGTATGGCCATGGCAACTGAGAAAAGTGGCCCATCCGCGCATGCTCAGTCGAGTAAAAATGTTGTTCGCCTCGCCCACTGTGGGCCCTGTCCCCAAAATCTGAATTTTACTGCAAAATCGTTCATTTTCATAATCGATTCGACCCCTTCTTGTCTCCTAAATTATATAAGCTTTCTCTGTTAAGTCGTCGTCAGTTTTTAATTTTTTGAGTCAAATTGTGTGCGTTTTGCGTTCGGTCCGGTTCTGATGACAGATTTCTATATTCGTGGTACTACGTGCATTTTGTCCTGTTTGCTGTTTGTGGTCTTGCAGATTAATCGGCGTCCTAACACACAGATAACTACCTAGCTTCAAGTAAATAGCTTCTCCATCAGGTAGGTACCGGCCGACGGGTCATTGTTTTGTTATATTTTAGTTTACTAAATATTTGTAACACATGGATTCGGTGGCAAATTTGCAGTAGAAATTTCGGACATTTTCGTACGACGATTGAGTGCTGATTAAAAGAGATAAGCTTCGATGAATATCACTCAATCAGTAAATAAGGGAATGGGGATTGCCTTGGGGTATTTTGAAGACAAATCTGTTGGTTTTGTGTTCTGGTTTGGTGCCCCACCGTTTTCAGAGCCCACGCACCGCAACTGGGTACATAAAAAAAACAGCTAACAATAATTGGACGCCATAACACTAGCGTCACTGATGCCAGTAATTTTGGCAGTGGGAAGAATAGGTGTTTGCTATTGTCTTTTCAGGATTTCCGAATTCTGAGTTGTTTAGCTGAATATGATAACCCCCTGTACGTGCCCTAGTATCCAGCGAGTGGATTTTCAAAGATACTTGGGTGTTGTAGGACAGGTTTTTGAAATGGAAACATCATATTTTTCAAATGAGTAATTCAATTCGAAGATTTGACCTATTGCCTTACCGTATGGGGAGGGGCTTATCAAAAGTCGTTTAGAGCAGTAGAGTTGGCAATTAAATCAGTATTACGCCTCATTTTCAGATCCGGTTACCGTAGCCCAACTAAATCTTTATTTTCCATACTCAACATTCTTCCTCCTTGGCTTACTTATGTGGTTGAATTGCTTAAATACTACTTGAAGCATTATCTTCCGTACATCCCTCGTTTACACGGTATTACACGATGTAATTCATTGTTTAAGACACCGATCCCTCACCCTAAATGCGATTTTTTTAAGATACAGTTTCCGTTTTTAGGTCCAAGATTGTTTTCAGAATTGCCTCTACATATCAAGAAAATTGACAATTTTGGTAAATTCAAAACTACAATAAATTAATGTTCTTTTTAAACATAAATTTCATAATGACTGGTTTATTTCCCTTCTGCGCTTTATTCAATAATTACTTTCAATTTATTAATATATTTTTCAACTTTACTTATATATCCTAATATTTTTATCATAATATGTTGGGATGGTTGCACTTGTCATGTTGTATCTTTTATCTAATTAACTCCTGATCTCCAGCCAATTTTCTTAAATTATGGAGATCAGGAACTGCCTTTCTGTTTCTCTAATGACGTGTACCTTATTTAGTTTTGCGCTGAAGTATCAAATACTTCTTTTTGTATTGTTTATTTGTACATTGTGTAAATAAATGGCATTTATAAAATTAAAAAAAAAAATTTCGCAAGCTGTCTAAATTCGGTCCCAGTAAAAATGCTATTAGGTATCGTATTTTTCTGGGCGTCCGTGAGGCTCTCAATTGGGTTCGTCGGTTCGAATCCCGATGCCCCTCGTATGGGGCAGTTAGACATTGCTCCGATCAAACAGCCTTGAGCGACATGCTCGGATCAACAGTACTGATCCGCCTGCGAGATAGTAGTACGTAAAGCCTCAGACAATAATAGCTATTTCATTTTTTTCTCACTATTAAGGCCGCTTAATTACAGTTGAGCAGATAATTTCTCGTCTCCTCGTATCAGCTCCTCCAACTCACTCTATCAGGGAAATGCGACGCATTCAACGCCGCTCTATTCGTTAACTCTTATCCAATATTCATCGCTCCACAGTTCCAAGCGCCAAGTACCTCCGAAACCTGATACGCCTTGAGGTGGAAACGCGTGTAAATGTTCGCAGTTAGTTTGAGGTGGAGGGGGTATCGATCACTATAAATTCCTAATGCGGTTTAATATTTGAAACGAAATGAGGGATTGAGGAGAAGGGATGACAAGGGATGGAGTGGTTAGGGGGGACTGGAAACTAGACTTCGTCGAGGAAGAGAAGTTCCGCCTAACTCTAAACCGCCTACGGGCTTTTAACCGCGAGTTTGCTCAAGCTAGGCTTTGGAGAATAACATATCATACTGGCTTCGGCCAGGGTTTGCGCATTTATCATCCTAAAATCGGGCCCCTAGTCCCCGCTGCCATAACAATTCAAGCCGCTTTGTGCTTCAAATATAAGTGTGTTGAGAGTATTTTACAGTAATATTGTTCAGTACTGGATTTCGCATTGCCGTAATGGGGGCGGCACCAGAAAATCATTCTGGTGGACGGTGCTGCACTCCTTCACACTTGAATCGCCCTCCCATATGATCCAGCTGTACGTAACGAGCAAGTACCTACCATGCTTTGCATGATAACTGAAGAAAGTCCCAAGCGTGGAGTAATGCGAATGGGTATTCTTTTTCTATTCCATTTCGGGTTCTATGTACCTACCTTGAAACGCAAACCATCAAAATATTCAGGGAGGGGGGGGGGGGGTTAAAATTGTATATTTCATGCTCAATTTCAGAGGTTAGTCACTGACAGTAATACACCAAAAGTACTACACCGTCAAGCTTCTGGCATTTTGGCCGTAAAAGCCAAAAATTTGTCTAGCACAAGTGGAAGCCCAGTTTGAGCTTAAGTGGATCCACGCTGAGCCGACGAGGTTCGACTGCTTGCTAGCTCAACTCGATAATGCGTACGTGGAAAATATTTATGATCTATGAGGAGACAGATGAAGGAATTGAGGAGAGAATCGTATTTCCTTACAACGCAGCATTTTGATTCCTCACAACATTTATTACGAGGTTTTCCGAGATGTGCGCCTTCCTTCACGTGTTATCCAGAAAAAATTAAAGGGGTCACAGGTAGGTATATTCGTGATCAGAAACGGCCAAGAAAACTTGATGTCTGTCAGAAAAGA
This sequence comes from Leptopterna dolabrata, assembly GCA_954871275.1. NCBI lineage: Eukaryota > Metazoa > Arthropoda > Insecta > Hemiptera > Miridae > Leptopterna > Leptopterna dolabrata. The sequence goes on from OX940979.1 coordinate 42,697,117, forward strand.
TTATTGTAACTTGCATGCCGGTCGGAAAACAATTGTATTCTACGTCAAGTAAAAAATTCGACCTACTTGTCACATCACCCCAGGAATTCATATAATTGCATGGAATTATTATACTGGTAATTGTATATGATATAGTGAGAAATATTACGACGCGTGCACTGGGCCACGGAATTGGCTCCCCCCTCTCCCACGATGTCAACTCCCCCACAGCCCTGTTCTGTCGACTCGGTAAATTGGAGGGCTTCCTCGAGCAGAAGAGCTTCCCTTCTGAGAGCTCTTGCATAATCCTTCTTGTTTCGACTTATAACGGAAGGGCGGGAGGGCAAGTAGCGTCAACAACTGGGTTTAGGCAACTGAGTATCCGCATAATTAGTTCGTGCGGGGACTGGAGTCATATTGGATTCTTAGGAATGTGATTGTAGTGTTCCGTGCTGCGGCTTAGACGTTTGATCTATCTTTGGCCGAGAAGATGATATTAATTGGTGGTGATCCTAATGTAACTGACAATCAGGTTTATGTACCTAAAGTAAATGTTTCAAATTACGCCACATACAATTCACTATCAATTCATTAACGATTTTTGAGGAGGGGAAAAAATTAAGCAGGTAATGAGCAAATTACCAAAAAATGATGCAAAACAGAAAATTCTGTTTTTTTTGTTGTTGAAAATGACTACGTTTTATCCCATTGCTAATGCCATGCACCACACGTTATGGCAGTACAGTGTACATAGCGCGGATCTAGGGTGGTCTTCCTAGTTCAACTGTAGACCTACATGAACCAAGAGGGCACCGAGCGCCTAGATGAAACATCTCGATGGTGTTCTAAATGGAAAGCTACAAATTATTACGAAAGGGTTCATTATTTTCACTGAAGATGCGTAAATCACTGTTTTCTGAGGTCAATACTCGCTCCTTGGGTGAAAAATAGGGGTGGCAATTTTCATGACGTCGCAGCTCAAAATGTTCAATATAGGTGAGGGGAAGTATGGGTTTTTACGTTTTTAAATTGACCTCGAACTTGTGGATTTTTTTTGACAACCGGGAGCATTGTCCGTCCAGCCGTTCGTTCACACTACGGCGCTAAAATTAGGCCTTGTTAACATGAGTGTGAATCATACTGTATAAATCCATCATTGCGAGGGAGCACCTGATTATAATCACGGATGGCTGTATGAAGTCAAGTTGTTTGTTCTGTGACATTATTTCATTTGAAGGATGATGGTTATTTTGGATTTTTTTGATAGTAACTTTTGTGAATAACAAATAATGACAGAAATATTGACGCATATTTATGAAACTGTAATTGCCCGGCCGGCTCCAGTTCTCCATTTGCGGTCTTTCTGGGGGGAGCTCGAGGGTATTGACCACAGAAAACAGTGATCTACGCAGAAGGGGCATTTATTCAGGTAAATAATCAACCATTATGTAATAATTTAGAGCATTTTTTATTCCAATTTTTTAAATATAATTATGTAATTACCTTGAAACGGAAACCATTGAATAGTGGGGGGGGGGGGGGGGGTGATTAAAATTTTTGTTCATGCTCGATTCCAAAGGTTCATTATTGAACATAATAAACCAATTTGAAAAACGCTGCACATTATTACACGACGGTTTATTATTTACCTGTATAGATAGATGCCCCTTCTGCGTAGATCACTGTTTTCTGTGGTCAGCATCCTCGAGCCCCCCCCCCCCCCCCGGGAAGGCCTAAATGGAGTGCTTGTGCCGGCCCGGGAATTAAAGTTTCATACAAATGCGCGGGATTCAATAATTAAATAATAAATTTATTTTTGTCGTTATTCATTATGCATAAGTTAAATAATACGCCAATGTGTAATAATTTGCCTGTGTGGATGCCCCTTTTGCGTAGATAGAATGATAAACTGTTGTGTTATAATTTACCGTTGGGTAATAATTTACCCAATAACACATCAACGTTTGTTCATGTTGCCGAAGTCCCTATCAACAATATCCAAAACAGCCATCATTTTTCAAATGAAATAATATCACAGAACAACTAACTCGACTTCATACAGCCATCCTTGATTATAATCAGGTGCTCCCTAGTGATGATATCCGGGCCGGATTTATACCGTTCGATTCACGATCTTATTGATGAAGCTTTTCTGTGCAAACGAACGGTTGGACGTACCAACTCCGAATGGTCTCAAAAAATTCTTCAAATCAAGATCAATTCAAAAACGTAAAAAAACCACACCCTTCCATTGAAAGTTTTCGAGCTACGGCGTTCTGAAAATTTCAACCCCTATTTTTTCACCCCTTAAAGGGCTCCACACACCAACGCGAAAAAAATCACGACGCGAAATTCGCGGCGGAAAAATTCGCGGCGGATAAAATCGCGTCCGCGAATTCGCCTGGGTCTTCACACCAGCGCGAAAGACTGGCGGTCGCGAAAGTTAACTTTTGCATCAGTATCAGTCCCAGTGATGTCTTCGTCCGACGAGGAAGAGTGCCTTCTCCTTGCACTATTAGAAGAGGAAGAATTAAACAGGTATGTTTTAACCAACATATCACAATATAATACTATTTTATACATTCTTAGTATACTGACGCTTGAAATGGTGCATGAGTGTGACGTTTATCATTTCTTCAGGAAAAGGAAAAAAAAAACATGGACGCATTCCATTAATTTAGAAAGGAAAAAGCACGGAGAATACCACACTTTAATGTCAAGTGGCGGACAGTTGACTGAGGTTAGGCGCGAAATCAAAGCGGAGGGCGGAAAAAACGCGGCATGCCGCGTTTTTTTTCGCTGCGAAAAAAACCGTTGCCCGGCCGCGCGAAAAAACCGCGTTGGTGTGGGCACCCAGTTCGACGCCTCTGCTTTTGGTTGACGCGGATTTTCCGCCGCGAATTTTTCCGCCGCGAATTTCGCGTCGCGATTTTTTTTCGCGTTGGTGTGTGGAGCCCTTAAGATTGTTTAAATAATTGTTTACACACAGGTGATCATTCTCAATAATTTATATTGTGAACACGATTGCAAGCTTCATATAAGTAAAGACATAATTTTAAGACCAAACAACCAATAAACGAATCATCTCTTGGAGATGAAGCACGGACTGTGTTTATGTTTAACAAAATTTTTATGAAGTGCACTCCTGAGTGTGTATATAAGAAGCTGTGTATAAGGCACCACCAGTTACGACGAAACATTAGTGGGAGGAAGTTAACCAATCTTCAACTGAAGATTGAAGACGGGTTTATGTGGAACGCGTGAGCTGAAACACATTCTGTGTTTCTATCATTTCGTCCGAAGTATGTAAATAGAGGTAACCGGGGGTCCAGGGTCCAGGGTCCAGGGCCGAGTTTTTATTGCATTTTTGGATCCTAGGTACCTTGAAACGTAAACCATCAAATTTTGAGGAGCGGGGGGGGGGGGGGGGTAAATTATATTTTTTTCATGCTCGATTCCAAAGGTTCATTGTTGAACATAATAAACCAACATGAAAAATGATTAATAAGTCAGCTGCAGTCCCACCCGGAAAAAAATAAAGGAAAGCAGATGTTGGACGGTGAAGCAACACAAATTACCGAGGTACCAACATCGGGTTGTCGACTCTTGGTAGGGTAAGGTGTCGTGAAAACGAGAATGATTTCATGATGACATGAACGTAAAGTAGATAATAGTCTTTCACACTCGATCCAGTCGAGGCCACAGTTGAGTTATTAGGTTTCCACAGGAAAAACTTCGGTACCCAAGAGAACACCTCCCAAGAAGATACGAAAACGGGAAATTTGTTTCTTCTAACGTATAAAGTTTTACAGAAACTAATAATGTTGTTTGCCGTACAGACACTTTATCTCACGAGAAACTCCTTTTGGGAAGCTGACACGGGAGGGGGGGGGGGGTAAAGTGGGGTAATTTGATTTAGGATCCTTCTCTTACTCCACTAACCAGCCGTCATGATATTGCTTCACAGTGTAGAATTTAATATGGCCTATAACCGCCCATGACCGCCCATCTAGATCAATAAACGGACTGTGTGCTGCGCTACTCGGCATTGTTACATCAACTCCTGAGTGGTATTCGAAGAGAGTGACGGAGGATTGAAATAGCGAAACGGTCCATTTCGAGAACCAAGTTTTGCATAATGAACCTACATGTTATTGTAAAACACAACAAACAGGGTAGTGAACTTGAGCTTGTGAGGTATCGTTTTCCATGTTTTTGAGGGCGAGAAGACCGAAAATGAAGTTCATTTTGACCAAAGAGTGAAGAATTGAGGCTGTAACGAAGGTTCACCTCCCAAATTCATTCTTATAAGTCAAAAACCTGGGAAATAGTCTGAAATCACCATAAATTTGTATGATTATACTAGAAGTAGTATCAACCGATGAACCAAGACAAATGGCACTACCAATAAATAAATTTAAATGGTGGTGGTTGTGGGGGGGGGGGGGCAAAATTGGTGGAAACCATCAAAAAACAGCTGTTCAAGTTATTGCACACCAAAGAGACGATAAATGAAACAGCCGAAGTTTCTGTAGGTCAGTCTAATAGAATAATAAACCCATGTGACAAGGATTTCGCAGCGTTTTTCCGATTCGATTGATTTTCAGTACTAAACCCCTATAAATACTGCGAGGTGAAATTGAAGCCAACGGAAATCCCCTCGGTGCATATGCATTGCCTTTATTTGAGGTTTGGAGGATACCACAATTCAAAAGAGCAGAAACCAAAGGCGGATATAAAAGCTTGATGGCTCCCCATTGTTCCACGAACAAAAGGTCCATCTTTCCAGCGTTAAGGTCGACGGTATCGGATACGCGGCCGATAATATTCCAACCCCCAACTCCTCTCACAAATCTTCTGTCTCCAACTCTGATTTACGAGTAATTATGCGTATGAAAGTTACGGGAGGGCCTCGGTCAAACTGCCCATGCACCCGCCACACAGGTCGTAAAATCCCGGTGGGTTTTAGACCCGAACTGCTACCTTCCTATCTGACACTCGATATTTCGCAGGTGATTTCTCGAGGCCATTCAAAACGGGCGAAAAGGGCCTTCCCGCACCGGGAAATAACAACAGAAACCCACCCCGAAACATAATTACAAGGCAAAACTCGTTTAACCCCCTTCCCGGAGTCCGTCCTTTCAACTCAAAACCGGCAATGCCCCGGCTGCTGAGTTGGAAAATAAATCCCCCTTTCCCCGCTCGACCATTTACCCGTATAACCCCATCGGGCCGGGGAGTCAGGTGAAAGTATAGTTGTTCATTTTAATATTTCTCTTGTCCCCTCTTAATTGCCGGTTCTTCTGGGTTGGGCGAAGTTATGCCGTTGCGAGGTTCCCTAATGAATGTTTTTCCACTTGGATCCTCTTCGGACTCAGGCTTCAGGTCGGTAAAGCGTCGACCGAAGCTCATTAGGTTCATTGTTTAAGGTTCATTAGCGACTTTTGTCGTTCCGTTCTCAGTTCTGGTCGCCGCAAAAGTTCCACGTGCCGAATTCCTCTTATCAGTCCACTCGCTGTACTTCGTAACTTTCTCACTCTTGCCCGAAATTTCAGGCCGGTTCACGTTGTTTCCGTCGGTAGGAATCACGGGATTGTTGTTGGGTTGCAGGCGCCATTTGACGTACCTAATGAGGGGGTCGTTCGGTATTTCACTGCTGCGTCACTTACCGACGTATATTCAACCCATATCACGTGGGGGGGGGGGGGGGGGGGTTGAATTTTTGTTTTGGCACCCCTGCGTCACTGTGAATCACAAGTCCCCCACGCATATTCAGCTCCAAAGGCCAAATAGTGAAGAGCATCACTGGAGTATTAACTGTCGCCATGATTATCAGTAACCATTTCATTATAGTAGAAATTATTACACATAGGTTTATTATTTTCCTGTATACAATACATGTCCCTTCTGCGTAGGTCACAGTTTCTTTTAGGTCAATACCGTGGTGCTTGTGACAGTGGCAGTTCTCGAGTCGTCTGTTTTTCCGATGAAGATGGGGTCGTTTCGCGGAAGCCTAATCGACGCCCCTTCTTAGCCGGTGATATCTCTAGTCCAGAAGGGGGACTCTCGAGGGTCCACTGTCACACTCTGTCACACGCTTCGCCCCGGAAAGCCTGAAAACCGGAGCCGGCCGGGCAATTACTTACATAAATATACGCATTCTTCCACCGCCCCGTCCCCTTAACGCGCCATTTCGGCCCCACGAACAACCCGCCCTGTCATTTTCGAAATTCTCACGGTCGTTGAACCTAAGTAGGAGCCTCGACATATTCCCAAATTGTTACCTAATTTGGATCATTCGTTTGGCCGTGAACAACTTGTACCTATCTAGAAAATGCAAAAATAAACCATCTTTCTTCAAATGAAATAATGACGTCATGAAACAAAAAAAAATCGATTTTATAAAGCGCATTCTTACTGCATGAATACCGATCAAATAGAAAATATTGCAAGTGGTACTCCGCTGAGTAGTCACGTTTTTGAAATCCTAGGTTCCGATTTAATCCGGATTTGAAATCCCCGAATGCTCAATCTCTGGTCGGTATAGCCATTTTCCCCAAGCAGTTTACAATCTATTAGTGGGAAGGAGCCGGGCTAAGAAGGTCTTCGGCTAGTGCTGTGGGGGTGATGGGAACCGCTCACAGTTGTTGAGACTGTGGGTAGGTGGGGGAAAGCCCATAATTTCAATGAAGTTGAGCCCCTTGAGGGATGCAAAAGGCGGGAGCTGAGTGTCTTGGAGAAGATCCCCCCCCCCCCCCCCCCCCCAATCAACTCCAGTAATTATGAACTGTTACAGTGATATCGAGGGGGTTCTAGCTGTTCTGAGTGCTCTTCGAGTTCCTCTTACGGGCGTTTACCTGTCCATTTCCTCTGAACCCATAATGATGAAGGAAGAGCTTACAGTGGACGCACAGGGAGGCATCTTCATCGAACTTGCTGACCGTTGGTAAATCTATAATACACTGGGTAGGTCCTGAATCAAAAGCAAACAGTTCCAGCCACGCAGCAAATAAGAATTCGGTGATCTACGAAGATCGGATATCTCTACAGGAAAATTATAAACCGTTGTGTAACAACCTGCTGCGTTTCCTTCCTTTTTGCTTCCTCACTACCGGAAGGTAGGGAAGCCTTGGATTCGTGATTGAGTAAAAAGAAATTCATGCCCTCCAAAACGAAAAGTTCCACAACCGTTTCAGACATCAAGGAACATTTTCGGTTCCGTTTCTGCCTGTCGTCTGTGGTCAATTCCTTGTATTGTAACGCTCATAACTATCCGAAATAATGGTCGAAATGGGCTGAAATTTAAAGGATTGGTCCTGGTTGGTCGCAGATGCCACAATCATTGACAAAGTACCTACTGTAACTTTCGTCTGCGTATACGCAAACGTGAAATACTTGTAACACCCATAAATATCGTTGAAACTACCTTAAATATCGTTGAAATGAGTTCAAACTGGAGGATCGATCAGGAATAATACTTAGATAGTTCCACACGAATTTGAATTGAATCGCACTGAAACTTTCGTCTGCGCATGCGTGAACATGAAACGTTGACCATTTTCTTGTACCGCTTCCAATTAAGCGAAAATTTGTCGTAGAGAGCTGAAGTTTTCAGGGTACATACGGGTTGGATCGCAGATGGTCCCGCATCAAAATCATTGAAATCGCATTGTAAATTTTGTCTACGCATGCGCAAACGTGAAATACTGAAATGCCTATAACTACCTTAAATATCGTTGAAGTGAGTTCAAACTTGCAGGGTCTCTAATGAATAGTACTCTGATAGTTATGTAATCGAAGTAATCTAAGTTTTCTGTTTCAAAATTGACGTCTTCGTACTCACCCTTTCTTCGTTAAATACAGACGAAACTTTGAATGTTTACCATGCCGTTATCACCTGGAAGGAATCATACCTACATACAATAATGCACAGGTGCTTGAAGATGAGTCTTAGGATGGCTTCAGAATGCTCTGGCATGGATATCAATACGTTTGTTGGATCCAGTTCAACAGCTCACGGAAACCTCATGCTTCAGGGAATCCCGCTGATCACGAATAGTTACAGGTGCAGGTTGAGTTGCCCCTCAACGGACCTTCCGCATTAGACAGGCACCAATTCGTTCACTCAAATAGAAAATTCTCTCGAAACGTCAAAATATAAGTAGAAGTGGAACTCTGCGTCAAATGAGATAAAATTCAGCTTTAGGATAAGAGTCGTGGTATTTATTCGATTCATTATTACCTACTCAAGGAGAAATTTAACAGCATCTGAAGTTTCTACCGACATGATGTGACAATGATAACTTCGACAAAAAAATGCTTTATCCTAGGAAATGACCTTTCAACCTCCCCCCTCCCCTGGAGTTTGATAATAAAACTTCGGTTCCCCTGCTTCACTTCGGACATAGCAAACGAGTATAAAATACCTTCAGGCTAACCCATTAGTATTTTTAACTTGGTTCGACAACCGAAGCCCACTTGAGGGACATGGCAACTGTGGGAGCTGTGCCCGTTCAACCTGGGCCTTTCTAATGAGGCTCTTGACAATATAAGTTGAAGAATTACCCCAGGGTATATGTTGTTCTAATGGGAGTGATGTTGCTCCAACCATTGCGCTTTCTTCAAGCCCTAGGCAAGGGAAAATCGAACCTGATAAAAGTCCTACTGAACTAGAAAGAAGCCACTGTAATAATAATAATCCATAATAATGTAATGATTATGATAATTTATTTAAGTATTTGCCATTTATGTAGGTACACTATATTTACGAAGTGTCGAGGAAAACGTCGTGAGACTGTTTAAACGTAAGTATTTAAATTTTACATAACAATCTTCAAATTTCAACACTGAAACGTAACACGGAACACATATTTTAACAGATACGTAACACATATTGTAGTGGGTGCTACAGTTATTTTCGAGTTTTAACCTACCTGATGTTGTTTCCTTTTATTAAAAGCATGCATTTCGAAAGCGACAGTCCAAATTTCCGTTTCCTACGAGTCAGTTCAGTTTTTACAAGTCCCTTCTCAAGTTCTTTTGCGTTTTGCGTCACGTTACGAATGATTAGGAATATAATTATATTTCTATTTGTCATCAACGATAAGACTATACGCAGCAGAAAGAAGATGGCAAACGATTTGATGACAAAAATAAAATATATTGATATTCTAAATCATTTGTAACGTGACGCAAAACGCAAAAGAAGTCGAGAGGAGACTGTTTATAAAAACCGAACAGACTCGTAGGAAACGGGAATTTGGACTGTCGCTATCCAAACACATGCGTTTGATAATATGGAAAACAACATCAGGAAATTGAAATTCGAAATTAAGTGTAGCATCTGCTGCAATATAATTCGATCGTCACAAAAGGGTGGGACTTAATGAGACGAGGGATGTTGAGCTGCAATAGGACCGACGTAATTGCAGGTATCGCGATTCGGATAGGGAATAGTTGTACAGTTTTATATAAATCACATGCATTAAACATCGGAGCGCTAAAACGAACGTCCTTCGCCGCACATTCTCAATGTAAATTGGACAACTTTCAGGGAAACTAGCCGACACTGGCAAGGTCTACAGAGAGAAGAGATTAACACTGAAGATTTTGCATGTTACCACCCAGGAGTGTAAATGGGCAAATATGCAAAGTGACCCTCATTGAGATTCTGCTGTAATTGCGTATAAAATTAGCCCAAGCCCCTCGACGTTGGTCGCATCCCAGGAAAAGGGGAAACGTCCGAGGACTGAGTGTATCCGGAGCGCATTGAGCTGTATAAACTGGAGCTCGCTCTTCCTTCGCTCTTCCGAGACTTACTTGGGAATGGCTAAGTTGAACAGGGGTTGTTTGAACCAGTAAGTGCCAAAAGTGTCAGCGGAGATGGAAGTAGAAAAATCACCTCAACGAAGAAAACAGAACGGAATTAGGGCGGATTCCGGCGGCAACACCCGTTTTTCTAGTGAGATGGAGCGAAAAGTCTGCAAAGTCTTCGGCGGAGCTTCCGCGCAAATATGTCAATGATTATGACAGAACTGATTGCAATGGCCACAGAATAACACGCATGCGCAGAGGCTACTGTTAAGCTGCCCTAAACGAATTCAACGGGACTATATGGGTACCCATCCGAAAACACATGAGGATTTCATCAAAGGCTGACTGGAACGGAAATGGGCTAAGCGCATGATTTTCAGTGGCAATTTTTACTGAAACAGAACAGCGTCGGAGTTGTAAAGAAGGGACTCCTCCAAAAAAATTAGCACTCCTCGATGTTTTAAGAATAAATTAAATTGAGATGTTTGAGAAAATTCCAGTCACGCAGCACGGCTTACGGAGTGAATTTTCAAAGAAATAGTTGGGGAAATATAGAATCAGAGTAATATTACAATAAATCTTACATAAAGATTACCTACAATAAATTGAAATTAATGGTCATCTGCCAGAGCACTCACTATGGCCTGACTGGGCACGTGATGGGACAAGAGTGGCCTATCGTGCAGATAAATTATTTCAAAAAATCAATTTTGGGTGTTCTGATGTGCTAGAACTACTCGTAGTTGATTCAGCGACCAAAAAACATGGTAAACGACACCTCAGACGCCAACATAAAATATATGAAGTTTTGCGGATTTCGGATTACGATTTTGTAAATTTGGTACTGGGAGCGGCTAATCGGACTGGGGAAAACATGACTGAAAACATCCCGCATGCCTATGTTCCAGAAATCCTTCTGATTTGATCGCGCATAGTGCGATCGGGCTGGATAACGAACTAATCATTACTCTTGCGAAGACGGATTTTTCTGCGCAAGAACGGATTTTTTACCATGCAAATTAATGGAGTTATCGCGAGGAATGACACACACACATACGTATATTATATATACGAAAAAGTGAATATCTATCATTTAGATTTCCAATGCATGAAACGGATTTTGGAGGGTTTTCCGTTTCAAAGTGAGCATCTCTGAAATTTTGGAACGAGCCAAATAGCTACATTTTCTTTGAAAATTCGCTAAAAACAAGCATTAGGTCGTATGAATGGCTGAAGCTTCTGACTGGTCGAGGTGACCGCGCGACGAACTTGCGAACCCTCAACAGTCTACTCGGTTTATAGTATCCATACGGCAATAACTGACCAAACCGAAACGAGCTGATGGAACGAAAAGACACACACACAAAAAAAACGGAAGCGGGAATTTTATTGAACTTAACACCCACGGGAAAGTCAGTGCTAACGCTAGATTTCGCCAGATACCCGATCAGCCGACTGCGTGACGTATGAAGTGGCCTGCCAGGCCCGCCAAACACGCGCCAGGCTTGAAACCATTCCTTAATTTCTAACTCGTTGACAGTTTTTTTGCCGTGTTACCAGATGGATATGTATTACAGCTACTAAAATATTTCATGAAATTTACCATTTATTTTCCCTGCGCATAGTCCATGTGTGTGACAAAGATAGCGGTTGCGCCTGCGCAAACGGAAGTTACCTTCTGTTTCTTGATGAACTTTGAAATGATACCACCTTATTAGCAATCAGTTCAAGTCAATTCGTCTAATGAGTGTGAATTTCGCGGCATTTCTCATCAGAAAACAGAGTGTCGAAGCCAAAATGGGTTTTCAGTAATGAACAATGTAATGCAAAATACTGTTTACACAGCTCCCTGCAACATCCGCAAATGGCAATGTTCCTCAAAAATTTGAACAGCAGCTGAAATTGAAAAAACAGGTGTGTGTTAAAACGTTAAAAAGGTGTCACGAACACATCTACCTAGCTGAAACTCATGGATACACAGTCTAGAAAAAATTATGTGAGTACAAACGAATTTCAGCTCGTCACGGCAGTTTTTACAAAGAATTATGCTCATGGCCAGGATTTCGAAAGGTCAGAAAGACGGCGGGTTTGTTCAAAAATGTTTAAACCCCAAAACGCGGGAGGACATCTTGAATTAAGCGGCTTTAAATTTTCCACTACAAATGCCTGAAATGCCAAATGCCTGTTTCCTTGATTATACTTTTTCACCTGCTCACTCCCATAGTTAAAAAAAGCAATTAGTATGCTCATTCTGTGCGGGGCGTTAAAGCACTTGATGCACTCTAGGTAATTTGTTTTGTAAATCTATATTCTACTCGATTTTTAGAAAGCTAAAAATTGGTTTAAAATAAACTGTACGAAGAATATGTTAGTTACAATCGAGATTTATTTGAAAATAGCACATTTACGGTCATGGATTCTTTGCTATCCAACGAATGGTATTACCCGCATCGAGGAAGCACAATCCTAAGTATTTACCAACTGATTGAGATTTCAAATTTGAGTAAATTTGCGGCAAAATGGTATATCGATGAGATCTCCAAGACCATTTTAGGCCAATACATATCGTGGGATTAACATATGGTTCTGCAATAATATGACCAGTCTGCCGTACAGAGAGATCACTGAAGATTTTGAATGCCTGCGCCGAGGAATTTTAATCACGAAAACCCAATAATAATACACTGCCAAGGTGATGGCACAGGAGCTTCCTCGTCACAATCAGAGTGACCCATTATAAAATAGAACAGACTCGGAAGCAAAATAACATAACATTACATTACATTACATTACATTACATTACATTACATTACATAACGTGAAATATACATATTATAACATTACATTACATTACATAACATTGCATAACATTACATGAAATATACATATTACATAACATGACGTCCATAATACATTACGTCCATTATACATAATTGCGAAAGTTATGCGTGTTTGAAGAATTTCACGTTAGCGCATGCGCAGGGCGAACCGCTGGCTCTATCATGTTGACATTTATATGGGACCTCAATGGGCCCTACCCGCTTAATCCCTGAGAATTACATTGAAATTGGGTGAAATCTTTGGTTACTACGGCTGTAACAAGGAAATTGAATCTATTTCACGCCAGCGCATGCGCAGAGCGCACCGAGGGTCCGATCATGCTGAAATTCATACTGGAACTCACTAGGCCTTGTCCAAACAACCCTTGAAAATTTGAGCGAAATTGAATCAAAATTGTGAAAGTTATGCGTGTTTGTTGAATTTAACGTTAGCGCATGCGCAGGGCGTACCGCTGGATCAATCATGTTGAAATTTGTATGGGACCTCAAGGGGCCTTATCCGCACCATCCCTCAAAATTTGAGCTGAATCAATTCAAAATCGTGGAAGTTATGGCTGTAACAAGGAAATGCGGACAGACTCACAGACTCACAGACTCACAGACTCACAGACCGACAGACACGGAACCAAATTTGTTCAGTAGGCTTTGAAACGCAAAATGCAAGTGGAAATTTTGATTTCTGAAGACAAAAATTTTTTGGCTCACGAAAGTGAACACAAGGCTTCCGCTGCTTCGCAGACTCGGAAGCAATAATTATTATGAAACAGAATTCAAATATTAGTATTAGAACTCACCGACAACTTGCATGTCACTGTGGGCCGATACAGTTTGGAACGAAGGCGCTTCCGCCGACACCTCGCACCTGTATTTGCCGCTGCTCACGAGCTCCAGCGCCATTAGCTTCACTTGAACTTCAGTTGAATTATCGAGCTGCAACAAACACGTTGGAATTGATCAATTGAAAAACAATATTCAGATCGGAGGGGCCCCGCGATGAACCTCAGCGGGCTCCTCCTTTAAATTCACATCTTCATCATCCTTTGAACAAACGATAAAAATATACAGATCCGGGCCTGCTGTTTCTGTCTGTTTCTACTGGATTTCTTTTAGAAAAAAACTTAGCTCAATAAAGCACAATCCAAACGAGGAGGACATACGAGGACAAATCTATAGAAGATGGTTTGATAGGGATTTACGGCCCATTTATCTACACTCAGAGAACCAGTAGCTCGCCTACGCAACATTAGGGGTAATCTTGACTGTTTTCTCGTCTATGCTACATACGTTAAATCGAAAACGTCGCAAACGGTGCGAATCATGAGGTGTTAAACTCTCTTATCATTAGTCAACATTTTTATGTACCAGTTTTGGAAAGTTTCAAGGAATTTCTTTTTGGCTATTTTTCACCATTTTTAGCAATTTTTGTATACTTAAAATTCGAAACTGCGCGTTATTTTTGTGGGCCAAAATGACTGACCTTCGAACTCAGTCCTCCAAGAATCGGTTCATGGTCATACTCCCAAACGGGTTTACGTTTTTAATTTTTAAACGGATTCATTATTTTGGCGTTTTTTCCTCAAAGAACTTGACAACCAATAAAACTGCACTTCCCTGTAATTAAAAAAAAGGTAACTAGTTGAAGGGCATAATCCTAAGTCCTACTTTTATTTACTAAATGACGTTCGTTCAAGACATTCCACCTCGAATTCAGTTGTTTGGAAAAATAGGTACATTAGGTAGGGATATTTACTTATTCGTCCAGGGTTGGAACCTTTCAAATGCTACTTTGAACATGCTATGAATATATTTACCTACTACACATTTTTCTTTATCCCCTAATAAGTAGGTAGGTAGGTATTCGACATTCAAAATAACAGTTTCTGGTAGCTGGAGCTCACAATTTAGTATTGAACGTCGAGATTGAACTAATTTAAATGGAAGCGGTAAAACAATTGGAAGATGTAACGAATAAGTCGTGATTCCCTTTCAGAATCCACTCCTGTGATATTGTGTGATTTTACCAAATAAACATGGACAACGTCGAGCTGGTAAACAACCAGGGGTTTCCCCAACCGCCATCCACCTCAACCGACTGTAGCGGCCGATTGTTGACCGGGGACGGGTGGTCCTCTATCCCGTGTCCTAAAAGATCTCCTGCTGTTGTTGAAAACCGCGGGGAGCATATAAACAGCGGGGAGCATACCCTTAAGGGTAAATGTCACGGATTTTAGTAAGAAATATTTTCAATAGATGGCTGCACCGTCGGGGGCAATCCAATATTCGATTTATCTCTTGAACGGATCAACCGATTTTCAATCTGTAAAGTGTTCTGTAATCGTTATAAACAACCACAAGTGCGTACATTCAGTTTTGAATTTTAAAATTTTTTTTTCATGGAGTTCCCGAGATTGTTTTACTCAATTTCAATTTTTTTGGAAAAAGCAACTAGTACTTTTGTAGCAAAAAAATCGAAGAATCCAAATCCGTTTTCAGATTGAAAATCGGATCATTAGATCGAACGGCATCTGGGAAAATCACTATAACAATAGGGGCCTATTGTTAGCCCTCTAATCCTCTGGGGGGGCTCCACCCCTAGGCTGGTGCGTCGTTGACTTTCTACTTCCACCTGGTGAGAGTCTACCAGGGTCCTGGGGAAGTTTTCTAGAACCAGGGGTCTGGGGAGTTGGTGGATATCCAGGTTCATTATATCTAATAGTTGGACTTTTTTCAACAAGGTAAACCGAAATTACTGATCTAATGCCGTCGAATTATTCTCAGCAGTATTGGTAATAAGCTTTTTAAAAATTGCTCGTCTTCAAACTCATCCTTCTGTTTGGCAGTAAGAACATTTTGGCGAAATTTGGAATTTCCCAGGTTTTTGACTAAAAAAAATGAATTTAGGGAGCTTAACCTTCGTTACAACCTCAATTCTTCACTCTTCGGTCAAAATCAACTTATTATTCGGTCTTCTCGCACTAAAAAAACACGGAAAACACCTCACCGCAAGCTCATGTTAACTAAAACCTCAAAAATCCCTCGAAAACCCCTATTTTTACACCCACTTTTCTCCCATAACACCCCTGGGTATATTCCGATCGGCTGCAAAGTTTCGGGACACAACTAGGGCCAAAATGGAGCCTTTGTGCAGGAGGAGGAATTTTATAGACCGAGAATGAAGTAGTTATGCGTGATAAGGCGGACGGCGTACGGCGTACGTCGGACGGACATTGCATTTTTGGAATCTACGCACCTTGAAACGTAAAAGAAAGAAATTTGAGGGGGTGTTATAAAAATGGTTTGCTGAGCGAATAATATGTAAGTGTATTATTTATGAAATAATAAACCAAAAACGCAATGTCCGTCCGCCGTCCGCTGTATCACGCATAAATACTTCATTTCGGTGTAAAAAATTCGTTTTTTTTTTGCAAACAGGCTCCATTTGGGTTCTACTTTTGCCCCAAATTTTTTCAGCCCGATCGGAATATATATACCCAGGGGTGTTGTTAGTCAAAATGTGTATAAAAATAGGTACTTATTTTGTATGTTTCAGTTACATGAGTTTTTGAGGTAGGTATCGTTTTCCATGTTTTTCTGGGACGATAAGACCGAATATGAAATCGATGTTGACCAAAGAATGGAAAGCTGACGTTCTACCAATGGTTCAGCTCCCATAATTGATTTTGTTATGAGTCAGAACCTGGGAAATCGTCTCAAACCGCCATCAATTGATTTTTTAGGTTTAGCTCAAGACAAATTTAATATCGTAAAAAAAACCATGCCCTTCTACTGAAAGTTTTCGTGCTACGGCGTTCTGAAAATGTCAACCCCTATTCTTCACCCCTTAGAGATGACTGACACTAACGCCGAGCTTCGCGGACCAACTGGACCCCAAACGGGACCTACAAAGCAAATTTCATTAATTTCGGATCATGGTAACTAAGAACATTGCGAAGTACAAATGTATGAGTGAAAGGAATTTGGGCCGTAATCTTCTGGAGCACTCTTTAATTTTTTAGGAAATTGCTTTTTATTCTTATTTTTTCCACCAATAAACTTTTTCAACAAGGTAACCCGACGTTTCCGATCTCGAGCCGCCGAATTATGCTCAACAGTATTGGTAATACGCTGGCCGGCAGGCTATCAGCTTGTTCAAAGGGAAGGCGAACTTGGACAAGTTCGAACTTAGGGCAAATCGCATCGCTTTGGGAAATACCGCTACAAATTTTGCTCGTATATTCTGCTCCATGGTGCTTTTCACAAATCAAGGAACATTTTTCCGTGTCTGTCTGTGTACATTCCCTGATGAAGGCCATGAGTGCCAGAAAAAAAATGGTTGCCACGAGCTGAAATTTAGAGGGTAGGTGCAGGTCGGGTCACTGATAGTCCCAAATCAAAATCATTTAAAAAATACTGTAAGCTTTGTTAGCGGATTCGCGAACGTGCAATCCTTGTACAGCCCACAACTACCTTATAATCGTAGCAAAGAATTCAAATTTGGAGGGTGGATCTAGAATGAAACACTGAAGGTTCCATATGAGTTTCACCAAATATAACGGTAGTATTCTGTTGAACACATGGAAATATAATTATGTAGCCAATTCCTTATAACGCCCATAAGTACCCGAAAAATGGTGGCAGATTTTTCGGATACGCACGGGTTGGACCAATATAATATAAATGGGTTGGATAAAATTCATTGAAATCGTGCCGTTCATCAGCTCAAATGAAAAATCCTTGGCACTCTCGTTATTTTACATTCTTGTTATTGTTATTCCAATAGCAAGTTATTTTTTATGTAATTGTATTCTTGTTATTATTATTCTATTGATATTTTTATTGCATTTGAATTATTGTTATTGCTATTATATTGATCATTCTCAACATATTTGTTATCTTCGGTCGTTGTCAGTGATATTTCCATAGGCGTCACTTGTGAACCGCGAAACTGATAATATATAGTTGTGGCAATATATAATTATCGAGTGCAATTTTGCCTGAACCTTTTATTTAACTTCCTTCATTTTACGGCTTTTTTATGGCTTCGTAGGGTTTGGTGGACTATGAGAACCCTGCAAATCATTAGTTACTGAACGGCTTATTATGGAAATTCCAGTCACATAGGTACTTAGAAAGTAATAATTTAGAAAATGAAATCATAGTAAGAAAACTAGATACCAGTCAGATGCTAAAAACCAAACACCCTTCTTGATACTCTGACAGGATTCAGCCAAAATTTGGCTGTATCCTGATTTGATCCAGCAGCCAACTATTTCTGCCTAGTAAATCTTGTAGTTGAAGAAATAGGTGTAGAAGGAAAAATACACTCTTAGATGTGAACTCAGTCCGCCTGCTAGCTCAAATCAACAGGAAAGGGAAGGCATCGTTGCAAGGTGGGCTCAGGTAGAGGATTAGAGGGCTAACAATAGGCCCCATTGTTATAGTGATTTTCCCAGATGCCGTTCGATCTAATGATCCGATCTTCAATCTGAAAGCGGATTTGAATTCTTCGATTTTTTCCTACAAAAGTACTAGTTGCTTTTTTTTAAAAGGTTGAAATTAAGTAAAATAATTTCAGGAACTCCATGAAAAAAAAATTTTAAAATTCAAAACTGAATGTCCGCACTTGTGGTTGTTTATAAAGATTACAGAACATTTTACAGATTGAAAATCGGTTGACCCGTTCAAGAGATAAATCGAATATTGGATTGGCTCATTTTGAAGCACAACGCGGTGGCGGTTCTTGGAACTAAACCCGGGACATTTACCCTTAAAGATCTCCTGCTGTTGGTGAAAACCGCGGGGAGCATACCCTTAAAGATCTCTTGCTGTTGGTGAAAACCGCGGGGAGCATACTCTTAAAGATCTCCTGCTGTTGGTGATAACCGCGGGGGGCATACCCTTAAAAGAACTCCTGTTGTTGGTGAAAACCGCAGGGAGTTAGCCTAAAGATCCCATAGGAGCCCATCCTACCACACCAGTCTTCTCTCTCACTTCCATCTCTCTCCTGCTCCTATCCATTCGTGACTAACTCACGACTTCCTGGGGACCCCTCGTGAAAACTCAGCGTTCACGACAAGTGGTGAACTCACCTTCCCGTTCACCACAGAATTCCTGTGGTATACCTTTACAAAGATGAAGAGTTTTTAGCAGGTACAAAGGGCGCTTGTAGGAGCTAGTGAGGCGACAGCCAGGTCTGTCTACAGACCCTTCTTCTGACTAGGTTAAGACGCTGGTGTAAATAAGAGGACGTGGATTCGACTCCCAACTGAGGGTAGTTTTTTCTGAATAATTTTCGAGGCGGAATTTCACATCTTAGATACCCCTGCGGAACCCAAACGGTGACCAAGTATTAGTATTTGAGCTAGTTCACAAATAGACACTAGGTATCCTGTTGTCACTGAAAGAGTATAGCCTGCTCGCGTTGGACGATTAATTTTGAAGTTCAGTGGATGATATTATACTTCAGACTAGTTGTATTAATTTCATCTTCTAATATCAATGATTCAAACTGAACCGACAACGTTCACTTCTCAGTTGGAATAGCATCGTCATAGTCTGAAGGGCTTTGTCAGTGGATGTGAACGTACCGGATCTGGTGAAAAGCTCTATATCAATTTAAGCGGAATTGAAACGTTTCCATTACTCAGGAGGGGCGGGTAACTCGATAGCTTCGCCAGAGGTAAGCGTGAAGGGTTAAAGGGCTTGGAACGACCGAAACAACCCGTCCCTCGGGACTTGAGTCGTTTCCCCGTTAGAACACCGGTTCAACGTCCGTGTTGCAAGTTTACAAGCAATCCGAAGTACGGTATTGCAGTGGAAGTGGGAATTTGAGGTTGTAGTGACATAGTGGATAGCTCCATTAAACTATGTAATACTCGCGAATTCTCACCCCGACACCTATTGATATATCGCTGAATCGAATGAGAACGGAAGATTTCATCTAAACTACTGCTTCATCAAAATTCGAGGACATTGACAAAAATCTTTGAAAATCAAAAACAGCTTCACAAATACACTCAAACTTTTTCAGGAGGGTGAATCGTGGAAGAACCATGCTATTTCAACCGACTAAAATATTTCCCCTAAAACTTGCATTCGAAGGTCAACAATCGCTAAAAATCGTCAAAAAATAAAAATATGATGTTCTGTAATTACTAGGCGGAGTTGACGCACAACATTCCCTCCACTCTTCCCTAGAGGAATCCCGCTGGCCACTCCCCTCCACTATTCATATTCATCCAGGACGAGAGAGTGAGGAATCACGAGAAATCAATCCATGTCTGTCGAATCTTGACTGCGCTTTGTGCAACATGGTACAACCTGTGACAGAATGAGGAGAGTGACGGTGGACCCTCGACAGTCCCCCTCCTACACCAGCGAGATTACCACCGGTTAAGAAGGGATATCGATTAAACTTCCCCAAACCGATCCCGTCTTCACTGGACAAAAAACTGCTCGAGAACAGCCACACTGTTACACTCCTCCCCACATGACATACTTCTGGGTAGCAGAAGTATGAGAGAGAAAAGGGGGAATGAGAAGTAGTATGAAGTGCTGGTTCAGGAAACGGCATTTGAGCAACTTCAAGGTGACTAACTCCACCGTAATGGTACTACCTAAATAATATTTACTGGTGGAGAAAAAAGCTCCTACATAAGAGTATTGGCGGATATATTGTCAGAGGTTGTTGTCCAGTGAACTGTGCTCATCTGGGCAACCTCTAGGTCTAGGTGATCAACCTCCACCGCTAGGATGGACCAACTATTGGGACAAATTGGGACGTGGCATCAATCGCCTTCAAATGAGCTCAGCATATTTTAATTATACTGCCACTCTAAAGTGGGCGAGGAAGCCAATAGATGTATTATGTAGGAGATGTATTATGTAGGATATTATGTAGATGGTATTATGTAACAGCGTGGGCTGTTCTCGATACATTTTTCTTCCGGTGGAGACGGGATCGCTTGGGGAAGCCTAATCGATATCCCTTCTTAACCGGTGATGATCTCGCTGGTCTAGGAGGGGGACTATCGAGGGTCCACCACCACTGTCACACTCTGTCACATGGTAGCAGAGCGTGGTTTGGTAGTATGCGCTGAGCACTTCACCATACTCCATCCACTTTTTGTGGGCTTACCAGAAGGATAAACCCGAAGGTTTCCCAGAAAGATTCCTTTACTAACAACCTGTCCCTTTGATAATACATACATATATTGGCTTCCCCATCCCCTTTCCCCCCTTTAGAGTGTCAGTATAATTAAAATATACTGAGCTCATTAGAAGGCGACTGATGTCATGTCCCAACTGACAAGTTCCGATAGTTGTTCCATCCCAACGATGGAGGTTGATCACCTAGAGGTTGCCCAGATGAGCACAATTCACTGGACAACAACCTCTGACAACATTATCCGCCAATACTCGTATGTAGGAGCTTTGTTCTCCACCAGTAAAATATTACTGAGGTAGTACCATTACGGTGGAGGTTAGTCACCTTGAAGTTGTTCAGATGTCGTTTCCTGAACCAGAACTTCATACTACTTTTCATTCCCCTTTTTCCCTCTCATACTTCTGCTACCCAGATATGTCATATGGGGAGGAGTGTAACAGTGTGGGCTGTTCTCGATACATTTTTTCTTCCGGTGGAGAAGGGATCGCTTGGGGAAGCCTAATCGATATCCCTTCTTAACCGGTGATAATCTCGCTGGTCCAGGAGGGGGACTCTCGAGGTCCACCCCCACTGTTACACTCTGTCACAATTATCAAAGGGACGTTAGTAAAGGAATCCTGGGAAACCTTGTGGGCTTATCCTTCTGGTAAGCCCACAAAAAGTGGATGGAGTATGGTGAATTACTCAGCGCATACTAACCAAACCACATTCTGCTACCATGTGACAGAGTGTGACAGTAGACTCTCGAGTGTCCCCCTCAAGACCAGCGAGATTATCACCGGACTGGGACTATTCGATCGATTCAGCGCTCCAAAAAACATAATTGAAAACATCCCGCGTGCCTATGTTCCAGAAACCCTTTTTTTTGGAGCAAAAACTTGTAAATTTGGGCCACTACGCACATCGCCGATCCCGGGTAACGAATTAATCATTAATTTTGCGAAGACGGATTTTTCTGCGCAAGAACGAATTTTTTACCATGGACATTGAAAGAGTTATCGTGAGGAATGACAAACACGTAGGTATATACGAAAAAGTGAAAAACTATAATTTAGATCTCCTGAGCCAATGAGCGGATATCGATTAAGCTTCCGCCATACGACCCCACCTTCACCGGAACAACAAAACGACTCGAGAATAGCCACCGTCCAACTGTGGAGTATGCTCCATGACTGGCAGCACACTCCTTCAAAAACAGCATCAGAAAAATGACGCAGTTGGGCACAATAACGATTCAACGGATGAAACCTATAAAAATGTATAACTTACGTCTACGTGAACGCCCGGAACGACGAAATGCTGAGCCGGCGGCACTTCCTGCGGAACGTAGCGGTAGAACTCGTGGCCGTCTTTGTACCACTTGACCGAGTACAGAGTTTCACCCTGGAGATCGAACAGGCACTCGAGCGTCGTGCTTCGACCTCGCACGACGTGCTTGTCGATTTTCACGTCGATGAGTTTCAATCCGTCAGAGAGCTCTGAAACAAACCAATCAAACTAATTAAAATACGGTTTTGAACACTCCCATCTCCCAGTGACAGTATCAGCCGTAGCAGATGTCAATTATAGTTAGTGGATATTTGCGTGGAATGAAATGTTGATTGATGCGAGCCTTGCGTCCCCATTTGGATCTACTCCAAATGACAACATATCAAACTTCAGTTGGGGACACGAAATATCGACCTCAGCTAACCCACTCTACAGATGCATTCTATATTTATATATTTCTGAATTAATAGATACAGAGGGGCCCAGAACTAATGAATCAACCCTTCACCTTTAAAACCGCGGTTTCAAAGAAAAATTGTCACAGAAATTCTGATAAATAATAAAAAATCACAGGGGCGCACTTTTGCGCTCGTGCGCAATCTGCACCAAACACCTTATTTCTGGTGGTAGGTAACTCTTACTTTTGGTTTATTATTTTCAAAAATTAACCTATGAAAACCGATCATGAAACAAATGCGCTGCAAATTATTACACGATGGTTTATTATTTACCTGCATAGAGGCCCCATCTGCATAGGCCACTGTTTTCTGTGGTCAATACACACTCTCGTCCTTCCCTGAGGACTGGAGGTACACACTCTGGTCCTGTATCGAGTACTGGAGCCCGCCGGGCAATTAGAGTTTCATAAAATATGCAGTGGATCCAAAAATTCTATCATTAATTATTTTTTGTGATTCCAGGTACAAAAGCAAAAAGTCCAAAATAATCAAAGTTCTTCAAATGGGATAATCTACTTATCTCTAGCAATGACCAATTATCTGGTGTGGAGTTGTACATACCCACAGTATAATTCACTCTCAGGTTTACGAAGATTTTTGACTTCAGGGCCTTACAGTGAAAGAACGGCAGAGCGAACCATTTAAAAACGCTGCAAATTATTTCGCAACGATTTATTATTTTCTTGCTCAGATGCCCCTTCTGCGTAGATCACTGTTTTCTCTGGTCAATACCTACCATCGTGTTCCTCCCAGGAAAGCCCTAAATCGAGTACTGGAGCCGGCAAGGGAATCACAGTTTCATCAAAATGCACAGGATTCACTAATTCAATCATTAATTATTATTTGTTGTTATTCATGAAGCATAAAGTTTGTTCAAGTTACGAAAGTACCTATTCACAAAATCCAAAATAATCATCATTCTTCAAATGAAATAATATCAAGGAACAACTAACTCGACTTCATACAGCCATCTGTGATTATAATCAGGCGCTCCCTAGCAATGATATCTGAGCCGGATTCGTACCGTTTCATTCACGATCATGTTGACGAAGCTTTTCAGTGCAAACGAACGGCTGGTCGCGCATTGCACCGGGTGATCTCAAGAAATTCATTAGTTTGAGATCAATTTAAAAGCATAAGAAGATATATCTAGAAAAAAAAATATCTGGAAACACTCGTAGATCTAGACAGATTTATCGAAGTGGAAGTCCCACTAGAATCTGCCACTGCGGAAGAAACATTTCACGATGCAACTGAAGAAACTGAAATAACTGGATTAGCTAAAATAACTGTCAAACAAGCATTGTATATTCCTGAAGGTCATTGTTTATTGTTTATATTGTATACTGTATACTGAAGGTCATGGTTGGAAAGAAGCGGTAAATTAGGACATTTTTGTCTATTTTTGAAAACGAAACATACAGAATCGTACCATGTCCGAAAAATAAGAATGCGATTGGTTGCCGAGTCGTGTTGAAGGAAAATTGAAGGCGGATGGTTCCGCCGAACGAAAGAAAGCTCGGTTAGTCGCAAAAAAGGATAGAGAAATGAAGTAATTAAGGTCCAATCCACTACGGCCTCGGAATTGAGTTCACTCAAAACCAAAACGAGGGAAAGTTATTCATGTTCAAAAGAAATATGCCATGCATAGGACATAGCACATCCTGAAGCGTTTTGGGATGGAGAACTCGGGATCATTGTTGACGAATCAATTTGAGGGGAAGTTTGAAAATGCGGTTTGATGCAACTCCAAAAGCCCGCAATGTTTACTGTTGCCAATAATATGATTGACATGAATAATATTATGCTCTTAATAGTGTTCAAAAATACATTGTCGTGGACGGTTTTTGACCTGCGCACTGTCAGGAAAATATTTTTATATTAAAAACATACCCTTGAAAGTTTTCGGGCGTTCTGAAAAATTGCAACCCCTATTTTTCACCCCTTAGAGGGGCACAGGACATCTTATCACCTAGCTATTGTTCGTAAAGCTCGGGGGCAAGGGACATCACATCACCTGAGTAAACAAGACCACCAATCGTCTCTTGAAAAAATGTAACCATTTATGGCTTCGACGTCAAGGTTGCGGGTGTCGAGTAGTGGCCGAGGTGAACGCGTAGTGTGGCACGGGGATTTTCGCTATATTAAACATAAAGTTTATGTTTCAAATCATGTTTTGTGGCGATGCTCCATGGCACTTAAAGGCGGTTGTCACTGTGACAAATTATAGTGCGGTAGGTGTAGTGGTGAAGACCTCTGATGCTGAGCACAACCACGATCGACCATCACAAGAATCAGTGGAAGCGGAAGAGTATGTACCGTCGACTTTTTTGTTCGAAATTATAGAGCAGAAAACAATAGGGGATTCATTTAATGTTATGTTCAGGTAAGAGTGGTCGTGAAGCGAAAAGCACTGGAGGATATCACTAGCAGCCCGAATAAAATTATCCTGAGGAGCATTGCCTATAAGGAAACTGTTGACTTGCACGAGATTCCCAACCTTCGAAAAATGATATATCGCACCCGGAGAGCCATTTCAGAACCGTCCCCAGCATCCCGTGAAGAGGCAATAAATGTAAATAAGTAAATAAATAATGAATATTAGATGATAAAATACATGGAAATAAGAACAATAAAAATTAACTAATATTATTAATTAATAATTAATTTTTTGGTACAGATGCTAGCGGCTAAACAACATGAAATTTTGACGTTGAGGCAAGAGAGAATGGTGTTCGTGAAAGAAACGTCCATCGACATAACAACAATAAAAAATTTGCAATTCATTTCTGCAAGCGACGTCACCTTGTACTGCGATGGGACGTTTACATACGCATCTCGCCATTTCTACCAATTGTACACTCTCACACTACGAACGCTGCTGAATCGTTCCATGCCCACTACAATTCTCAATTTTATGCTAAAAAACCCTGCATGTGGCGAGAGTTGAGCGTGTTACAAGAGATTCAGGTGGAAAGCAGTTTGAAGATCAGTAGCATTGACAAGGGGGAACAGCGCACGATGAGGACGACTAAAGCTCAGGATCAGTATAAAATTTTATTAGAACGGTTTCTGTCACGAGAATTTGACGAAATCACTTTCGTCAAAAAGTTGGGGGAGAGACTAAAAACTAAGAAATTGAATTTGTGAATTGCTTTGCACGATGCACGCATTACTTGCCTTCCTAAGTCTTCCTTATTGGAGGCATGAATACATTATATTTTTGTACTGCATAATACTTATACTACTTACATAATACTTATTTTGAATACCTTGGTACTGCATGTGTTACGAGCTTTTTTCCATCAAGGAAAGTAGAATTTTCATTCTAGAATGGTTGTCTTCTTTTTCTTCTGTCTTTTCCCTTAGGGGAAGACGGAAAACTGGGAAGAGGGAGTTCAGTGAGGGTAAACAGGGAAGTGGGAACTGGAAAACGTTAGCTATCGAACGTTTTCGTGCCGGTGATGAAATGTCCGCATTTTGCATCTGACTCAGGTGATGAATGTCCCCATTTTTAATCCGGGCAACAGAGTAGCTTGTGATGAAGTGTCTTGCACCGCCCTTAGAGATGATTGACAGTAACGCCGAGCTTTGCGGACTAACCAAAGCCCAAAAGGGGCCTACAAAACAATTCATTAATGTTGATTCGTGGTATACCTAAGGGAAGTACGGAGAACGGCGTGAGGATAAAAATCGTTTAACTCCATTTTCGGATTCTACGCACTTCGAAACGCAAACCATCACATGAGTGGGTTTGCGATCTCCCCCCCCCCCCCTTCCCAGCTCGATTTCTAAGTTCATTAATGCAAATAATAAACCAAAACAAATTACTTGCTAAGGTAGATAGATAGTCATCCTATAGATAGTCCATGCCCAGACGTCACGGGCTTAGGCTTTCAGCACGCAATATTTGTTCCAGGATACTATTTTTGTTAGGTAATTAATGTTTTTGGATCAGAATATGAAGAACATATCAAAATGCACCCTACTGAAACTCTACCGGTACCAAATGTTCGCAGGAGGTGAATACAACAGAAAGAACGAAATGACCTAAATCGACCACATTCCTCAGGCCTGTTATGGTAAGCCTTGTCCCCCTCCCCAAAGCTTTCCAAGAGTAGGTTTGCTTCCCTTGATCCGTCTCCTCCTCGCAAACACACTTTTCCTTCTGTTTTTCTCTTTTGTCCCCCAATCCACACGAAGCTCGTCGCTATACCATTTTACTCGCTTCGTTCGCTGCGCCCCCGCATTTCGACGGAGTCTCCTCATCATACGCCTGGTTTCACATTTCCCTTTCACACGAGTTTTCTCTCAGTGGGTTACATTGCGAGTGTATGGCTGTCTAATCGTCTCTTTCCCGTTCCTTTTCCCTTCGCTAAGGTTCCTCATCGCTATTCAAGAGAGAAAACTTCGAGTTTTCTCGGAACCATGCTGCGGTCCTCCCCTTACAATATTATACATGCATATTCAAACTAATCCAGTGTGCGCGTTGAATAAGAAGATCGGGTTTGACGGATTTTCAAGACTCAATTTCATTGTGAACGTAGAGAGATTTATAGGTAATTTTATTCTCCTCACGGACGAATACGTCTAGATTTGGTCACGAAGTAACGTCATACGACACGTTTTAATATGGCCTGCATTGGAATCAGGGCGATCATTTTGCAGAAAACCCCGTTCAAATCGGTGCAGCCGTTTGACCGAAATGATGGAACATACATAAAGACTTTCAACTAATTCAAGATTTAAGTTCTACAAAACTAGAACACGAAACAGTTAACCTAAAAACATTGGGATTCTACGTCGAAAAATATCGGTAAATATGAGGTGTGGGACTCAAAAACATTGA
This sequence comes from Leptopterna dolabrata, assembly GCA_954871275.1. Lineage (NCBI taxonomy): Eukaryota > Metazoa > Arthropoda > Insecta > Hemiptera > Miridae > Leptopterna > Leptopterna dolabrata. The sequence continues at coordinate 42,724,492 of OX940979.1, forward strand.
AAACCCCGAGGTTCTGGAACCCAGAAATCCTAACTTCGTAAATAAAATAAATAAATGAACCTAAAAACAAACACATGGCTAAGCAAAACATATTGATATTAGGCATGATGTAAGCATGATAGTCACTGGTCATAGCTCATTGTGAGGTTAGTCGCACATCGTCACTGAAGAATTATTATTCTATTGATTATGAATTCCTGCAGGACCATTAACCACTGGACCATTATGATGACTCACAATTCGTACTGCAGGTTCACCATATTTTAATTTATTCTTATTGTTTGAAAACTGAATTGAAGCCTTGTAAAATGCTCGTGCGATCAGATTGGAAGCCAGCAATGCCTATTAGCTCATAAAGTACCTGGTTTGCGCGTGGCTGTTCTACCCCTTTGACAAGTGAAAACTTTCCACCGGGAGGAACCTTCGTCTCTGGCAATGATACCTGTTAAAGCAGAAGAAACAACCTTATGATGCTGATATAAATTAAATATCACACCCACATTAAGGCGATATGGTGGCTGAGTAGGTACTATGGGTCGTAGTAAAGTTATCTACTGTAGTGTGTGGATTAACAAATATTGCTATTAGTAGGTACCTACCTACGTGAGTTGTTTGTGAATGGAAACAAGGGGCGACGACGGTACTTTAAAATTGCACGTCTTCAACCTCACAAGTTTTGGTGTCATTAGCCCGACGAAGTTTGTGCAAATTCGCGTAATAAGAAGCAATTCATAGGCATTTTCTCAATATCATGAAAGTATTGAGAAGAAGATGTCGAAAAATAGATTAAAATTGGAGATTTTCAGCCTTTCTTTGGAAGTTATTTATTAATAATAGGTGAAACCGGAAATCTTTAAGAATGTTCGTGGTGGCTGGATTCATGGTACACAAGTTAATTACCCACATCATAAATTTGTTTGTAACATAAGTGTCGTGGTATCCTCCCAGAACCACAACCATTGTACGTAGAAATAAGATCTCGCCAAATAAACACAGAAGTGGGGACAGAAGTGGCACGAGACCCGAGGGCCAGCCTGGGGATCCCCATCCACTACTAGCTAGAGGATGGAGGGAGACAGCTCCCAAGCACATAAATACTCGCCTCCTGCCTCTTTTTCCTTATTCTACGTTCTCCTCTAGTTGCTGACTACTCTCTCTCCTCCTAACCTCGTCTCTATCTCATATCCCAAAACATGCTGTGAATGGTGGTGGTATGCCCATAACCAACAGCCAACTCGCCCTAAAAGATCTCGGGTATGGTGGTGGTCCGCCCATAACCTACCGAGCACACTCCAAAAAGATCCGGGTGTTGGTGGTGGTCCGCCATAACCTTACCCGGCAACGAGCCCGAAAAGACTCCGTGAATGGTGGTGGTACGCCCATAACCAACGGACACAACCGAGAAGATCCCAGGAAATGGTGGTGGTCCGCCCATAACCAGCCTGGGCACATCCTCCCTCGTGCCACTCGTGGTGGATGTACGCTCAAACACATTCATCACAATAAGGTTGGGTGATCACACGTATACAATGGAAAATGGGAGTACATACCAGAATGATTGCTCTACTTTCCTATTACCCATCGGATTGGGTAAGGACAGTAGAAAGTCCAAATGCAGCATGACCATTTATTATTGAAAGTCTCAAGGGTTCAATCACTTCACTAGCTCTCTGGCTGTCAACCTCTCAGTATCTTTCATCAGTTTTTCCAAGAGTTCTAATCCCCCGCACTTGTCAAATTCACTTCGATATTTATACCAGCATATTCTCCACTGAGGTGAGGCCCACTCATTTTCCTTCAGTTCAAAATATAATAAAACAGGCGATATTGGTTTATTTCCAAAGAACGACTTCCGAGAGATGGCAGTCTTAAACAGGAATGATATTTTCCCTCAAATAGGGAAAGTGTCCCTATGTGTCTGCAGTACAATGAGAGACTAAATACAGTTGGCTACCTCGACTGTTTGCCACTTAACATCACCAGTGACAACAGCAGGAGAGATGACAGATTCAATTCAACAGAAATAATGCACTATAGACCAATCAGTGGGCTCTGATAGCATGAAGATAAGGATCAAGCACTCTTTTCATTCCTGGTGGGGACCTACTTTGGTCAGATGAAAATGTCCACATTCCAGCCGTTGTCAAAACCAAGCATCAAATCAAAACAGATCGCAGTTTACAACACGGAAGGTTTCTTAATATAATATTCCTTTTCAAAATGTCAAATCAAAATACCAGGTTTTACCATAAAATAAATTGTAGGCTGAACACGGAGCACGTTAATATGTATTCACGCTGCGGAGGCAGAAGGATAACAACTGAAGTAAGACTAAGAAAGAGAGAATATAGCAAAAAATACGAAAGTAAAAGAAAAAAGACCACCATCAAACAATAACAGAGTAGGCGTGATGAGTGTAGGTACTTGAGGACTGCAGAGGCTACCGTTTTCAGTCTGTATCCAGCTAAAATATCCAAATTAATGCCAACTCTACCAAACGCAACTACCAAACTAAGAAAAACGGCAAATTAGCAGAACGACCCAACTACTCAACTATCAAAACGCAAATTTGATCCCGCCTATTTGTGTGAATACTTTTTATTTTAATTTTAAAATTAGCTTTTTCCGCCTCGATTCACAACTTTATACCACTGAAATCATAATTATACATTTTAAGCAATTTTTAGCCGTTATTTTTTATAACCTCCATAAACTTGAATTTAACCGACATTTATCTTTTGTTTTTTAAATCGTAGCCAAGGTCCAATGCTAACCGGGAGGACAGATAATAGGTATATCACAGTTTATTATTAATATATGTGTCGTGATTTCCTCTCAGAATCCACTCCTGTAATATTGTGTGATTTTACCAAATGAACGCGGAGAAGTCGAGCTGGTAAACGACCTGGAGTTTCCCCAACCGCCATCCGCCTCAACTGACTGCAACGGCCGATTGCGGACCGGGGTTGGGCGGAAAAGTCCCTATAAAAACAGCCCTTCTGGCCCAGCTCTTCATTCGACGACTCGACCCCCGACATGCGACTTCTCTCTCGAACCTCTCTCTCGCTCCTCCCACTCTCTCTCTCTTACCCTTCCTCACGCCTGCTGTTGGTGAAAACCGCGGGGCGTAAACTCTTCCTGGTATCTACTGTAGGTGAAAAACGCGGGATACCTTCCTCTCCTCTAACACCTGCTGTTGGTGAAAACCGCGGAGTGTTAGACTCCATCTTTCCAGTGTTTGCTGTAGGTGAAAATCGTGGGACACTTTCCTTTCCCCTAATACCTACTGTTGGTGAAAACTGCGGCGTGTTAGTTTCCATCTTCCCTATGTCTGCTGTAGGTGAAAACCGCGGGATACATCCTTCGCACCTAGTACCTGCTGTTGGTGAAAACCGAGGGGTACTAGCCGCCCTTCCAACTAACTTCCGCTGTTGGTGAAAACCGCGGGGGGTTAATCAAAAGACTCCATACGAGCACGTCCTTCCGCAACACGTCTTCTCCATCCGCTCTTACTCTCAACTCAAATCCATCTCTCTTCTGCTCCTATTTCGTGATTAACTCGCGACTCTCTGGTGACCCCTTCTCTCCAACCTACTGTCGTGAAAACCCGCCGTTCATGACAAAGTGGTGATCACTTACCAATAACCACAATATGTATACTAATTATCATTATTATTCAAATCGAGGATGCGATTAAAAATGATCTGAAACAGAAGAATTGGAAAAAATGTTCAAAACTGCATATACTCAAAATTTGGAAGGCATTGAAACAGCGAACCTTCGAAAACAAGCGAACTATGTGGTGGCAAAATCTGGATAAATACGTCGCTAACTAAGAAAGATTTCATTTTATCACGTCAATTGTGTACAATTATTGGTATCGGATGATACACCCATTCCAGACGTTATCGCTGGATTGTTCCATTAGTATTAGCCCCAGTACACGTTTCTCCTCCGGCCCCACTCACCGCAAACTCCTACGGTAGTTTCCTCTTTATCCTCCCGCTTTTCTCTTCGGGTAATTTAATAACGCGAGTTCCCACTCATTATGTACAAAAGCTTTTCCTCCGCCCGCACAAGAGAAAGTAAGTTCGAAGGTCGGAGCGATTCGGAGGAAGAAAGGCCTTCTCAATCCAACTGAAAACTCCCCCCCCCCCCCCTCCTACCGCTACCAACAACAACCAACACCATCACAGGTTTTAGCTCTCGGAAAAAACTAAGATCTCCTACCAAAATCCACTCGCGGTTTTCAGTTGGCAGCCGAGAGATTTATTTGTGGCTCTTCCTATATTTGTTTTTCGATCATCAGTTGGGTGAGCAACCAGGATCCGTCGATTTTCATTTAGTTTATTATTTTCAATAATGAACCATTGGAATCGAGCGTGAAAATGAAAAATTCTTACCACCATCCAAATTTGATGGTTTACGTTTCAAGGTATGTAGAATTCGAAAATGCAATAAAAATGTTTCTGTCTGTCCGCCGTACGCCGTACTGACCACTTTTCATAGTTACCATGAAACAAAATTGATGAAATTCGGGTTATAGGTTCCATTCGGGGTCTAGTTGGTCCTCGAAGCTCGGCGTAACTGTCAGTCATCTCTAAGGGGTTGAAATTTTCAGAACGCCGTAGCTCGAAAACTTTCAATAGAAGGGCATGGTTTTTTTACGTTATTAAATTTGTCTTGAGCTAAAAAAATTTTTGAGACCACCCGGAGCATTGTACGTCCAGCAGTACGTGTGCACCAAAAAGCTTCGTCAACAAGATCGTAAATCAAACGGTATGAATCTGGCCCGGATATCATCACTAGGGAGCACCTGATTATAATCAAGGATGGCTTATGAAGTCGAGTTGGTTGTTCTGCGATATTATTTCATTTGATAAGTGATGGACTATTGGATTTTGTTGGTAGGTAGGTACTTCTGAAACTTGAACAAAGCTTGAAGTATTATTGATGGATAACTTATTACACAATGGTAAATTATTACACTACGGCAAATTATTACACAACGGTAAATTATCACATAAGGTAAATTATTACACAACGGTCCATCTACCAAGAAGGGGCTGGATTTTGTTGATCGGTAGTTTTGCAACTTGAACAACCGTTGAAGTATTATTGTTGGGCAAGTTATTACACAACGGTTCATTACACTTGACCACGAGGGTAGGTGCTGACCACAGAAAACAGAGATCTACGCAGAACGGGCACCTACTTCACTCCACATCAACAATTTTCGTTCAGAACTTCATTATTTGCATTTCTTTTTGCCATTTTAGTTACTGTTTGTCATCGACCGAATTATTTTAGCAACATTTAACTCGTGATGTAGGTACCTAGGTGCCTAATAACGAGTAACTGGGTTAGGTACTAACCTACGGAGGGTCTGCGATCTACATAATATGTATAGAATAGTAGAATTATATCGACGGGTTATCTATACAGAGAGCTGTGATCTGTAACAGATGGGTGTTCTGTACAAAATAATAAACCGTTGTGCAGGGATCTGCAGCGTTTTTACAAACGATCGCAATGCAAAATACCTACCTTAGCCACAAAGCCACATTTCGTTCCCATTAGTTAAAGCGAAAGTTTTAGCGAATTTTCGACGAGAAATTAGCTTTTATTCGTGGAAGGAAGACAAAAGAACAAGGAACACGATTTTGAATGGTTGTGGATGTTCTCATTCTTGACGAACAGAGTGCTGAATTTTCATCTCACTTGATCAGTGAGCTCAATTTTTGACTCAGCCTGTGAGGATTAATTTAAATTGATCTCTTACTGCTATCCTTTCGAGGTTTCGAACTGAAGGCCGAGAGATTTATTTGTGGCTCTTGCTATAATTTGTTTTTCCATCATCAGTAGGGTGAGCAAGCAGGATCCGTCGATTTTCACTTTTCCGACGATCTTCACTTTTACAAACGATCACAATGCAAAATACCTGCCTTAGCCACATTTCGTCCACATTAGTTAAAACGAGAGTTGCAGCGAATTTTCGACGAGAAATTAGCTTTTATTCTTGGAACAAATTAAAGAACAAGGAACTTGATTTTGAAAGCTGGGGGATGTTCTTATTTTTGATGAACCGAGAGCTCAATTTTTTACTCAGCCTGTTAGGACCAATTTCAATTAAGTTTAAATTTTCAAGTTTCCACTAAGCTAATTATTTCATTTAGCTCAATTTTTCAAGTAGTTGCTCGGTATGGCTAAATACATACCAACTACTTAACGCCCCGCAGTCACATGAAAGCTCCATTTCAAATTTCAGCAGTGTAGCAGGTTGACCTAAGAAGAAAACGTCTGCCATTTCGAGTAGGCAGTATAGCTTCCTCACTTCAATCACATGAACGTATACAATAGTTGGGTAGGTTCATTTTGATACAGTACCATCTCCGATTTAACCCGCGTGTACCCTCAAAATGTCAGCTCTCCAAGTCTATTTTCGCGAAGTCAGAACAAAGAAACGGTTAACATTCCACGTTCGCGCATGCGCAGACCAATGAAAGTCATATGCAATTATCAAAGTGTTATTCCTGATCGACCCTCCAAATCTGAACTCATTTCAACGATATTTAAGGTAGTTACGGGCGTTTCAAGTATTTCACGTTTGCGCATACGCAGAAGAGACCGATTTCCATGACTTTGAAATGGGACCATCTGCGTTCAAACCCGCGTGTACCCTCAAAATTTCAGCTCTCTACGACTATTTTTCGCGTAGTTGGAAGCGTTACAAAGAAATAGTCAACAGATCATGTTCGCGCATGCGCAGACGAAAGTTACAAAACGATTCCGATGAAATTCATTTTGAACTATCAAAGTATTATTCCTGATCGACCCTCCAAGTTTGAATTCATTTCAACGATATTTAGGGTTGTTATGGGCGTATCAATTATTTCACGTGCATCCGCAGACGAAAGTTACAGTACTTTTTCAATGGTTTTTTATGGGACCATCTATGACCCAATCCGCCCCTACCCTCCAAATTTCAGCCCATTTCAACCATTATTTTGGGGTAGTTATGGGCGTTACAATAAGGAATAACCACAGACAGACAGACAGACACGGAACCAAAAATGTTCCTTGATGTCTCAAACGCAGAATGGTAGAGGAAATTTTCATCTTGGAGGACATACAATTTTTTTTACTCAATCACGAATCCAAGGCTTCCTTTCCTTCCGGTAGTGAGGAAGCTAAAATGCGAGACATTATTAACATCAGGGCTCATTCAGAATGGTAGGTAAATAAGATAGGACCTTAAATGCGTTATTTTTGTGAAGAAATTCGTGAAGTTTTCGAGCGAATTAGTAAAAACGCTGCAAATCCCTGCACAACGGTTTATTATTTTGTATAGAATACCCTTCTGTTACAGATCACAGCTCTATGTATAGATAACCCGTCTATATAATATGATATGTACTATTCTATACATATTATGTAGATCGCAGACCCTCCGTAGGTTAGTACCTAACCCCTTACTCGTTACTAGGTACCTACCTAAATCACGAGTTAAATGTTGCTAAAATAGTTCTGCCGATGACAAACAGTACCTAACAAGAAGAAACACACATAATGAAGTTCTGAAAAGAAATTGTTGATGAGGAGTGAAAAAAGTTGCAAAAGTACCTACCAACAAACTCCAGCCCCTTCTACGTAGATGGTATAATGAACCGTTGTGTAATAATTTACCGTTGAGTAATGATTTACCTTAGTAATAATTTACCCATCAATAATACTTCAACGTTTGTTCAAGTTTCACTACCTACCAACAAACTCCATAAGAGCCATCATTTTTCAAATTAAATAATATCACAGAACAACCAACTCGACTTCATACTCCGCCAATATAATCAGGTGATCCCTACCAATGATTGGCCGTATTCACAAATTCCTATTGTGGGCGCGTCTCTGGTTACGAGATTTGGTTTGAATTGTATACAATTTCATTCACACTGGAGTCGAAAATGCCTGTCGGTGCAAACTTCGGGGCCTTACTGTGAACGAACGGCTGGACGTACGATGCTCCGGATGGTCTTAAAAAACTCGAAAGTTCAAGAACTATTTAAAACCGTAAAAATATTTGCGTAAAAAAATTGTATAGGCGTTTTGAAAATTTCAACCCCTATTTTGAACCCCTTAGAGATGACTCACAGTAACGTCGAGCTTCGAGGACCAACTAGACGCCGAACGGAACCTATAACCCGAATTTCATCAATTTTTTTTCATGGTAACTAAGAAAAGTGGCCCGTACGGCGTACGGCGGACAGACAGAAATATTTTTATTGCAGTTTTGGATTCTACATACCTTGAAACGTAAACCATCAAATTTTGAGGGGGGGTAAGAATTTTTTTTTTCATGCTCGATTCCAATGGTTCATTATTGAAAATAATAAACCAAAAATAAAAAACGGTGTTTAGTCCACTAAGGATAAACTAAACTGTTCTAAAGATTTTGGTGGTCAAACAATCGTCAGTGGAAATATACATCGTTTCTACAACTCCATTTCCCCATTATTGAAATGTGTTTCCACGATTTCATCGTGAGCGATTTAGTTTCGTTCGAAAAGCATGTTCACAGTGGTCCCAAAGTGTATTTATTTATTTATTATGCAAAATGTGCGGAACCTAATTACATGAAAATATAGTGTTTAAATGACCAAGTTATTATAGGTATAGTAGTATTCAATGGACGAGAAGACATAATGACAAACATAGAATACATGTCCATATCATGAACTCTGAACCATGTAATATTTATATAACCGCGTAACTACAAGTAAACCATGAGCCTATGTATATTATACGTAAAGTTTTGGAAAATTTTCTGTACAAATCCAGTTCCGATATTTATAGTGTAATTGAGCCAGGGAGTTAACTGCAGCAGTAGGCTCCATAGTTCTTCCTTTCAGACCACATAACTAAGCAGTTATACGAAAGACCGGCAAAAATGAACTGAAATTCGCCCGAGTCCCATATAATTTTTATCGGAATGGTATTGTAAATTTAGCCTCCGCTTGCGCTGTAGCGCTTTTTACCCTTATAAACTGGTTAGGTTTTATGGATAGTTTTGAACATTCTGTAGTAGCTGTGGTGTTGGTACTGACACAGCTATTGCGATCAAAATGATGGTTACGAGTTTTTCCATCTCAACTATTTCCAACATTTCCTTCAGACAACAGCCACTGACATCCGAATCGCAATATGGGCAAATGTGGTAGGTATGGGTTTTATCAGCAGGTTAAATTTACCATAAATAATACGACCTTATGCAACGCACGGGTGATCCACGTATGGGTACTGATTAAATCAGAGCGAAAAATCACGAATCCTTAATCCGGATGGCCTAATTCGACTCGGAGTACGAGGGTAGTTGTTATCAACCACTAAAATTGATTTAGTATGATTTGCTGTAACTTGATTATTAACAAGGGGCGAGCTGCATAGAACCGCACCATGTAAATATGAGCGGGTTATATGCGTGGAAGGCAGAAGATATTTCCAACCGGGCTCCCATAACGTCAACATTACGGCAATATTCCAAGGCCAATGGATAACAAATATTTGAGGGAGATCTGCCGCTACGTGCTCAATCTGTTAGGGATATTGACGCAACCGACCATTATTCCCCCCCCGTCACGATCTTTTTTGTATGTTTCTCGTAAGGAGTGCCAAGGCTGGGGTAAAACGTTCTTTGGGGAATGCTAAATCTCATATTTCCAACGCTCTTATAACAAACTGCGTTCTATCCTTGTGTGTGCAATGCATACTATATGGACATCACGTGCCTGAATCATTCTTGGTACTATACAATCATATTTCAATGCAATATGTGAGAACGTTGTTTTCGAATTTAATACAGGCGGATTATACGTTGTAAAATTGTCAACGAAATAGGTTTCTGTCAAAATAAAAAATATCGTCGGAAAGCGAACAGAAACATTATTTTTAAATTAAAAGAAACAGTTCTCATTGCAATAAACTGAAATAAAATAAAATTCATTTCAAGTACATAGCAAAATTTAACATAAAGAAGACTCTCATTGTAATAAGCTGAAATAAAACAAAACAACGCAAAAAAAAAACATAAATACTGCTTAGGATACGTTCAGCATTCTCTGGTCCTAAGAAGGTACTGCGGTTGGTCCTACAATGTCCGGTTCGCAACCTGATGTTTGTTTTGTAAAAGGATCGCAGCTTTACTCCTGATATTCCGTCAAACCAGGTGTTATTTTTGGGGTTGGAAAAGAGGAAAGAATGTTGGTAACGTACTAAAAATCCTCTCAGGACTGTTAGATCCTCCGTCAGTCCTGTCTAACTACGGTCAAGATCTCTGTATCATGGTGAGGGACTGGAATTTGCAAATTTTGCATATGTGTTTTTTATCGTGTATATATCGTTCTACTTTTCCGTTTTGAGGGTATCTGAAGCGTTTAGCGTGTGTTAAATTGAAATTTAAATATAATATTGTGCATGTTTTGTTCGATTTCGGAGATTTTTGTTCATTTTGGCCGTTTTGTGCATATTTCTGCATTTTTAATCGAAATTGGGGAATTTCCCTATTTTTCGAAATTCCAATTGCCAAATCCTTCGAGATACGTGTTTCTGAAAAGGGGCCACGGATATTTTTAGGCCATTCACCGTTTAATCCGTGTACCTGGTAGGGCTTAGGCGTGTCCTTACGATTTACGACAAGTCTGTCACACACAACTTGGTATTTACCAAGGCCCTTTCAAAATCATTCCGGCACTGTTCACTCGCCTGGAGACCGAAGGATTGGACCTTTGCACAGCCGTGGGTGCAGTCCAGAAGGTACAACAGGAAAGTGCTAACTGGCGAGGGATTCTGTCCTACAGCGAAATCCCGGATGGCCTTTTTTACTGGAGGTATCAAACATTTTGATAGGGGTGCACTCTGATCTCTCATCTGGCCTTACCGCACCTAGGTGAACTCTCAGCACTGAAATCGTGTCCTGTGATGTCAGAGGTCGTTTTCTGCATTAAAGTTGCTCCTCAGCGACACCCGTAGGAGATTTACGGTTGACAATTCGGAAAAATCAATTGTGATCCAATGCTATAACTATGATAGCGAGTGACTTTTTTTGTATAAATCTTAATATTGTATGGCCGAGAAAAAATGTGCGTACATTTTCATTCCATTTTCTTCCTTGATCTTTTCTATAATTTTTTAAGGGCTCGATAATAACTGGGACATAATGTATAGAATACCTGTACGTCACAGCAAAATTTAGTTCATTTTTTAGAAATATTTTAAATTTTTCACGTAGTTTCGCTTGGGGAGCATATTTTGCCCATTTCGAGTGCATATTTTGGCCAAATTTTGTGCATATAATTCCAGTCCCTAATCATAGTATATAGGTACATTTTTTACAGTTAACGGAGAGTACATACAAAGTTTTCATATGAAATGCGATACTTGGTTGGATTTTCATGTTCAGACCAAGTCCGATAGAGCGATCTACCAATAAATCTCGATATACTCGCCCCATCTCTCCCGATGAAATTCGACGATACCTACCGCCGTAGGTAGAGCGGGTGCAGATGTGAATAGCGAACCCTTTCATACAGTCTGAACCGAGCTTCCGGAAGGATGGGGGGTGGGAAAAGGCACCCGATAAAAAAATGATGCGGTCTCCGTGAATTTCTTGTTCAGCGAGATTTGATCAGAAAGTGTTGGGAGGATGATGATGGTGAAGATATCTCTGCACTGGGCTCATGTTCGTCGTATCATTTGCATAACGGGCACCATATTTTCTCTCCGCTAGTCCCGTCCTCTGCACTCGGCGAAGTGATGGGATGGCTTGGGGGGGGGGGGGGGGGGCGAACTCAATCCCACCACTTGGTATATGGACTTGATATTGAAGCGTATTTCCGAAGGAAGGGCTCCCGATGGTAATCCAACGCGTTGTTTCTTGCGCCTTGTCTCCTCTGTCTCGAATATCTTACTACGCCCAACGCATCATGCATAAATATGGGGACGCGCGACTGCCTCATGAATCATTCAGGGAAGCTTGCGTCCATTCACAGTAATAAACGCAAATGAATTTTGAACTGAGAGCTATAGTTTTCGTGAGTAGACTGAATGAATACGATCGCAGGGAGAACCCCGTTTAGCATAGATGTAAACAACGTTTCATTATTAGATAGGTACCAATCCACCCTCTTGAAGTTATAATGCCTTTATCTTTCTAACGTCCATCTAACGTTATAATGCCTTTATCCTTCCAAGTCAACAGCCATCTTATCCCATTCATAAATAAATTATGAGCGAACAGAAAACCCATTAAATATTTTCTCCTTCTTTAAATCACTTCCCCCCTTTAGGGACCATTAAATACTTACAGATATTAGAAATAGCAAAAATCACAAAACTAGATAATAAAACGGTTTTGCATAAACATGCTTGATATCGTGTGTTGAATAAATTAAAAGATTGCGAACTGCAAACGGACACAGAAAAATGATAGAATTTTGAAGTAATTTGCCATTCATAGCTGACAGTGGCTGTTCACGAGTCGTTTATTGTACCGGTGAAGATGGAGGACATTTTGGTGGAAGCCTAATCGATATTCCTTCTTAACTGGTGATAATCTCGCTGGGAGTTGTTACCATTTATGTAGTGGCAAAACTTTTCAGTGCTGCCTACGCAAGAGCAGGGGTCATGAAGATAGCAATCAGTGGATTTGAGGCAATAGGGATTTATCAATTTGATAGAAACAGGATTGCTGACCACTTGTATAGGTACTCCATGTGACACAAAGAATCATCCAATGCCATCCAAGTCAGCAACTCACGTCATCCAGCCCTCTGTTGCACCTGAACCTCATGCCATCCAGCCCTCTGCACCTGAACCTCATGCCATCGAGCCCTCTGCTCATGAACCATTCCAGCCCCAGCCATCAACAACAACGGCCAATCTAACCACACCGAAAGCAGCCACAGCCAAGCCTCCAACATTATCTGCAGTCCCGCCTTTAAAACTCTACCAGCTCGCCTTCGTTCAAAATTTCTCCAGTTGACCTCAACCCAATTCAGCATGAAGAAAAACAAGCAGCAAGAACTGCTTGGAAGAGAGGAAAAACAGCCATCTTGACCTCCACGCCATACAAAGAGGAACTTGAAACAGAGGCCTACAAGCCAGCCAAGAGCATAAAAAAGAAAGTATTTAACATGAAGAATGAAAAACCTAATTCGATGAAAACAAAAAAGTTGAAACAACCAAAGAAGAAATCGTCCTCAGAAGAAGAAGACGCCGATGAACATGAGTGGATTGCATCCTCTTCGAATGACGAGGATTACAACCCGAAGGCCACCTCTTGCTTATTCTGCAATGCCTTGCTGCTGGAAACAGAACCTGGCGAGGAGTGGATCCAGTGTGCCATCAGCAAGGAGTGGGCGCACGACATTTGCTTTTCTACATGAAGGCCATTACGAATATGTTTGCGATTTCTGCTTGAATGAGAAGTCGCAACTCAAATTAAAGTGTTGAGTTTTGAACGCTTTTGATCTTTTCTGAAGTATGACTATTCGTTTATACATCGTTTCGACCAATAAAATAGATTTTAGAGCATTTGCGATCAATGTTCAAGCACATTTTTGAAAGTACCCCGTTCTACCCCACCCTCTTCAAAAAAAGCTGATTAGGACTTTTTCAGAAAAAGGCCCCCCCTTGTACAACATTAAGCTATTTCCACAACATCGGTGTCCTGAACTAATAGCCTATACCCTAGTGAAGCATATTACTGCATTATTTCCTTCAATGATTCAAATCTGTATCATCACGGCATCAAAATAGTTAGGGTACCCCGTTCTGCCCCACTCTCCCCTAACCTCTGCTTACGGATATTGCTCTGCTCTGGATACTGCAACGGACCCTACAGCGGAAAATATCTGGAGATTTTGACTGATGCCGGATTACCGTCCGGAATTGCATCTCCATTGTCGTGAGTCCCTCCCGGGAACACTCCACTAGCAACCTTAAAGCTCTCACCAATATTCCTATGTAAAAATTACCTTCCGCTAATAAACATCTGAGTGGGGAGACAGGCAACAGAATCCGGGGGACACAACCTGGAGCCCCACTACCAGCTCCCAACAGGGAGCTGGAGGGAGAGGACTCCAAGTCCTATATAACCCCGGATCCTGGAGCTTTAGCTTCATTCGACACTTCCTCTAACCAGCTCTCTCTTCTCTCTCTACCTTCCTCCTCCCAGATGCCTGGTGGTATCCGCCGCTCTGGGAATTCACCTCCTACCTTCTCCCCTTGTCTACATCGGTGGATATCCGCCGCCTAGACAAGCACCTTCCTTCACCTACATCGGTGGATTACCGCCGCCTAGGTGAATTTCCTTCCTCTCGCCTACATCGGTGGATTACCGCCGCCTAGACGAGATTCCTTCCACTCACCTACATCGGTGGATTACCGCCGCCTAGGTGAACTTCCTTCCTCTCACCTACATCGGTGGATTACCGCCGCCTAGGTGAAATTCCCTCGCTCTCCTCTACTTACTCCTTCACGCCACCGTGATGATCAATTTAAATTCATCACAGTGGTGAACCCGACGTTCATCCAACCTTCTATCCTCTTACCAACTCATGTGTCGCCCCAGTCTAGTTCGGTGTCCCGCATTTTAAATTCACATTTAAAATAGTCAGTATAAATTCGCAATTTTTTGGCCCACCCGCAACCGCTCACACAGCTCTCAACTCTCCGCCGCATACAAATCCGCTGCCGCTAATTGCGAATTTTCAAATTCAAACGCTCAAATTGAATTTTGTTCACAGACACCTCCACCATGGACCCGAACTCGCCATCGCCGCCGCTCCTCCGGCCGTCCCTGCTGCAGCCGCCGACCACTGCGGCTTCTGACGCAACCGACAACCCCTTCACCAGCCTCTCACCACCCGGCTCCACCGCATCCGCCGCCGCCGCTGCCGCCGCCGCTGCAGCTGCCGCACACGCCGCCGCCGACGTCACGACGGCCTCGGCGTCGTTCCCGCTGTCGCTACCCCCCTTCTACACGCACGACCCCGCACTCTGGTTCTTCCAGGTCGACGCTGCGTTTTCTGCCGCCAACATCCGCAGCCAGCGTACCCGCTACTCCCGCATCATCTCTCTACTACCATATGAGATCCTCCTGCAGACATCGGACATCTCCCCCGACGCCACGGCCGCCTACGACGACCTCCGCGCCCGCCTCATCAGTTTATACCAACCTTCCAAGATCGCACGTGTCGCAGCGCTCTCCCAGCCCCAACATCTCGGCGATTTGAAGCCCTCCCACCTATACCGTCGCCTACGTCATCAGCTACACGACGTCGTGACGGCCGACATCGCTCGAACTTTCTGGCTGCGAGCCCTCCCCCACCCCATCCAGATGGCGCTCGCCAGCCACCTCGACGGACCGGACGAGCCGCTACTCCGTCTAGCCGACACAGTATACGACCTCGCCGCGGCCGCCAGCGTCACGGAAGTCGCCGCACCCCGCACCCCCACCCCGCGCAGGGACCGATCACCGTCTCAAGAGCGCCGCCGGCCCCCCTCCCTCCACCGGCGCCGCTCCCTCTCCGTCGATCGCCGGCCAACCCCCTCCACCGACCACCGACGCCAGCGCTCGGCCGACCGCTGCACCGTCTCCCCCACCCAGCAACGAAGAGGGAGGTCCCCGAACACGACAGCCCCCTCCAACTCCGCGCGCCCCACCAGGGCCTACCTCCCAGCGGACCCCCCCCACCGATGTTTCTACCACGTGAACTTCGGTGGGGAGGCCCGCAAATGCCAGCCCCCCTGCTCCTACTCCTCCAAGCAGGGAAACGCGGACGCCCGCCGGTAAATCCGGCGGGCCCCCCTCCTCGCCAACACGGGGGGGACCACCACCAACCCCTCCCCGCCCGCATTCACACCACCACTACCAAGCCTCGCTACCCCTCCTACGCCGCCGCCACGGCTGCCAACCTCCCGGCCGCATCTGACGACGCCGCAAAACACGCCACCTCTCCATCAACTGACACCCCGCCCCAAGTCAACCCCTCCAAGCCCGCCTCCAGGGCAACCAACCTTCCGGCCGCCACTAGCGCCGCCGCTACCGTTCCCCCACCCCGGAACGGCCCCTCCAAGCCCGCCTCCAGGGCAGCCACCCTTCCGGCCGCCACTAGCGCCGCCGCTACCGTTCCCCCACCCCGGAACGGCCCCTCCAAGCCCGCCTCCAGGGCAACCACCCCTCCGGCCGCCACTCGCGCCGCCACTACCGTTCCCCCTCCCCGGAACGGCAAAAAACCGCCCCGTGTCTCCTTCGCGGAGGACCAACCACCGCCATCGCACCCGCCCATCACCTCGGACGAACCAAGCCCCTCCCATCCGACAGACCCCAACACCTCAGCCATTTTACCACACTCCGCCCCAGCTCACCAACGCCTGTTCCTCAAATGCTCAAAAACGCACGTCCCGTTCCTCGTCGACACAGGGGCGGCGCTCTCCATATTCCCGAATAATATTCTCCGGCGACAGGCGCGTTGTTACCGGCAACTCCTCTACGCCGCCAACGGTACCACCATCCCCTCGTACGGGACGTACCGCTCATCAATCCATATGAGCGGGCTCGCGTACGAGTGGGAATTTACCGTGGCGGACGTGGAGAAAGCTATCCTGGGGGCCGACTTCCTCGCATATTTCGGCCTCCAGGTAGACGTCCGTAACGCGCGCCTGCTCGACCCCTCCACCCAGAAACCCATCCCCGGGTTTATTCATGCGGTGGATCGCCCCCCATCCCAATTTGAACAACTCCTCCTACAATACAAACCCCAGCGCCGCCCCTCGGCTCACATCTCACAGACCCTGCACTACATTGAAACCTCTGGCCCCCCAATATCCGCAAAAGCACGCCGCCTCCACCCCCTCCAACTCTCACAGGCCCGCAAACACTTCGATAACCTCATCAAAGACGGCATTATCCGCCCCTCCAAATCCCCGTGGGCTTCTCCACTACATATTGTGCAGAAACCTAACGGGGATATCCGCCCCTGCGGTGACTACCGCCGCCTCAATGCCCGAACAACCCCAGATCTCTACAACGTCCCACACCTCCGGGACTTCTCTTCCCACCTCCACAACACAACCATCTTTTCAACACTCGACATCTCTAGAGCCTTCCATCACATTCACATCTACCCCCCTGACGTACCTAAAACAGCCATCATCACCCCTTTCGGCCTGTTTGAATATATCAAAATGGGTTTCGGCCTCCGTAACGCTGCCCAGACATGGCAGCGTTACATGGACAACATTCTACGAGGCCTACCCTTCGTATTCTGCTTTTTGGACGACGTACTGATCGCTTCCCGGGACCCGAAGGAACACCTCGCACACCTGAAACAGGTACTTGACATCTTCGCCGCCGAGGGCCTCACCATAAACTCTCCGAAATGTGTTCTCGCCCAACCCTCCGTCCGCTGCCTCGGCCACCAGGTTTCGTCCGAAGGAATAAAACCCCTACCTGACAAAGTGCACACCCTCACCGACTTCCCACAACCCAACACTGTCTCAGAACTCCGCCGTTTCCTGGGTATGTTGAACTTTTATCGTAGACACATCAAACACGCAGCACAACATCAACAACCACTCATACACGCTATCCCACAACCGGCCAAAAAAAACGATAAACGCCCCATTTCCTGGACCCCCACCCTCACAGCCGCCTTTCAACAATGCAAACAGGACCTAGTAGACGCCGCTCTATTGGCCCATCCCGACCCCCATGCCCCCCTCTCCATCACCACGGATGCATCCGACTGGGCCATCGGGGCAGTCCTCCACCAACACACCGGCGCCACCCCCCAACCCCTCGGCTTTTTCTCTAAAACTCTGTCCCCAACTCAAAAAAATTACTCCACCTTTGACAGAGAACTCCTCGCCATCCACGAAGCCATCAAACACTTCCGTGACTTCGTGGAGGGCAGGCAGTTCTCTGTCGTCACCGACCATAAGCCCCTCACCCACGCCCTCCTCCAAAACCGAAAATCAGCCTCCCCCCGTCGCCTCCGGCAACTCGAATTTATCGGACAATTCACGTCCGATATTCGTTATTTGCCGGGGGCCGACAACTGCGTCGCCGACGCCCTCTCCCGCCCCACCCCTGCGCCGGTGGCGGAGTTACTGCCCTTCCCTTCCCCGCAAAACCTCAAACACCACCAAAATCCTACTTCCGACCCCGCACTTTCCAACCTCATCTCCGCCTCAAAATTGGAACAGCTGCCTCCCCTCGATCTCTGGTGCGACGTATCGGCCGATTCACCGCGCCCGTACGTCCCGCCGGAGCTGAGGAGGCAGTTGTTCCTCCATTACCACTCCCTCCATCATCCCGGCATTCGGGCGAGCCGGGACCTCATTAAGACGCGGTACTTCTGGCCCCATATGAACACGGATATCCGTACCTGGGTTCTGGGGTGCCAGAAGTGCCAGCAGTTCAAGGTCTCGGCTCACCCCCATGTACCTCCTCAACCCATCCCCGATTCTCTCCCGTGGGAACATGTCCACTTGGATCTGGTCGGCCCTCTTCCCCCCTCCGAGGGGAAGAGGTACTGCCTCACCATGATCGACCGTGCGACCAATTGGGTAGAGTGTATTCCACTCGCCCACATTACCGCGGACGCCGTCGCCGCGGCCTTCCTCAATCAATGGATCAGCCGCTACGGCTGTCCGCGGACACTCACGGTCGATCAGGGGAGGCAGTTTGAATCAGCCCACTTTGCCGACCTGCTCCGTTCCCTCGGGATTCAGAAAATCCGCACCACTCCTTATCACCCTCAATCCAACGGGAAAATAGAGCGGTGGCACTCGGTCCTCAAGCAAGCCATCTCCACATCAGCCACTTCCCCTTCATGGACCAAAACCCTCCCCTACGTTCTACTTAGCCTCCGCACTTCCGCCCGTCCTTCAGACAACACAAGTCCCGCACAACACGCTTTCCGAGACCCCATTCGTTTACCGGCCGACATTTTCCCTCCACTCAACACCCCGTCCATTAACAGGGAACCGTTACACACCTCAACACCGACAAACGACACCACTTACCCAAAACGCTTTTACACTTCCACGCATATGTACTTGAAAGAGCCCGGCATGCATAAAACCTTTCAGCCCCTTTATGCCGGGCCCTTTCAAGTCATCCGCACAACACCAACCACCGCGACCCTGCTAATGGACGGGAAACCCCACACCGTCCCTTTCGCCCGCTGCAAACCCGCCCCTGTTCTCCCTCAACCAACGTCAACTATCAGTCTCCCGCCGTCTGTTTGCCATGCACCATCTCTCTCCACCACAACAGTCTCCCCCGTCGCCGTTTCCGGATTTCGATTCGGATCCGGAAATGGCGGCCATACTCCGGGACGTTTACGTCCCGGACCCGCTCTCCCCCCTACCCCCTTCGCCCGGACCAACACCATCGCTTCCGTTTTTTCCGCAAAGGATTTCCGGACTACCTCCCCGGCCCCGGCGGTGGAAGTACCCCCAGTGGCGCATACTGCGCGAATTTCGCGCAGCGCAAGCCACCGGGGTACACCCCCCCTACATCCCGATCGACCCCCTTATGGACCCCCTCCTCCACCAATTTCGCCTCACCCTACTTATGCCGCCCCCACCGCCCCTTCCAAACATCACTCCCCCCGTCTTCAACGAACCCCCGCCCCCCAAATTTCAACCCCCTCTTGCTCCTCCCCCTTTTTCAATTTTCGACCCCCCAATTTTAAATTCGGCCCCACCAACACCCCAACCCACCAAACCCACAACACCCCCTCTTCCCCCACCTCCGCCGGGGATATCCGCAATAGTCTCCGCCGGGACAAAACGGTCCGGGCGGCGCAACAGACGACGGGAGCGTCCCTCGCCCCGCGTCCCGGCGGCCAAGTCCCCCGCCCCGCTCTGAGAAATCACGGCGGGGCCTTGAGATTTCGGGACAGTGTTTGTGTTCCATTATCCCACAGACACTGTACCGAACCTCACAGCCCCGCCGTGGCCACCTCGTCGCAGCGGGCATCAACCACATCCAACCACACACTACACCCACCTTTTCACTACACCCACACACTCAATACACTTCACCACACACAACCCACACCCAGGGAACGGCGGATCTCGCAACCCCGCTCAAATCTGTCTCCCCTGAACCCGTACCTGCACATTGTATATACCTGTAAATACTACCTGTAAATACCTTGCAAATTTCTAACTACCATCTAAATGCCTGTACATATCACTCCTCTCATCATCATCATCAACCTCATCACCATTGTAAATATTGTCACTTCATCAATTTTTTAATCATACCCTCATTGTACATATTTCTCCCATCATCAAATGTTGTCCTCACTTATGTCTACTTATGTCTACTTATGTCTACTTATGTCTACTTTTGTCTACTTAGGTCTACTTATGTCTACTTATGTCTACTTATGTCTACTTATCCTACTACCTGTATATCACCCTAGATTTAAGACACCTCCGGTCACGCTTCTGCCTTCAGCACTGCAATTGTTTGTTTCAGCCTTCAGCTCCTGTATACTTGCGCCTTCAGCCCCCCTCTTGTTTCCGCAGCCCTCAGCCCCTGTCGCCTTGAGCCTTCAGCTACCTCAAACATTGGTTCGAACTGGGGGGACCTCTGTCGTGAGTCCCTCCCGGGAACACTCCACTAGCAACCTTAAAGCTCTCACCAATATTCCTATGTAAAAATTACCTTCCGCTAATAAACATCTGAGTGGGGAGACAGGCAACAGAATCCGGGGGACACAACCTGGAGCCCCACTACCAGCTCCCAACAGGGAGCTGGAGGGAGAGGACTCCAAGTCCTATATAACCCCGGATCCTGGAGCTTTAGCTTCATTCGACACTTCCTCTAACCAGCTCTCTCTTCTCTCTCTACCTTCCTCCTCCCAGATGCCTGGTGGTATCCGCCGCTCTGGGAATTCACCTCCTACCTTCTCCCCTTGTCTACATCGGTGGATATCCGCCGCCTAGACAAGCACCTTCCTTCACCTACATCGGTGGATTACCGCCGCCTAGGTGAATTTCCTTCCTCTCGCCTACATCGGTGGATTACCGCCGCCTAGACGAGATTCCTTCCACTCACCTACATCGGTGGATTACCGCCGCCTAGGTGAACTTCCTTCCTCTCACCTACATCGGTGGATTACCGCCGCCTAGGTGAAATTCCCTCGCTCTCCTCTACTTACTCCTTCACGCCACCGTGATGATCAATTTAAATTCATCACATCCATGTTAACCTAGCTTTACTGTCTGCCCGTGCGCAAACGTGTTTTCCTAGAAACGCTAATAACTACACAAACAGGCCGTAACGAGCGGTAATTTCGAGGGTGCACACAGATTAGGCCTCAGATGAGTGCCATCAAAATCGGGCTGTAGGTACCTTTCCTTTGCGCCTGCGCTAACGTGAAATCCATATAAGACCAACAACCCAAACGATATGGAATTATCATTTCCGATCATGTTACAGATTTGAGAAAGCAATCCTGAACCTTTGGAATTGAACATGAAAAACAATAAAAAAATTAACGCCCTTAAACCTCAAAATTTGAAAGTTGCGTTTCAAGGTGCGTAGAATCCAAATATGGAAGAAAATTCTGTCCGAAGGCCAGAGTTCTTGGCACTTTACGTAGGTAGTTACTTAACATGAACCAAAATGAATGAAATTTGGTTTGTAGGTGCATCTGAGGGCCTAGTTGGTCCAGCGAGCGCGGCGTTTCAGTCATCTAAGGAATGAAAAATAGGGCTGACATTTTCAAAACGCCGTAGCTCGAAAAATTTCAGTAGCAGAATACGGTTTTCATGGCATTTTGAAATTGATTCCGAACTATAGGATTTTTTTTTTTTTTAGACAACCCGGAGCTGTAGGTTGTCGGTACGAGTTGTTCACGGCCAAACGAATCATCCAAATTAAGTGGAGATTTTGGAATATGCCGAGGGTCCTTTAGGTTCAGACCGTTTAAAAACAAGTTCCAGTTATGCAGCATGCCTATAAGAGCGAATTTTCGAAGAAATATTCGTGCTATTGTGCAAAAAGATGTTACAGCGAGAAACCATACCGTATTTCGTAAAATTTGTCATTTTTTCGTGATTTTAGGCATTTTTAACAGATTTTTGACCCTTAGAAAGACAAATTTGACCCGTAAGTATTTTTTGGGGACAATATTTTTATCATCGAAATAGTCCCTTCGTCGTGAATCACCATCCCACACAACGTCTGGTAAATTAGCATTGATTTTAGCCCTTAATACAAATTTTTGGCTCCCAAAAATCCAAATCTGACCCATACTCTGTATGAAAAACCACTGAAATGGTATTTTTCTATCTTGACTCACCTTTCCATACCACTTTTGATTTTATAGCAATTTTGTGGTATACAGCCGTTTTTACCGATTTTTGACCTCTAAAAACTCAAATTTGATCCACTCAGGATTTTTGAAAATTGCTCATCTTCAAACTCATCTTTTTGTTTGGCAATACGAACATTTTGGCGAAATTTGGACTTTGTATCACGTAAGGTCAGATATCGTCTGGAGTGACAAATAAATAAATATATATGTAAGATAGGTCTCCTCTTTTCTTCTATCTCAACAAATCAATATTCGTTCAGATGCAGTTTAATACTGTAATTACAAAATAACAACAAAATTACAAGAAGGAAAGTAATATACAAGTATACAAGTAGTGGTAGTAAGTACAGCGTATACAAAGGCTCACCTGAATCTATAACGAAAGTCACTTTTCCGAAGGGTAAATAAAAATAATTGAAAACTTCACTATTAGATGTCCACACTTCGGCGTACCAACTACAACTGAGCTCGTCCTATATAAGTTTAAACAATGTTTACAGATTTTATCTTATCTTACTTGCTAGAGAGTTCTAAGATGAGATTCAATGTACAGCGAATCTTACATCCCCCCTCTTCTAGATGGGAGTTGACACTAGTGTTGGCATAAATATTTAAATAAAAAATAACAAGCAGAAAAATAATAAGCATTTTTGACTTTAAAATTTGTTTGTAAATTATGTAGGTCTTCATTTTGTGTGTTTTGTCCAAATTTTTCTTGAAAATTGTGTGGAGGGGGGGGATTGTGTTTTTTGTTGTTACTGGCTTCCGTGAACCGGACAGGGTATCATCTTACTGACATGGTATAGACGACGATCGTCTTTCGTAAATCCGACGTCAACTATGAAAACCGAATCTGAAATTTTGTCGACAATCGGGAATGGACCGATTCGAATTTCATCCATTTTATGTCTATTCAATTTATTTCCATTTTCTATGTATACTTGTTCTCCTATTTTGAAAGCATAGTTTTTTCGGTGACTATCTATCCTGGTCTTGTTTATATTATGAGCCCGTAAAGAATTTTCGTATGCATTGATCTTATCTTCTCTAATATCTCTAGTGCCTTGAAATTCGTTGGGAACTATATCTATCGGCTTCCCATTCATTAGGTAGTTCGGGGCGTATTTCGTTGCACTGTGGATTGTGTTATTATATTCTTCCACGCACTGATGAGCCACCGTAGTCCAAGCTATTTTCTTGCCATTCTCATTTATTTTGCACCTTATTCTGTTCACCAAGGTCTGGTTCAGTCTTTCGTTCAATCCATTCGAGCAGGGACAGTCAACGGCAGTAAAGATATGAGTGATATTGTTGTCCTCCAAATATTTTTTAAATTCGTTCGAACTTAATCCTCCGTATTGATCTGTCAATAAAGTTTTTATGGAGCGATTATTAGTGCTCTGCGTATCACTCATTAATTTAATGAAATCGCTACTTGTTTGGTGTTTCGATGTTAGAACGTACGCGTATCTCGTGAAGTGGTCGACCAATAGGTGCAAATATTTTTTTGTGGATCTTCTACCACCAAAACCTCCTATCGTGTCTAGAGACATAATCTCGAAAGGCTCCCTCGGTGGACCCAAATGTCCTAAGAAACCGATCAGTGTCCCTCTTCTAGTTTTATTTTTTATGCAAATTTCACAAGAAGCACAATATTTTCGCACTCTATCGTACATTTTCCGAAAGTGATAATGTTGTTTTATGGTATTTATTACATGTTGTGAACCTATGTGACCGAAAAATAAGTGAACTCGCTCTATTAATTTTTGGCCATATTCGGCATTTAATATTATACGTTGTTTATTTTTTATTTTCCTGAAAATAATCCCATTTTTTAATATATCACGCATACCAAGAGTAATATTTTCCTGGCTTAGCTTTATTTCATTCATTTGAAGGAGATTGACCGTTCTGATAACATCTGGGCCATGATTAGCGTCACTGTCCAACACTGGACTTCGGGACAGGCAGTCTGCCTCTTTATTTGATTCTCCTGGATTATACTTGACCTCGAAATTGTATTGAAGAAGGTAATTAGTCAAGTCGCCTAATTCCTCATCGGGTCTTGACCTTATCCTTAAGTTTTCCAGTGGTTTGTGGTCTGAGAAAACAGTGAATTTATTCCCCAGAAGCCAGTATTGCCAATACTTAACGGCCTCCTTAATAGCCAAGCACTCAATATATATGGCCTTCTTCTTTTTTTGTGCCTCATTTAATTTCTTGGAGAAATAAGCCACTGGTTTTAATTGTCCGTCATTTTGAGGCTGTTTGAGCACTGCTCCTATCCCTTCTAAACTCGCGTCAGTGTAAATGTAAATAGGTAATGACCTATCGAATATTGCTAGAATGGGTGCTGATATCAGATAATTTTTTATCTGCTCAAAAGAGTCTTGACAGCTTTGTGTCCATATAAAATCGACATTTTTCCGCAGGAGGTTATAAAATGGCTCTAAGATCGTTGTACTGTTTGGAATGTACTTGTGATAGAAATTGATCTTTCCCAAAAATTGCCGGATGTTTGTTCTATTTTTAGGTATAGGGAAATTTTTTATTGATATCACATTATCATTTAATGGTGTCACAGTGTTGTGCCCTATTTTGTGACCTAAATAGTGTACCGAATTCGTGGCGAATTTACATTTCATAAACTTCAAACGAAACCCCTCTTTCTGAATAGCCTGCATAAGAGCTTCGATATGTTGAATATGCTCGTTGAATGTTTTTGAAAAAATAAGGAGGTCGTCTATGTAATTAATGCAGAATTCTCCCAAATTATTTCGTCTGAGTATTCCTGATAGTATTCTCTGGAAAATTGCGGGCGAATTTTTTAGACCAAAAGGCATTGCTACCCACTGCCAGTGACCCTGCTGCGTGACAAAAGCCGTCTTGTATCTGTCCTTCACGCGTATTGGTATAGACCAGAAGGCGGAGTTTATATCTAATGCTGTAAACCACTCACTTCCTTGAGTTTTTATTATTATATCGTCTATTAATGGAAAAGGCTGGCTGTCAGGGACTAACAACTTATTTAAATCTCTAAAATCAATGCATAATCTATTCTTCTCCTTGCGAGATCCATCGTCAGTTTTCTTATAGGCTAGCGTAACGGGCGAGGCAAAAGGCGAACAAGATTCTTCTATCAACCCCTGTTTCAATAATTCTTTTATCTGGTTCTCAATTTCCTGTTGATCCCCAAATGAGCATCGATAGGGCTTTTTTGAAACGTATCGATTTGCTATCAGTTGTATATGCGCTTCATAATCCTTCACTTTCCCTGTGTCATATTTATTTTTGGCAAAAAGCGATGAATACTTATCTACTAAGTTATATATTGCCTTCCGTTTTTGATCATCTAAGTGTTCTGTTTTTACCTCGAAATCTTGTATGGGTATGAACTCATTCCAATTGATGTGTATTTCCCTCTCACGGGTTGGTTGTTTACTCCCATTTTGTTCTGGCGCCTGTGAAATCTGAAGGTTTTCATCCTGACACAATCTATAATCTCGAATACTGTCGAGGCCTATGAGAATATCGTATTTGAATGCCCTATTGTCTGTTACAAAAAATCTCATTGTTTTCTCGATGTTATAAATTTTCAATCGCAAATATACTATTCCTTGTACTGTGTCCTCTCCGCTCATTGTCCTGAAAGTGTAGGGTTTTATTATTTGCATATTTCTACCCAACTTCTGTAAAAATTCGTATTTAATCATCGTAATATTAGCTCCGGGATCATATAATCCCTTCCCCGGTTTATTTTCTACGAGCACTTTCAGTTCAATAAGCGAAGGCAAATCTAGTTTTTTTGATCCGGAATCTTATTGTTTAAGGCGTCCTCTAATTCTGTGTTATTAGCTACCTTAATATACCCATTGGGTGATTTCTTATTTCTACAAAATTGTTCCGGATGATAACGGCTCGGGTATCCCAATTTGCCACATATTGTGCACGGGGTCTTCCCTTGTTCCTGATTCTTAGTATAGTTTGATTTATTGCTAGTGATGTTGTTCGAACTCTCCGAATATCTAAACTTGAATGTCTTATTCGCAAGTGATTCTAACTGACTGAGCTCGATCATCAATTTGCTTTGAGTTTCGATCTCTCTTTTGTTTAGTTTCTCGCGGATAAACGGGGGTAAGCCTACTGCAATGTGCATGACTCTAGATTTTTCAGTAAGGTCAGGATCTGCATCGACCAGTAAATTTAATTTTTTAACAGCGTATTCTGTTAACGACCCTTTTATAAATCTAAAATTATACGCGAACGCAACGTCAGACCAACCTTTATCTCCATATGTATCCAAAAATGACTGGCTCCAATCCGCCCAAGTGTTGTCGTTTCCGTCGAAAATCTTCCGGGTGGCTGAGTACCAATCCGTTGGGGAACCTTCCAGGAATAGGCGTAGAGCTTCGGGGCGCTGGTTGTCTGTTATTTCCATCCTGTGGCATTCTGATACGAAGGTGTTCAGCCACGATTTCGCGTTCTGGTTTCTACCGGTGAACTTGTCCACTACCATGTCCTTTGTCAACGATGATAAACTCTTCTTCGTCACCAATGCAACATGCTCTTTGGCCGTCGAGTGGATCGTCGACGCGACCGATTCGTCCAAATAGATACCGTCAAAACAAACATTATGTTCCTCGTCGAGGTATATTTTCATAAGATCGTCCCCCAACGTGATAACGAGGTTTCGAACTTGTCCGCGCTTCTTTATCGACTTTATCCCTCCTTGAATGATTTTGTTTTTCATTAATTCGGCGTGGCATGACAGTGATCGAGCATCCGCCGGAAATAAATAGACTTCTTGTTGATCGCACAATTGGATGGTCTTGATTTGGTGAACTGTTGTTTTTGTATCTGATGGTGATGCTTCCGCCGCCAGTTGGAATTTAGCTCGGATTGACATCTTCGAAAGTGATGGAAACGTTATAGATTCAGGTGAGCCTTTGTATACGCTGTACTTACTACCACTACTTGTATACTTGTATATTACTTTCCTTCTTGTAATTTTGTTGTTATTTTGTAATTACAGTATTAAACTGCATCTGAACGAATATTGATTTGTTGAGATAGAAGAAAAGAGGAGACCTATCTTACAAATCTATAACGAAAGTCACTTTTCCGAAGGGTAAATAAAAATAATTGAAAACTTCACTATTAGATGTCCACACTTCGGCGTACCAACTACAACTGAGCTCGTCCTATATAAGTTTAAACAATGTTTACAGATTTTATCTTATCTTACTTGCTAGAGAGTTCTAAGATGAGATTCAATGTACAGCGAATCTTACATATATACCTATTCGTATATATAAATAAAGTTGGTAGATATTGCTTGACCAAACTAGACTTGTTTTAGGTTTTTGTTTATTCAAAAACAAAAACAAGTCTAGTTTGATCAAACCCAACAGAAATCTACACACAATTCATATATGTAAGCATATAATATATATACATTTTGTTAAACTCTAGGGGTGAATTCAGGATGCTCTGAAACGGATTTGCCTATAAAAAAAATTTCAAATATTCATGTTCTGAAGATTTCGGACCCACTGCAATAGCTTCATTTTCGTCGAATATTCGCTAAAAACGATCGGGTAGGGAGTTCGTTGTTCATTTTTAATAGGTCTATAAATTAGCATGTAGTTTAGTCTTTTGATAGGTAGCATAATATTATGGATGGAGCGCATGGTTTTTTCGAAAGGATGAAAATTCTGGCCCATTGTGTGGCGCCCTGACATCGGCATTGAGCTCGCGCTTTAGTGGAACTGTACTGGAGGCAAGTCAGGATGGCACTACTGCGTAGGTCCACCGCATAGCAAGATTACTGGAACATGAGGTCAGAATTATATGTATTTTGCCAGAATGTATTTTGATATTCCATTAATTTTGAAATCGTTTAAACGGAAAAGAAAGTGCCACGGGCCTAGGCACCTGCATTTTTCATGAATCCTATTTATCCTCCTTCCCACGGAAAGCCTCCACCTCCAAGATGTATAATTTTCGTCAGAAGGCTGTAGGGAGAGGGGGGGAAGACCTGTCGAGGAAGGGTTAGGTTTTACCCCTTTTTCTTCGGAGGGGGTCTGAACAATTTAATTAGAATTTGCATTATTAATATAAAAAAGAGCGAAACGAGGGAGATGGAAGGAACGAAATGAAGGGGTTGGAGTGAGAGAGGTTAGGAAATATTTATAACGTTTCAAGGTGGAGGTTTTTACCGGGGGGAGTTTGTATAAAGAGCTATAGTGGGCCTGAGAGGTTATGAGTGGTTCTAGGGAAACGGCGAGGCGGGTGGTGATGGTGAAACCTATAATAGGACCTCCCATGACGCCTTCCATCGCCACTCCGCCCTTCCCTCTCGCCCTTCATCCCTCAACCTCTCCTATCAAGGTCTAATGTTAACGTAATACAGTTGAAGAGGACTGAGGTGAGGAGGAGGGCGACGTGCGGGGTAATTCCGTCGGTGCCTCCAGAGAGCGGGATAATCTGCGGACCTCCGGGGATAAATCGGACGTGGATTACGGAACCTCCCGCTAGAGCCTCTGACCCTTCCGCAAACAATGTGGTCAATTAATATTGCAACAGTTCAGTCATCTTCAGGGCTGAAGATGGTAAATTAGCGATACCTAAATCGTCCTGAATCGTGATGACGATAAATGTCATCGTTATTCGTTCACTATGACCTTCAACGATAGGGCGTAGGTGTACATAGACCGATGGATGCATAGCAACTGCAAAATGGGTTAAACAATTTGTAATTATGGTGATTTATTTTGGAGGCCAAATAGTGTAAACAACAGAGATAATATTTGACATGAATAAATTGTTACATCAAAACTCGCTCATTAGGATAGTAAATGCTTCACAATACAAACGAAGTAAATTAATTATACCACCCTTCCTTAAAACGCTGCAAATTACTACTCAACGGTTTATTATTTATCTCCATAGATGCCCTTCTGCGTAGATCACTTTTTTTCTGCCAATACCTAATCTCGAGCCCCCCCCCCCCCCCCCACACCGGAAAGCCCTAAATCGAGTACTGCAGCCGGCTGGGGAATTACAGTTTCATAAATATGCGGTGGATTCAATAAGTTTATCATTAATTAATATTGTTGTTATTCATGAAGCATAACGTTTGCTGGAGTTACAAAAGTGCCCATCAACCGTATCCAAAATAACAACAACGCCGTTTGTTCTGGATACTGTTTCATCATTCATCAAATGAAACAGTATCCAGAACAACCAACTCGATATGATACAGCCATGCGTGATTTATAATCAGCTGTTCCCCAGCAATGATATATTATATGGGCTGGATTTATACCGTTTCATTTCATTCATGATCGTAATGACGAAGCTTTTCGGCGCTAAATTTAGGGCCTTCCTGTGAACGAACGGCTGGACGTACAATGCTCCGGGTGGTCTCAAAAAATTCTCTAATTTGAGATCTACGTAGAAACGTAACAAAATTCGAGATAACGGCGTCCTGGAAATTGCAACCCCTATTTTTCACCCCTTAGAGAAGACTGACAGTAACGCCGAGCTTCGCGGACCAACTAGACCCCAAATGGACCCACAAACCAAATTTCAGTCATTTTTGTTCATGGTAACTAAGAAAACGTCTGCCAATTCGAGTAGGCAGTATAGCTTCCTCACTTCAATCACATGAACGTACCTATACAATAGTTGGGTAGGTTCGTTATGATACGGGACCATCTGCGATCCAACCAGCGTGCACCCACAAAATTGCAGCTTTCTACGACTATTTTTCGAGTAGTTAGAAGCGTTACAAGGAAACGGTCAACAAATCATGTTCGCACATGCGCAGACGAAAGTTACAGTGCGATTCCAATGGAAATCATAATATTATGGAACAATCAAAGTATTATTCCTGATCGACCCTCCAAATCTGAACTCATTTCAACGACATTTAAAGTAGTTATGAGCGTATCAAGTATTTAACGTTTGCGTATGCGTAGACGAAACGATTTTCATAATTTTGGAAATGGATCATTTGCGATCCAATCCGCGTGTACCCTCAAAATTTCAGCTCTCTACGACTATTTTTTGCGTAGTTAGAAGCGTTACTAAGAAATAGTCAACATTTCATGTTCGCGCACGCGAAGATGGAAGTTACACTACGATTCCAATGAAAGTCGTTCGGAATCATCAAAATATTATTCCTGATTGACCCTCCAAGTTTGAACTCATTTCAATGATATTTAGGGTAGTTATGGGCGTTGCAAGTATATTACGTTTGCGCAAGCGCAGACGAAGGACGACACTTTTTCAATAATTTTGGTATGGAACTATCTGTGACCCAATTCGCCCCTACCCTCCGAATTTCAGCCAATTTCGACCATTATGTCGGGTAGTTATGGGCGTTACAAGGAATTACCACAGACAGACAGACAGACACGGAACCAAAAATGTTACTCGATGTCTGAAACGGAAAATGGTAGCGGAAATTTCCATTTTGGAGGAAATAAATGTTTTTACTCAATCACGAATACAAGGCTTCCCTTGCTTCCGGTAGTGAGGAAGCAAAACGAAGTACGGCGGATGGACAACAATTTTCGGTTTATTATTTTCAATAATGAACCATTGGAATCGATCATGAAAAAAAAAATTCTTACCCCTCCTCAAAATTTGATGGTTTAAGTTTCAAGGTATGTAGAATCCAAAACTGCAATAAAAATATTTCTGTCTGTCCGCCGTACGCCGTACTGACCACTTTTCTTAGTTAACATGAAAAAAAATTGATGAAATTCGGGTTATAGGTTCCGTTCGGGGTCTAGTTGGTCCTCGAACCTCGACGTTACTTTCAGTCATCTCTAAGGGGTTGAAAATAGGGGTTGAAATTATCAGAACGCCGTAGCTCGAACACTTCCGATAGAAGGGTATGGTTTTTTTTACGTTATTAATTTTGTCTTGAGCTAAACAATTTTTTGAGACCACCCGGAGCATCGTACGTCCAGCCGTTCGTGAGCACCAAAAAGCTTCGTCAACACGATCGTGAATCAAACGGTATAAATCCGGCCCGGATTTCATAACTACGGAGCATCTGATTATAGTCAAGGATGGCTGTATGAAGTCGAGTTGTTTGTTCTGCGATATTATTTCATTTGACAAGTGATGGACTATTGGATTTTGTTGGTAGGTACTTCTGAATCTTGAACAAACGTTGAAGTATTATTGATGGGTAAATTATTACACAATGGCAAATTATGACACATCGGTAAATTATTACACAACAGTAAATTATTACACAACGGTAAATTATTACACCACGGTAAATTGTTACATAACGGTAAATTATTACACAACGGCTCATCTACCAAGAAGGGGTTGGATTTTGTTGATAGGTAGGTACTTTTGCAACTTGAACAACCGTTGAAGTATTATTGATGGGTAAATTATTACACAATGGCAAAGTATTACACAACGGCAAATTGTTACATAACGGTAAAAAAATTTCAGTTGTCTCCTAGAGCCCGAAGAGTTAAGGTCGTCTCCGTGTCGCTTATCTCTTAGTTTCTCTGTCTCATTTGTTTTGATTTTCTTTCTCTCTCCTTTGCGTTTGGACTGTTTATCTTTGTGTTCGGGATCCACCCGGTACGATAAACGTGTGTCTTCAGGGGGCCGTTTGTGGGATAGCTAGTGGACTCCCACCGGTACGGTTGATGAACGGTCTATTTCATAAACAAGCTCAGCGATAATGGACTGTGCCAAGTGTTTACGTGAGTTATTTTCGCCAAGAAAAACTGCGAAATGTGTGAAATGCCATCGTTCCTATCATCCGCAATGCACTCGTTTGCAGACAACGGAAAATTTTAAGAAGATGAGGAGGGAGGCAAGAGAAATGTGGAAATGTGACAAATGTTCCGGGAAGGAGCCCATACCGTCGCCTATCGTAAAAATAGTGCAACAACCACAGGGGAAGGATGTGAAAACGTCAGTTACATCTGATGACTCAACTGATGATTCGGAATCAGAGGATGGGGATGTTGATGATGTGATGACATTAAAAGAGATTTCCAAAAACCTGAAAAAACTCATGCGACAATCTAAACATTTCCACAAAGCCTTACAATTTTATTCCGCAAAAATGGATGATTTCACCACTATGTTGGAGGACTCAAAAGCTAAAACCGATAAAGTGATGAAGACAAATGAAATTTTGATTCGCAAAAACAAGGAACTGGAGGGCCGAGTTGAATTTCTGGACAGACGGTTTAATGAAATGGAGCAGCGGGATATGGTCAACGATATACAAATAAATGGTATCCCGGAAACTTCCGGTGAAAACACAGCAGACTTGGTTAAAGCTGTGCTCAATAGAGCAGATGTGCCTGAGGGCGTAGATATTGAGATCCTAGATGCCTTCAGAGTGGGCTCGATGAAACGCAAAAGCAAACGGGACATAATTGTCAAATTTCGGGAGGTGACGCCCAAAGATCATCTCGTACAATGGTCCAGAAAGGAGGGAGGGATATCGCTGTCGACCCTGGGTTCTGGTTTACCCTCCACGGATAAATTTTATATAAACGAGAGATTAACGGGCTACAATAGATACTTAATCAGCATCACGAAGAATTTCGCCAAGGGATACAACTACAAATACGCGTGGGTCAAGGAAGGTCGGATCTACTTGCGGCAAAATGAAAGTGCTAACTCTCTTAGAATCAGTACGAAGGAGCAGATTAAGAAACTTGACACCGCAAGGAAGTTGAAATGGGAAGAAGATTATGATGAAGCACTTTATGGTACGGAGTAACCTAACATGGTACTCTCTTCAAAAAGGTCAGATACATTTTTACTAAATTATGGATTTTCCCATAGATGAAATTAATCTGATTGCTGATATTCAAGCCTTAAATGATTTGCTTTATAGCCATAAAAAAGATTTTCTGTTACTTAATACAAATATTAGAAGTCTAAGTAAAAATTTTGACGAACTTCTTTTGAACTTAACTTTATTTTCGAAAAAACCTAATGTTATATGTCTTACTGAAACCTGGAACTGTGCACAAAGTATAATTCAAAAAATACCCAATTATAAATCCTTTAATTCATCCACTTATACAAACAGAAGCAGTGGCATAACAGTATTTTTAGAAGATGGATGCAAAAATATAGAAACTAAAGACTTACAACTCGAAGGTGCATGTTGTTACATGTGTATGTTTAAGTTTGAGGATAAATTATATAGGCTGATATGTATTTACCGATCACCAAGCAATTTGAAGGTTTATAAGTTCATAGATGAATTGAGGGATATTTGCAATAAGGAACATAATTTGGAATGTATTGATATAATTCTAGGTGACATAAATATTGATATTAACGAAAATTCTATGGATGAAGATTTGAAAAACTACTACTTAAATGCGTTGATGGAGCTAGGGTTTGTTCCATGTATAAATAAGGTAACTAGAAAGGATAGTGAGAGTTGTCTCGATCATATATTATTACGGGACGAAAAAGGTTATAAGGAATATGAGAACATTATGGGGATAGTGTGGAAGTCCTTAGTGACAGATCATTACAGTAGTTTATTATGCCTGAATGGTGGTCAAATGAAGGAGCCTGGAAAAGTACAACAAAAATTGGCAAAACAGAGAAAGGTTAAAATAAACTATGCACATTTAATTGACAAAATAAAAAATGAACCTTGGGGTAGAGTCTTAAATTCTGAAGACGTCAATGAAGCTGCACAATGTTTCCACGAAATTTTAAATGCCCATATTGAAGCTAGCACGGAATTGGAGGTTAAATCGAATAGGATTAGAGCGATTAAACCATGGATTACAGCAGGCTTACTTAAGAGTATTAGGGAGAAAGAAAAATTGAGTTTCAAACGAAAAAAATCACCTTTTGATCGGCATCTGATAGCTCGCTACAACAGGTTCCGAAATAAGCTAAATGAGTTAATAAGAATTGCTAGAGATTCGTACTTTGCTTGGAAGATAGATAAGGCAGGAAATAATATGAGGGCACGTTGGAAGGCAATTAACGAAGCACTGGGAAGGCATAAAAGGGGGACAGATATTAATGAAATATTAGATCAGGGAAACTTATTATACTTCGATAAGGATGGGAAACAAATTGTGGATGTATTCAATCGCCACTTTTCTAGCATTGGAGAGAAACTAGCTGATAAATCTGTGGTTTGTGCAGATCCAACCATACCGCAATCCAATGAAAGTGCACCATTTTGGAAGATATCTGAAGAGGCAGTAAGTGGGATAATTAATGGGTTGAGGGGGGGTTCTAGCCCGGGGTTTGATGGGGTCACAGTGGAAACTCTGAAAAAAGTTAAAGAGTACATAATTAATCCACTTATTCATATTATAAATCTTAGTTGTAAAACAGCAATTTTCCCGAATATCTATAAAAGTGCCAAAATTACACCTTTGTACAAGACTGGTGATCCTAAATCAATCAATAACTATAGACCAATCTCGTTGCTTTCAAATATTGCAAAAATTATAGAAAAAGCGTTGAAAATTTACCTTTTGGAATTTATGAAAAATCAAAAAATTATTCATGAAAACCAGTTTGGATTTCAAGCGGGTAAGAGTACTCTTGATGCAATCATGTGCCTAGTAGAAAAAATTACGTTAGCTCTAGACGCGGGAGATAAATTATTAGTTGTATTCAAGAACATGACGAAAGCTTTTGATACTGTACCCCACACACAACTCGTTCAGACGCTAATATCGCAGAATTTTCACCCAAATTTTATAAGATGGGTGCAGAGCTATCTTTCGAATCGTGAGCAAAGAGTTGAAATTGATGATTATATTAGTGATCCGTGTTCATTTCAATATGGTGTCCCTCAAGGCACAGTCCTTGCCCCATTATTATACATTATATTGTAATGGTGTATTTACGAGGAACATAGACGGGGAAGTGATTTGTTTTGCTGATGACTCGGCGATGATAGTTAGAGGAAAATCATGGGAAGATGTTAAAGAGAAAGCAGCAAGAAATATCACTGAACTGAATAAATGGTTGACACTGAAGAATCTAAAGCTTAATTACGCTAAAACACACTTTATGTTGTTCTCTTGGCTAGCAGCATCCATCCCAAACTTTGGAAAGATTATATGCCATGCAGATCACGGCTGTAAAGAAAATTGTAAATGTCCAGCTATAGAACAAGTAAGAGAAACTAAGTATCTTGGAGTGGTAATAGATCAGTGCCTAACTTGGGAGAAGCATATAAAAATTTTATCAACAAAGCTTAGACAGTTAATACCAATTTGTAGAGGAGTAAACTTCATGGGCATAAAATTAAAAAGGCAATTTTATTACGCTATAGTTCAGTCGCTACTTATTTATGCTTTACCGGTGTGGGGTTCAGCCTATAAAACCAAAATCCAACCTGTTTCAATTATACAAAAAACTCTAATAAAAATTTTACTAAAAAAAAAGAGAACCTTTCCTACTAATTTATTATTTCGAGAATTTAAAGTTATTGAAATTTTTAATCTAATAGAGAAAACCACTTTGATTTATACTCACAAAAAATATATAGAAGATAAATTAGAGAGGGTTGAGGTTGGCACACGGAGCGCGGGCAAAGTAACGCTGAAAGCTTTTAAACTGAAAACTACATCAGCTCAAAGACTATATTTTCACAAAGGGATTATATTATATAACTTACTTCCACATGACCTTGTGAAACAAGAAAAACTACCTTTGCATTTATTTAAAAAATTAATCAAGGTGTACTATTTTAGTATACTATAATAGAAAATATTTTTGTTAGCCTACAGTGTTTAAAAAATAAAAAATAAAAATAAATTATGTTATTATGATTACTGTATCTATTCTAAACTGAAGTTATGAACATTTTTATGCACTATCTGGAAACTGTATTATAATAATATTGCTAATTACCAGGTTAAGGAAATTGTAACTAGGGTAAAGACGCTCCAGTTCCCAGCACAAGATTTTTCTTAAAGGGAACT
The DNA here is from genome assembly GCA_954871275.1 of Leptopterna dolabrata. Lineage (NCBI taxonomy): Eukaryota > Metazoa > Arthropoda > Insecta > Hemiptera > Miridae > Leptopterna > Leptopterna dolabrata. The sequence continues at coordinate 42,760,871 of OX940979.1, forward strand.
GTTGCATTTGGCTTATGAAATGTATATTGTGTTATGACGAAATTATGAAAGAATAAATGCTTATTTAAAAAAAAAAAAAAATTATTACACAACGGTAAATTATTACACCACGGCTCATCTACCAAGAAGGGGCTGGATTTTGTTGATAAGTACTTTTGCAACTTGAACAACTGTTGAAGTATTATTGATGGGCAAATTATTACACAACGGTTCATTATTCTATCTCCGTAGAAGGGGAACCTATACAGGTAAATTATTACACAACGGTTTAGGTAGGTACCTAGTAACGAGTACGGGGTTATGTTCTAACCTACGGAGGGTCCGCGATCTACATAATACGTGTAGAATAGTACATAATGTTATATAGAAGGGTTATCTATACGGAGACCTGTGATCTGTAACAGGAGGGTATTCTGTCCAAAATAATAAACCGTTGTGCAGGGATTTGCAGCGTTTTAATTCCATTTTTGGATTCTGCGTAATTTGAAGCGGAAACCATCAAATTTTGAGGAGGGAAGAGTGGTGAAAAAATTTTCCATGGTCGATTCCAACGGTTCATTATTGAAAATAATAATCCAAAAGGACATTTCTGGAGTATTCACTCGCTATTATTCCCACGGAATGATTCATTAAAACCATTTAATGGATACCTAGCAGTCGATTTTACGTCATGAGAAAGATACAATTTCCATTTAAATCTTCACAATTGCATACCAGCTGTAATGTTTTGCGGCGGTCGTGAGTAGTGTCTATTTACTTGAATGGATCACTTTCCTCCCCCGTTTGATTGGATTTTGACTGCCCTTCACTCCACGATTTTATTGGTAGTTTAATGGATGTCTTTTACTGCCACGAAAAGCAATTTAGGGAGGTAATTCGATCCCCCTTCCACCCCTCGTCCTGGCGAAATACTTCAAGAAGATGAGGGAAAATTCACAATTGAAATATATAGGACGTTGGGTGGAAGGTGAACACCGCGGAATTCCACCTTATAGCGTGATGAGCTTTCAGCGTTATTATACCTTACGTTACTTCCTATTCTCTTGCCCGGAATTCGCACCACCTGTGTACCACTGTGTACCTGTGTGTCTTGTACAACTCACTTGGTTTTAGCCAAGTGGAGAATGAACCAGAGTCTTTCTATCACTGACCTCAAAATCAACTGCATGCCCGTTTACCTCAAGGATTCATAACAATTCCGTAAGCCAACGAAGCATAGTATCTGGGGTTGACATTAGATGCCAGACTGAGATGAAAAGCGCATGTTCGAAAGAAAACGTCAGAACTAGTTCTCAAATTAAGAAAAATGTCGTGGTTGATGCGCAGACGATCGAAGTTGAGATCAAAATGGGGCTGCACAGACAATCCAACGCTTACTCAGGATTATAGTAAATTCAGCATGATGCATACGGAATGACAGGCTCTACCACGATCTTAAGACTTAAGGTAGAGACCAACAACGAAGCCATAAAGAAAATTGCCACGCGGCTAAGAGGTCATGCCAACACCTGAAGCTGTCAAATTGATTGACGTTGACGTTTGCCAAGGAGACCACAGATAACATTTTTATTCTCAATAGTTGTCATAAATGAGCATAATCAAGTTCTGTACATCACCTCGTGATGATATAATTTAGCAGAATTTTGGTCAAAATTACTTACTACTTATAATTATTATTTACCTATTAATAAGGTGTACAACTTGGTGAAATAAAATAAACCAAAGTGGGAAAAAAATCATTCCGATACGCTCCGACTTGCCTGGGATAACTGACAGATGAAACAAGAGTCAGAACGGAAGTCCTATTAAGTACCTATTTATTTTGGTGAGACGTGAATTTTGGTTACTTGGTGCAATACCGTTCTAACCTTTTATTAGCTAGTACACTTTTTTACATTACCTGGGCGAGTAAATTTCTTAATCTGTGCATATATATCAACCCCGTAATGTTCCGGTGGAGTGAAAAATCAATGACATAAAATCTAAGTAAATGCGAAGCGCTCCACTCAGCATCGAATGCTCAAGCCACATAATTGGCAACTGGGGAGCAGAACCAACAGGAGGGAGGACCGTGGGCCACGGCGAAATATAAGAAGGTGGTGGAAAGTAAAATAAACATGTGGAAGAAGGTAGAACCGAGTGCTTGAGATTTCATGGGTGAGGTCACCAAGAACTTACTATCAAATCGGTCGACCTACAGGGATCCGAGCCAAGTAACTAAGGGATCCAAGTTGAGTACGCACCCAATTTTTTAATTTTTATTTTATTTTTATTCATTTTAACGACCTGTTCACCTTCTCCTCTTTGAAGGTGAACAGGTCTTATTCAGAATTCAGCTGAATAAACCTTATATGTTGTTACCATTTTTGATACTGCATTACTAATAATCGCGGTTATATTATAGCGGATAGTACACATCCGGCAGTGAATACGGAGATTCACTTGTCGCCTATTTGTGCTTTGCTCGGCTCAGAGGTCCGCGTTATTATAAAAGAAAGTAAGGATCTAAATCCTGCCAGAAGGACGTGTCTCTGGAGCGCTAACAATCCCCCTGCAGCAGAAGACGGCGAACGGCGGGGTAAACGGATGTGAAGGGACGATATTAAGAAAAAGCCGACCACGGGAGAAGGAGTCGTCCTGTGGTTTACCGCACTCTGAACTTTACAACGCCCTCACCAACGTTGGCGTCTAAGATTATGTCCGTTGCCCGCTGACCGCCGCAGCTTCTCCTAGCGAAAACCAACATTTCCCGCACTCAGAGTCGGAATATAAATGAAGTCCTTTTGTTCCCACAGACAGAGAAGCGGGGTGGAATACTCTTCGGTGTTTTACTGTTATTTCATATAAAAGCAGGATCACGCTCCTTATGCTCCTCTTGAAAAATCTCAAACTGGCTGGAATATAAAACAAAATACTGGCAGAGCGGTAGCTCTTTAATAGTAAACATGACACTGTTGTGTAACAAGCGGGTCTGCTGACCAGGATCATCACGTATACCCAGAAAAAACTATACCAAATCAAATTTGACAAGTTCTGATATCAACTAAATAATATAACAAAACAATTGAGAAACTACTATTAACTACTAGACTGCCGTTTGAAACAAAAACGCCTTATCTCCAATGTTGACAAAAATGAGATTTTTACGTACCCCCTATTTTTGATATGCTCTTTTCGATGGTGAAGTCCAAATTTTAAAATTTCATTAAGAAGTGGGGGTAATTCCTACCCTCGAAATCAAAAAATCGTTGAATTTGAAGGTAAAATGCCTTATCTAACTGTTTTTTAAGGTGAAACGCCTTAACTCTGTTCAAAAACGCCTCAAACTCATGTTGATTCGTGAATATTTTTGATGGTTAAACGCCTTAACTCAGCGAAAATTGGGATAAGGCGATTTACCTTCAAAAGTTTACTTTTTTTTTGCTTCAGATTTAGGATCAGACGAATCTTCAAAAATTGCAAGGCATTTCTCCTTCAAATGTTTGCTCAGCTGGTTTAGCGATGAGGTCTTTTTCCACATATGGTACTCAGCTCATTTATTATCGATGAGCTCTTCTTCTCATCATTTTGTGTACCTGCTGTGTTTCCAAGTAGTGTCTGTCTAAATGGACAATTGAATTATTATTTGAATATTATATTTAAAATGAATAATTATTATACTTCGCGGGGTCAAAAAATTATGTCGTTGTTCGAAAAGAGTCAATGCGTGGAATACCACTCGAGAAAAAACAAGACATCCTGACGAAACTAGTGCCATTGATGCCCCTACATAAAAGGCTCTTTTGGGAACATCTTCAAACCAGTGCCGAGCCAAAGGATCTAGTATGTGAAGACGATTATGAGGACTAAGAAAGATACAGTTACTATATTCCAGTTCCAGTTCCTACTTCATTCTAAATATTTATTAGGTACTCAATATTGTACAATTTTTACAAAAATTAATTTAGATTAAATGTATATTACCTTTATAACGAAAAATTTAATCGTTTCTTCTTCAAGAATTATTATTTTCCCTTTTTTTAATTTACTTATGTACCTAGTAATTTATTAATTTTATTGTTTTGGTTTTTTTATCTTGAAAAATATAATTAGGTTATCCTGACTTGAAGAGTTGAGGTGTTTTACCTTAAAAAACAAGACGTCGGTAACACTCTTGTTTTTGAAGGTGAATCGCCTTACATGATAGTTAAGGCGGTTCACCTACAAAAACATGGCAAAAAAATCAATTCGATTTGATTTCCCCGCCTTAAGTAGAGTTTTTGGTTTCAAAATCGATTTTTTTCGATAATTTTGTCAATTCAAGCATTATCGATGTGTCTCTAAAAAATGGGTTCGATAGCACAAACTGGATGGGAACTACAGCCTGATTTATATAGAAAACTTAAAAGGCGATTTCTGAAATATGTGGTTTTCGGAGATAAGGCGTTTTTGCTTCAAACGGCAGTAGAGAAACAACAGCTTTATCGAAATAAAAACAGTGACTTTTAATATTATGATGGGTATAGGTATTTCCGAAGTACACATCTCACCCTCCAAATAATGTCGTCATAAGACCTGACGTTATTTCGTCAGGTTTCTTTTTGTTGGTTACTTCGTCGCAATGCAAACAATTTCTCTCGTTCAAATGATCAAACTCAAAAAATTTCATGCTTGTTTTTTGGCCATTGTACGTAGATCAATAGATCAATAGCTTATACCTACTGTAGGACACGTAAACTTGAATTACCAACGCTGCAAAGTCCTTGTCACGTGGGTTTGTTATTATTCAACTAGACATACCTACAGAAATTGTTGGCTGTTCATTTATTTTTCTTTCATGTTCACTAATTGAAACAGGTAGGAATTTTTGATGGTTTTCACCAATTTTGGACCCTAAAACATGAATTAGGCTCCTATTTTTGGCAAACTGTCAAGAATTAGGCTCCTATTTCTGACAAATTACCTTTGACAATTTATTGTGCCATTTAATTGTCTTGATTCACCTGTTGATACTCTTCTAGTGTTATTATACAAATTTATGGTGATTACAATTTCCCCGGTTTTTGACGCATAAAAAATGAATTTTGGAGTTGAACCTTCGTTACAACTTCAATTCTTCACTCTCTGGTCAAAATGAACTCCAAATTCGGTCTTCCCTCCCTGAAAAACATGGAAAACGATACCTCACATGTTCATGTTCACTAAAACCTAGAAAAAACCTCGAAACACCCTATTTTCACTTCCATTTTTCATCCATCACACCCCTGGGAGCATTCTGATCGGGCTCCCGAGCTTCGAAGCACAATTAGGACCCAAATGGAGCCTGTGTGCGGGAGAACGGGTATTTTAGACTAAAATTTAACGTAAGTTTAAGGCAGAAACTGTCAGATCCTCAATTCTTCGCTCGTTGGTCAAAATTGACTTGACATTCGGTCTCCCCGCCCTAACAAATATGCCTCACCAGCTCATGTTACTAAAAAACAAAAAAACCTATATTTTACCCATCTTCCACCCACAACACCCTTATGATACAAATGGAATGCAGTTGGATATATTCCGTTCGAGCTGCAAAGTTTCCCACAACTAGGGCCCAAATGGAGCCTGTGTGCAAAAGAACGCATTGTTTAGACCAAAAATAAAGCAGATATTGACGATAAGGCGTACGGCGGACGGACATTGCATTTTTGGAATGAACCTTGAAACGTGAAAGAAACAATTTTGGGCGTTGTTATGAACATTTTTTTGCTGAGTGAATACACATAGGTGTATTATTCACAGAATAATAAACCAATATTATGACACTATAACATTTGGTAGGTACTTATGTGATACGAACCGTACAATGGTTATGACGGATCCACATATAAACTGTTATACCAGTAAGCAATAATGATGATTATAAATTTTCACACTTCTTATAGAAAGTATTATGTCAAACTTATTGTGCTAAAAAATGCACAAATTAGCAGGTAAGTATTTATATTTTGAATTAATTGTCGGTAATCGATTAGCTGGTCAGTCCCGGGTATGACGTTAAACTGCGACCGTGATGGAAGGCAGCAGCCCCCATCACTATCGGGAAGACGCGGAAGTGGCACATACTGGAACGGCTCATCACTGAACAGTCGAAGGCGCCTGCAAAATCCACAAAAGCGGCTTCGACACTGCCAGGTTAGGTCGGACTCTTTAGATAATTTCAGAGGAAAACCCTGATTAAAACGCTGCAAATTATTATATACAAAGGTTTATTATTTACCTGTATAGATGCCCCTTCCGCGTTTTCTGTGGTCAATACCCACCCTCGAGGCCCCCCCCCCCCCTCCAGCCCTAAATCGAGTACTGGAGCCGGCTCGGGAATTAAAGTTTAATAAAAATGCGCGGGATTCAATAATTCACTCATTAATTATTTGTTGTTATTCATGAAGCATTTAACGTTTTTTCAAGTTGCGAAAATGACAAACAACAAAATCCACAACAGTCATCATTCTTCAAATAATGAAATAATATCATGGACCAGCCAACCGACTTCATACAGCCATCCGTGATGATGATCAAGTTGGTGTTCTCTACCAATAATTATCCGGGCCGAATTTATACCAGTTCATTCACGATCATGTTTTCGGTGGAAACGAATCGCTGAACGTCAAATGCTCTGGGTGGTCTGAAAAAGTTCTTAAGTTCGAGACCAATTTAAAAACGTTAACCCTTCTATCGACAGTTTTTGAGTTACGTCGTTTGGGAAATTTCAACCCCCTATTTTTCACCCCTTAGAGATGAATTGGTTTTTCATGCTCGATTCCAAAGGTTCATTACTGAAAATAATAAACCAAAATGATCGGGAAGTTGGGGGTTGGGCGAAGGGCTGACAACTCTTCCCCGGAAAAAATCGTCTTGTTTCACAACCACACACATACAGAAGAGCCGGACAGATCTAATGGTAATAGAACCAGGCGCGGAAAGAGGACTACCAATCGGAATAACGATCTTAAAAACGCTGCAAATCCCTGCACAACGGTTTATTATTTTGTATAGAATACCCTTCTGTTACAGATCACCGCTCTATGTATAGATAACCCGTCTATATAATATGATATGTACTATTATATACATAATTATGTAGATCGCAGACCCTCCGTAGGTTAGTACCTAACCCCGTACTCGTTACTAGGTACCTACCTAAATCACGAGTTAAATGTTGCTAAAATAATTCTGCCGATGACAAACAGTACCTAACAAAAAGAAACACACATAATGAAGTTCTGAAAAGAAATTGTTGATGAGGAGTGAAAAAAGTTGCAAAAGTACCTACCAACAAACTCCAGCCCCTTCTACGTAGATGGTATAATGAACCGTTGTGTAATAATTTACCGTTGAGTAATGATTTACCGTAGTAATAATTTACCCATCAATAATACTTCAACGTTTGTTCAAGTTTCACTACCTACCAACAAACTCCAAAAGAGCCATCATTTTGGTTTATTATTTTCAATAATGAACCATTGGAATCGAGCATGAAAAAAAAAATTCTTACCCCCCCTCAAAATTTGATGGTTTACGTTTCAAGGTATGTAGAATCCAAAACTGCAATAAAAATATTTCTGTCTGTCCGCCGTACGCCGTACGCCGTACGCCGTACGGGCCACTTTTCTTAGTTACCATGAAAAAAAATTGATGAAATTCGGGTTATAGGTTCCGTTCGGCGTCTAGTTGGTCCTCGAAGCTCGACGTTACTGTGAGTCATCTCTAAGGGGTTCAAAATAGGGGTTGAAATTTTCAAAACGCCTATACCATTTTTTTACGTAAATATTTTTACGGTTTTAAATAGTTCTTGAACTTGCGAGTTTTTTAAGACCATCCGGAGCATCGTACGTCCAGCCGTTCGTTCACAGTAAGGCCCCGAAGTTTGCACCGACAGGCATTTTCGACTCCAGTGTGAATGAAATTGTATACAATCCAAACCAAATCTCGTAACCAGAGACGCGCCCACAATAGGAATTTGTGAATACGGCCAATCATTGGTAGGGATCACCTGATTATATTGGCGGAGTATGAAGTCGAGTTGGTTGTTCTGTGATATTATTTAATTTGAAAAATGATGGCTCTATTGGAGTTTGTTGGTAGGTAGTGAAACTTGAACAAACGTTGAAGTATTATTGATGGGTAAATTATTACTACGGTAAATCATTACTCAACGGTAAATTATTGCACAACGGTTCATTATACCATCTACGTAGAAGGGGCTGGAGTTTGTTGGTAGGTACTTTTGCAACTGTTTTCACTCCTCATCAACAATTTCTTTTCAGAACTTCATTATGTGTGTTTCTTTTTGTTAGGTACTGTTTGTCATCGGCAGAATTATTTTAGCAACATTTAACTCGTGATTTAGGTAGGTACCTAGTAACGAGTACGGGGTTAGGTACTAACCTACGGAGGGTCTGCGATCTACATAATATGGATATAATAGAATAGTACATATCATATTATATAGACGGGTTATCTATACATAGAGCTGTGATCTGTAACAGAAGGGTATTCTATACAAAATAATAAACCGTTGTGCAGGGATTTGCAGCGTTTTCAAATTAAATAATATCACAGAACAACCAACTCGACTTCATACTCCGCCAATATAATCAGGTGATCCCTACCAATGATTGGCCGTATTCACAAATTCCTATTGTGGGCGCGTCTCTGGTTACGAGATTTGGTTTGAATTGTATACAATTTCATTGACACTGGAGTCGAAAATGCCTGTCGGTGCAAACTTCGGGGCCTTACTGTGAACGAACGGCTGGACGTACGATGCTCCGGATGGTCTTAAAAAACTCGCAAGTTCAAGAACTATTTAAAACCGTAAAAATGTTTACGTAAAAAAATGGTATAGGCGTTTTGAAAATTTCAACCCCTATTTTGAACCCCTTAGAGATGACTCACAGTAACGTCGAGCTTCGAGGACCAACTAGACGCCGAACGGAACCTATAACCCGAATTTCATCAATTTTTTTTCATGGTAACTAAGAAAAGTGGCCCGTACGGCGTACGGCGTACGGCGTACGGCGGACAGACAGAAATATTTTTATTGCAGTTTTGGATTCTACATACCTTGAAACGTAAACCATCAAATTTTGAGGGGGGGTAAGAATTTTTTTTTTCATGCTCGATTCCAATGGTTCATTATTGAAAATAATAAACCAAAATATGTCACATGGAATGTGCGCACGCACTCTTCTGAGTGCTAGGAAAATGCGGGAAGTCGGAGAAGAAATAAGTTCGGTATTCATATTGCAGCCTTACGGGAGATACGATGGAAGGGTAGCGGACAGATAGACAAGAAAGATTTCTCACTCTCTTGTTATAGCGGCAACGAATTGCGTACCGGCCAAATGGAAAGCGAAGAAGACTGTGATAGTTTTCGAACGAATTACCGTCATATATTAAGATTGCGAGTAAAGGGTAGCTTCAGAATATGTCTCTTTTCTCGGTGTATGCTTCCTCGGAAAAGAGCTCTGACCAGGAAAAAAAAGTGGAGCCATGGAAAGTAATTGAATGGCTGATTGAGGATAGGACTGATGCTGTCAAACATAATAATGTTTTTCCCCGCATCGCTATTTATAAGCAGGACACAACATAATCATACGCTCAAGTAGTGTCCCCGCTTCCTCTTTGCCTGAACCTAATTGGTCTGGTCCTCGTCATATTTTTATTGAATGAGCATAGCCTATGACTTTAGTGGAGCCCATTATTTGTTACTATCATTCCCCTTTGAGAAATATATTTATACCAAGATGAAATTTCAAGTTACGAGACTCGAAATTATCAGTTTTTTGGACGGGCCGAGCTTCGAAAACCAGTTGAATACCAAGAACCTGAGGCGGTTCATTCCAGGCGAATTTAATTTTGGTTTATTATTTTCAATAATGAACCATTGGAATCGAGCATGAAAAAAAAATTCTAACCCCTACCTCAAAATGTAATGGTTTACGTTTCAAGGTATGTAGAATCCGAAAATGCAATAAAAACGCTGCAAATCCCTGCACAACGGTTTATTATTTTGTACAGAATACCCTTCTGTTACGGATCACAGCTCTCTGTATAGATAACCCGTCTATATAATATGTACTAGTCTATAAATATTATGTAGCCCTAACCCCGCACTCTTTACTAGGTACCTACCTACATCACGAGTTAAATGTTGCTAAAATAATACAGCCGATGACAAACAGTAACTAAAACGGCAAAAAGAAACGCAAATAATGAAGTTCTAAAGGAAAATTGTTGATGTGGAGTGAAATAGACGCCCCATCTGCGTAGATCACTGTTTTCTGTCGTCAATACCTATAATGAACCGTTGTGTAATAACTTGCCTATCAATTATACTTCAACGGTTGGTCAAGTTGCAAAAGTACCGATCAACAATATCCAGCCCCTTCTTGGTAGGTGAACCGTTGCGTAATAATTTACCATTCTGTAATAATTTACCGTCGTGTAATAATTTACCGTTATGTAATAATTTACCGTTGTGTAATAATTAATTTGTCATTGTGTGTTTTGTGGGTCTGCGATCTACATAATACGTATACACTAGTACATATTATATAGACGGGTTATCTATACAGAGAGCTGTACAAAGTAATAAACCGTTGTGCAGGGATTTGCAGCGTTTTTTTCTCCAAATTACATTTTTGTATTCGACGTACGTACCAACTTTGAAACGTAAAACAGCATTTTTCATTTTTACCACCCCCCCCCCCCCCTCCCGATTTTCAAAGATTCATTAATATTCAAAATAATAAACCAAAAAACGACTAGGAATCCTCGATATTTGAAACTTGGTAAAATAAAATGCAATATACGTGCAAGGAATCCAGTGATCGGTGGGACTGAAACAATGATACATAATTATTATGTAAATAAAGTTGTAGGACCTACCAGCTTAAGAAGCACATTAAGGAAATATGTTGAGGTAAGTTAGAGGTCTCTTATTTTAAACTTTCTACAAGAAAAAACAAAACACTGCATAATTCACGAAAAAAGGAGCTATCAAGAATCCAATACTTCGTACCAGATAACGTAAACTCGCGTTGAGGTGCCTCGCTTGCATTGTAAATGAACCTCGTTGCCGATAAAGTTTACTCGACAGGTATAATTTAATAGGGACGTATTTTAATATTAAAAGTGTTCCAGAACAGTCCAGAAAAGTCAGTGAAGGAGATTTATTATATTAAAAAATCGAAGTTTGAAACATTTCTGCGAGACATAATAAAAATAAGGCCTTCACAGACCAAAAGGTTCACGTAGTTTCGGAAGTAGATCGATACTTGAAAACTAGATTCATTCTCATGAATGCTTTTCAATGTACACAAAACCCAATTTGTTACAAAAGAATATTTAATATAAGAACCTGTCTAAAAGACGTGAACAAATCGTCAACTATAACAACAGTTCCACAGAATTCATACACCTTTCCTTGGGCACAAAAGAGACCCACCTCAAATCGCGATAGATAGGTACTCAGTTGAATCTATGAACATTCGCTGTAGATCTCTGTTCTGTATCCAATATTATTGAAATGCCTATTATTATACGGAAGATCTTTTGATATAAACATGATTACGATAAGTGTGGGTTTGTCCCAAATAATATTGTAGTGTAATGTTTAGTAGCGCTTCTCCAGGCGTGGCCTAAACTTTTCCTTGGCAAATCAATACTTTGTGTCGAATATTTAGGGTACTTTGGAACGGCTCAATGATGGGTTAATATTCTTTATTTCTTTAATACTTTTTTTAGCGTGCTCCGTTTACAGACCACACGGTATTAAATAATTATAATTCTGATATATCTGGTTTCTGGTATATTTACCCCACTACGATGCGGCGCTTCGAAGCTTAGCGCGTTAGTTACAGCCCCCAGCCTTGTTTTCAACCCAAAACCATAATAATTGGCCGCCTATCTTGTAGATAAGGCGCGAGGAAGAAACGCGTAGATGCGGCGATTGGAACTTGGAACGAGCTAAATTACTTAGCGCGGTAGCCTAATCTAGGAAATTTGGAGAAAACTGTGCTCACTGCATCAAAATTAATATTCAGGTTGTTTAATAAATCTTCTGGATAGTTGCAGAAATGGTTTATTAAATAATAGAAAAAGAACCCGTATTTCTAGCATTTCTAGGAACGGTGCAGTTAGTCTCCAACTTTACACTCAACTTTTCCCAGTTATATGTCAACAACTGTAGTAGATACGGCGGTCTTTCTTAGGACGGCAGCATAAGTCAGTGTTTGAATGGGTGTTCGATGGCGCATTGAGGTATGAAAGGTGTTGGGAAGTAGGCAGTAGATGGTTTTGATGAATAACGCATGGGATCATCTAATATGAGTAGATACCTAACCGAATAACCCTAGCAGTTTGATGCTGATCGGTCGATTACAACTATACAGTGATGTGCGTGGATTTCACGTTTGTACACGTGCATAGTGAAGTTTGGAGATCGATAATATTTCCATTCAAGTGTTCTCATTTTGAATCGCCTTTATGAAAATGCATCACAAAATAAAGCAACGTTATATTGTAAGAGAGGATTTTGAGCGCAGTTCCTTGAGTGGGGACGTGGGGAGGTTCTTGACCGAGTAGAGAATCACACGCCACTCGCCATCAATCCGGAACTACTAAAGAACATTTTCCACAAATTACTGATGGCCAACGAACCGATCATCAACGATGCTCTTCATTGTTAACGTTTGATATTGGACCGGTGAAAATCAGCTTCTGTTGGCGACATGAACCAGATATGGACCCACTACGTACCTCAAGATGACACCCCGGAAAAGTACTTCGATGATAAAAACATCCTGAAATCAGTTGTGAAAAAATACGATCGACCGCGTTGAAAGTTGGGATTTAAGGAAACTGAACAATTCATTAGAGAGTTCCTAAGAGATAAGTTCATTAGGGAACGGCCATATCTTTTGGCCACATCTAAGGCGAGCAGCCTTTGGATGCTAACCAATAAGTCCGGTTTGACAGAAGTGGTGGGGGTAGGAGTGAATTAAAAAGTAACGTCACTTAACTTAGCACAACGCGAAATCCATTCCATTCCATAGCATAGGTAGGTATACTCACTTTTTTATCCTAAGTTGATATCGCAACAATCTAGCAAATTCTTTGAAAGACGCTTGGAGTAACTTTGAAAGACGCTGGCGATGGCGAGGACCGACGACACATGACGCGTTAAAAAAAAAGACAAAACGCGGCAAAAAAGCTGTGCACTGTTACCCCTGAGTAAGGTTAAAGACGATTCCTAAAGTTTGTGCCCTGGGAGATAACGCGCCTTATGTATAAGGCCGAATAAGTCGAACTTAAGGAAATAAGTTTGAACTTGGGCGACGCGCATGCGCAGTTGAGATAAATACGAACACATCTTCCCGACTTTAGTCTTTAGGAACTCTCTATTGATAACTAATATAGTACTTAGTAGAGCGGTAGTAAGTTAACTATGAGAACAGTGACTCACGTACAAATTTGATAATAGTAGTGCCAGTTTCATTTAAAAGGTTTAGTTATTCTTTCAGTCGTGCTGTATTCATCTTTTGGTTTATTATTTTCAATAATGAACCGTTGGAATCGAGCATGAAAAAAAAAAAAAAAAAATTCTTACCCCCCCTCAAAATTTGATGGTTTACCTACGTTTCAAGGTATGTAGAATCCAAAACTGCAATAAAAATATTTCTGTCTGTCCGCCGTACGCCGTACGGGCCACTTTTCTTAGTTACCATGAATCAAAATTGATGAAATTCGGGTTATAGGTTCCGTTTGGGGTCTAGTTGGTCCTCGAAGCTCGACGTTACTGTCAGTCATCTCTGAGGGGTACAAAATAGGGGTTGAAATTTTCAGAACGCCGTAGCTCGAAAACTTCCGATAGAAGGGTGTGGTTTTTTCTACGTTATTAAATTTGTCTTGAACTAAACAATTTTTTGAGACCACCCGGAGCATCGCACGTCCAGCCGTTCGCGAGCACCAAAAAGCTTCGTCAACACGATCGTGAATCAAACGGTATAAATCCGGCCCGGATATCATAACTACGGAGCATCTGATTATAATCAAGGATGGCTGTATGAAGTCGAGTTGTTTGTTCTGCGATATTATTTCATTTGACAAGTGATGGACTATTGGATTTTGTTGGTAGGTACTTCTGAATCTTGAACAAACGTTGAAGTATTATTGATGAGTAAATTATTACACAACGGTTCATTATTCTATCTCCGTAGAACGGGAACCTATACAAGTAAATTATTACACAACGGTTTAGGTAGGTACCTAGTAACGAGTACGGGGTTAGGTACTATCCTACGGAGGGTCCGCGATCTACATAATATTATGTGTAGAATAGTACATATGTTATATAGAAGGGTTATCTATACGGAGACCTGTGATCTGTAACAGGAGGGTATTCTGTACAAAATAATAAACCGTTGTGCAGGGATTTGCAGCGCTTTTATTAGAAGCATTCACTAGATTTAGGAGTGCTTCATTCTGACATTCTGTTGAGGTCCCAGGCTTGATTGAAGTTCTCGACCCCGACCAAACTTTACATGCATATATTGCGATGTATTTGTTCAATTTTTCCTTTTTTTTAAAATGATTTGTTTCTAAATGATTCTTATTTCATTTCTGAGATGTGATAGCCACCGAGCGTCTAGACCACTGATCCATGCTCCATCCATGATCCATGATCGTCTAAAAGGATTGCCCCCCCACCCACATACCACTTTTTGTTGCATTTATGTATGTACTTGTAGATTCCATGCTTCTGCAAATCCGATTCCTACCAGGAATCCTGTGCTTAGCCTGGAGTATCCGATCAGTACGTACCTACTAACCGCCGACAGGCAAAACAGCTATGGTTGCGAAGTTTTCGTTCAGCAGTTCCTAAACTAACAGTGTTTCTTGTAGTACGGAGGGTTCCTACCCCCATAATTTTTTCCCGTAATGAATCCCATTCCACAAACCGACATCAAGAATCCCGGATTATTTCCGTAGCACTTCCATTTTTATTGAACGAGCGAATTGTCGAAGTACCGAGTCCGAACTAATCTCAACTAGAACCGCAAATACACTGGCACAATAAACTCTCATGGAGTCACACCGCTGTCATTATAAATATTATTGCTAGGACGGCGAACTTACTATGTGAAATTGGTGCGCCTATACCTATATACTTTTGAATAATATGAGGTTCGAACGTAGGAAGTTCATGGGAAGAAAATATATTTTCGTTCAAGCGCAAACGCCGATAGAACATTCTTTGTTTCGACCAACAAGTGAGACGTTCAAGTTTTCGTTGACCGTTGTACAGCTTGAAAATATGGAAAGTCTTGTCCGGGAGCTGGGGCTAGCCTGGTTTCAGTGTCGGAGTTGAGAGGGTGGAAGGAAAGAACAATGAGAGTCGCCAGAGCTCGCGAGGGATGACCTGATGAGCGAATTTTCATTTTAACGTGATTACACTACAACCGCAATGGATCAAACAGTCTCCTTTCACCCCTCAGCAATTTATATCCGGAGTGCCGAAATGGCGGAACTACAGCGGGTTGTGCTCGACGAATTAAGCCGTATTGTTTAATAATATGAAAGGTCTCGTCTTGGGGCAGAGGTTAGCCTAGTTTCGGGAGTCGAAGTTTAGAGGGTGGAAGCAGAGAACATTGAAGGATTGCCAAAGCCCTCCCCATCTCTCCCACTACCATAGAGTTATTGATTTCTTAAAGGTTAAGTTCTTGTATCGCGGAACCCCCTAAAGTTTCCGCATTTACCACAGGTAAGAGAGCTTCCGGCCGGTCCCTATTGTTTCCAAGCTATCTGGAACTGGAGCTTCACTCCGGCTCTAGGCGATATTGTTCGTGTCTCGATGACCTCAGCTCCTTCTACCGAAGGGTTTACCACTCAACTATATAATACACCTTATCGGAGTGGACGTAATCTTCCCCTTCCATCCGCGGAATGGGGCCGAAGGTGAAAAATATCGTTTTCGAGACAGCTAGTCCCGATGGGGAAGCGAGAGGAAGAAAATATTTTTCTCCCAATATCGGTCATTTGTTCCTGAGACGTCATGTGTGATATCGGAAGATATCGTCGGTTTTTATTGAACGGCGGCCAGTAAATACTCCCGAGGTTCAGCAATTGAGTTGAGCTCTCTCATCAAAGAACCGCACACAGAAAACTCGTCCAGTAGTTTCACAACAACTCACTTAAGAATGAGAAATCATGAACACATCAGTGAGCAAGTAGCCAACTACCCTTTTAGAATCAATGGGCACATAAGAATCAACTTCCCAATTAAGAAGAATATGTATTTTAACTTCGAGAGGTTTTACAAATGACCCTTGTTATCCTAAACCTGATCCTAAATGTTGAAAAAATCTTCTGCAAATCACACGAGGGCTACGATACCTATGAATTGACGGCGCGTGCGTCAAAATTGCTGACGACTTTCTACCGAATTTTCGACGTCGCAACAATGTGTGCACAATTCGGAGCGCATGAATTCCTGAAAATTTCGTTGACACAATTCCGTTTCAAAGCACTCTGAATCCACCCCCGGATTCTAACGTCATGCCATTATGTAACAACAGACGATATCAGACTTTGGCAAAGAGATCAAAAATTACAAATTTCAATGACGTGTCAAGTACAAAGATGGGAATTTTAAGCATACAAAAAGTGAGTGAAATGCCGCTTTTGTGGGCCAGAAGTCGCTAAATATTTGTAAAAACGGCTGAAACCATTAAAATTTGTTTACATTTTCCGAAAGAGATATAATAACATAGAATGACGGCTCATAATAGAAGAGTTCCAGTCATGAAGCAGGACCATACGGGCGAATATTTGGAGTAAAGGACTCGTACTAACCTGCTTACAATTGACCACAGTGTTCACATATTAGAAAATGTTTAAGCAATTTTTGATATACAAATGCAAATTTCACCCTCGGATTTCAAGAAAATAGATTTTCACATAATGCTAAAAAATAGGTAGTCTTTTTCTGTATCAAGTCAACTGGGGTATTCAAAACGGATTCAAAATTCAACGGAGTTCAAAAATTCGCTCATATGCTCATGGTATTAATTTATAAGGCTGCAATAAGTTCTAACAGTGTTAACTTGGAAAGTCTTTTAAACTTCATCGACTTTGCTGCGGTGCGGCGAACTGACGGGAACATCTTTATTATGTTTTAGTGTTAAACTTTTTCGTGTATGAGTAATAAAAAAAGGCCTACTAATGAAATGAAATGAAAAATGAAAAACTATTTCCAGATTTGAGCCAAAAAATAAAAGACAGAAAAACAGCTTGTAGGAACACTTATAATGACTTACTCGAAACTAAAACATTCAACCAGGTAGGTATTGTGGTCATTTTAATTATCGTTAAAAGAGCAGTTTAAAAAAAGAGAACGAAAACGTGTAGGTATAAAGTCGAGATAGATTCATGACATTACATACTAACCTAGATTGATTAACCTGAACAATTTGAAGATAACCTATTCTAAAACTCTTCTGTCGAGAGGGGTTAGAATATATTGACGTGAACGCAGTAACGTAAAAACCTGACTGCGCTATTCAGCCTCCTTCACGTCAATAATTCTAACACTTTCTAGTACAAAAAGCGTTCATTCAAAACAGCACAAGTACGCTTAGGACAATAATTATAATGCAAATAATATTGGCTTTTGTAAATTCTGGCAACGTGACGGGTCAGTTACAATCTGAAAACTGACATAACCGAAACTGATTAATGAGGAGATTCTGATGTAAGAAAATACTCATACGCAGGGGCGCTGCGTCTATAAGGCCACTTGGGCCACTGCCCCGGCACCCAAAAACACCAGAGTAAAAAAGACCAACCATTGTTCAATTAGCATCTGAGTTTCCCTCCGTACATTGTACCTACCTACCATTTTGCACAAAGTTTAGCCACTCGCCAGATTTTTCTGGCTATGGATACTCAGTATTCTAGTAGAACATGGTGCATGGGCATGGTGGTGGGCATGGTGGTTCCTTAATGTTAGCCCCATAGACCAAGCACGTTATTGGAATAAAGCGACAGTAATCGATGCCCTGCAATCGAAATCGAAACCTAGGCTCCTGAAACTGGCAGGTAGGTCCTGGGACCTAGTGTTCCCATGACAACCGAAAAAAGCGGCCCGTCCGCGCATGCTCAGTCGAGTAAAAATGTTGTTCGCCACGCCCACTTCCGGCTCCGACCCCAGAATCTGATTTCAACCCCAAACTCGTTCATTTCACAATCGATTCGATCCCTTCGATTCAATTTGTCATGTCGATACGAGATGCTTCTTCTTCTTCTGATTTGTTTTTGTTGTCTCTGAATCACATTCGCTTTTTCGGTCCAGTTCCGATGACATACTCGTATTCGTGGTACTACGTGCGTTTTGTCCTGTTTGCTGTTTGTAGTTTGTGGATTGATCGGCGTCAATACACAGATAACTACCTAGCTTCTAGTCAATAGCTTCTCCATTCAAGTATATGTACCGGCCGACGGGTCATTGTTTTGTTGTATTTTAGTTGACTATATTTTTGTAACACATGAATTCGGTGGCTAATTTGCAATAGAAATTTTTAACGTTTTCGTAAGACGATGGAGTGTTGATTAAAAGAGATAAGCTTTTGCTGTATATCACTCTATCAGTGAATAAGGGAAGAGTGTTGTTGCCTGGGGTATTTTGTAGACAAATCTGTTGGATTTGTGTTCTGATCTGGTGCCCCACCGTTTTCAGACCCCACGCACTGCTACTGCTCATACGAAGCGTAAGAAAATCGTACTTTAATTCAGCCCCCTGCGGATGTGACCCCTCATCTGACTGATGCCAATTAATGCAAAACATGCTTCTTCGAGTTTTCATGCAGAACCACCTGTGGGGAACTCATCTCCGAGCAGAGCTGAGTTTCGAGAAGCGTTACGGCAACGAAAGTTTTTTTAAATTTCCAACGAGAAACCACGACAGAGAAACACCATGACTCAATGTTAAAACAGCGCCTATCGGAAACCGCTGCTCCCGGCAGCCGGGAAACTTGTTTTTTGAAGGAGAACTTCATCAATAATGTGCCGAAAGGGAACTTGTCGCCGAAAGTCAGGACGATTGGAAAACCTGGGAAACGGATAGAAAGAGGAAATCAAAACTGGGGAAACAAGTTAAGACCTCTCCACCGCTATGAGCTGCCATAGGTTCAAACCCAGACCGGAGTTACGGGTTCGAGAATAAAGTTTCCCTCAAGTTAACCCCCTCACCGCGAGCTTCGAGAGGGGGAAACGGTCCTGTCTGCTTTCCATTAAACTAAATGATTTAACTGCTTTATGAAACCTCCGCTGAATGTTCGGTCAGTAATCAGCCCAAGGGGTGAAGCTATAATGAGAACGAGTGGATGGAAACTTCGAAATTCCTCTTCGCCGCCTCTAAGCCCCGTAAAACTTATCAATGTTTTACGAGCGATTCGTATTGTAGTATAACCAAGTGGGACTAACTTAATTTTATAATAAAAGTTCACCGCTGGCAATCGAACTACTCAAACCCTTTTCAGTGCAGAAGTTTGAAATGCGCTATTTCTTGTTCCTCCTCAACTATCGCTCTCAACGTTTTTCTATTCCCTCGTTTTTTATATCTTTTTATTTAATTCCTTCCATTTTTTTCTACAGTTAGTATATGTCATTTTTTTACGAGTAAGTCCATTAGCTTTGTGACTCGGGGGAAGGAGGAAAAAGGCACGAGAAACTTTTTTTTATGAGTGGAACTCTAAAAGTATAAAGCCATTATATTTTTGGTCGATAAACCCGTCGGAAGAGAGAATATTCACGGTTTTCTGTGGGTGGAAGTTATGAATCGTGAGTGAATTTTCAATATCTGGGGATTCGTTCCGCCATGAATAGGAATACGTGGGGCGCCCTGAAACGAATTTCTGTCGGGCCGCTTTGACTGATAAATTGGAGACAACTCCGATGGTGAACAAAGTGGCGTAGGTACGTCACTGAGTCTGCTGTTAGTGATCTACTTACACTGGAAATCAATGGAAATCATGATTGAGGAAGCGGAAGAAGTGAGATTTTCAGGTGGCAATCAGGAAAAAGAACAACCGACACGTCAGATCCAATCCCTTCCCTACCAGACCTACCCACTGCACCGAAATTTCACATTTTTTGACGACTAAGAACATTCAGTTGCGCCTAATTTCCCATCCTGTGGTAAACTGCTTAAAAAGTCGGATTTTCCGTTTTTCACAACTTTTCACTCAGCCGGTCTCAAACAGTTTCCCTAACTACGAGAAAAACTGCGCTCCCGAAAGGTCCTGTCATAAAGCACATACCATCGAATAACATTAATGGTGGTGTGATAACAATTTTCAGGTGTTTTTAGCCAACCTGTACCAATTTTCATTACACTGAGCAATTTTTGACCGACAGAAACTAAAATTTAGACCCACTTCCATTAACAGATATTTTGACATTTGCCACATTTTCTGTCTCTAGTCACCATTGTCACCAACATAATTATACCAATTTTTATGATTGTATATAAATTTATACAATCGCGCGGTAAGGCGCTGTCATTTAAAAAAAAAGAGGTGCAAAGTCCTTTTCACAATGGTTTATTATTCTACTGGACATACCCAAATAAATGCTGGCTGTTCATTTATTGTTCCTTTCAAGTGCAATAATTGAAATAGGTATTTTTGATGGTTTCCACCTATTTTTGCCCCCAAAAACACGAATTACCTAGGCTTTTTTTTACAAGCCATCTTTGATCATCATTGGTAATGCCTTTTAATCGTCTTGATTCACCTGTTGACACTACTTTTAGTGTTATTATACAAATTTATTGTGATTTCAGACAATTTCCCAGGCTCTTGACACATAACAAATGAATTTTGGGAGCTGAACCTCCATTACAACCTCAATTTTTCAGTCATTGGTCAAAATCAACTTCATATTCGGTCTTCTCGCCCCAAACAACATGGAAAAAGATAACTCACAAGTTCATGTCCACTAAAACCTCCAAAAAAAAGAACACCCCTATTTTCACACCCATTTTTCCCTCATAACACCCCTGGGTGTATTCCTATCGGACTGCCTAGCTTCGGGACAAAACTAAAACTCAACTGTGTGCGAAAGTACGACGATTTTAGATCAACATTAAGGTACACTTAAAGAGAACTTGAACCATTTTTTACACCCATTTTCGACCCATAATACACATGGGTATATATTCCGATCTGGCTGCAAAGTTTCGGGTAGGGCCTAAATGGAGTATGTGTGCGAAAGAAAGAATTTTTTATACCGAAAATGAAGGTAGATATGGATGATATGGCGGACGAAAATTGCACTTTGGTTCATTATTCTGTGAATAATACACCTATGTATTCGCTCAGCAAAAAAAAAAATTATAACACCTCGCAATTTCTTTTTCTTTTGCGTTTCAAGGTGCGTAGATTCCAAAAATGCAATGCCCATGATCTCTCCAACTCTTGAGATAATAGGACCTAGGATGTACGTATTCGGATCGGAAGTTTTTTTGAACACCCCCCCTCAAAAATTTTTCTTTTACGTTTCAAGGTAAGTGGATTCGAAAAATGCATGGCCCGTCTGCCGTGTCATCGATATCTACCTTAATTCTCGGCATAAAAAGAATCGTTATTTCGCACATTTGGGCGCTATTGTGTCCCCTATCTCGGCAGCCCGATCGAAAAACACCCGGCGGTGTTATGGGTGAAAAAGGGGTGTAACATTATGTATTTTTGAGGTTTTAGTGAACTTGGGCTTGTGAGGTATCATTGTCCATGTTTTTTAGGGTGAGAAGACCGAATATGAAGTTTATTTTGACCACTGAGTGAAGGATTAAGATTCTAACGAAGTTTTATTAACTCTCAAAATTTAAAATTTGTGGGTAATAAACTTGTGAAAATGGCTGTAATCAGCAGCAATATGTATAATAATACAGGAGGCAGTAACAAGAGGAGAATGAAGACAATTCAATGAAAATTTTATTGATAGAAAAAATAATAATATTCGAGTCTAAAACCGTCAAATATAGCTTTGTGGGTCTCTTCCGAGGTCCCACTCGTGCCGTACTGAGTCGAGAATAATAAACCAATGTGACAAGGACTTTGCAGCGTTTTTTACGAGTTCCTTTGGAATGAGTTCGTGGCGATTGCGTTAAGTTAGTTGGAATGTGACGAAGTTCAACAGCACGAGGGTCGATATCGGATATCGCAATCGGGGGTTGGCGGGGACTTCTGCGTGGTAATATTTTTTCCTCGAGAGTCCGGTGGTGTCATACACCTAATACCTCGTTGCTTGATACTGCGAAGCAACAATAGAGGAAGGCTGAAATCGCTCTATTGTTTCGGAATGGATTTACTGATCCCTCCCCACACAGTAATCTCAACACAGCGATTGGCCCCTCAGTGGGAATCCACCTCGATCCCCACTCCAGGGGAGCGTCGAATGAATCAAAGAGATGCTGACAGGTGGGCAGTGGTAGTACCGCGTGAGGATTCCTCTTTACCCGACGCTGTCTTTTCCGAGTAACATGCCGATGCGGTCACAGTACCACTCGAAACGGGTCGAACCCCTTCGCAACCCTCATCACTTTCCACCGTTAAGGGTTAAATTGAGTGCGGAAGGTTCGATAACTACGGCTGATTTACTAGCCTCCTCCTCCGCTTCGAGCCCGGAAACATGCTCCCTCCCCCTCTCGACTCACGTTCCACGCCGCCGATCTGAGTTTACTTCATTAGCTGCTAATCCACTAAATACCAATAAATCCGCGAAGGGTTGAACGGAGAGTCCTCCTCACCTGCTTCACACTCCCTACAACAATTCTTCCTAATCGTCACTACTCAACCTGCATTGGAGGGACTGTGATTATATTTATCCATGGAGGGCAGTTGGAAGAGAAGACAGTTGACACAAATACTGACATCCACACAACTGCCCATTCATTCAAGTTATATACGCTTTGATCGAGGGAATTAAAATAATAAAATGCTGCCGTCAGCAGCTTGCCCCTCTCTCGAGTCTCACCTCGCCTCGGACATCCCCAGGCTCGGTGCAGTCTCCTGTCGTACCTGATCCAGTTAGTTAGTTGTCTCTCGTGAAATATATTAAATCTGTGAAGTTTATAAGTGGTAATAGTCAAAATATCCTTGTGGAAAATCAATAAAAGTTTTTTTTTTAACGATTCTCCGTGAACTCCGAACATTTCTTTCATTCATTCATTCATGCGGCCAACAAATCGGAGAGTCACGTACCGATCATTCATCAAAAATTCAGTGAACGCCATTCATTAGTTCATTAAAAATTACCTACAACGTTTTCTGAAAGTAAAATGTAGAAATCTTGCTATAACAACCTGTAAGTTATTGCTATCAGGTACAGCATATAATGTAGTAGGTGTATTTGTAGGTCGTATGTATACGAGCACATAAAAATGTATAATAGTTGAAAGTTAGCACACATTTAAATACACGCAGGAACTGTATTACTGATGCTATCTATGAAGGTTGGCAGTTTCCACGAGTAAATTGGGTCAAGTTCAAGTCTAAAAATCGCTACAACTCGGTAAAAATAACCAAAATTGGTATTAATTCACGATAAGTAACACATGCAGATGTTACGTCTCTTATAATGAAACGATACAGAAAAATAATATATGAAAATATATTATATCCTCAAAAAATGGGTCGAATTCTAGTTTTTGGGTTCAACAATCGATAGTAATGGCTAGAAATCAACAAAATTGATCGAAAGTGATCGAATTCTGAAACTCTCATCGGAGGACTACTGATCACGTCCGCGACGATGGCAGAGCAGTCGGACGAAAAGCGCCAGCCGAAACGGCTGTTACTTTACTACTTACAAAATTCATATTATTTCACCAAAAGTGGTATACGTAAAAATATAGTGTTGACATGAGACGGGAAAACGCTGCAAATTATTACACAACGGTTAATTATTTTTCTGAATAGATGCCCCTTCTCCATGGATCACTGTTTTCTGCGGTCAATGCGTACCCATGCACTTCCCGGAAAGCCCTAAATCGAGTAAATGCCTCCAGAGTCGACTAAGCCAATAAGCTCCCTCGCGTTCTTCAGCTACTGACACATGAAATAGTATTAATTTTTTCCACCGCCCCGGGCTCCCTCACCCGGTCATTTCTGAAATTCAGATGGTCGCTGAACCTAAGTAGCTTTTGGGTTCTAACTTCAGGGCTTAGTGTGAACGAAGCTGGACGCACAATGCTGGGGTCTTTGCAGCTCCGCTACCCTTACTTGTACACTAGTTGCAATATGTTAGCAACTCCGCCAGAGTTAAAGGATTAGAAAGGAGAAGTTCGAAGGAGACAAAAATACTCGAGTTTTACACGGAGTTCATGTAACATTTGCCATTCAACATTTATTCAACAATATAAATATTATTATCACTTATTTATATTTGCACCTAACTGCTATTTTTCTTCTTATTTTTTTTATTCGCTGTTTGTAAACGCTTTTCAGAAATTTAATGCGATCAGGGTCACCACTCTTGTACACACTTAACAAGTCAATCCCCCCCCCCCACCCCCTACAACCCACTAATAAAAATGGAGTTGAAAATACTGGGGGTTCCTGAAACGGTTTATCAACAGTTAATTCGCGTGTTTTTAAGAACATCAAAAAATACATGAATGTTGTGATGAGAAGTAGAGAAAATTACTGTTGAGCTTTCTATGGAATGACTCACAGCTATTTATGGTTCGCTTCGGGTGGTCCTCAAAAATCCTCATGTTTGAAATCAATTTAAAAACGCCATAAAAACTATAACGTACGGCGTTTTGAAACATTTTTCAACCCTTAGAGATCGTTTTTACAGTAACGCCGAGCTTCGCGGACCAACTAGACCTACAAACCAAATTTAATTAATTCTGGTTCATTAATTAATTAACATTTATTATTATATTATTAATTATTATTATAATCACTAATAATAATTAAAGTAAGTCGTACACGGCGCCGGAGGATGGACAGGAATTTTTTATTCCATTTTTGGATTCTACATACTACCTTGAAAAACAAAAACCATCGAATTTTTAGGGGTTAAATTTTTTTTTACATGCTCGGTTCAAAAGGTTTATATTATTAAAAATAATTTTAAAAAAAGTACCTAACTTTCAATTTGATATGTTTTCTCGAATAAATGTGTCAAGTTTTCGTTTTTAGCGGGTCAGAAATAGGAAAAATCGTTGAAAAAGCTGTCACCAACTTTGTAAATACGACTCTACATGGTCATGCAGCACAAACAAAGTTTTTCTTCTTCATTCAAACCTGATCAAATCTGATCAATGTTTGCAGCGACCTTTCAAGGGTGAAATAAACTGATCTAGTGAAAATGCAGTGCCCCCATGAGAAACAGAGGAATAAAAAATTTCCGAAAAGCTTTGTTATTGTTGGGATATTTTCTCATTCTTCGAAATTGTATGTTATTGCGCCTATTTATATCCTGGACTCCATTTTCGGGTGATGGTCGTAACCGTTTTCGTTCTCAATCCAAAAAGCTAAAGCTAAAGCTCGTGGATTTAGCTCCTCCGCTAAGTTGAGCCTGAAATTCAGCTGGTAGAGAAGTATCCGGCACTGGGGGCCGTTCAAAGTGTATAATTTGTTAAGAGCGGAGAGCTGTGAAAGGAAGGAAGCTGTAGTTGGGGTAAGGAGACGGGTGAGGGGCGGGCGTGAGGGATGTCGTCCAAGTAAATGGCTGTTCATCCATCTTCATTCTTCGCTATTTTGAAATAAATGACCTAAACGAACCACCAGACTCGAGCCTTCCCGTCTCGCGAGGCCAGCAAAAGGAGAAAGAATAAAAAAGAGATATAATTTCCGAATATATTTCACCACCCAGTTATGTCAATCCCTTCGGGAAACGTCGTTTATCACGGTGAGAAAGTCTTTATTTATGCGGCGACTGAATTTAATTGTTTGCATCTTTAAACGCAAGTTATCGTGAGATTAACTGGGGTCACGGGTTTGGGCAGTAACTCACCCGCTTTGTGGTACTGTCTTCAAGCGTTTATCATTCTCCCCAGCATCTTGCGAATCAACGATGAAATCATTCACTGAATCGTACTCTGTATAAAGCTGTGCTTTGTCGACAACTTCGTTTTTTCCTCAGTTATTTTCCATGAACAAAAATTAATGAAATTTGGTTTTTAGGTCCCATTTGGGGTCTAGTTGGTCTGCGAAGCTCGGCGTTACTGTCGGTCATCTCCAAGGGATAAAAAACAGGGGATTACTTTTCCAGAAGAAGGTAGCTCGAAAACTTTCAACAAAAGCGTATGGTTTCTTTTTCTGTATTTAAATCTAAATTGAGAATTTTTTAAGACCACCCAGAACACTTTATGTACAGCCGTTCGTTCGTTTGCACCGAAAAGCTTCGTCAACATGACAGTGAATGAAACGGTACATATACTCGTACATCCGGCCCAGAAATCATTGGTAGGAAACACCTGATGAAATCGAGTTGGTTGTTCCGTGATATTATTTAATTTGATGAATGGCAGTCACTTTGGATTTTGTCGATAGGTAGTTATTTTTCTAACTTGTACGAACGTTAATACGCTTCATGAATAAGAACAAATAATAAATTAACAATATAATTTTTGGATCTACCGCATATTTATGAAACTGTAATGCCCCGGCCGGCTTTAGTACTCGATTTAGGGCTTTCCTGTGTGTGTGTGTGGTGGGGGGGGGGGGGGATGAGTGTAGGCGTATTTACCACAGAAAACTGTAATTCACGCCAGAGCCAACCAATTCCCACCATCAAGCAGCTCAACCATTGCATCCTGCTGCAGCGTTGCACTTCCGAGGTATTGCACTCTGAATTCTTCGAAAATCGGACAGACACCGAGGAAATGCTCCGTGCAGAGCGAGCAAAACGTGCTGGGGTCATCCTCCAGACTGTACGGCTTGAAGTTCAGTTGAAGACGAGAGCCCCGAAATCGCAGCAACTAGCGGATAATCCATAATGGATGCTTTTGCCCAGGCATGGAAGTATCGAGCGGAGCTGGTGGCTGAATTCAATTTTTGTGATTCATTTATCAAGCTACACAAAAAATTATGTAGAAACAGAAACAAAATACACTGCCAAGGTGATGGCACAGGAGCTTCCTCGTCACAATCAGAGTGACCCATTATAAAATAGAACAGACTCGGAAGCAAAATGTTAAGATTACATTACATTACATTACATAACATCACATAACATGAAATATACATATTACATAACATTACATAACATTACATAACATTACATAAAATATACATATTACATAACATTACGTCCATAATACATTACGTCCATTATACATAATTGCGAAAGTTATGCGTGTTTGAAGAATTTCACGTTAGCGCATGCGCAGGGCGAACCGCTGGCTCTATCATGTTGAAATTTATATGGGACCTCAATGGGCCCTACCCGCTTAATCCCTGAGAATTACATTGAAATTGGGTGAAATCTTTGGTTACTACGGCTGTAACAAGGAAATTGAATCTATTTCACGCCAGCGCATGCGCAGAGCGCACCGAGGGTCCAATCATGCTGAAATTCATACTGGAACTCACTAGGCCTTGTCCAAACAACCCTTGAATATTTGAGCGAAATTGAATCAAAATTGTGAAAGTTATGCGTGTTTGTTGAATTTAACGTTAGCGCATGCGCAGGGCGTACCGCTGGATCAATCATGTTGAAATTTGTATGGGACCTCAAGGGGCCTTATCCGCACCATCCCTCAAAATTTGAGCTGAATAAATTCAAAATCGTGGAAGTTATGGCTGTAACAAGGAAATGCGGACAGACAGACTCACAGACTCAGACCCACAGACCGACAGACACGGAACCAAATTTGTTCAGTAGGCTTTGAAACGCAAAATGCAAGTGGAAATTTTGATTTCTGAAGACAACAATTTTTTGGCTCACGAAAGTGAACACAAGGCTTCCGCTGCTTCGCAGACTCGGAAGCAAAAACAAAAAACCATCAACCTATTTGCTTTCTTAGCTGGTTGAAGCAAATTCATTGTAACAAGCGTATGGGTCATGTTGGCTCGCACCCCCTCCCGACAAACGGACAGAGTATCACATTACTCGTTGAATCAATACAATAGTTATTTAAAATTGTAATATTATAATTATTTTTGTAAGAGCATATATGAATGAAATAAAATGTGTTTTTCTTCTTCTCCTTCTTCTTCAGTAATTCATGCAGAAGGGGCATCTGTACAGGTATAATAAACCTTCGTGTAATAATGTGCAGCGGTTTATTTTACACTAAATTACAAAAAAGTAAAGTAATCCAAAACCAAATTCGTCAACAGGTGAGGGCTTTTGATGAAGTAGGTAAAGAAGATTCTGGTTAGATCCCTTCCCCGTATACCTTGACTGAAGCTACTTCGTGGTACGGTCGCGCCATATCTGATTAAACGAAGTAGTATGAGGCCGAAATGCGGGATTTATTGTAACATAATCGGGATTTATTGTGATTTTGT
This sequence comes from Leptopterna dolabrata, assembly GCA_954871275.1. Taxonomy (NCBI): domain Eukaryota; kingdom Metazoa; phylum Arthropoda; class Insecta; order Hemiptera; family Miridae; genus Leptopterna; species Leptopterna dolabrata. Next base: position 42,789,418 of record OX940979.1, read on the forward strand.
ATATGTGAGTTTTGTTGTATCATATTCTTCAGTTTTACATCAATCCCACCTCGTTTCAAAATATTATGTCGAGTGAGTTTATTTAAGGTGTAAACGAAATAAAACCTCTTGTTGATTGATATTTTCAGCCGAAATCCGTATCTCATCTTCACCTGTGGGGCTCATTCGTCGTATTCCGAAAGGAATAAGAAAGAATTACGGGGCATAACCCTGAGGGAAACCGCGAAAATCTCAGGTTGACTCGGGGAAGGAAGGCAAAAAGGTGAAGAAGAAGGGGCCTGCCGCATGAAATGTAAGGGATCGCTGTGGAAAAGTATCAATAAAGAGGCTGGCACGTTCCCATTCTTCAAACCTCAGCTGGGTGGGATAGATGCGACGTCGGGTCACGGGGAGCGGCCCAGTCACATTCTTTTTCGTCTCGGGAAAAACCAACTCCTTATTGATGCCTCCATCAGTAGGCTTGACGACACTAACTCTTCCCATCCGGCACCTCCGACAGCCTTCGAGCCCCATTGGACCGCCTTTTCTGTCTATCTACAGGCTCCCTCCCTCATACAGTCCAATCTCGAAGATCCAACCTTTTAAATCTTTGAAACATCTTCTCCGCATAAAGGAAAAACGCTGATAATTATGAATATAATCGGAAATTTTCGTGCGATACAAATGCCCATTTTTTGGCAAAATTCGGTTCAACAAAAGAAATTAACACATATTTACCAAAGAAAAACGGAGTTATTGAAAAAAATAGTCTATTTCCACTAATACACGAAAAAACGCGAAAAACACTGTTATACCGGTTTCGGTGATCAAACCATCGTCAGTAACAAACAATAACTGAAGGGGTCGATTCTGATTGATTGTGAAGAAGACTGGTGAAGGGAACAAAGGAAGGGGGTCGATTCTGATTGGCCCAGGACGAGAATGCCAAAAAGTGAAAGGAACATAAGCTGAAAGGGGTGTGGGGGGAGGGCGGGGAGGAACCAAGCTGTTACAGAAATGAACGCAATAATGGAGAGAAATTTAAAGGAATTAAATCATTCAAAGATTTACCCAACCTATCACTTTTCAAGTACATCCAACATGCTCACCTTTGGGCAGAAATGAAGATATTCAATGAACTGTCTGTCTGCAAGATCAAAATTGAAGCTATGACTGGATTCATTCAAGTGACGTGCAAAGGCCGAATCACCCTTATTATCCCTGAAATCTTTTTCATATTCCTTTATTCTTTCTCTAAACTTCCTAACAGTTTGACCACAATAGTCAAGTCCACAAGAACACTTTAATTTACTTATAAACACCACTTTTATCTTGAACATTAATTTTATCTTTAACTGAACTTAATGAAGATCTGAGATTATTTTTAGTTTTATATCCTACTTTGAACCCTTCAGAAGTTAATATTTTACAAATTTTATCCGAAATTTTTCCGTAATACGGTATACTGATCCAAATCTTTCCCTCAGTCGTAGCTTCCCTAACTAGATTTGAAACTCCTTCCGTACTCTTTTTTCTAAGAACCCTATTCCATACCTATTGTATCAGTGAGATCTCCCCCATAGCTAGTACTCGCCGCTATACTTTTAATAGTTAACTTTTCTTTAGCTAAATTCTGTTCACTCATCGGTATAGATAAAGCTCTGTTAATCATACTATGGAAAGCAGCATGTTTGTGGACTACTGGATGATTTGAAATACTATGAATGGTAATATTGCTAAAAGTATCTTTCCTGTATATGGAAAACTCAAGTTTTCCATTATCCAACGAAATGGGAAGATCAAGAAAATTTAAGTGATTAGGTACATCCGAATTCTAAGGTGAAGCTAATGAATGGATCTACGTTATTAATTTGTGTATGGTATGAACCAAGTTGTATTTCAGTCCCTTTCTTCGCGAGTGATTTAATTCACATATTTACCAATTAAAGAGGTGTTTATGTCCGAAAGTATAGGCAGAAAACGAGTGTGAAGTTTGAATTTCTGAGTTCCCGCTAGAATGACGTATGACGTAAATCGCCGAGTAGTTATACTCAAATCTCGCTTGGAGCAATAATGTACCACTTTAAACGATGTACTTACAGAACCGCAACGGATTGGACGGACAGAACCGCAAATTTACAAATAAATTTAAAAAACACGTCCTCATAATCAAACCGACGGGAGGTTCACAAAAAGTCACAGAAAAGGTTCTTGGAGGTTGTTAAGAAGGTTTGCAATTTCTAATGTTGGGTTGTTGGTAGCATTCGGAATCTTCGCCTCCGAAGCTCGCTCTGCCTCCTTGGGCCAGCAACCGATCAAATGTCAATAGATACCTACGTCATTTCTTGCCGCATTTTTTTCAATCACCATAATTTAAAAAATACTGATGATTTTCAAAAACTGGCTTCGAACTACCATTTTTCCTAGAGTTCTGAATATTTTTTTTCCGAAAACAGTTGTTGACGGAAATTCCACATTATGTTTCTGGGCCTGATTACGCTTCGCTTACACAGTTCACTAATAGGATGATTTGGGAGCTATCGCTTTTCCATTCGGCTGCTTTGGGAGCTCAATTTAGTCACTTACAGCGCCACAGTGACCGAGTTGTCATTGTGCAGTTTTGGCGGATTCGTGTCACTTACATCCCGATTGCGATATATTAGTACGATCTCTTCATTTCTTCATTTTTGGTTTATTATTTTCAATAATGAACCATTGGAATCGAGCATGAAAAAAAAAATTCTTACCCCCCCTCAAAATTTGATGGTTTACGTTTCAAGGTATGTAGAATCCAAAACTGCAATAAAAATATTTCTGTCTGTCCGCCGTACGCCGTACGGGCCACTTTTCTTAGTTACCATGAAAGAAAATTGATGAAATTCGGGTTATAGGTTCCGTTCGCTGTCTAGTTGGTCCTCGAAGCTCGACGTTACTGTGAGTCATCTCTAAGGGGTTCAAAATAGGGGTTGAAAATTTCAAAACGCCTATACCATTTTTTTACGTGAATATTTTTACGGTTTTAAATAGTTCTTGAACTTGCGAGTTTTTTAAGACCATCCGGAGCGTCGTACGTCCAGCCGTTCGTTCACAGTAAGGCCCCGAAGTTTGCACCGACAGGCATTTTCGACTCCAGTGTGAATGAAATTGTATACAATTCAAACCAAATCTCGTAACCAGAGACGCGCCCACAATAGGAAATTTGGCGGAGATGAAATCATTGCTAGGGATCACCTGATTATATTGGCGGAGTATGAGGTCGAGTTGGTTGTTCTGTGATATTATTTCATTTGAAAAATGATGGCTCTTTTGGAGTTTGTTGGTAGGTAGTGAAACTTGAACAAACGTTGAAGTATTATTGATGGGTAAATTATTACTACGGTATATCATTACTCAACGGTAAATTATTCCACAACGGTTCATTATACCATCTACGTAGAAGGGGCTGGAGTTTGTTGGTAGGTACTTTCGCAACTTTTTTCACTCCTCATCAACAATTTCTTTTCAGAACTTCATTATGTGTGTTTCTTTTTGTTAGGTACTGTTTGTCATCGGCAGAATTATTTTAGCAACATTTAACTCGTGATTTAGGTAGGTACCTAGTAACGAGTACGGGGTTAGGTACTAACCTAAGGAGGGTCTGCGATCTACATAATATGTATAGAATAGTACATATCATATTATATAGACGGGTTATCTATACGCTGTGATCTGTAACGGAAGGGTATTCTATACAAAATAATAAACCGTTGTGCAGGGATTTGCAGCGTTTTCGTATTGTAATAAGGACAGGATTTGAATAAGTAGGGATAAGCAGGCATTGTACAGCAAGAATTCAACTATCCTTTCCATTACTCAGTACCCTTACATTATTTAAGATTTTGTATACTGGTATTTTTTTGACCTACATATAGGTAGGTAGCATGCTGATGGGTTCAAGATCGTTGCTCACGGCCGAACGACTCATCAAAATTACGTGGAAATTTGGGAATATGTGAACGGCCCCACTCAGGTTCAGCGACCATCAGAAATTCAAAAATGACCGGTTGGGAGGCTCGTGGGGCCCAAACGGAGCGTTACAGGAGATGGGGTGCGGTGGAAAAACGCATATTTATTTATCTAACTGTAGGTAATTGCTGAAAGTTAGAGAGCTTATACTTTGAATCTGCATAATTTTTTTTTCAGCCTGTGCGTGTGTGTGTGTGCGCGCCCACCGCAAAAAACAACCATAATTAGGGTCTTAAAGTAATAGGTGTAATCTACACGGAAGCGAGTTGTATAGGGTACAGGGAAGTATTAAACTAATTTGCAGCGTTTCGGTATAATTTTTCTTTCGTCATTCCTTTCAATTTATACAGCTGAGACGTTGGAGATTAATGAGACGAATCCAACTGTACCAATAACTCAATTTCGAAAAGCATGTCGGCCAACCCATTACCGCTGTGTTGTAAGTACATTTACACATCTCTACATTTTATCATCAACTCAGGTCTAGGAAGTTCAATCGGGATCCGAGCTCAGGACAATAACGAGAACATTAAAGTCTAAATTAATTATCCAAACAGTACAAATGGAAGCTCTGTCATTCATCATGTTCCTGGAGATTTGGGAGCTTTATTAATACCCGAAAAACCAACTGTTCTCGGCGCCTTGAAGTTTGATCTATCGGAATTAAGGGTAGGATTACTTCATACACCTCCAGTTAAGGTACAGTGCAACAAACTATGCCGCGAAGAAAGATGCTTCCTTTAGGATGCAGCCGTTCTTCTGTACCGATGAAGTATCAAGATAAATAGCACTTCATCCCAAGTTTTCCTTCAGACGACGATGTGGCCTTTTTCATCTCCACCCTCCTCCCTCCCACACCATCTTCCGACTTCCTTCTTTCTTTTTCATAATGACCCGACCTTCCTCTCCCAAATTAGGTTTACTTTTCCTAAAAACCTCTCACCACTCCCGACAACTCCCATCGTCTCTGTTACATTAAACAAAAAACAACAACAACGGCGAAAGGGAGGATGAAAATAGTTTTAGGTGGATGCGTTGCTCCCTTTTTTACTCTTAGAAAGTCGAGGAGTGAAATTTTTTTAATAGAAATTTTCTTTGGGTAAGTAGTCGTATACTCTCCTGTCTTATATTTGAATGTCACAATCTCATTTGGCCATAACACGCAGAAAGCACCCTTCTTTATAAATTCATGTAAGTTAACAAAAACACGTAAATTAAGTTCCGAAACCATACCATTTAGAAGGCGTGGTTCACAGGAACCGAGCGGTTTTAAAATGCCATCATCCAGCAGGAGCTACAAAGCTGCTGACATTTAAGTTTCTGCTGCTGAAGTTTCAGCTGACATTTAAACGCAACTGTTAATATCGAACACTCAAACTACACGTCCAAGTCCCTGATTTATTTTCAATGGTTCAAGTTTCCTCGACAAAGGATACAAAATCTGGGTGTCCCACAGATTTGATCTCTGGCCCTAAGTTTTTGGTTTATTATTTTCAATAATGACTTTTGGAATCCAAGATGAAAAAAACAAAATAATAATAATAATAATAAATTAAATCCCCCCCTCCTCCATCAAAAGTTAATGGTTTCCCTTTCAAGGTACGTGAAATCCGAATTTGGAATAAAAAACCGCTGCAAATTATTACAAAACGGTTTACTGTCTACCTGAATAGATGCCCCTTCTGCGTCGACCACTGTTTTCTGTGATCAATACATACCCGCGTGCTTCACCCAGGAAGCCCTACACGGAGTCCTGGCCAGGCAATCACAGCTTCATAAATATGCGGTGGATTCAAAAACCCCATCATTAACTGAACCAAACTGGTTCAAGTTACGGAATTACATATGAACAAATCCAAAACATCCATCATTCCTCAAATGAAATGTTACCACGGAACTCGATGTCATACAGCTCAATATAATCAGCTGTTCTAGCAATGATATCTGGATGTATACCGTTTCATTCACACTCACTTGACGAAGCTTTTTGGTGGAAACTTCAGGGTCTGTACTGTGAACGAACGGCTGCGGTCTGTTTCATAAAGCAACAAGTGACAAGTCAATTATTGCACAAGTTGAAGAAAACGCGATGAACTGTGTTTCACAAAGCTACAAGTTTAGACTTGTAAGTGACAGTGAATTCTTACAATTGTACAGGCGAATTTTGACAAGTTACAGGTATTTCTCCATAATTTTCCACGAGTTCCAGTTCTACAACTGTAAAAATCGGCCGATTTTTAACCTACCTTCGTTTGCCTGTAAACTTGTAGAATTCGTAAAATAGTTGAGCTTCGATTCACTTCACATTTCTCACACAGCCAGTCTTCCCTGTCAATTTTATGATTACTGCTTACCTACCTACTTGATGCGTAAATATCCGTGTAACCCTACTTTGTATGAGTTTGTTCAACTTCGAAGGCGACCTGGGTCTTTTTGATCAAGGAAACTTCCCTGCAACTTCCCAAGTTTCTATGAATTCAACGTAAATTTTCGAATGTCTGCTGAGGCCCAGGAGTAGTTTTGATCGGTCGACGGAGCGACTGTCCGATATCTACGGGTAAGAACACTGAGAATAGATGATTCACCTTCGACTCTCAGTATTCTCAGTGGACAGGAATCGTTCTCCTTATCCGAAACTGAGACTGTGATTGCATCTGCCTACTGGGTAACAGGAGAATTACTTTTTTGTTAAGATCAATACTCGACAACAATCAACAAGTAAAATGTCGAAGTTGAATGAAACTGCGAACGGCAGTCGTCAACAAGAAACTCGAAACGTCAACTCGACTGCTAAAATGCGTCGTCGAAGACAAACAATAAAACTGAAAGTGCGCGCACACACACTAGTAACTTTCCTTCTACAGTTGTAACTTTTAGAACTTGTGCCTTTTCTTTTGTTCAAATACTTGTACACTGTGCATTACAAGTACCAGTACTAGTAGACTTGAACACTTGTTGCTTGTTGTTTCATGAAACATTTACCTGTATAATTGCCCCTTCTGCGTAGACCACTGTTGTCTGTGGTCAATACCCTCGAGCTCCACCTAGGAAAGCCCTAAATCGAATAATGAAGCGGTCCCGAGAATTACAGTTTCATAAAAATGCGCGGGATTCAATAATTCAATCGTTATTGAATTATTTGTTGTTATTCATGAACCATAATGTTCCTTCAACTTGCAAGTACCTATCAATAAAATCAAAAAGCGCCATCATTCTTCAAATGAAATAATATCACAGAATAACCAACTCGACTTCATACAGCCATCTGTGATTATAATTTGATTCACAATCATTTTGACGAAGCTTTTTAGTGCAAACAAACGCCTGGTCTCAAAAAATGCTTTAGTTTGAGAACAATTTAAAAACGTAAAAAAATCATATCTATTGAAAGATCTCTACCTACAGCGCGCAAAATTGCGATTTACCAGCAAAAACTCTCAAACCTCAAATTCCTATCGGAAATTTAACGCTGATTACGAATAGATTCCACATGTTGGGTCTAAAATGCTTTCCCTCCATGTTTCCGGCCAAACACTTACCACAAACGTGGTTTTCCGTCATTTTTGTACGTCTTTTGGTTTATTATTTTCAATAATAAACCATTGGAATCGAGCATGAAAAAAAAAAAAATTTCTAACCCCCCCTCAAAATGTGATGGTTTACGTTTCAAGGTATGTAGAATCCAAAACTGCAATAAAAAGATTTTTGTCTGTCCGCCGTACGCCGCACTGGCCACTTTTCTTAGTTACCATGAAACAAAATTGATGAAATTCAGGTTATAGGTTCCGTTCGGGGACTATTTGGTCCTCGAAGCTCGACGTTACTGTCAGTCATCTCTAAGGGGTTCAAAATAGGGGTTGAAATTTTCAGAACGCCGTAGCTCGAAAACTTTCGATAGAAGGGTATGGTTTTTTTAACGTTATTAAATTTGTCTTGAGCTAAACAATTTTTTGAGACAACCCGGAGCATTGTACGTCCAGCCGTTCGTGTGCACCAAAAAGCTTCGTCAACACGATCGTGAATCAAACGGTATAAATCCGGCCCGGATAATCATCACTAGCGAGCACCTAATTATAATCAAGGATGGCTGTATGAAGTCGAGTTGGTTGTTCTGCGATATTATTTCATTTTTGATAAGTGACGGACTATTGGATTTAGTTGGTAGGTACTTCTGAAACTTGAACAAACGTTGAAGTATTATTGATGGGTAAATGATTACACAACGGTAAATTATTACACAACGGTAAATTATTACACAACAGTAAATTATTACACAACGGTTCATCTACCAAGAAGGGGCTGGATTTTGTTGATCGGTACTTTTGTAACTTTAACAAACGTTGAAGTATTGTTGATGGGTAAATTATTACACAATGATAAATTATTACACAACGGCAAATTATTACACAACGGTAAATTATTACATAACGGTAAATTTTCTCCCAACGGTAAATTATCACACAACGGTAAATTATTACACAATGGTTCATCAACCAAGAAGGGGTTGGACTTTGTTGATCGGACTTGAATAACCGTTGAAGTATTATTGATGGGCAAGTTATCACACAACGGTTCATTATACTTGACCACAGGAAACAGTGATCTACGCAGACCATTTAACTCCATATCAACAATTTTCCTTCAGAACTTCATTATTTGCGTTTCATTTTTCCGTTCTAGTCACTGCTTGTCATCGACAGAATTATTTTAGCAATATTTAACTCGTGATTTAGATAGGTACCTAGTAACGATTACGGGGTTAGGTACTAACCGAAGGAGGGTCTGCGATCTACATAATATGTATAGACTAGTAAATATTATTTAGACAGGTTATCTATACAGAGAGCTGTGATCTGTATCAGAAGGGTATTCTGTACAAAATAATAAACCGTTGTGCACGGATTTGCAGCGTTTTTCGCATAGTAAATAGGTGGGAACGTCGAAAACGGAAAAAAGGGCTCAACTTCGAAATTTACATTCACAACAGAATTAAAAGAAATTATTCCTTTTTTCTTTCTTGCTGAAATATATAGCTATATAATATATTTACACTGTAAATTGTAAAAATAATGGAACTATATTCTATAAATCAAGTGATAGTTGTGACAAATTATAATGTCATTACGTGGAATCATTCAAACAAGGCATGGGCCTCAGCGCTATCCTGTATATCCTTCCTCTTCGGCTCTGGCCGCAAGTGCGTAATGAAGGGATCGGATGTTTCGCATATTTTGTGAAAAATTTCCTCGTTGGTGTGTAGTCTCAATAAAGTCGCATTAGCTTCACTCAAGTTTTGAACATTTTCGTTCACTTAATCGCGAATTGTTCGGCAGTTTAACAGCACATCGCACAAATCGCGGTAAGGAATATTTAAAGATGCCATCTAATGCGCTGAGGGAAATTTGCACTGACTGAGACGAACATTATTTCTACCTTATATATTATAATAGAGAACCTAAATCGTTGACATTCGTGGCGATGAACCCCGGCCAGTTGAATAAACAACGTCCCATGTTCGAACGAGCCCGTATCCCGAGCGCCTAGCTGATTAACGTTGAATCTGCCCACTTCTTCGGACAAAACGTGGCACTGGCACCGGGGTTGCAAACGTTTGCAGCTGAAATTTTCACAGGAGTTTCTCTTAGTTGTATAAAGCCGGAAAATTATTGAGCCGGACCGGAGGAAAGCGGAGGAATTTTAAAAGCTTCAGAAACCACAGTATCTTTCAATTGTAGAACTAGCATTATTGAAATTTCATTTCCCTGAGATAAATGTACATAAATAAAAGCGCTGTGGCGTTTAAATTGCACCCACATATATGAGAATCACGCCAAAAAAGATCCAGACTTTTTCCAATGAAGATACAGGCCCATGAATAAGACTAAAGTTAGTGCTTTCAATCGGTAATTTCCCGACATTTCGAAAATCAGGCCTCAAAGCAAGGTTGGAAACTCAATCTTTTCGGAAAAGCACGTCAAGGCTTTATTCTGCAGCTATTCAAGAGACGTGAATCATCGGAGAAAGTTCGCAAAACGCGTGTTCACTTTTTAGGGTTTTTGCCGCGTTTGCTCCACTGTGAGGCGTCCTTGAAATTTGAACCCCTAGTTTTCACACCTCAGAGAAGACTGACAGCAATGCCTACCTTCGTAGACCAATTGGATCGCACACGAACTACGATTTCACTGATTTTGGTAACTAAGAAAAGCGCGAAATACGGTGGACGGACAGCAATTTTATGATTCCATTACAGGAAGATGACAAGCCCTTGCGTAATAATTTGCAGTGGCATCCCCCCCCCCCCTCCCAAGGAGGAAAAGTTGGATGGCGACACCAAACAGAGAATCACCCGGTAGCTTCACAACCGAAATCCCCTTCAACTTGTACCCCCCTCCCCCGCCAAAAACCTGCTGGAATTGCTCCATATCTGCCCTCTAGAGACCCTCAAAAGCTTCCACAGAAGCACGAATTTCCACACTGTAACTCATCATTAATATAGTCTTCTTTTCAGCAACCGGAGTGAATTTCAGGGGTTTTTTATTTTTATTGTTTCATTCTTTTCTCTTTTTCCCATGTTTTTTTTTCCTTTCGCTCCCTTTCTCTCTCTCGACTCTTCTGCCTCGCTCTCAAAGTGAGAAATTGACTCCACCGCCTTTTTATGAAGCCGGGAGCTCACTAATGCGTGAACCGGACGGAAGCCGCGGCGGGAGTTAATAGCGGAGGGAGCGAGGGGAACGAACGCGTAAGGCACTTTACTCGTGGATGAGGCGGAGCGAGGAGGAGATGACGCGGAGGCGGCGGAGATGACGCGGAGGCGGTGGAGGGCGCTATGATAAAAGTTGAGAATTTACTGGCTGCTGCGGAGTGATTTAATGAAGACAACAACGAGAACTGCCGGTGAGAGTTTAGGCTGAGTGGGGGGGTTCAACTGTCTTCCCCTCCAACGCCATTTTCTTAAAGTTGAATCTTAATGAGTGGTGGGAGGGGGGAGAGGAAGGCAAGAAGTCATGCAACCTGAGACAAGGTATCTACTGATCATGATGTTATCATGGAGTTTTAAAAATGAAGATACCAGCCGGGCGACCATAATAATCAACTGCAGGGGACTTGAAGATGCTTTTCAAAAGAGAAATTTACTACCCAGATGAAACTCCCAGCTAAAACGCGACTCTGTCAGGATTCCGCAATGTACACAATCACAAACCAGATATTTTCGACCCGTATTTCAGGAAACTTTAGGCTCGTCCCTCACCAGCACTTTGTGTCATAAACCAATGCAATTTTCTCCAACGTAAAACTTGCTTAACCCTTCGGCGGGAGCACCGCCGACCTCGCCAGACTCTACATGTTCGGACTGCAATACAGTGCTACTTGAAACCTTGCTTCACGTTCTTTTTGAGGGTCCACTGCATATTCGTATACCTACGGCAGAGGTAGATCTCAGACTTGGCTGAGGGTTCTGGCAACGCACTGGCTTTTATGTCATCTCCGAAAATCCAAGACAAAGATGCTATAATATAACTTAGGAACTTGTGTTTATTTGATTGATGGACTTTGATTCATATGGTTTTACTTTTGTCCAGTTACATTTGTCGTGATTTAGCCCGCCCCAAGTGTCACTGAACTTCCCCGGTGAGTTTCAGGCCGGAACGATTTCACTACCAGAGATTTAGGTCAACAGTAGGGCCGTTCCCCTGACGGAGGAGCGTGGAGGAGGGGAGTCACCGGAGCAACAAGGCCGAGGCCGAACAGATTAAAGTTGGCATCGTGATTCACCAAACTTGCGAGAAGAACCCCCCCCCCCCCTCCCTCCCTCCCAAGAAACTCCCCTCCAGAGACTGAGGACACGGGCCGCAGAGGTAGGGGAGGAGGCGAAATGGACGACATACAGTTCGAATAACTGCTAATAGAGATCCCGAAAGTGCCGGAGGTGGGGCACCTGCGATGAACCCTGTCGCCGGAGCGGGGAGAACGGTGTAGGTGGGGAGAAACTTCGGTGGAGGAAAATTATAGTAATATAGTTGAGGGAACTTGTTAGCGCCACTGTCCTCCGCCCCTCCACATCGCTAAGGGGGAAAGCTACGGAGTAATTGAAACTTTAATTGGAAGCCGGAGTTGAATTTCTGGAGGCTTTTCCCTCCACTCCCCCACCCCCTTTCACCTGTGAAAAGCGCCGGAGAAAGTGACAGGCTTGGAACTGAACAGGCGTGCAATGAAGATGCAATTCAAACTAGAGAGGTCGGCTCCAAGAGAGGTTTCCCAGCCACAGTGATCCACACTCTGAAGACCGACTGCAGATGAGTCGGAACTTCCTTCCGAACTGTCGCTGATCACACGGCGAGAAAGTAGTCTCCTCCGCCCAAGCTGTAATCCACTTATTTCGGTGGAGGCCTTGATGGAATTTGAAATCACCTAGAGGATCCCCGAGTCGGCTTGAATACCAAATCGAGATTTACACAGAAATAGAATACCCCACCAAAACCACTATCGATTTCCATCCAGACGTAAGACGTTTATTAGCACAATTACAAAATATTTGAATAAATTAATTATAATGAACAAATAATGCACTGCTTAACGATATAAGTAGAATCATACTTATAATAGTCAAGTAATAATTAAATTCCCAAAAACAAATTGACAAAACACCAAATTTTGTACCAACTAACCACCTAATTTGCAGAATAAATAACTTTAAAAAATCCAAAATGCTAACTCAATTATTTAAATAAAAAAATATTTTTAAACATAAGGACGTCTCTTACTACTGAGGGACCTAAAAACCACGTTCGTAAAGCGGGCTAAAAAATATAAAATAATATATTGTAGCCATAAAATACTTTAAATTCAAATAGAAAAGCCATAAATAGAAAAACGTGGGGCTCACCCAATAGATAATTGTAAGGACTGCAGGGAGTAGCTATTCTATATTAGCTACTGCATGCGCCCCACATTTGTCTATTTATGGCTCTTCTATTTTATACTCGCATTATCTGATGGTTATGAATATTTTTGTATACTGTTTTTATTCCGTTTTAAAAACGTGGTTTAAAAAAATTATTTAAAAATTATTTTTGCTTCTTTGTTTAGCCTTGTGTGTGAAACTGTTTATTAATTAACGCTTTAACGTGTATTTTTTATGGCTGATTCAAGCATCGTCATCGAGGATAGATGACGAGTTTACAAGAGAGCGAGTTGAAGGGTGGGGGGGGGGGGGATGATATTATTACACAATGGTTCATTATTTTCTACCAGTACAGACGCTCAGATCCCAGTTTTCTGTGGTCAATACCTACCCTTGTGCTTCCCACAAGAGAGCACTAGATCGAGTACTGGAGCCAGCCGGGCAATCACGTTTCATAAATATGGTGTGGAATCAATAATTAATTATTTGTTTTTATTCATGTAGCACACAAATTAAAATCCGCTGCAATGTCCTTGTCACACGATTTTATTATTCTCGATTGAATACGGCACGAGTGCAGACCTCAGTGAAGAGACTCACAAAGCTATATTTCACGGTTTTAAACTCGAATATTAGGTTACTATTTCTGAAAAATTGTTTTCGATCAGTGAAATTGTCATTGAATTGTCTTCATTCACCTGTTAATACTACGTTATGTGTTATTATACAAATGTCTGGTGATTACAGCAATTGTCCCAGGTTTTTGACACATAAATATTGATTTTTGAGAGTTAAAACTTCGTTAGAACCTTAATGCTTCACTCGGTGGTCAAAAGCAACTTCATATTCGGTCTTCTCACCCTAAAAAACATGGACAACGATACCTCACAAGCCCAAGTTCACTAAAACCTCAAAAACACATAATTTTGCACCCACTTTTCACACATAACACCCCCGGGTGTTTTCCGATCGGGCTGCCGAGATAGAGGACACAACTAGGGCCGTACTTTCTATAACGTTTGTTCAAGTTACAAAAGCACCTATCAACAATATCCACCATAACCATCATTCTTCAAATGAAATAATATCTCGGAACAACCAACTCGATTTCAAATAAATGATGCAAATTCCCTTCCAGCAGATTTATCTATGCTATGCAGTTTTTATAACGATGGTTGATGCGATTGATATAAAAAACTACAATCTTTTTCTTTTTCTTTTTTTCTTCTTTCTCCTTTCTTGCAGTGTGCTCACAATACGATTGCAATAATTTCCCACTTCTGTTCAGTTATGGAAATAAAACGCTGCGAATTATTACACAAAGGTTTATTATTTACCTCCTTCTGCGTAGATCACTGTTATCTGTGGTCAGTAGCCTTGAGCTCCCCCAGGAAAGCCCTAAATCGAGTACTGAAGCCGGCCCGGGAGTTAAAGTTTCATACAAATGCGCGGGATTCAATAATTCAATCATTATTTATATATTCCGATCGGGCTGCAAAGTTCCGAGACACAACTAGGGCCAAAATGGAGCCTTTGTGCAGAAGGAGGCATTTTTTAGACCGAGAATGAAGTAGTTATGCGTGATACGGCGGACGGCGTACGTCGGAAGGACATTGCATTTTTGGAATCTACGCACCTTCCACGTGACTTTTCCAGTACCTGCTGGGATTTACCGGGACATTTACCCTTAAGGCCTTGGTGTCTGAAGCTGCTCGACACCGGCTGTTTGACTCCCGGCTGAGAAACGAAATTTTCTCAGGGAGAGGGTTAAGTGCATCTGTAGTTAAACCGTAAATATTGAACCGAGATACCGTAAGGTTAACTCAACTAATTCGATATTTATTTTATTTTAGAAACTCAGATATACATGCACAGGTCTGCAACACGTAGGTAAATAGTTTATTATGTAATAAATAAATTATGTTTACAGCTTATGTTTAGTAATATCAGAATGAGTGAAGATCGATATGCCCGGTTGAGTTCCAGAAATTTAATTTCTAAGTGAAAACAATCAGCTCAATCTCAGTCAATGAGCTCTCCATTATTTTGCTGCCGACATACTGCATACTCGTACTCAAGTATAAATTAAATGTAGTACTGATGAACCAACCACAAATTTAACTCGCTGAAGTTGAAGCCAAAAATAGAATCAATTATTACATCCCATTTAAGCTTAACATTGGTTCAACAGGTGCTTGGTTCATTCGTAGCGATCGATGTTTTGATTGTGGTGTGTTTGAAAGGTTTTGCAGTGAGTTCTGAAATACTGTGAACGAAAATAGGTGAATTTATCAAATATCCGTGCTACGAGAACATTCAAGAATCGCCAGTGACGACTTTCATTGCTATATCAATTCCAGTCATTGCCTCGGGGCCCGACGACATGATGAACGTCGATATGTGGGAGAATGACGGAGTACCGATGAAATATCTGAGGAGCTCGGTCGGCTATGACATCAAATGCGAGACGTCCAATGGCGACCTGTACAAAGGTCAGAAACGTGTCCTCGGACAACAGGGGATCGGGGAACTAGTCATGCAGCATGACCCAAATACTAAATTAATAGACGTTCTTCAAAATATTTCTGTGAAATAGTTAAGTGGTTCCTGGTTACCAACCCAGGGCCGTGAAAATCCGTGATAAATCGAGGAAGATCAGTAGTTTGTCAAAGCTTTCAATTTTTACGTAAATATGAATGTGTACTGGAGTCTTGCTAGGTTTATCTACCAACCAAAATCTTTTCCAAATATTGCTGCCATCTCTTGAAAAAATTTCTTAATAAAATCGGGGACATTCAGCCTTAAGACTGTCAGAGATAGTGGTTACAGCAAACCACTGAGGTATGCGCACGCATTCATTTTATTTTTTCAAATGAAAGTAGATTCCATCTTGAGAATTTAACCGCACTGTCCTACGAAGTAGTTTTTATCTGCGGTTTTTCAAAGATTCTAGAGGTTCCTACGTCATTGCACCCTTCTTGTCTGGAGGGACCCCCCAACCCATAACGTCAGAACTAAAATCATAGAAACATAATTACTTCGCAGGACAGTTCGGTTGGAATCAAATCTCTCAGGATGGAATCTACTTTCATTTAAAAAAAATAATACAAACCACTTTTATGACCCGTGCGCGTACCCCATTTTTATAGTCCTCAGGTTGTGCACTTGTCTCCCCACAGCAATTGTGGAGCGTCCTCGTCTTTCGTTTGACACTGTCGAACTGTTCTTGGCTTGTCTATTACTCCGAGAACAGCTCCATTAACCGTTCCAAACTAACCCTGCAGTTCTTTTCTCTTATCTGTGATTAGTATCGTACTTATTTATAGTCTCATTCAACTTTTATTTTAAAGACTCAACACTAACATGCATTCAGAGTGGATGCATGTAGGGGTGGAAAACAATTTAATAGAGAACGTACTGTAATAAAATATAGCTACTTCGTTCAGTTACGTGAAACGGGCGCTGAAAACAAGAAACATTTCATTTCAGTTCATGTGTTCATAAAAAAATGTCCCTTTGAGGATCGAAGTGAAGGAATAGTAGATAAGATTATTTTTTTCCTTTGAGAGATAATGAAAGCTGAGTAGGTACCTAAAACAGGGAAGAAAAAACGTTCATCAATGAGTTGGTAGGCACCCTAACCCACCTATTACGTTCATAGTAATTTGCTTATGCAGGAGAAGTTACTTCCAGATTATCGTAAAAAATCAGATGACCCGGAAGAAGTAGACAGAATTCTGATTCTCCATATGATGAAACGCAAACCATAAAATTTTGAAGGGGGTTAAACTTTTGTTTTTCATGCTATTCCAAAGGTCATTATTGAAAATAATAAACCAAAAACCATCTTCGCCATACGATTCCAGCCCAACAAAGACTGCTGATCACCCTACGGTTTTTGGAATACAAAAACTTGTCGAGGAACTATGAACAGGTGGTGAGGCGCCCGTCTACACTGGGAGTCACTCCATCGCGCCGTGTCCGTGTCAATCCCTTCGATGTGGCGGCGAAAAACCACCTTTTTGGCGTTGAGGCCCGTTGCGTGTCGCTGCTGCATGTCGTGTCATCGTTTTGACAAGGTGCGAAGCAACTTTTGCCCGTCCACACTAATGATACGGATGAATGTTACAAGTGTGGACTAGGCTTAAGAAGCGACGTTGGACCCCCTCCAGTCGGTGCACATGCGTGGCACAGTGCGGGGCCCAAACAGAACTAGCGACTTACACAAGATAGTACTTAGATGAAAAGCAAAAAAAAAAAAATTAAACAATTGATCTGAGTTAACAGAGGCTCGACCAGTACTACGTGTATGGTGGCGCTTTTTGCGGCCAAACTCGTCAGTCCAGAGACCCATTTTCAGAATTCATGCAATTTATATACGACTAAAACGATCACATTATAGGTGCAAGGAAACTTTTATAAGTCACAAACCGCTGTTTTATTATTTTTTGTTTGTTCAAAGGGAAGTTGGTGGGGATGGAGGACAACATGAATGTCCAGTTGGAGACGGCTGTGCGCACCATGAGGAGCGGCAGGTCCGTGCTGATGGATCAAGTTCTCATCAGAGGCTCTCGAATCAAATTTCTCATTTTGCCGGATTTCTTGAGGAGGAAAGGGATGTTCCGGGGGCCGTGTATCGGGAGAGGGCGCGGCAGAGGCGTCAGGGCTTGGCCTCCTCAAAGAGCCCTGTCAGGCCAATCAACCTCAAGTTCTAGCTACACCTACAGACGAACGGTTAGTGAATGTCAATACGAGGTGTTAGTCAACATAACTGATTAGCGATTATATTATCATTTTACTGTAACTTGTAACTACCGCTTGGTAGAGGAAATCATTACTGACTCACAAAAAGCAATCAAGAAACCGTTATACGAACATCCCTATACATCAGGAGCTTTTCCTTCAACTATCAAAAAAGAAATACTGGAAAGAACGTGTCAATCGAATTACAAATTATTGGCAAAAAGTGAAAACTCAATAACAGGAACGGAATAGCTAACGCCCGCCAAGTACCTACCTAATTGACATGAAATCTCCAATATTCAACCGAATTATTTCACCGCCAGGTTAATTATTTCACCTGCCTAAAGTCTTGAACCTGCAGATTGAGGAGCATCTACGGTAACCACTGATAGACCAAATATATATGACAAGTGATATTTCAGTTAACGCCAGAAATTACAATAGGTAGGTAATAAATTTATATTTTCGTCGAATACTAAGTAGTTCATACTACTCTCGAGTGTAGAACAGACGCGAAATCCAATAAACTGCTACATTTCAAAAATTCCCTGAACATCAGTGCCACCCTCGAAATAATCATTGTTTTGTGACTTTTCAAACTTTACAGATGCATAAATTCATTGGTGTCAGAGGCATTTCCACTGCTGGTGGTCAATAGATGCATCATTATACCTGACTACACCCTTTTTTCGGTAGTTACTGTTCAAGTATTTGGCTCCTAAACAGCCAGAATGCGTTAAATCGTGTTAACGAGCTATTATAGGTAAAGGAATATAATATATGGTATTACTGGAATCAGAACATAATTTCCTCCATGATCTGCTTATCACATTTTGTTGCCTCCCGAAAATCCTAATAAAATGACAGGATAATGGTGGACGAATCTTTGCTTAAAGCTGTTTGTCAGATTCTACCGTTACAAAATCTCAAAATCTTGTATATTGTTCTTGAATCGTAGACAATGCAGATTTTGAGATGGTGGTGGTGGGGTGGGGGTCAAATTGGTTCCTTCTTGCTCAATTCCAAAGATTTATTATTGGAAATACATTAGGAGGAATACTCCAATCCTCAAATCTCAAAACAGTGGTTACTGCTCACCATCTTGACTCAAATTATTTGTTTTGTAGCCGGACATGAATCAACCAAGTACGTCGAGCCATCAAGGAGGCGATTACAGCCCATTTTACTACCAAGCCGTTACCTCATCACCGGGATACTCAACGGCGACGTTCTCACAACCCGGAAGTTCTCCTGGATCACAATCCTGGGGGTCTTCACGATCTCACTATCCACATAGTAGCACATGCTATCATCACATGTAATGTTACTACGTACTGCCAAAACAGAACAACTTACGAAAAGAGTTCAACTGCCGCCGAGACAAATCACACATAACATAGGATTCAACAAGCCACATTTCTAATTATTCATTTTTGATTTCATTTAAAAAAAATCTAAATATACTGTACAGATTATTCATTTGATTTGTATAATGCTTTGATGGTCCATAGTGTTTTTATCTCTTGGAAAAACTTGGGTTCTACCCTAATACAAAACAGTTATTTAAAATGAGACAGACTTCATATTCCTTTTGCTTGTCGCGTGGCGAGAGCTTTGCATTCAATTAGCAGGATGGCCCAAACGTTGTGGGGCGTGGTAATTAAGAACCGAAAGTCTGAGCCAGTATTCTCGGTTCATTCCTCGGTTGTAGCTTCACTCGATACGAATCACAACATTCTGATTCAAGAACTCTATAAATTCACGCAAATAATTTCTTTAAATTTCGCAGAAGAGAGAGGAGGGGGGGGGGGGAATTTGGAATATCTCCGATACTCAAACTACAGAAAAACAGGGAGTCTGTCCACTTCTCAAGTCTCAAATGATTTTCAAAATTCCCAGGATGCGGTTGTTTTCAGACTACTGTAGCAGTAGAGATTTGCCTCAATGATCGAATCATTCAGGGCAGTAATTTGGAGTAGGTAACTGGTATTCTAGCATTCAAATTTACAATACAGGTGTTATAAATTGTGATCACTTTTTTTCCAAGATGGCTGGAAGTAAGTGCCTCAACATAAAACGTTGCCTTACCTCGTTGCCGCAGTGAACTTAGAAACATAATGCTTACAATGCTTCTTACAATAATACAATTATTATTTTGCCAGATTTGTGCAATATTCATAGTTTTAATAAATAGGTACAAAAGAAAAATGTTACTTATGTTGTAGCGTTAACCTTGCCTAAATATTCGATCAAGTATTTATAGGTCAATATTATTGTTACATACTTGTACACCGAGAACATTACTGCATGCAGGACTCCACCAGGAAACGTAAGTTCATTCAACTTGAGACTTGGTGAGCAAATATTGCTTAGATGGGCCAATTTATTCTTATCTTAGTTATCTACATAATGTCAGAACATCCTAAAAAGTTTTCCAGTGGAAGTAGCAGTTAACAAAAAACCAGGTGAGTAAACACCTTGACTAAGCAACCTAAGCACCTGAACTTAAAAACCAATAAGTAAAGCAGTAAAGCAAAAGCACAATGCTAGTAAAGCAAATCACTGAAAATACTGGCAAACTCAGACACACGGCTCTGGCTCAGGGGGTACATCCCTGTAGAATTGTGGACCTTGACGGGTTGAAAACTTGTAAAGCTGATAACACTTCGCAAACCCTTGTTGGGAAGATGCAATGTATCTTGAATTATTGTATCTCAACCAACGGAAAAAGACGTACGAGTATAACAATATTATGATCAGCCTTTTCCAATCAAGTTCAGAAGGAGGTGGTGGGGGAAAGTGATGGAGGGTGTGGAAATGGTATGGTTTGACAAGCTTGTGTCGAGCCTGAAATGCGTCTGTTAGATCAGTGTGGCGACCGTGGGAATGTACAGGTCATTTTGTAGAAAATAAATACCTACAGACTTGAATATTTTACGAAGAAAGTTCATGATTCATTCGGCTTAGAGCTAAGTAACCACGAAGAAAACAGACGAATGTTGATGTTTCACACATATTTCGGGGCGTGTTGAGTGAGCAGTGCTGTCACGCGGAAGGGTTCTGAAGGGTAAGTTGTTTCCGTGCGGCGACAGTTTGTTTTAAGACTTGCGGGAGAAATTTCCGGCGAGAGGGGCTATACGGGGTTTACGCCCTTCCCCTCCAGCACTAAAACCACCAGACCAAAGTAAACATTTGATGAAGGGTTGGTTAGGGTGGTACCTATGAGTCAACGTAATAGCTCGGGAGCCGCTGCAATTCATGGCCGGCCCCAAAGGAGACACAAGCAGCCCTCAGGACGGTTCCACGAGTTGATTGGATTCAACATGTTCCACCGTTTGACACAACGCATAATAAGTATTTCATTTATCATGCAGTGGTTCCGAAACGAGATTTTCTGGACAAATCTGTTACTCTGCATTATTTCAGGAATATTTCTTCTAATCCATCTATACTATAATCTATACCGACTATTAAAAATAATAATATACTATAATCTTTATAATACTATAAATTTACGATCCTGCTCGAATCACGGATAAACGGCTTGAAGGATTTTTATGAGGTTTTTCGCATAATGCTCGGAGTTGGCCGGGGAATGTTTATAGCCCGTCGTGTCCTTCCTGGCTTTCCTGTTTCTTTGTAAAGCGGCCGTTCCTAGCAACGACGTCTTGGCAAAATTGTTCGGTAGATACCTAGGTGTTGTAAACATTGTGTTTTTGTAAACAGAAGGAGTTTTCCATCCAATTAATTTAATTAGGCTTGCTTTCTCCGTCCGAAGGGCGGGTAAGTTTGCTAGTCCGGAAACATTCGTCATTTTAAGATATAATTTTATTGTAGAATGGGAATTGTGGAATAGAAATAGGACTTTTTGGCGATTTTTCTAACTTTTTTTACCGTAAAGCATCGCCAAAATTCTAGCTTTTTAGAATAAAAGCTCCAGTTGGGTTCATTTGACGCAGAATTCGATTGTATACAACTTCTACCTTATACAATAATAACAATTCTGATCGGTTTTAAACAGCAGAACAGTGAATTTTGGTATTTTTTAAAGGATTTTGCACCTAATGAGCCATTTTGGTAATACAGACATGGATTAACTATACTGGGAGTCTGCTAAGAATGTCCTATAACATTGTAGAACTTACATACCATTGTCGGAAACCTCGTTTTGGAACCACATGGTGCCACAGACACAATAGTCCAAAACATAAAATACCTAGTCAAAACTCTTAAAAGGTTCACAATTAAACGGAACCTCCCAGTAAAGAAATCATTTCATAACGATGTTGCGGAGAATGCTCGATAAAGTATCGAGTGGGCAAGCACTGAATTGAAAGAATTTTCAAAGTAAAATCCACGGCACATTTGGGCAGTTACGGTGAACATCCGACGAACGGCCTTATCAGGTGGAATAAACCTGTACCCGTGAGATAACCGAAGATACCTCGAGCTACTTGGCTATACTTGAGCTATACTTGGATGGATGAGCGCCGTGCCACGTGGTGACACGTCAAGTATGACCCATGTAGCTGTTGGGCGAACCCCTCTCCACGCAAGGGGATGAGGGAATGAGTAGCCAAGTAAAGAGCGAAGAAATGATCAGATCGAATTCTGATCTTCTCAACGGAGGACAGCTGATCACGTCCGTGACGCTGGCAGGGCAGTCGGACGAAAAGCCGAATCCTGGAATGGCTGTTTACTTTATTTTATTTCTGGCGGTATTATACATAGCTATGTAGGCTCAATAACGTACTAAATCACTCGTGATGAAATCGTATAAACCGATCTCAAAATAAAACGGAGTAATTGAAAGGCTTATATTTCAGCTATTGTTGTATCCTATTTGCCTTTACAAGGGACGTCTTCTGTTATGGAAACTTTTCCACGGTCACCTACGGTTTTCCTGCTCCATCAGGCTTTCCAGCATCAATGCTGTTCACGGCTGCCAGCCCACACTTCCTTGCTGAAACTCCTTCTAATACCACTGTGCCAATCTCAGTTTTCTAATCAAACCTCATCTTTGCTTGACAAATTAGCTCCCCCACAACCACTTCAGTACGTTTCCCTATCGGCTAATTATGACCACACTTTCTCCAACCGCCTGCAGGCTACCTCTTCACAACGGGATTTGTCCACTGCAATACCAGTCCCACTTGCCACGTTCACTTGCACACTGAGTTTCAACGTCCCTTCTTGAACTCCACCCCATCGGTGGTTTGCTGCTGACGACAAGCAATTTCGCCGGTCACCTTTGGCCACAGCCCTAACACACGTAGAGCACTCGTAGGGCGCCCCTAGCTTTGGTTTGAGTAAGAAATCTTCTCGATATATGCCCCAATCCACCACACTTCCAACACTCAATGGGTTCAGTAACCATTCGCTCATGACACCCCCAGCGTCTATTGGGAATTTGGTGCTGTCCCTTCTGCCGCAGGTCCGTGTTCGTACCTAGCTCAGCTCGTGCTGCGAGGCTCAGCCCATCAGCCCAGGTAGTCAAAAATGCATTTGATTTTTTTTCATCCCAACAGGGTTCGCGACTCCTGGTAGATCTTGGCGCACGCACACCTTGCCCTTGTGCGGTAGTTTTAGCCAAACCAATGCACCCTCTTCCAAGTACTGTCGCACAGTCATCATCACCATGTCCTCAATCTTACCGAACACTTCCAAAATGTTGTCGGCTTTTCCTGGCCGATAAACTTGGTCCATCTTCCTCCCTCCTCTCTCAAATGGCGTGGCGTTTCGTGAC
The DNA here is from genome assembly GCA_954871275.1 of Leptopterna dolabrata. Classification (NCBI taxonomy): domain Eukaryota; kingdom Metazoa; phylum Arthropoda; class Insecta; order Hemiptera; family Miridae; genus Leptopterna; species Leptopterna dolabrata. The sequence continues at coordinate 42,812,793 of OX940979.1, forward strand.
CCATTCTGACATCATTGTTAAGCGAGGGCGTCCGTTCAAACTCTTTTATTCTTTAACTCTATACCAAACTACTTTTCATACACCAAAACCAACTTATCTTTCTTGAGAACTAACTTTTGTACATACGTTTTCTAGACACGTCATGTTGGAAACACGCGTATTCTGAGCATCACTACCCAAGTTTTAGTCATAATTTCGAATTAAATACGGAAAGTTCATTCTGACCACTCAACGTTAACATCGCAGATATAAACGTGGCGTCTTCACTTCTTATTACTTGTGTACATGTGTACAAGTGTGGGGTTTTGTCGAGTCTTCGGCGGCGACTCCTCTTAGATGGCTATCTTTTTCCCAATGCTCCTAAGTCCACTCTATACTTTCTCCAATACCCTTAACTCCTACCCACACTTCTCAACTCTCTCCCACTCTAAGGTTCCCTCCCGTTCGAAAGAAGAAATGAAAAGAAATAAATAAATCTCGACTTCTTATCCGTGCACTGAACGCGGGACGGCCCTTAAAACGCTTTGCTCGGATCGGTCCCTTCTGGACCTCGTCCCTTCAGCTGCAGAGGTCTTCTCGAGTGTCTCCGAAGGGTCCGAACACCCGGTAGGGTTAAAGGGGGTGTTAACGAGACGCTTGAAACCGAGGAGACCGTTGGAAACCGGCTCGTATACTACCAGTATCTCACTTCCCTTCGTCCAAAAAGGCCTGCTCTTCCCCAGGCACAACGACTTTTTAACCTCTTGAAAATAAATTGGATATTGCTGGTTTTGTGCGGTATTCAATGGGGTTTCTGAGGGATCACAATTGGGATTTGAGGAGGGGCTGGAAATCGAGATAAGAAATACTGCACGCTTGTTGGTTCCTACATTTTCGTTCGACTACAGATCTACAGTACGACTGGGGGGAATGGGGCCATAAAGAACTGGCCAGATGGTGAGAGGGGGGAGGGGGTAATTTACACCAAATTCCCCAAACAGAACCCAACAATAACATAATAAGCACACACTCCTGTTCTCCAGCCATCTATTTTCACAAGAAGGGGAGAAACTTCCAAAACTAATCACTAAAATAAAAAATCGTAAATAACAAAAAAAACTAAAAATTAAAAACGAAAATTCGTAAAACATCTGGGGGATGATGAAAGCAAATTTATAGACATTTAATTTAATTAATCTATTTAATAAGCTGAAGCGACCCAAATTAGAGAGATTTGCCTTCTGGAGAATACTCGTATGAAGGACGAACTACTGATTATTGAAAGAACAAAGATACTGTTACCAAAATGATAATATTTCATGTCTTTTTGAATGAAACAGTGTTAGTAAGCAGGTATCTTGGTAGAGGTACCTTTTTTCATTTTCAAATTTGATTTCGTTTACAGTATAGCATAGTGATTGTTGTAATGAACAGTCTCCATTTTCAAGTTTCTTAAGCAATGTAGGACTTACGAAAAAAATTGAAACATTCGTGCAAACAGCTCATTACTAGGTGCAAGTACCAACATTTCTATACCCTATGCAATTTGTGGTCCTGGTGGGAACAAGGGGGAAGGAGGCCGCCGACGTTATATGCCGAGTCAGACACGGATATGATACTCTACTGTTTATTTTTATGACCGGACTAATTGATTCAAAGTCAATTCGGTAAGGGTAGCCAGCTATCTGGCTTACTGGGCATCCCAAGATGTCCTGGTTTCCGAAGACGTGTTTGTGAATTAAGAGTGGTTGTTTTGGCACCAGATATTATTTATAATAATAAAATAGTGATAATGAAGATAGTGATAATAATGAAATTGATGAAGCTACGTAAGATGATTATAACGCCCTAGTTTCTTCCATGTGTTTGCCTGGACAACGACTAAATTCTTTCACAATTTGATTTCTGTACTCTGTCACAGTTTTACTGAATAAAGCCTTTAGCTTTCTCATAGAAAGCTTTTCACTTTACAACAATTTATTCAGTAAAACTTATTCTGTCCAACTTTCACGATTGATAGCCGCATTTTAAAACCTGAAAAATTCAACGGATCGCCTGATTAGCCAACTTCTGCTAAGGAATGGAGGTACTTTCACAAAACGCTGACAAGCTTCATCGAGAAATCGAAGGTACCAGAAGAAAATAAACTCAACGTACTGGTAAACTTCTTATCATTCGACAACTATGCTTATCATTTACTCTTCCAAGAACTACTGCTCCTGGTGAAGCGGCAGAGGTTATACTATAGCTAGCGATGTAATAGCGGAAGTCGATTTACTCTTTGGTCGGGATTGGCATACCTTCTGGAAGTGACCTGTCTTATCACAAGATTTGCAGATTGCATCTTACGGCATGACATTCATTACTTGAGCGATGCCTGAGTCCACCACAGAAATAACATTTTTGCTGACGAAATGGCTGAAAGGTAGAGGCTGCATTGAGTGTGGATCCAAAATTATCTGATGGGTCAGAAGCTGGAAGAGCAGGAGTAGCTTCCGAACTATTTCAGCTGGAACAGGGAATGTATGTTGCTGTTTTGTATGACTCTGAGTGCTTTTGAGCGGATTCTTGGGAGCGTGCAGTCTCTTCTACCTGCTTAAGGGTCAGCGTGACGTTTTCTAGAATGCGTTGCCTAATTTGGGGGGAGTTCAGGCCGCTTATGAAGGCGTCACGTATACAGGGTGTTTCTTAAGTAGTGAACCACCCTTTCTAACTACGTTATTTTCAGGAAAATGAAAAAAAGCTTCTAAAGTAACCCCCCTTCATTTTTTACAATGAATTCAAATATCTTATTCCCGCACTTTGCGCATGCGCGGAAACATGCGCAATTGACACCAACTTCGGTTTTTCAAATGGGTACCCTAATTTTTTATTGCAGATTCAGATTCTACGTAAAATTTCATGAACATTTGACCCCTCAATCGATGAATTTGACTGCGCAGAACCTGTTCTGCGAGCGTGCAAAGTTGCTCAGCTGCCAAATTTCGCAAAACTTGGCGTCTAGTAATCCCCAAGTGTGGCACATGATTTTTCATTGTTTTTCAACGCTGATTCACATGGTGCTATCCGTTTTTTGATTTGGCTCGATTTGAACGAAATAATGGCCAAAAGTCGGTTATTTTGTACGGAAAAAAACGTGTTTTGAGGCGTGTGTTTGCACATGAATGACATAATTTGCTATTCCCATCCTCTCTTCCAGTCTCAACAGAAGCGAAGGAATTTGTAAAATAAAATAATACTCCTCAAAACACGTTTTTTTTTTCGTACAAAATAACCGACTTTTGGCCATTATTTCGTTCAAATCGAGTCAAATCAAAAAACGGATAGCACCATGTGAATCAGCGTTGAAAAACAATGAAAAATCATGTGCCACACTTGGGGATTACTAGACGCAAAGTTTTGCGAAATTTGGCAGCTGAGCAACTTTGCACGCTCGCAGAACAGGTTCTGCGCAGTCAAATTCATCGATTGAGGGGTCAAATGTTCATGAAATTTTACGTAGAATCTGAATCTGCAATAAAAAATTAGGGTACCCATTTGAAAAACCGAAGTTGGTGTCAATTGCGCATGTTTCCGCGCATGCGCAAAGTGCGGGAATGAGATATTTGAATTCATTGTAAAAAATGAAGGGGTGTTACTTTAGAAGCTTTTTTTCATTTTCCTGAAAATAACGTAGTTAGAAAGGGTGGTTCACTACTTAAGAAACACCCTGTATACTCATTACAGTATGTCAGCGCATCTACAGATTTGAAGTTGCAATTTTTACTCAAGGCCCGGAGGGCCATATTGGTCAACGGATAACAGTAGCTATTTGTTAACAGTACAGTTTTTTGTTATGAGTTTCCAAAATACCATCAATGTTTACCTATCTGAAAAATACGTTCGAGTTCCTACGTGTCCTACGGGTTTGTCCTAGTTTTGATTAAACTGTGTAATCAAGAAATTAACATGATTTAAATGTTTCCTATTGACAATGGAACTGAATAGTTTAGGAATTTGAGAGTACTCAAAACATTACATTATTCAAGCATCCGAAAAACGTTGAATTCCAATTTTTGAAATGTTTAATTAAACTCGGACAGTTCCTCCATTTTTGGACCCACATAGGTAATTTAAGGCTCAACTTCGTTTCACCTGACAGAGAATGTGGTTTTTCACAACGTTTATTTCGAGATGTTTTCAATGTGGGCAGTTATTCTGGTATTTCTTGTCCGAAAACACTCAACAAAGGCTGAAAAACGTGGATGTTCACTGGAAAATGGTTAAGGTCCATTCAGGGACCCAGAAAGTTGTGCATTCAAGTCAGTAAAATTTCAAGTAAAACCAATTTTTGCTACCAATTTGAGAACAGCCTCGAAATTATTAAAAGTCACGTAGGTACCAACAATTTTGGACCCATTCCTGGAATATTATTTTATGACTGACAGTTGCTGCCTTGGTTGTTCTGTCAAAGTTGAGCGTATGGGTTTCCAAGACCAACTCAGGGGACTCCACGGTCAATAATATAGGTATGATTTATTCGCAGTCACCCTAAAATGCCCTGTGAGTTCGAATGAAAAGATTTGTCATACGCCCCATAAATACATTAATAATGATTGTTCGCGGGAAAATGATCGTCCATTCGAATAATTATAACTGGAAGAGCCTACGTGGTAATAGCAAGACGCGTCACGGAACTGATTTCCATAAATAAGCCATTACGATTGGGACGCGTGTAGAGATGGAGTATTCATAGCTCGAACCCGGCAGCCCCCTCACATCGGACGGTGATGAGCTGGGAAGGGGCGTTGGTGGTTTTGGGGAATATGTATAATATATCAGTTTGATTGCAATACGCGGCCCCTGAGAGGAAGAAGCTCTGCGAACATAACGTGGGAGGCTCCAACAGGAATTTGATACCCGTTTCCTTCAACTGATGCGAGATTCATCGCCTCTCCAGGGGGTGTGAGGAGGAAGTTTTAAAGGCGCACGGCAAGTTGAGCGGAACCCAAAGCCAAGTTTTTCTCATATAACCTACCCTAAAAAGAAGAACGAATGGTCCGTGGTTATCCCTTATTGAGTATGAAAACCTCGGGGACGGTGTATTGTTTCGAGTTCGCCCGTAACTTTCCTGAAGTCGTTTTACGTGAGAAATGTGTTTGTAGGAAACCTCAAACCTTCTACGAGTACACCTCTTGTGGTGTTGGTCTTAGTGGCAAGAAATACCATTTCAAAAATCAAACATTTCTGTATTTCTTTATCGTGCGTTTATTCTTACGATTATTTCAATGAGTAGCAATTAAGAAAAAATTAACACGAAAGATCAGTTTAAAATGAACAAAATACAAAAATAATTGTTCTCTTCTGAAACATCAGAAGATAACACATCCATCCTTACAATACAGGAAAAAGAATAGTATTTTCAAAAAGTTAAAGAAATGCGTTATTGTAGGACCTAGCTAAGATAGGAATTATAGGTATACCTAGTATCAAAAAAATAGAGACACGTAAAACATACTACTGTCAAAAATGTTGGAACAATAGGGCTAATGAGATGCAACCGAGGACATTGGTCCCCTAGTTTTTATGATAGATAATACAATGAAAAACATTTTGTAGCTTCCAATTTGTTTTCTACCGTCAGGGTACCGCTAATGTTACCATTGACAGAAATTATCTATCGTAAAACATTCCCCTTCCGTTTAGAGCCCTAAGAAAAACTCCCAAGAAATTGAGTTAATGAATTTTCCTCATCCGATGTACAAGTCGGACACTATTCAGTAATGTCAAAAGCTATTTTCAGCCCTCAAGCATAAATCGAACACCACTTTTCGCCGAATAATCTGACCTGACAAAATAAACTGTTACATTATAATAATAGACTGCGTGCCAGACCCTACAATTCGGAATTTTGTTATCAGAGAAATCACCAGACTGTATGGGGGTCATATGAAGTGTAAAAAGGTATGATAGACCACTCAGCTTGATAGCTTTCAAAAACGGCAGCGCTTGGAAGGAGTGGGTGAGAGAAGGCAATTTTTAGTATTTTCTTAGGAACGTTATCGTTTTTGAACCAGACAAGATAGGAAGTGTCTCTCAAGGCCAATAATACTCTGAAGTCTCTAGCTTCGAATGGTGTGGTTAAAATAGGTGATAAGTGTGATAAAAATTGACTTAAATGCCGATAAAACGTGATTTTTGTACCGTCGTGCTTTATAGTTTTGCAAATAACTCTGGAGTGGCTACCTGTATGAAAACATCATCCCACATAGAAGTTGCAGAGCCAGAAAAGGGCTTACATTTTGTATTTAATTCGGAATAAAATAAGTCGGGAAAATACTGTACGATGCGGCAATTTAAATCAATTCTAACTGATTTTAGCAACATCAATCGAAACGACTTCAGGGAATATTTTGGCGAGGAGAGACTTTTCCTATTCTGTCTGGTTCAAAAACTATGAGGAAACTATGAGCTCCTTCCAACAGCCGCCATTTTTGAAAGCTAACAAGCTAAGAGTTCATATATTTTTACACCTCATATGACACCTCCCCCCCCCACCATCCCCCCACCATCCCCCCCGCCATAATCCCCCCCCCCCCCTCTCTGATAGGGTTACCTCTCTGATATAAAAAAGTTGCTGGCACACGGCCTATAAATATACGTACCTATTGTACGCATTATAATAAACAGCTGCAATGTTAGCCATTTTACGATTGTATCCTACATCCCGAAGAAATTTACAGAATTTTAATCGATCAACTTGTTGCTCAGAAAATATGGGCTTTTCTGACACCTTCATTTCAGTCACACACTTGCAACAACTCAACGGCGCTACCCAAATCTCGGTTCGGACGCCGCGCCGCTCTTGGCACTTTCCTTAATTGTTATGAACCAAACTCAACGAAATTGGGTTTAAAACCGTTCCCATTTGGGGTCTAGTTAAGTAGTCCTCGAGGCACGGCGTTACTGTCAGTCATCTCTGAAGTGTTCAAAACGCTGTAGCTCAAACACTTTCAACTGAAAAACTTTTGTAACGTTTTTAAATTGATTCCGAACTTGAGAGGACCCTGGAATTTGAACGGAAAAGCTTCGTCAGTATGAGTGTGGCTATTTCAGCCCAGATGTTATGATAGGGAACAGTAAATTATAATCACGCATAGCTTTATGAATGTTTGATGTTCCGTGACATGGAAGGGGGAATAATTAGGATTCACCTATTTGTTGATAGATACAAGTTTGTTGTTCACGGCCAAACGAATCATCCAAATAGATTGAAAATTCGGGACTATGTCGAGGATCGTCCTTAGATTGCTGACCATCAGAAATTATCGGGTGGGGAGCTTTCCTGGGGCATGTAGGCTGTTGAGCGTAAAAGTTAAACGATTGAAATTATATGCCACTACTTTTTGAAGAGTACTCATAAACTGCGTACGATAATCATCTAACTTCTCTGCCATTACTTTCAATAAACTCTTATTTTTACTGAAAGGTGCCGATTCAACATCCTTAGCAACCTTTTCGTTACGAATGACTCGCTCTAACAGCGATTTGAGGAGAAATCTATGCTCATCAATCACAGGCATAACCGATACCTAATTTATTACAATGATAAAGTAAGTATAGGTTGCTAATTCAAAAATATACGGAATAAACTGGCAATAGGTGGTGAATATAGATACTGCTGAATACACACACACACACACACACACACACACACACACACACACACACACACACACACACACACATATATATATATATATATATATATATATATATATATATATATATATATATATATAAAGTATATGATAAGTAAAAAATAACTTAATATTATAAGTATAAAACCCTGACTTCAGTCGAAATATCAACAACAATAAACAAGTAAAGTAACTAGGTAGGTACTTACAACAATAGACGAAGAACCAAGAAGGTCGTAAGTATTGTTAATTATCACGTCACTGTCCCCCGTCGAAAACGTCATTGCCCGTTTACTTCTTGTAAATAGATTAAATTCAATTAAAATAAATACAATTCTATTATCTGCACCGTTGAAGCAGCAAACCGACCGGGTCAAAGGCACCAACACAAAAACCCCGGTCAAAGTGGACAGACTAGTGCTACCGCTGCAGAACGTAAACAACCGAAATTGTTATCACGATGTGTGTGGCTGACAACGGAAATTTCATACTAACAAGCGACAGGTGGACGGGCTTCACTGCGGAGTCGACTGATTGCTCAAACAAAATCAATCGAGCGAGTTTTGACGATCGAATTTTATTTTGAAATCTTTATTTATTATTATAACAGCTTATTTGAAGGCTGCTTACTAGTTCGCCTAAAGTGCGTGAATTATACCAACGGGACAGTGACGGGCCAGAACAACGTACAGCGTAGGTACAAATTATTCTAGCTGACACCACTATGGCTGTTTTGAAACCATAACCTCCGTGGTAAACATAGGCAGAGCTAATAAAGAAGACTCACAAAGTAGTGCCTACTGATTTTATTTCGCTTCCTCAACCAGGTTTGACGTTGGTTAGAGGACAGGACAATGAAAACGACTGGAAATGCTATGAAATACAGTTTCAGGGATCAATCTTGTTATGGTCTCACAAGCTGGTGTACTCGACAGATTCATAACTCAACAGGTGACGGTAACTTGGCTACAGTTATGTTCGTTGCCCCCTCAACCTAATACGAAATAAAAATTCACCAAATCTACAAGTTACTTGAATCCGGATCGAAGGACCAATGTTGAGCGTAAAAGGTAAAATCTCGGTATTTTTGAGGTTTTATCCCCTGACGTTCTAAAGAAACGAACAAACAGGGGCAGAGGTAAAATCTGCACCAAGGGCTGGGTTCGTTGGACTGTACAATTTTGTATGATAAATAAATCGCACCAGTATTAATTGGGATGGGAATGTCACTCACATGTAGGTTCCCGGGGGATGCCCACGGAGGTAGAGAAGGTTGATGGATGGACGTTTTCGGATTTCTCCCGGTATTTCAAAAGGGCTTCGAGGGAGGCAGACGGGGGCACGTTCCACGATACTAGCTGGCGGGGAGGGGTGATCATCAACGCGACATCTCTTACTGCTAGTGCGATAACACAGGTTCAATGTGCATAAACATCGGTATTGAACACAGGAAATGCACAAAGGAAATAATAAACCGTTGTGTAAGGTTTCGCAGCGTTTTTCAGTTGATTTTCATTTCCCGAACTGATTAAATTCTACCGTTGCTTTCCAGCACATACACACACAAACCTTGTAGAGATTTAGCTTGTTTCTAAAACAAGGAGTAGGATATAGCATTAACAACATTTCATTTGAAGAAAGATGGTTAGGTACTTTGGATTTTGTTGATAGGAACTTTTTCACTGATTGGCTAATAGTTACATGTTTGTGACTTACGGCTAAACGAATCATCAAACTTAGGTGGAACCTATACAGAAGGGGTACGTATCTGTACAGGAAAATAATAAACCGTCGTGTAATAATTTGCAGCATTTTTTAGGAAAATGAGTACCCCGAATGTAATATTAGCAACATTTCATTTGAAGAATGATGGTTGTTGGATTGTGTTGATAGGAACTTTTGGTTTATTATTTTCAGTAATAAACCGTTGGAATCGAGCACACACGCACAAAAATAAAATAAAATGAAAAATAATTATTAACCCCTCCCTCCCCATCAAAATTTGATGGTTTCCGGTTCAGGTTATGTAGAATCGGAAAATGGAGTACAACAATTTCTGTCCGTCCGCTGTACGCGCTGTACTTCGCACTTTTTTAGTTAACATGAACCATAATTAACGAATTTTTACGTTTTTAAATTGATCTCGAACTAAAGGATTTTTTGAGACCACCCGAAGCATTGTAAGTCCAGCCGTCCGTTTGCACTGAGAACTTTCGACAACACGATCGTGAATACAACGGCATGACTCCGGCCCAGATATCACCGCCAGGGGGATTATAATCACGGACGGCTGAATGAAACCGAGTCAGTTGTTCGTGATATTATTTCATTTGAAGAATGATGGTTGTTTCGGATTTTGTTGACAAGCACTTTTATAACGAACATTATTTTATTTTATTTTATTTTATAGTACGGCTAAGCCAATTTACAACAGTTGAATAAAGGAGTTGTAATCTCAGGAAAAAGTAAATGAATAATTAAATTATAAGAAAAAGTCAACCAAACTTCACTGGCATTGGTGATCTGAAAAATGGCGCCTGAGGGAAGACGATGGATCGGCAAAGAAGTCGAATGACGAATTCTGGAGGAAGGCATTCACTACACGTGGCATCCGGTAAAGGGGGCGCTGGAGCATGTAGTTGTGCGCAGTAAAGGGGACGTGGAACAGTGGTGTATGGCGGGTAATGTAGCCCGGCACGTTGAAATTAATCGTGGCAAGCAGAGCAGGACAGTCCAGCACGCCATTCGCCAGCTTGCGGTAGAACGCCACATCTGCCAGCAGTCTGCGGCTCTCCAGACTAGGGAGGCAATAATCCGCCGACAGCAGTGCGTAATCCTCACTATCGGCCGGTATCCCCAACTTAAAGGCGACATAACGAAGGAGTTTGCGTTGGACCCTCTCAAGCCTGTCCTTATGCACCCCATAGAACGGGGACCGTACTGGGCTAGCGTATTCCATGATTGGGCGGACCAAAGATTTTGTGATGAATTTAAAATTCTCATCACGGTGGCGTGGAAGGAAGGTGAGTAAGTGAATTTAGGTAAAGGAGAGAAAGGAGGAAAAGTCGCAGGCGGCTGTAGTCAACCGAACATCTACGACTTTGGAGGAGAGAGAGGTGGAGTGGAAGGAAGGTGAGGAAAAGTCGCAGGCGGCTGTAGTCAACCGAACATCTACGACTTTGGAGGAGAGAGAGGTGGATGAGGGAATTTTACCTAGGCGGCTGTAGTCAACCGTTCATCTAGGTAAAGGAAAGGAGAGGAGAGGTCCCTTGTCTAGGCGGCTGTATTCAACCGATCATCTAGACAAGGAGGAGGAGAGAGGAGGTGAAATTCCCAGGCGGCTGTAGTCAACCGATCATCTGGGAGGTAAGGTAAGAGAGAGAAGAGAGAGCTGGTTAGAGGAAGTGTCGAATGAAGCTTGAGCGCCAGGATCCGGGGTTTTATAGTACTTGGGGGCCTCTCCCTCCAGCTCCCTGCTGGGAGCTGGTAGTGGGGCCCCAGGTTGAGTAACCCTGGGTTCTGTCGCCTGTCCCCACTCATATCTTTATTTACGGAGCTTTAGTTTGGCGTTTGGATATTGGTGAGAGCTTAATATGATAGGAGTGTTCCCGGGAGGGACTCACGACAGAGGTCCCCCCAGTTTGAACCAATATTGGTGCTGAAGGCGCAAGATGACAGGAGCTGAGGGCTACGGCAAACAAGAGGTGGTCGCTGAAGGCGCAAAATGACAGGAGCTGAGGGCTACGGCAAACAAGAGGAGGAGCTGAAGGCGCAAAGTGACAGGGGCTGAGGGCCGATGCAAACAGAGGTTGAGCTGAAGGCGGTCCTTAAAAACTAGTAGTAACATGGTAGATTATAAGTAGGTAGATGATAAGTAGGTAGAACATAAGGTAAGTAACATAACATAAGTAGGTAACATAGGAAGTAGAACATAAGTAGGTAACATAAGGTAGGTAATATAAGGTAGAATATAAGGTAGAAGAAATAGGATGAGATGGTGAGAGTATATACAGCAGTGGTCAGGATCCCTAAACATGTGGCATTTAGGGAAGTGATCGGCAAGGGCGAGATGAGGAGGATGAACAATATTTACAAGGTGAAAGTGAGGGGCAAGGGCTAGATGAGGAGGGTGAACAAGATTTACAATAACGATATTTACAATGTGAAAGCGAGCGGCAAGGGCGAGATGAGGCGGATGAACAATATATACAAACATGATATTTACAATATGTACAATATTTACAACCTTTGTGCAAATTCGGGGAACAAGGCGGAACGGGGGTGACGGGAATCCGCCGATTCCTGGGTGCGTGTAGGGTGTGGTGTGTGACAGTGAGTGTGTGAGTGAGGTGTGTGTGCAGTGTGAGGGGAGGTGGGTGATGGGGAAGATGGGTGCCACCCTCTAACAGTCTTTACGTTGGTGAAGACTGACAGAGGGGACCCTTCACTGCCAGGGTGGCGGTGAAGGGGGATAGCTGTTGGGAGCCGGTACCCGGGACGTCGCGGATCGAGGCGACGACGTCGGGGTCCGTCGGTTGAGACGGAGGTGATGTGTGTTGTGTGTGGTGTGGGGGTGGGCGGGGGATTGGTGTGGTGTGATTGGTCGGGGAGGACTGGGGCTGGTTTGCACCGTGCCAATGGCACGGTGTGGGGCTTTCCGTCAATCAACAGGGTAGCGGTGGATGGTGTCGAGCGGATGACCTGAAAGGGCCCGGCATACAGGGGTTGAAAAGTTTTATGCATGCCGGGCTCTTTCAGGTACATGTGTGTGGCGGTGAAGAAGCGTTTGGGGTAAGAGGTGTCGTTTGTGGGTGTTGTGGAGTGTAGCGGTTCCCTGTTGATTGACGGTGTTTGATTTGGGGTGAAAATGTCGGCTGGTAGACGTAACGGGTCTTTAAATGCGTTTTGTGCGGGGCTGGTTTGGTCTGAAGGACGGGCTGAAGTGCGTAGGCTGAGTAAAATGTAGGGGAGGGATTTAGTCCAGGAAGGGGAATTTGTTGAAGTAGAAATGGCCTGTTTCAGGACCGAGTGCCACCGCTCTATTTTCCCGTTGGATTGGGGATGGTATGGGGTAGTGTGGATTTTGAGGATGCCGAGGGAACGTAGTAAATCGGAAAAGTGGGCGGACTCAAACTGCCTCCCTTGATCGACCGTGACTGTTCGCGGACAACCGTAACGGCTAACCCATTGAGAGAGGAAAGCCGTCGCGACGGTGTCCGCGGTGATGTTTGAGAGTGGAATGCATTCCACCCAGTTGGTGGCACGGTCGATCATCGTGAGGCAGTATTTTTTCCCCTCGGATGGGGGAAGGGGGCCCACTAAATCCAGATGAACGTGTTCCCACGGCAGGGAGTCGGGAATGGTTTGAGGCGGGACATGGGGGTGGGCCGAGACCTTAAACCGCTGGCACTTCTGGCACCCCAGAACCCAGTTACGAATATCTGTGTTCATGTGGGGCCAGAAGTACCGCGTCTTGATAAGGTCCCGGCTAGCCCGAATGCCAGGATGGTGAAGGGAGTGATAGTGGAGGAACAACTGCCGCCTCAGTTCCGGTGGGACGTAAGGGCGCGGCGTATCGGCCGTTACGTCACACCAGAGGTCGAGGGGCGGCAGCTGTTCCAATTTGGAGGCGGAAATGAGATTGGAGAGGGCGGGGTCGGAATGTGGAGTTTGCTTTGATTTTAGGATTTGTGGTGAAGGGAAAGGCAGTAACTCCGCCACCGGCGCGGGGGTAGGGGTGGGTCGGGATAGCGCGTCCGCCACGCAGTTGTCGGCCCCCGGCAAGTATCGGATATCGGACGTAAATTGCCCGATAAACTCGAGTTGCCGGAGGCGACGCGGGGAGGCGGATTTGCGATTCTGTAGGAGGGCGTGGGTCAGGGGCTTATGATCAGTGACGACAGAGAACTGCCTGCCCTCCACGAAGTCACGAAAGTGCTTGATGGCTTCGTGGATGGCGAGGAGTTCTCTGTCGAACGTGGAGTAATTTTTTTGGGTGGGGGATAGCGTTTTGGAAAAGAAGCCTAGGGGTTGGGGGGTGGCGCCGGTGTGCTGATGGAGCACTGCCCCGATGGCCCAGTCGGACGCATCGGTGGTGATGGATAGTGGGGCGTGAGGATCGGGATGGGCCAATAGAGCGGCGTCTACTAGGTCCTGTTTGCAAATTTTGAAGGAGGAGATGAGTTGGGGGGTCCAGGTAATGGGGCGGTTGTCATTTTTTTTGGAGGGTTGGGGAATGGCGTGTATGAGTGGTTGTTGATGTTGTGCTGCGTGTTTGATGTGTCTGCGGTAAAAGTTTAACATACCCAGGAAGCGGCGGAGTTCCGTCACGGTGCGGGGTTGCGGGAAGTCACTAATGGCGTGGACCTTGTCAGCGAGGGGTTTGATGCCCTCGGATGAAACGTGGTGGCCGAGGCAGCGGACGGAGGGTTGGCCGAGAACGCACTTGTCCGTGTTAACCAAGAGGCCTTCGGAGGAGAAGATGTCAAGGATCTGTTGGAGATGGCTGAGGTGTTCTTCCGGCGTCCTGGAGGCTACCAGGACGTCGTCGAGGAAGCAAAAGACGAACGGTAGGCCTCGCAGGATGCTGTCCATATAGCGCTGCCAAGTTTGTGCAGCGTTCCTTAACCCGAAGCCCATCTTAACATACTCGAAAAGTCCGAACGGGGTGATGATGGCGGTTTTCTGGACATCGGGGGGGTGAATGTTGATGTGGTGGAATGCCCGTGAAATGTCGAGGGTAGAGAATATATTAGCGCCATGGAGGTGCGACGAGAAGTCCCGTAGGTGGGGAACATTATAAAGGTCCGGCGTGGTTTTTGAATTGAGTCGCCGGTAGTCCCCGCAGGGGCGGATATCCCCATTGGGCTTCTGCACGATGTGGAGTGGAGAAGCCCAAGGGGATTTTGAGGGGCGGACGATACCGTCGGCTATGAGGTTATTAAAATGTTGTCGGGCTTTAGATAGTTGCAGGGGGTGGAGTCGTCGGGCTTTCGCTGTGATGGGGGGGCCGGAAGTCTCAATGTGGTGTTGAATGGTGGAGATGTGGGCAGAGGGGCGGCGCTGGGGGCGGTAGTTGAGGAGGAGGCGTTCAAATTGCGTAGGGGGGTGGTTGATGGCATGGATGAATCCGGGAATGGGTGTTTTTGTGGCGGGGTCGATCAGGCGCGCGTTCCGGACGTCGACCTGGAGACCGAAATATGCGAGAAAATCGGCCCCCAGGATCGCCTTCTCCACGTCCGCCACGGTAAACTCCCACTCGTACGCGAGTCCGCTCATATAAACAGAGGAGCGGTACGTCCCGTACGAGGGGATGGTGGTACCGTTGGCGGCGTAGAGAAGCTGCCGGTAGCAGCGC
The DNA here is from genome assembly GCA_954871275.1 of Leptopterna dolabrata. NCBI lineage: Eukaryota > Metazoa > Arthropoda > Insecta > Hemiptera > Miridae > Leptopterna > Leptopterna dolabrata. Next base: position 42,827,808 of record OX940979.1, read on the forward strand.
GCCTGACGACGGAGGATGTTGTTAGGAAATATTGATAGCGCCGCCCCTGTGTCCACCAAGAAAGGCACATTGGTTTTCCTGCAGCGCAGGAAAAGTCGCTGGTGGGTCGGGAGGGCGTTGGGCACAATTGCGGAGGTAGGTACGTTGGCCGGTGTTGGCTGGTCCGCTGCGAAGGAGACTCGAGGCGGTTTCTTGTCGGTCCGGAGGGGGGAAGCGGCGGAGTCTGCAGGGGGGCAGGCCAGTTTGGGAGGAGGGGGTTTTGCCTTGTTCCGGGGAGGGGGAACGGTAGTGGTGGGCTGTGTGGTGGGTGGAGGGGGTTGTGCCCTGGAGGCGGGCGTGGAGGTTCCGTTCCGTGGTGGGGGAACGGATGCGGCGGCGTGAGTGGCGGCCGGGAGGTTGTCTGCCCTGTTGACGGGCATGGAGGGGCCGTTCCGGGGTGGGGGAACGGATGCGGCGGCGTGAGTGGCGGCCGGGAGGTTGTCTGCCCTGTTGACGGGCATGGAGGGGGCGTTCCGGGGTGGGGGAACGGGAGCGGCGGCGTGAGTGGCGGCCGGAAGGTTGGTTGCCCTGGTGGCGGGCGGTTTGTTCCGGTTGTGGTGGGGTGAGGGATTCGGCGGCGCTGCAGGCGCGGCCGGGAGGTTGGCAGCCGTGGCGGCGGCGTAGGAGGGGTAGCGTGGCTTGGCGGTGGTGGCTGTGTGAATGCGGGCGGGGGGGGTATGTGCATGGTCCCCCCCGTGTTGGCGAGGAGGGGGGCCCGCCGGATTTACCGGCGGGCGTCTGCGTTTCCCTGCTTAGGGGCGAAGGAGCAGGGGGGTTGGCACTTGCGGGCCTCCCCACCGAAGTTTACGTGATAGAAACAACGGTTGGGGTGGTCCGCAGGTAGGTAGGTGGGGTTGGTGGGGCGGGTTGAGTTGGGCGCGCGCGCAGCCGCTGGGGATCGGCCTCTGCGCTGGCGGGGAGGGGATGCGTTGCGGCGCTCGGGTGAGTGCTGGCGGCGGCGGTCGGCGGACGAGTCGCGTCGGCGATCCGCCGAAAGTGGTCGACGGCCGTCGAGGGAGGGTGCCCGGCCGCGTTCCCGGGATTTTGTGCGGTCCCGGAAAGGCGGGGGGTGACGTGGCGTACGCACCTCACTGACGGCGGCCGCGGCGGCTAAGTCATGCACGGTGTCCGCGAGGCGCAGGAGGGGCTCGTCGGGACCGTCGAGATGGCTGGCCAGGGCCATCTGGATGGGGTGGGGAAGGGCACGTAACCAGAACGTGCGTGCGATGTCGGCGGTCATAATCCCCTGCAGCTGGTGTCGCAGTCGCCGGTAGAGGTGTGAGGGCTTCTGGTCGCCGAGGTGTTGAGGTTGGGAGAGGGCGGCGACTCGGGCGATTTTCGACGGCTGGTAGGTGTTGATGAGGCGGCTGCGGAGGTCGTCGTACGCAGCGGCGGCGTCGGGGGAGATATCAGAGGTCTGCAGCAGGATCTCGTAGGGCAGTAACGAAATGATCCGAGAATATCGAGTTTTCTGGCTGCGGATGTTGGCGGCCGAAAACGCTGCGTCTACTTGGAAAAACCAAAGCGCCGGGTCGTGCGTGTAGAAGGGGGGTAGCGACAGAGGGAACGCAGCGGACGCCGTCATGACGTTGGCGGCGGCTGCGGCCGTAGCGGCGGCGGCGGCGGCGGCGGCGGCGGCGTCCGATGACGCAGAGGTTGGCGGGGAGAGCGTGGAGAAAGGGTTGTCGGCCAATGCGTCGGATGTCGCAGCGGCGGGCGGCTGCAGTGTGGCTGGTCGCAAGAGCGGCGGCGTCGGTGAGTTCGGGTCCATGTCTGTAACTAAAATTCAAAAATTTGACTTGGTTTTGAATTTTGAAATTCGCAATCGGCGGGAGCGGTGGTGCGTTGAGTTGAGAGGTGAGTGTTGAGGGTTGGGCCAAGAATTGCGAATTTAAACTGACTGGTGAAAATTTTGAATTTAAAATGTGGGACACCGAACTACTTGACTGGGGCGACACATGAGGTGGGAAGGTGGGAAGGAAGAAGGTTGAGTGAACGTCGGGTTCACCACTGTGATGAATTTAAAATTCTCATCACGGTGGCGTGGAAGGAAGGTGAGTAAGTGAATTTAGGTAAAGGAGAGAAAGGAGGAAAAGTCGCAGGCGGCTGTAGTCAACCGAACATCTACGACTTTGGAGGAGAGAGAGGTGGAGTGGAAGGAAGGTGAGGAAAAGTCGCAGGCGGCTGTAGTCAACCGAACATCTACGACTTTGGAGGAGAGAGAGGTGGATGAGGGAATTTTACCTAGGCGGCTGTAGTCAACCGTTCATCTAGGTAAAGGAAAGGAGAGGAGAGGTCCCTTGTCTAGGCGGCTGTATTCAACCGATCATCTAGACAAGGAGGAGGAGAGAGGAGGTGAAATTCCCAGGCGGCTGTAGTCAACCGATCATCTGGGAGGTAAGGTAAGAGAGAGAAGAGAGAGCTGGTTAGAGGAAGTGTCGAATGAAGCTTGAGCGCCAGGATCCGGGGTTTTATAGTACTTGGGGGCCTCTCCCTCCAGCTCCCTGCTGGGAGCTGGTAGTGGGGCCCCAGGTTGAGTAACCCTGGGTTCTGTCGCCTGTCCCCACTCATATCTTTATTTACGGAGCTTTAGTTTGGCGTTTGGATATTGGTGAGAGCTTAATATGATAGGAGTGTTCCCGGGAGGGACTCACGACAGATTTATTATAGTAGTAGTATAGCCTCGACAGAGGTGAAGTCCCGAGTGCACCTCTTCAGGAAACCCAACATTCTTAATGCCCTTGCCGCCACAGCATGCACATGGTGATTAAATGAAAGCCTATGGGTCCAGGAGCACACCCAAGTCCCGCGTCAGCTCCAGCCTAGCACCCCCAGTCATATGAATGATCGATGCACTCCCGGGATCTTGTGTAGGATGCGACCGTGCACTTTGCAGGATTAAGAGACAGATGGTTCTCCACCAGCCCAGAAGAGCGTCGAGACCACACTGAAGCCGGAGGCAGTCAGTGGAAGACGAGATCGTACCCATATATTTTCAGGTCATCCGCAAACGAAGTACCTATTATGCTTCATGAATAAGAATACTTAATTAGGTACTGATTGAATTATTGAATCCCGCGCATTTTTATGGAACTGTAATTCCCGGGCCGGCCCCACTACTCGATTTAGGGCTTTCCATGGGGGGAGCTCGAGGGCAGGAACTGACCACAGAAAAAAGTGATCTACACAGAACGGGAATCTATACAGGTAAACAATAAACCGTTGTGTAATAATTTGCAGTGTTTTCACTTATCTGTTGATAGGTAACCACTTCGGCAGTTCACGGCCAGACGAATCATCTAACTTAGGTGGAACCTACGCACAAAGGGTACTTATCCGTACACGAAAGTAATAAACCGCGGTGTAATAATTTACATCGTTTTAATTATATACCTAATATAAAATTTACATTAAAGCTCTCGATAAATGGGTCACCAAACGTGACGGTAGGCATATAAATAGTGACAAACGATCATTACACGTATATTTCACAATCAAAGCGATATATTCGCTTTAATATCACTTTGGTCACAGCAGTCCCTCGTTTCTTCTAAAAACACCATCACAGAAGAGCTCATAAGTTTCGAAACGTATTTACGAAGTGAAGATGGGGCGGAGAACGGAAAATTATTTATAAACGGACAAGAGCTTTCCGACGCTCGCACCTCCGACCGTTGATTTATCGAAAAGGCTCCGGGCGACATCCCCTGGCCGAGTCAGCAGAGGGTAAGGCCTGGTGATGCTAAGGGTGAGGCTGGGTAATACTGGAGGGTAAGGATCCCACCCTGTTGTTAATGTGTTCAATGATTTGTGCCGTGTCTACTTCCGAGGGGGCGTAGTCCCTTTCGTGTCGACCCGGGAAAGACGCTTTTGTAACTGCGGATGATGGATGACTCGCAGCCATCAGGTGCACTTGTAGCCGTTTTTCACAGCCGATGTCCGGGTTTGTTGTTGGAATGCGAGCATTTCGATTCATTCAATTATAACAAACCAACTGTCTTCACAGTGAGGCTAACAAAACTGACTCACACATGTAGAACAGGAGGGTTCTGCCAATACATTACAACGCATAAAAACAGCTACATATTTATTTATATTACCTGTATTAAAATGTTAGGTAGTTACGGGCACGTCAAAAGAATTTATTATTCTCATTTCAAAAACTAGTTATAACTGCACGCGGCGAGGATTGAACAAGTAATCGTCGTAACTGTTAATAATCTTAACTGTAATTTATGAAATACGCTGCGAATTATTGCACAACGGTTTATTATTTACCTGTGTATATCACTGTTTTCTGTAGACAATACCTACCCCCGTGCTCCCCCAGGGAAGCCCTAAATCGAGTAATGGATTCGGCCAGGCAATCACATTTCAGGAATATGCGGTGGAATCAAGAATTCTATCATTATCTATTTGTCATTCATGAAGCACAATTTTAGTTCAAATTAAAGAAGTACCTATCAATAGAATCCAAAGTAACCATCATTATTCAAATGAAATAATACCACAGAACAACCAACTCGACTTCATACAGCCATCTGTAATTAGATAATCAGGTGTTCCCTAGAAATGATATCTGGGCTGGATTTCATTCACGATCATGTTCACGAAGCTTTTCGGTGCAAGCAAACGGCTGGACGTAAAATGCTCCAGGTGGTGTAAAAAAAAAAATTCTTAATTTCGAAATCAATATAAAAAAGGTTAAAAAACAATAAATTTGTATTTAAAGTGTTCGAGCTACGTCATTCGGGAAATTTCAACCACTGTTTTTCACCTCTTGGAGATGACTGACAGTAAAGCCGAGCTTCGTAGACCAAATAGACCCCAAACGGGACCTACAAACCAAATTTCGTTAATTTTGGTTCAGGTAACTAAGAAAAGTCTGAAGTACGGCGTACGGCGGACGGACAGAAATTTGTTTATTCCATTTTCGCATTCTACGTATCTTGAAACGGGAAACAATTTAATGGTGGGGGGGGGGGGTGGGGGGGGGGTGGGGGGGGGGGGGTATGATGTTTGTTATAATTCGTTAATTATGGTTCATGTTAACTAAAAAAGTGTGAAGTACAGCGCGTACAGCGGACGGACAGAAATTGTTGTACTCCATTTTCCGATTCTACATAACCTGAACCGGAAACCATCAAATTTTGAGGGGGAGGGAGGGGTTAATAATTAGTTTTCATTTTATTTTATTTTTGTGCGTGTGTGCTCGATTCCAAAGGTTCATTATTGAAAATAATAAACCAAAACGGCTGAGGCACTGACATATATATAATTATGATCTTGCCAATCTTATGGTATAGCTTGGCGACAGGGACACCCTAAAACAAATGGGAAAGCTGACCGGGTGGTTGACGTTCAGTACGTGAAATCAATGCTTGAAGCAATGAAAACAGACACAAGAACACTACCCACAAAAATCAGGGATGTTGTATTTAGGTAGATACAGGGCCACACCACTGCAAGTGTAGCTACTGATCTAAACCTGGGGCCTCAAATCCGAACGAATCTTGACCTGTTGAAACCTCCCGAAAAAGTAGCATTCAGCAAGCCCGTCAACTTCGCCACAGAGACCACCAAGACTACGCAATTACAATGTGGAAGTAAGGGTCTAAGCAGGGATGTCTATACGAAAGTTCTAGTAATGCAGCGTGGCTATAAGAGCGAATTTCCAAAGAAATATTCGTGGTATTGTGCAAAAAGATGATACAGCGACGAATCATACCGCTTTTCGAAAAATTATATAATTTTTTCGTGACTAGCCATTTTTAGCGATTTTTGACACTACCCATCACCATTTTTTGAGAAAAATACCTATTTTTATCATCGAAATATTCCCTAAGGTGAATTACCACCCCATACAACGTCGGGTGAATTAATATTGATTTCAGCCCATATCACCAATTTTGGCCCCTCAAAAAACCAAATTTGACCCCTCTTCTCCACGAAAAACAACTAAAATTGTATTTTTCTGTCTTTACTCACCCTTCCATACCACTTTCAGTGATTTTATATCAATCAATCATTCAGCCGTTTTTACCGATTTCGGACCCCTAAAAACTCAAATTTGACCCCATTAGAGTTTTTGAAAGTTACTCATCTTTGAACATCCTTTTGTTGGCAATACGAAATTTTGGGCAAATTTTGGAATTTTTATAATGTACGTAAGAACAGACAACGTGTGGAATGACACAAACATATATATACATATAATATATGTACTCGTATATATACATATAAATTTTTGTTAAAATGAAGGAATGAATTCAGGATGCGCTGAAACGGATTTGGCTATAAATAATTTCCAAAAATTCGTGTTTTGAACATTTTGGACCCATTGCAATAGCTTCATTTGCTTTGAAAATTCGCTAATAACGAAGAATTGGCTTAATTGTGGTCAACTGCCCAGCACGATCAAATTAGACGATGGATACATTCATCTTGAAGCGTTCTGAAGTTCCCTATCAAACTGAAAACACTCCTAACGAAGTCATTCAGCCCAACTACCCAATCTGAATCATGTTCAGTTCAACAAATACCCAGACACTCGACCTCAAGATCCGACAACACTGATTTAAACGTTCCATAAACCACCGGACAACCCAGACGTGCTACGCGAGAGCGCTGCAAGGCACCTCCAAGAATACGTTCGTCAATATTGTTTATAGTGTTCATAGTGTGGGAGATTGAAGTATCCCTTCAGTAGGAACTGAACTCTCCAGTACTTATGAGCACCCATGGACGGTTGCCATCCACAGAAAATGGTTAATAAGCCCACTGTGGTGAGATCCCCTGAGATGATATCGACAATTTCGTTTACTGGAGATGAGGGCAGGGTTTCCATAACGGGGAAAATTCCCTCTTTCTAGGGGGAAAACAGCCAACCGAGTGAGGGGGAATTGAAGAGGTCTAAAAAACTCAACCCATGTTTTACCGCCAATTCTTGAGGACATCCTCAATAGCCCTCATAATATTATGAGCATATTATGCTGCGTTAGTAATACCAAGGATATAACCAAAAAATAACCTCGCCAGGTTCTTAAGAAACCACGAAGGCAGATATTGTCTGGACTGACACACACTTAACCTATAATACAGGTTGTGCGATTCAGGGTACCTACTCTAGAACACATTTGCGTTGTAGTATATACAGTACTTTTAATTTTCACTCCAACCCCTTAACTATTTTTGGGCTCATTGAAATATCTATTTTTCTTAGAAAATTCGCTAAAAGTAGCTGAAGTTACTTTTTGAGCAGTTTTAACATGAATAAATGGAAATTTGTAAAAGAGAGGAAAATGAGGGGAAATTTTTTCCGAAAAAAGGGGGAAGTCATACGAGAGGATATGGAAACACTGGGTGAGTGTTCCCACCTCGGATCACAGACATTTTACGTTGTATTCAAACCATATTCATTTTCCATTATATATTATCAAGATGTGAGTAATGTCCGTGTTAAACGGATTCTTTGTATGTACTTCGAATGAGTTAAATATCAGACACTCATTTCGAAACTACTAGGCTATGGCGCATGGCTAGAACTTTTTCACTGAGAGACCTTTACGAGGTAATTAGATATTATGCCTTATAGGAATTATAATATCGCGGTTATTTTCAAACGCAAGACAAGTAAAATTATATTTTTAGTTTCTGATCACCCGGATCATCCTTCTAATAGCAGGTGATCAAACTGAATAAAATTGGAGCATTCCAGGTTGTGGCTCCCCACAACCTTCCCGCAAACAGTTCCTCGGTGTGTAGTGAGGAATAAATAATAATAACAAATATTTTTAAAAAAAATTTTTAACCGACTTTTTCATGATCCCTCAAAAATGTCTACGCTCAAGCAGAAAACTCGCAAATATTTTAGTATCCATCCGCTAACGCAAACCCACCATGAAGTAACGCGAATCGACTTTTTTGTAGAGTGCAATTAGGGCCAATCGAATAAGAGGGGATTCACAGAAGAATTGGGGCCGACGGATTTCAATTAGAATGGTTTTTCAACGTGAGAGAATCGGAACGCGTTTATTGTTTAAGAGCGTGAACCGTTTTATTCGCGTTAACAGAACTGTAATAAATTGTCTGCCCACGCGTTGACTTTAATGATGTACTGTTTTTTATTTATGAATCTCATCGATAAATTGACAGTACTGAGCCTTAAATCACTTGAGCGACGAGGCTCGTATTAAAATTGCGTACTAAAATCAACCGTTAGCAACCGAACATCACCGAGAAGGAGTTTGCTGAACACCTAGATTGTCAAGGTATAAGATTATTTATCTATAATCAGCTGTGTCTAGGTCATAGTAGTAATACACACAAAAAAAATCGCAATATGAATGAATTAATGAATGAAAAAATAATGTATTTTTGAATATATATGTTCATATACATGGGATCAGATACAAAATAAAAAATTCCAAGCACTTAACTAACAACAAGTTTCAATAAAGAGACAGGTAGGAACTCAGTTTGAATGCGAATACTTATTCAATGTACAAATAAATGGATTTATGTTATCTATTACATCAAAATACTATTCTCAAGGAATTTCTCATCATTAATTTCCCATCCGAACAACAGGCACCGACCTACGTCATTAATGTGAGGACACAAATCCATCCAAAATCAATAAATCATCTTAGGGGCGGTTGCTGAGCTCGAGGTTAGGGCTTAATCCTAGGCTAAGGGTGGGATTAATAGTCCGTACTTGAGGGTCAGTAGCACTCAAGTATTGGAAGATGAGCCCTCAAGTCACCAATCGGTATTAATAAACCGCACTTGGGAACGTCAGCCCCTCAAGTCTATTCGAGACTCCGCTCCTACAGCCAAATACTCAAGTAACCGCCATAGGTACCTTGAGTGAGAGTCTTATCAGTTTAGCGTCGGTGTTTCATTGTTATCAGTTCGTTTTCACTAATTAACGTCAGGAATATTGTTTTCACTACATATTATTATTATTATTAGATATACGTTTTACCTTTTTATTTTTTATTAGATACAGATTTACGTTAGGTATATTATTATTCATTGCTACAATGGAATTCGACGAATATGATGACAAGTATGACGACTATCTGTGTACAAGTTGCAGTACAAACTGCCAAACACTCTTCGCATGGTACCGGCCTGGGCTTTACTGCACAACATAGGGCTGCGGGAAGGGGACAGGTGGAAATGCGTTTATACATCGACATTTTTCTAATTAGATATTAAATACTGTTACAAAATAAAATGCAATAAAAACAACGCTGTTAAAAAAAATATAAAAAACGCTATTTATTTTTCAACAGGTCGCAACTTTGCCATAACTTCTGTTTCCTTCAAACATTTTTCTAGCCAACAGTATCTCATTTTCTTTCTTCTCTATGCCGAGATCTAGGTTATTTTTTAGCAGATTGTGAAGCACCTCATTTTGCTCGTACCTACTTTTTGGTTTATTATTTTCAATAATGAACCTGTGGAATCGAGCATGAACAAAAATTGTAACCCCTCCTCAAAATTGGATGGTTTACGTTTCAAGGTATGTAGATTTCTTAAATGCAATAAAAAAAATTGCTGTCTGTCCGCCGTACTTTGCACTTTTCTTAGTTACCATGAGCCAAAATTGATGATATTCGGGTTATAGGTTCCGTTCGGGGTCTACTTGGTCCTCGAAGCTCGGCATTACTGTCAGTCATCTCTAAGGGGTGAAAAAAACCTTTTTTTACATGAATACTTTTACGGTTTTAAATTTACGAATTTTTTGAGACCACCCGGAGCATTGTACGTCACAGTAAGGCCCCCAAGTTTGCACCGACAGGCTTGGTCAACAGGAGGGTGAATCAAATTGTATATGTATACATTCAGCCCAAATATCATCACCAGGGAGGAAGCACCTGATTATAATCACGGATGGCTGTGTGAAGTCGAGTTGGTTGTTCCGCGATATTATTCCGTTTGAAAAGTGAAGGCTGTTTTGGATTTTGTTGATAGGTACTTTTGCAACCTGAAAAATCGTTTGAAGTATTACTGATGGGCAAATTATTACACAACGGTAAATTATAGTACCTACACAAAAGGGGCATCTATGCAGGTAAATTATTACACAACGTTTTATTATTTGCCTTATGCTTCATGCTTCTCATTCCCAAAGTGGTTTGACAGCGGCCTGATTTCCCTGACCCGTCAGAAGTTGATTGCACATGCTCGTTACAAATGGACCGGTCAAGGATACGAGCTTTTCTCTTCTCTTCGCTCCCAGTGTAAGGCCAGATCTGGGGAATTGTACGCTGCCCACCTCCTTCGAGTTCAGGAGTCCATTCCCGACGACCTGAAAGCATTCTGGAACTTTTTCAACTATCGAGAGGGTGGGAACAACCTTCCCAGTTGCATGTCGCTCGATGGGACCCGGGAGTCGGAGCCTGAGGGGATCGCGGCCCTGTTTGCAGCCCACTTCGCTTCTGTTTTTGAGCCCCCTGTCCAGGAGGTGCCCATCTACCCTGCCCTTGATATTGTTTCCCTGGGTTCACTTCGTGTTTCGGAGGAGATGGTCTCTCGTCACTTGGCCGGATTGAATGTAAAGAAGGGTATGGGCCCAGATGGAGTCCCCCCTATCCTCTTGAAGCAGTGCTCGGCTCACCTCTCCTTCCCACTCTCCGCTCTCTTTAACAGGTCTCTTGGTTCGGGTCACTTCCCTGATGAGTGGAAGACGTCATTCGTCACGCCAATCCATAAGAATGGAGACAAGAGCCAAGTGAACCACTACCGCCCGGTGTGCTCCCTGTCGACCATCCCCAAGGCTTTGGAAAAGCTCGTTGTTGAGCAGCTCACCCCTGCATTCTCCCCCTTCATCTGTGGCGAGCAGCATGGCTTTCTTCGGGGACGCTCAACCACGACCAACTTGTTGGAATTCCAGGACTTCGTCACCGATGGTTTCCAGTGCGGCCTTCAAACCGACGTCATCTCGACAGACTTTGCCAAAGCCTTCGACAAACTATCCCATAACCATCTTCTCGCTCTCTTGCATTCCCTGGGGATCCATGGCTCTCTCCTTGACTGGATGGAGTCGTATCTGACTGATCGTCGGCTGGTTGTTCGGGTGAGGGGCCAACTTTCACTGCCTTTCTCGGCGTCATCCGGTATCCCACAGGGTAGCCATCTTGGGCCTCTCTGCTTCCTCCTGATGATAAACAGCGTGGTGGGGGCACTCGCACCTGGTGTTAGGTGTTTGCTGTTTGCGGACGACCTGAAGATCTTTGCCCATGTCGCTGCCCGTTCGGACTTCGTCACCCTGCAGTCGGCCATCGGGAGGTTGGAGGCGTGGTGTGTATCGAATCACTTGTACCTGAACCCGTCAATGTGCTCGGTCATGACCTTCCATCGCTCTTCCCAGCCCGTCTTCCATGATTACGCTCTGAGTGGCGCTCCTTTGCGGCGTGTGAGCGAGTATAGGGACTTGGGAGTTTTGTGCGACGAGCAGCTGAACTTTACAGCCCATATCGAGGAGCTGTCTAACCGTGCCATGCGCGCCCTGGGCTTCCTGAAGCGCAGCACTAGGGAATTCACAAGCATCCCAGCCATCGTAGCCCTCTACAAAGCTCTAGTCCTGCCGATCCTGGAGTATGCGTCTACCGTCTGGTCTCCTGCCTACTCCGTCCACAAATACCGCCTGGAGCGAGTCCAAAACAAGTTCTTGCGGTACGTCGCCTTCAAGCTGGGCATTTCTTCGGCTGATGTCGTGTACGACCCGTTGCTGCGGAATTGCCACCTGACCACCCTCGAAAACCGTCGTAGTGCCGCTGATCTCACCTTACTCCACAAACTCCTTAACAACAACATCGACTGCCCGGCTCTCATCTCGAAAATATATCTTCTCGTCCCTCGCCTTACCTCTCGCTCGCCGCCGCTCTTCTACATCCCCTTCATGCCGACGAACTACCAACGACATCGTCCCTTCCGAAGAATACCTCGCTGCGCCAACCTATTTCTGTCCCTCAACCCCGACTTCGACTTTTTTCACTCCTCCCTCTCAAATCTTAAATCCACCATCGCTAGTTCCCCCCTTATATTCAATTGATTCCACTTCTCTTTTTAAGTATTTTCCACTGTTTTTCCCCCCATGATTGATTGTCATTCCGTTGTCCCCTCTCCACCCCACTCTGTTAGAATGGTTTTATTGAATGTATTGAAATTGGGCTTGCCCGTAATAAATAAAAATAATAAAATAAAAAATGAATAACCGCAAATAATTAATTATTGAATTATTGAATCCCGCGAATTGGTAGGAAACTTTAATTCCGGGGCCGGCTGCAGCACTCGATTTAGGGCTTTCCTGGGGGGAGCTCGAGGGTATTGACGCAGAAAACAGTGATCTACGCAGAAGGGGCATCTATACCTACAGGTAAATAATGAACCTTTGTGTAATAATTTGCAGCGTTTTTTGTTTTCAAGGATGACATCCTTGAACATTGTTCTTCCTTCTCAATACCACCTCCCTTAGGACGAACTTCTCGTCTTTGGTGAATACCGTACGTTTCGGTTTATTAATTTATTTTCCATTATTTTGGAAAGGAAGTCAAGCGAAAACCTCGGAAAATGTAAAGGAAAACACACGATAACCTGGTAAAAAGTAACCTCCCTAGAAGAAAACCTCTTCTTCTTCTTTTCTATTTGCTGTCCTCACGGAGATGCGCCATGGTGGATACGCAGTTTGAAAGGAAACCTTCTTCATGGTAATCTCAAGTACAATCCAAACTCACTCAGGTAAGTGAGAGTCTCACTCCATCTATTAATACCACTCCCGAGTTCGTCCCTGACTTGAGGCGCTCAGAGACTTCCGCGAGTGTGAGTGACACTCACACTTGAGATCGGTCTATTAATCTCACTCTAAATGGTGATAGTCCGGGTTTATCAGAAACGTACGTTGCCGAGACTCAGATTATATTTGGTCCTGGACTATGCCTAGATACAGAGTCAATTTCTAGACCTCGACTGATTTTAAACTCGGACTTCGTGAAATGACGTGCTGAGTTCGAATTCGACATAAACTGTGACTAATTTTTAATTCTGGTGCCTTGCTGAGCTCCCAGTAGTACTTAGTGCAGAATTAAATATTAGTATTGGCTCATCTTAGCCGTAATTTGTAATCCCTTCCTTCTCCAGAATGATCTCTTTGATCTCAGAGTTTATATGCTGTGTCGAGAGGGGTTTTTTGAGGTTTGCGTTCGTGTTTGGTAGTTTGTGTTTTTTATAGTTTGTTTTAACATTAATGGACTACCTAGACTACATACCAGTTGATATTAGGAGGCCCAGGTATGATAGGGAATCCAGTCAATCCATTTGATGATCTCTCGGACGTAGAGTTCAAAGACAGATACAGACTCTCAAAAGAAAGCGTTAGAGATTTTATAGAAACGGTGGCAGAAATTATGGATATGCCAGACTCTCGGGCCCCTAATACCATACCTGTGTGGAAGAAGGTTTTGGTAGCGGTGAGGTTTTTTGCCAATGGAACCCTCCACCGAGAAACTGGTGATTTACTGGGAGTCCCAGAAGCAACAGATAGAGAGGAATGGGAGGACTCAGATGATTATACTCAAAATGTCAGGATGTCACTGACCGCGAGTGGAACGAATATGTTTTCCCAGAAGAATGTGCTTTTTCCAATGAATTTGCCGTACATAATTTTAATAAATTGATGTTTTGATATTTCAAATTTAATAAGAGAAATGATTGCAACTGCTATAAATTCTTTCTACACAAAAGCACCGGGAAAGCGACTGGCACCTAGCAAGTTTAAATACGTACCTACCAGCGCAATAGCTCTTCGAAAATTCGCATAGCAGCTCAAAAAACATTTAATCCAGAAAGCAGAAACTTCTCAATTTGGCCACTTCTGATAATTGTTATGTACCTAATTAAACAGTTTTGTAGCGATTTATTCCTTTCAACATTTCCAGTTGATAATAACTGTCAGGTCTCAAAAGTCGCACATTTGGGAAAATAGTGTTCTCGTGAAGTGTAGGTATACATAGGACACAGGCATAGTACTAGGTATGGTAGAGGTCGCAATGGGAAATTTCACAGGTTTTCTTTTATTTTCTTAAGTAAAATATTTCGGCGAGTGCGTTCCGAAAAGGTGCTAGATGAGGGGTATCCGATGATCGAAAGTGGGCGATAGACCAGTGGAAAGAAAGCGAAATACGTCATAGGTAAAGGTTCCCACCACGACCGCCTGGGGGGAACCCTCAGCGCCGTACACTTATGGCGGTTTTCAAGGGGGCTAAAATCCGATTCTGTGATCAAAAATAAAAAATTCCTACCCACGAGAATTGCCCACTGACCTCTGACCATTATTATATTACACTTGCGAATACTGCTGCGAACTGATTTTGCATTTTTTTTTTAAATTTATGCAGGAAGAATATTTCCTGATGCAAGAAGTTGTGCTACAATTTGTCTGAACACAAATGGCATATTGACAAACAAATATTACTCCTCCAATAATAACAAATTATTAGATCAAACGAACTTACCTAAGTGACGTTCTATCTTGATTGTATGAGGCATTCAGTCATCGATATCATAATATTATTAACCAGGTAGTACTCCGTATTCGGTTCCCGCGCGGGAACCGAATACGGAGTACTACCTGGTTAATAATATTATGATATCGATGACTGAATGCCTCATACAAGTATATAATTTAGGTCTTGATATGATTGATTTTCTATTTTCGGGTCACTTTTTGTTCCGGAGCCCGAAAATATCTGAAACTCATCACTCGGATATCATATCGGCGAATTTATGCCAATTATTTTTAGTACGTGAATTTTTTAAAACTTTTCGACTGTTTTCTATTTCAGAGCATTTTGAATCACATCCTAGATTTTGACAATTTTCATAGTATAGATAGGTAGTATCCTTCTGAACGGTATCGTACCTAGGATACGAGATCGAAAACTACAGTTTTTCAAATGTATGGCACATCCTTCAATTTGCAATATGGGCTCGATGTTTGAAAAATTTCGTCAATAAGAGCGACATTTGAATGGTAAAAATCAAGGATGTATATTTATCAAGCCGAAAACAGTAGTTATGGTTCAAATCACGTACGTCTTTGAAAACTCGTTTCTTGGTCTAAAATTCAATATAAGTCGCACGGGAAGAGGGTGAAATTTTGTGTTCAATGGTACCTGCTTCTTGAAAGGATATGACGAATATGAAGGTAAGAGATTGGAGTTCAGTACCGAGAGACCTACGTTTGCAATGAAATTCATAAATACCGGCTTAGTAAATTCATTTACACATCAGATTTCCATACTTCCAAACCGTCTTGGTCGAGAGTCCGCATAACACAAGTTGAAATTCTCCTCCAATTGGGCTGCTTCTCGGCAGATCTAATTCAATTTGTACGGAAGGTTAGACAATTTTGAACTGGGACGCTGAACAACTGAAGCCTCAGCTATTGACGGCCATTTCGCCCTACAACCGATTGGTATATTGACAAAATGATGCGGATCAGGCGGGAGGCGTAGTCGAAGGCGAAACGAGGGAAATCCAAATTATTCCCGCAGGGGAAACTTTATCTCAGAAAAGAAATCTCGGCGCTAAACGAGAGACAAAGTATTTAAGGTCCTTGAAGGGGAACAATTTAGGGAATACTCGCTACAGAATAAGATATACTTTGAGAGGTAACCTGTAAAGGTCTTTGAAAAAAAAAAAAAAAAAAAGGAGATTTTTCCTTCTCGCGTCCACTCCATTTCAAGGCTTCCCCGCCATTCCTCCCCAAGTGGGGTTGTCTCAGGCATAAATAACCGCAAAGCAGGCAATAGAAAAGAAGGTGATTGCATTTAGAGGATTTAGACCCCCCCTTAGAACTTCCCCCCTCTGATGGGGAAAAAGAGTTTGAGGGAGGGTTTTTTAGAACGAAAAAGAGAAATTCAGATTACGGCGGTGGTTGGTGGGGGTGCGGCTTAGCTGATAATAAGGAGTTTACGGGTAGAAAAACGAAACGATGGATGGCGGCGGGGGGTTAAGGACGTTAAGGCTGGACGATTCAACAAAACGCTCTCCAAGTCCATTAGACCTAATACATAAATTACAGTTCCGGAGTATCCCCTTTTTTCTCTCGTCGACGTGTGTTTAATTTTAGATCTTTCACAGACCTCTCGAGTGTGATTGTCGAGGTCGTGAAAGGTGAATCTGATCTGAGTTCACCGGAACGAAGAATTTATCTTACAAAGGAAACTGTAGTCACCAGCGATTCAAATAAAGAGGTATTGGTTTATTATTTTCAATAATGAACCATTGGAATCGAGCATGAAAAAAAAAATTCTTACCCCCCCTCAAAATTTGATGGTTTACGTTTCAAGGTATGTAGAATCTAAAACTGCAATAAAAATATTTCTGTCTGTCCGCCGTACGCCGTACGCCGTACGCCGTACGCCGTACGGGCCACTTTTCTTAGTTACCATGAAAAAAAATTGATGAAATTCGGGTTATAGGTTCCGATCGGCGTCTAGTTGGTCCTCGAAGTTCGACGTTACTGTCAGTCATCTCTAAGGGGTTCAAAATAGGGGTTGAAATTTCCAAAACGCCTATACCATTTTTTTACGTAAATATTTTTACGGTTTTAAATAGTTCTTGAACTTGCGAGTTTTTTAAGACCATCCGGAGCATCGTACGTCCAGCCGTTCGTTCACAGTAAGGCCCCGAAGTTTGCACCGACAGGCATTTTCGACTCCAGTGTGAATGAAATTGTATACAATTCAAACCAAATCTCGTAACCAGAGACGCGCCCACAATAGGAATTTGTGAATACGGCCAATCATTGGTAGGGATCACCTGATTATATTGGCGGAGTATGAAGTCGAGTTGGTTGTTCTGTGATATTTTTTCGTTTGAAAAATGATGGCTCTTTTGGAGTTTGTTGGTAGGTAGTGAAACTTGAACAAACGTTGAAGTATTATTGATGGGTAAATTATTACTACGGTAAATCATTACTCAACGGTAAATTATTACACAACGGTTCATTATACCATCTACGTAGAAGGGGGTGGAGTTTGTTGGTAGGTACTTTTGCAACTTTTTTCACTCCCCATCAACAATTTCTTTTCAGAACTTCATTATGTGTGTTTCTTTTTGTTAGGTACTGTTTGTCATCGGCAGAATTATTTTAGCAACATTTAACTCGTGATTTAGGTAGGTACCTAGTAACGAGTACGGGGTTAGGTACGGAGGGTCTGCGATCTACATAATATGCATAGAATAGTACATATTATATTATATAGACGGGTTATCTATACATAGAGCTGTGATCTGTAACAGAAGGGTATTCTATACAAAATAATAAACCGTTGTGCAGGGATTTGCAGCGTTTTTTTTTGACTATATTAATATTTGGGGTCGTAAATCAAAATTGATGTAGTAAAATAAAAGTAGGTTCCTAATAAAATGATTGTAATATACGTTTTGAACTTCAGCAAATACTGTATTTCAACTTTAGAAAGTGTTACAGTTGAAAATGATTATCTTGCCGACTGTAGAAATTGAAATTTCTTCACATCACTATTGCTTTTTCACTGGCCAGAAATCTGGCACCGTTTTTCTTTTGTTCTTCAAACATCGGAACAAATAATGCTCTGACTCACTTTCATAGCGTCTGCAATATTTTTTTCGGTGAGTCTCATTCTGTGTACGGTTTTTGTGGCTTTCAATTTCGATAACAACTGCTCACAACGTAAGAACTTCCAAAAACCTCTTGAGCAGCAAAGTTCTCAATTTTTTCGTACTTGCGATCCATAAACTTGAAAATATGTGGGATTTTTACCTCATCAAACATTTCTTTCAGAACAGTATCGTGTTGAAGATCGATTAGCTCTCACTGAAGGAGATTCCTCGACGTCAAATTCAACGAGTTTGTGAAGAAACGAAATTCATCGGAGTGAACCTTGAAGTCTTGGAACCTACTTCCAAATTCAGTAATCCGGTCCTTCAATTTTTCCAAGCGCACAGCACTTGTCAAGTCAAATACTCAAAAGGCGCTATCACCGCTACCGGATCAGGAGCGTCAGATCGGCCCGTGGGCCGCAAGTCTGACACCTCTGCCCTACGGACTCGTTTCGATATTCCATCCATTCATTATCGATCCGTTCGCCCTGTAACTGAGTTCTGCTGTCAATTTGGCCTACAGGTACCAACCCAAGCCACTGTGCCTGTACTGTACGAACCGTCAGGAAACACTCCAAGCTCAGGGAGTTGTGATGACAGCGGGAACCGACAGTCCACTCTGGGACTGGCGGAGAGCAACTGGCAGCGTGTGAGTACCGACACGCGTCTTTCACCCAGCTCGTGTGCTCTGTTGATGGCCTCTTCGCCCTCGCAAACGGTGGCATTCGCCAACGTCGAGGCCGACAGACTGGCGAAGAAGCGGGTCAAGCCACAAGGACAGCTATGAGAGCGGCTGAGGGTTCAAATCGGTTTCGCGGTCGTGAGGGTATGATATAGGGACGCGAAAGGAATGGATCTCTGCATAGGGTTTGACAAAGGAGCTGACCTTCCTTTGAGGATATCCAAGAAGGGGGGTGTGTCCTCCCAGTAACACGCCTCCCATTTCCGACTCTTTCCTGATCTTACCAGTATTTGCCTTTTTTCTTCCCATTTCCGCCCCGCCGAAAAAAACCAAAAAATGCCCCACTAAAAACCGTGCCACTTAATTTAGTTTGTGATGTGCTGTCAATCTGTCATATGGAACTGTTGGAATCGACGAAAGGGAATCCGCTACTTGCGCTCGATAATTACCAGTATCGAAAGACAAAAAACGAATAAAAATTCAGTGAACTGGGAGTGTGTATTTGGAGATGCCCGAGCTGAAGGGTGTAAGGGACGACTGACGACCAGTTTGAGAGATTTTAGTTAGATTATGGGTTATGGGTTATTTTAATTAGATTATGTTTCATTCAAGGTAATTTTGTAGTTCTCAGGTACCTAATTTATTCTGCAGGCACTGAAGTTAAGAATTCTTCCCTTCATTCCTGTGTTCCTGATATTGGTAAACTGGAAGTATCTAGATCGGTAGTACGATGCAAAAAGAGGGCAAGAGAAGAGGACGTCCCAATTCCTAAAATGTATGAAGATGAATTTTCAAGTATCAGCGATAAAGGACTAGAATTCCTCACCTCTATTCCTAAATTTATTGTCATCAGTCAAATCATCTTTGTACAGAAACCGAAGAAAAGTCACTGGCCAAACAAAAATTAATGGAGATAGGGCAACGTTGAGCATTCCGCTTGATGCACTGGAAATGCCCGATGAATCCAGCTTTCTGCTCGTGGACGATGGGAAGGACGACAGAATTTTAATATTTGGGAATAAGAAGGTCCTGGATTCCATTGGTGGTTTTTCGACGTTTTTTGGTGATGGCACGTTCAAAGCCAGCTCTAAACAGTTTTTCCAACTCTATACCATACACGCTGATGTCAGCCGCTCCGAGACTGAAAAAAAAAATGTAGGCCCCGTATTATTGGCTCTCCTCCAGGATAAAAAGAAAGAAGACCTACACCCGTTTGTTCGCAATGATTCGTGATAACGTTCCTAACCTCCAGCCTGAGAAATTCAAAATGGATTGTGAAGACGCAGTGATTGGAGCCTGCACAAAATTGTTCCTTCTATGTTTCTTCCATTTCAACCAGTGTCTGTGGAGAGCTGTTTAAAGGTTCAATCCGACTGAAAAGTACAAAAAAGATGACGAGTTCAGGATTCACGTGTGGAAATGTTCGGCCCTGGCCCTGCTTCCCCCCGAGTACGTGGACGATGGCTGGTTAGCAATAACATCGATCTGCCCCGGAGAACCTGACTACACAGTGTTCAACGACTATTTTGTGGATAACTGGCTCTTGAAAGATTATTGGAACGTGCACGGAGAGAGACACAGGACAACAAACTCCGGCTGCACTCGAACTGCCACAACGTTTAGACCAAATATGAAATGCACGAACTGCCACAACCATTAGAGGGGATTAGGGAGGGTCAATTCGCAAGATAAGAAACCCACGAACTGCCACAAGGGTTCAGTCAGACAAGACGGTGGGTGTACAAGAAGTTTAGTTCCCATTCCGCCGCTCGCATTGTCAAGCGAACTGGATGCTCGCTGGCGCTCGCATCTCAAAAAAGATAAACAATCCCAGAAACTATCCCGTGAATGAGCAGGTTGTTTGGGACTTCTGAATAGATTAGTGGAATGCATTGTCAAGCGATGTGGATGCTCGCTGGCGCTCGCATCTCAAAAAAGATAAACAATCCCAGAAACTATCCCGTGAATGAGCAGGTTGTTTGGGACTTCTGAATAGATTTGTGGAATGTAATGTTAGGTATGTAACAAGACTGTTTAATGCCTTCGAAAATACCAGAAAAGAAGACAAGTAGAGCAGGAATATCATCAAGGGATAACCGCAGTATAATTCCCGTTTTTCCCTGACTTGTACCGGCTACCTGACCGAACCATTGTGGCAGTTCGTGGGTTTCTTATCTTGCGAGTTGACCCTTTCTAATCCCCTCTAATGACTGTGGCAGTTCGTGCGTTTCAGATGGACCCAAAATGTGTGGCAGTTCGTGTGTCCCCAACTCTTTGGAAAGTTGGCAATGTATAAAGGTGGGGCTGTAAGGCCAATTACCCTTAATCCTTGAGGTAGGTGAGGTTATGAGCTTCGAAGGACCACAGCCCTTAAGGCTGAAAATAAAATGATTGGAAGGCAAGTGAAGAAAAGAAGAAGGCCCTTTGGCCGAATATTATAGTTGTAAAGATACGTTTATTGACCTGACCGTTTAGGTTTGTACCAAATGCCCTACCTAAATCTATGGCCATAGATAAAATAAATAAAATTAAACCTCTTGAGGGTTCCCCTCTTGCGAAATGCCGTATCCAATCCAGTCGCGTGCACGTGGTGGTAGGTATGCCGAGAGCAGACGAGCCGGTTAATAATCGGTCGATGGGGAATGACGATCCGGATGAAAATCCACGGCGATGCGGAGATGCAGGGCGTTCCGCGATGGTGATGAGAAACTCAAACGGAATCGCGTCGAAAACCTTCAGGTTTTCCAAGATATTGAGTGATATTTTAGATAAAAGCGGGTTTTACAATCTATAGACGTTAAACGACGAAGATGGAAAAAAATGGTAATGGCGATTTCTACCGATATTTCGTTCCTTCTGGTCAAAAGACCTGTAGCTACCGGGGAAAAAGTAGGTAGATTTATGCGATGCGGCAGGAATCGATGAACACTGGCCTGAAGGATCAATGACGTCATCACAGAAGTCAGCTGGGTCGTGGTTAGTGAAGAGATCAGTCGTTGATTACATGATGATATAATATTCAAAATGATACAGGAAATTAAAACATATTATTGTGCAGGATATTGAGTAAGATGAAAGAGTTAACAATTTAAAGATGCACAACTTGGCATGTTGTAGGCTACGGACAACCCTCGAGGTGTAACACTGATGATAATGACAGGTTTACCCTAGGTGTACCGAAATTTTATGTTGATGGATGTAGTGATGTGATAAGATATGAGAATTGATTTTATACTGTTTAAGTTGATGATGTTAATGATAGATTAATTAAAGTGACAGCGGTCCGAGTGGCAAGTGCTAAGGAGGGGTAAATAAATCCAACTCCCTTTTGTTCATTCTCCCCCCATTTACGGCTCCAGCACTACTATGCTCTTTGGTCTTCCATGTGGAGGGGTACAAGCTTCACTGATGGTCGCTTGAGCACACCCTTCTGGGTTTTCAGGGTCACAACACGGACGACCCCATCCTGGCCTGGGTGGACATTGAGGACTCTGCCCATTAACCAACAAGATGGTGGAGTCTTAGCGTCGGCAATGAAGACAAGGTCTCCAATTTTGAGGTTGAGTGGGTGGTTCAGCCACTTGTTGCGTGTCTGGAGGGTACTCAGGTATTCTTGAGACCATCTTGTCCAGAAGTGTTGGAATCGCTCCCTGATCAATTGCCAGCGGCTTAGGCGGTTGTTAGGTACCCCTTGAAGATCAATATCAGGCAGTGCAGTAAGTGGTTGCCCAATGAGGAAGTGTCCCGGGGTTAGTGCCTCTGGGTCATCCGGGCTGTCCGATATTGGTTGAAGTGGCCGAGAGTTCAAAACTCCTTCAATTTTTACAAACAGGGTGGATAGCTCATCCTGTGTGAATGGGTGATTGCCAAGAGTTTTAAACAGCAGACTCTTTACCAGCTTGACACCAACTTCCCAGCCCCCACCAAAATGTGGAGTAGCTGGTGGGTTGAAACTCCATATGATTTCCAGGTGACTGGTGCAGTTGACAATTGCTGTCTCAGTTTGTTGGTTGTTGAACCATTCCGCCACCTCCTGCAGATAATTTGCAGCTCCTGCAAAGTTGGTTCCGCAATCAGAAATCATGCGCTTAGGCACTCCTCTCCTTGCAGTGAATCTGGAGAACGCATCCAGGAAGGCTTCAACTGTCAATGCAGTCACCAGTTCAAGATGGTAGGCACGTGAGGACATACACACAAATATGCTTAAATAGCATTTGTGTGAGGAGGCCTTGCGACGAGATGTCTCTCTGCATAAAAATGGGCCGGCGAAGTCGACGCCAGATATTAAAAAGGGTCTCACACCGGCAAATCGTGAAATGGGCAAGTCTCCCATGAACGGCATTAGGGTTGCTTTGGAGAAGCGTGTGCACGTTACACATTTCTGCTTCACTAGTTTTATGAGGTTCCTGGCCCTGGGTATCCAGTAGTTCCGGCGAAGTATTGCTAGGAGTGTGGTAGGTCCAGCATGGTGATTAACTGTATGAAGATATCGGATGATCAATAAAGAGAAGTGACATCTTGCAGGTAGGAGGAAGGGATGCTTCTGCTCCATGGGAATAGGTGCGTTCCTGAGGCGACCTCCAACTCTAATCAATCCTTGGTTGTCCACAAATACATCCAAGCGACGGAGTTCCAATGGTAAAGTGTCTGGTGCAGTGCAAGTGAAGACCTCTGGAAAATGAGCATGTTGGATGAGCTTGATACAGTGATGATTAGATGCAGTTACTTCTGTGGAATTCAATGGTCCAGCCAGACGGCTGTGCTTGAAGGCTTTTGGTACTTGCGCATTGGCAATAAATCGTTTGATATATGCAATGACCCTGATCAATCTCAGCCATGATGAGTGCCTCTCACTATACTTTATAAAGCCTTGACAAGTTTCAACAGTCATGAGGGCTAGTTTGGTGATGCGTAGCTCCGGAACCACCATTTCCTTTGAATCATAGCTGGGGTCAGTTAGGGGCCATTTATCGATAGGATCACGAGCCCACTCAGGTCCAGTCCACCACAGAGGGTGATACTGGAGTGTGGAGGGTAGCGCACCTCGGGATCCAACATCTGCTGGGTTTTGGATTCCCCTGATGTGGAACCATTGGTTAACATGGGTGAACTGGAGTATCTGTTGGACTCTATTAGATACAAATATCTGTAGTAGATGGGGCATTGTCCTCAACCATGCGAGAACAATCATAGAGTCTGTGAAACAGAATATCTCTGATATTTGTAGATCGAGTCTCACTGGCTCCAATGACCTTAAAAGTTCAGTCAGGAGCAGAGCTCCACAGAGCTCTAGGCGAGGGATGGTCATGGTTTTCAGGGGTGCCAGGCGAGTTTTTGCCTTGAGAAGTGATAATGTTGCAGAATGTTGTAGATCCATAGGTGGCACGCAGATAAACAACTCCACAGTATCCCTTTTCAGAAGCATCCGAGAAACAGAGCAGTTGGTAGGTGGTATCAGTTTTGGGTAGATGTCGTGGTAGAGAGATTGTAGATAGAATGTAAAGCTCAGATGTATACTGCCCCCACAGACTTTTGATATCCTTTGATACCTCCTCATCCCATCCAATATTGGACTTCCAGGTCTCCTGCATGATGCACTTCGCGTAGAACACTGCTGGTGCCAGGTAACCAAGTGGGTCATAGAGTCGAGCAATGGTTGAAAGGATGACTCTTTTGGTGAAGCCGGGTGTGGGTTCTGAGACGTCATACGAAAGGGTATCAGAGTTTGGGCACCATTTCATTCCCAAAATTTTTGTCGAAGAAACCTTGTCAAGACAAAGATCCACTGCCTGGGAAGGGGATGAAGTCTCATGTAGTAAAGATGTGAGGTTAGTAGCCCATTTACCGAGCTCCATGCAGCCTTTATTAAGCAGCTCAACAAGTTCCTGTTTCAGTTCAAAGAGGTCATGTTCCGAGTCTCTCCCAACTGCTATGTCATCGACATATACATTATGGAGAAGAGCATGGGCAGCATTGGGGTATGCAACCCCTTCATCCTGTGCAAGCTGTTGTATGACTCTTTGGGCAAGATAAGGTGCACTGCGAGTTCCATATGTTACTGTGTTGAGTTGATAGAAGACTACAGGCTTGCAAGGATCATCACGCCAGGCAATCTGCTGGTAACATCGATCATGCTCAGCTACTCTGATCTGTCGGAACATCTTTACTATGTCACAGGTGAATACATAGCGATAACGTCGAAATTGTAGTACAATATTGCAGATATCTGCTTGCAACTTAGGTCCTGTTAGTAACTGATCATTGAGAGAGCCACCCAAGGAACGGCAGCTAGCATCAAATACTACTCTGATTTTCCTTTCATCCCCATTGATACGATATACTGGGTGGTGTGGAATTATATATTTGGGAGGATCAGTTGCCACACTCATGTGTCCCAATTCCTCATATTCTTTCATGAAGTTGACGTAATCCTGTTGCAAATCAGAGTCCTTTGCGAGTTTTGACTCGAGGCAATAGAGACGTGTGAGTGCTTGGTTGATGTTGAGGGTGACTTTAGGTTGATCCGACTTGAACGGGAGGGAAACTACGTATCTGCCCTCAGCAGTGCGATAATGTGTATTTATGAAGTGCTGTTCACATCGCTCCTCCTCAGGTGATTGCACGGGTGGTTGTGATGGTTCCTCAAGCATCCAGAACCTCTCAATGAGGGCGTCAGTAGCTGAACAAGATAAAAAGGACACAGCATTTGGTCTATTGCCCTCACCAAAGAATCTACCTACCACCGTGAATCCAAATACAGTTTCTATCAGTCGGGGTCCATCTTCATGAATGATGATAGGAGCACCTATTACCACCTCAGGATAGAGGTCGGCTCCTATCAAGAATGATATAGGACCTGGTTCAGTGAAGTGGGGATCGCTTAGCTGATATGAGTGATAATCGTCCCATCTACTTGAATGCAAAGGCAATTGGGGTAGTGGGGGCGTTATAGCAGGAACCACGATGGCCTCTGTTTGAAGAGTTGCATCAGTACGGTTAATATTGAATGACAACGTTACTTTGCCCTTGATGTTGTGTAGAGGAGAATTGTTGACTCCAGATATTGACCCTTGATAAGGTCTCAGAATCATGTTGAGCTTTGATGCACAGTTAGTGGTGATAATTGTATGCTGAGATCCAGCATCCAGTAAGCCCCTAAAGCGGTGTACATTGCCTTGAGCATCCTGGATTGATGCAATTACAGTTCCCAATAACACGCCAGAACTCTTAGGGGAGATGCTTGTTCCAGCAAACCCTGACTCGTTGTTTGTGTTAGTATTTTCAACCACCCGTTCCATCTGTGGCTGTCCAGACTTAGGCGCAAGGTGAAGCATGGTATGGTGTCTTCCTTCGCATTCCCTGCAAACGAATTTCGATGGGCAGTCCTTTGTGCGATGAGCTGGATGAAGACAATTCCGACAACCCGAGAACTGCTTCAATGCAGCAAGGCGTTGCGGAGGATCCATAGATAGGAACCGAGGACATGTGACTATGACGTGACGTTGTTGACAAATGAAGCACGAGAACTGAGTTGAGTCCTGTAACTTCGACTGCTGTGACTTTCCACTGTCTTGTTTAGATGAATGGGCCAGCAGGGCGTGTGCTTTATTTGAGAATTTGTTAGGAGTTGGAGGAGCTTTGTTTGCCTGCGTTGACTTCTTGTTGACAACCTTAGGGCCTGAGCTATCAGTAATTTGAAGTACGTGGTAGTGGTTCTGTACAAATTCCTTCAGAGTCTCAAATTTTGGGAAGGTGGTACCAACAGACGCCAACTCAAAGGCTTGGCGTGTCTTGTGGTCCAAAGCTCGAAGAGCTAATTCGCAGAGTAGGTAGTCCTCCATGTCTGGAATCCTGAGATTCTTCAATGATGAGATACTCTCTGAAACCTGGGACAAATATGACTGCAACGACTCTGTGGTAGGTTTGTCGGAAGTTACTTTGAAGGAGAGAAGGCGCTCAAGGTAAGAAGATGCCAACCTGCGTTTGTCATCGTAGACCCGCACCAATGCATTCCACGCCTGTTCGAAGTTAACATCAGTGACAGGTATGTGTTTGATAACACCCAATGCTGAACCATCAAGATATGACACCAGGTACTGGAAGCGTTCAGCATCAGTGAGCATCATTTCCTCCTTGATAAGTGAGGAAAATAATTGCTTGAAAGAAGGCCAGTCCGCCCAATTGCCTGAGAAACGCTTAATTTGAATTTTTGGTAAAATAGTCCTGGCTGTGGGTGCAGCCTGAACCGTGGTGGATGAATTCAAGGTAACATCTGAGTTGGAAGATTGAGGTGGAGACTTGAGCTGCAAGTGGTAGGAGAGACAATCATAATAATCCTTCCTGGCTGTGAGTAGAACGTTTTTGTCCTCTGAACTGGGAAACGTAGGATCAAGTTTGAAGTCATCGGAGGTCTCAACAGCCTTGTCCCACTCTTCCCTCAAACGATCAAATGTGCTCTGGACAGTGGTGTACATACCCATAAACATTGCTGTCTTAGAAGTATCAGCTAAAGCAGCCGCACCCATCCTGCGAATTGTAGTGAGATCATCAGCAAGAGTTGCTATACTTCGTTTTATTTTGGATAGTTGCCTTAGACCACTGTCAGGTGTGATAGTCATTATAGTAGGTATTCAGTCAGATAAACGTGAAAGAGAATGGAGACTATAGTAATACCAATAGTAATACCGAGTATATGCTGATATTGTCTCTTTCCAAACGTGTGAAATCAGTACCTACCTACGTGAAATATCTGTTGAATAGAATTCATGAGCATGTACGTTTTTTTCTCCAAATAAAATAGATAATCATACACAGTCAATAGAAAAAACATACAACATGTAGTATAAGAGATAAGGAACAGATAGATATGCGATTTATGGATAATATGCAAATATGTAAATAATTGAAAATATATATTATGTAATGTTCAGATAGAAATCCGTAGGTCAGTTAACCTAGATAGTTAGATATGATCCAAATGAATACTTATTCAGTTTATTCAACAGTAGCTAATACTATAATTTGCCTTCACTTGCTCAAAATTGTAACCACAGGCACTAGTTATTATCCTGCTCGAACGAGACCAAAATGTATAAAGGTGGGGCTGTAAGGCCAATTACCCTTAATCCTTGAGGTAGGTGAGGTTATGAGCTTCGAAGGACCACAGCCCTTAAGGCTGAAAATAAAATGATTGGAAGGCAAGTGAAGAAAAGAAGAAGGCCCTTTGGCCGAATATTATAGTTGTAAAGATACGTTTATTGACCTGACCGTTTAGGTTTGTACCAAATGCCCTACCTAAATCTATGGCCATAGATAAAATAAATAAAATTAAACCTCTTGAGGGTTCCCCTCTTGCGAAATGCCGTATCCAATCCAGTCGCGTGCACGTGGTGGTAGGTATGCCGAGAGCAGACGAGCCGGTTAATAATCGGTCGATGGGGAATGACGATCCGGATGAAAATCCACGGCGATGCGGAGATGCAGGGCGTTCCGCGATGGTGATGAGAAACTCAAACGGAATCGCGTCGAAAACCTTCAGGTTTTCCAAGATATTGAGTGATATTTTAGATAAAAGCGGGTTTTACAATCTATAGACGTTAAACGACGAAGATGGAAAAAAATGGTAATGGCGATTTCTACCGATATTTCGTTCCTTCTGGTCAAAAGACCTGTAGCTACCGGGGAAAAAGTAGGTAGATTTATGCGATGCGGCAGGAATCGATGAACACTGGCCTGAAGGATCAATGACGTCATCACAGAAGTCAGCTGGGTCGTGGTTAGTGAAGAGATCAGTCGTTGATTACATGATGATATAATATTCAAAATGATACAGGAAATTAAAACATATTATTGTGCAGGATATTGAGTAAGATGAAAGAGTTAACAATTTAAAGATGCACAACTTGGCATGTTGTAGGCTACGGACAACCCTCGAGGTGTAACACTGATGATAATGACAGGTTTACCCTAGGTGTACCGAAATTTTATGTTGATGGATGTAGTGATGTGATAAGATATGAGAATTGATTTTATACTGTTTAAGTTGATGATGTTAATGATAGATTAATTAAAGTGACAGCGGTCCGAGTGGCAAGTGCTAAGGAGGGGTAAATAAATCCAACTCCCTTTTGTTCAGGCACTATAAACTGAAGGTTCGAATACCCGAAGTCCATCCGAATCTCGGGGATTTGATAGGCCTCCTTCGTAAAGAATCTCAAAGATACTTCCATGGTAAGATACTTCCACAACACTGAAGCAAAGAAACATAAAACGAAATACCAACAGTTGGACTTCAAGATCACCGAAACGCTACTGCGCTTCACCAATCCTGACGAGGATTTCGATATCGATCGTTGTCTGTGTAGTTTGGCCATGCTTGTGAAAATGACAAGAACGAAGAACACGAAGCAAATAGAGGAAGATGCTAATGCCAATAATTCTGAGACTGAAGATGACCCGGATGCCTGAAGATGCATGATTAACTATTTTGATTGACGCGAGGTATTTGACTCAATTAAAGCAACCATACATCAACCAGGTCCTCATAAATCATTTCTCAACGTTAATCTGGGTGCAGAAGTGGTACCACCAACATTCGTAGGCGCGGATCTGGGAGAATAAAGGGACTCTGCAGGTATCATTTCCACAGGCGCGGAAATGGGAGGCGCGGAACTGGGCAGACACCAAAAGGGCAGAAATAATTGAGAAAAGGTAGACTGGTCTTATTAATCGGATAAACACGATTTGGGTCCCGATATATTTAATGATGTGCTGTAGAGTATGATTTGGGTCCGTGGTCGTTGTTACGTACAACTCGAAATGGGTCCGCCGGCGATTAGATGTTTGAGCAGGTGTTTACGTATTTTGAGTGCGGAGGTGCGTTGCGCTGCCGTTTGCTCACTTATTTCGTTTCAATTATAAGATTTTAGTCGGTGTGATTGGTAGGTACTGATTGTGTTTGTGCAGTTCGTGTTTATAAATTTATGTAGTATGGAGACCATGCCAAGCGAAAAAGGAAAAACTCTCATTGTAACGGATTGTTTTATTGACGATTTAATGACAATCAAACCAGTGACCACACTTGTAGATAAGTTCAGTGATTACCTCTTGCACACATATCTTGAGGAGGATGCGCCATTTCCCCCTAGTATGAGGGCTGGGTATGCAACTACCATCGTTGTGAAAGCTTTCAACCCAAACTTAATGCCAGTTTTGGATCACCTCAAAATGTTCACCCTCTTAGAAACATTGCTTGGCATTCAATGTGAAATTTACATTGCACTTCGTAGTGCAGCCCCAGAGCCATTCAAAAACACTAAAGAAAAATAAATATTTTAAAGAGAGAAAATGCTACTTTTTTGCTAGTGGACGCATCACCAGATTTGAATTCGTGAAAGCGGTATCATTCAAATTTTGTCCCTCACCTTCTCGTCACTAGGAACTATCATGACGAGAAATTGTATAGTTTCGATCCTATAGTGTACAACGAGAGTGATGTGAATAAGAAACAAAATGTATGGGAGACGAACGAGCCAACCTCACCGTGGTGTCTCCTGGGTAACGCTGATAGGCTGGACACAATTCGAGTGCCTGAAAGAAGAGGATGGGACCCAAATCATGTCTTTTTTGGAATTCGGGACCCAACTCCACATTTTCCTTATTACTCTTCAAGGCAAACGCCCCTCGCTGAATATCTCGACTTTCGCCAACGTAAAATATATTTTAATATGATGATGAATAATGAAAAGAGCTTCAATTTCGATGATTTTCTTCTAAATCTAAAGGAAAATTAAATGCATTTTTACCGCGTAATATACAATTTCTGCAGGCCATCTCAATTAATGATTTCGCTTCGAATATTTGTGGATTTCGACCATAAATGGGTTGCATCACATTCGGTCTTTAACTAAGAATCAGATGAAGGTGTGAATAGTGTTACAAGTCAACAAGACATACGTTTTAGGTAGGTACTTCTGCGAGGCTTCCGTAGCTGACTCGCTGTCACGGAGTGAAAAATCGAATGGAATTATCCAAGAGAAACCAACGCCGTCATTTTAGTCGAGAGACGACGGTCGAACATTACGCAGTCCGAGATCAAAGATGAGGCCGAACCAGATGAGGCCTCCTCAAGGAGAGAAGACGTTGAGGAGTAAACCAATCATGGCTTGCCTTTACCTATTGAGTGGAGGATTCAAAGGTAAACCCTTCGACTTGGACATGGCCCTGAGAGGGTGCAGAGGGCTGAGGAAGCGAAAGGAGCCTACTCGAACAAACCATTCCCCTGGTAGGGAACTCCCTTCGCAACCTTCATTCCATCCACTCCATCCTAGACAGGTCCACCCTACCAGAGGGTTAGCTCAGCTCTCACTTTCCTTCCCTTCCCTTTCTTATAGGTTATTTGATTTATGGCGATCCTAAGGGAATTGGCAGAAGGGGTTGGGGGGGTACGTGGTGCGGTTGAAGTGTCAAACACTTCTTTCCCTTTTCCTCCTTTAATCTATTCCATCCCGAGGCCCTTTCTTTCCTTTTTGCATGCTGGATTACTCCTGAGATCGTGGTAATGGAATTGCTTCCTTATCAAACGCAATGGTTCTCTGTGATGAGGAGGCACAGTGCAAGCAGAAATGTTCGTCTTCTAAATTTCATCCTCAAGTTTCGACCAAACTTACAACAAGATTAAGTCTAACAACCTAGCCCTCGACCTCAGCGTTTGTAAACTCGTCCTAAAAGTTATCTCCTCAGGTGGTGTTGCGGAGGTAGAAGTATGATCAAGAAATTCGTCTCAAGAAACACGAATTTTAGGTTTACCTAAGAGGTAAACTCCTTCGTCATTAAAAACAAGAAGGGAGTAAATCGAAACTAGTGGATATAGAAGAACTGTAGAGCAAGAATCCCCAAGAATGCGATTTCAAAGCCTTAATGTACTGAAAATGAATATGAACCAATCAACTAAAATATCTAATACGAAGTCGCCACTTCCGATAGTTGAAATGGATGAAAATGATGAATGCACAAATTTCAATGAGGTTTTTTTTTTGCTTGATAGGTACCTGTAAATTTGCCGGATAAGGTTTTTGACTATAATATTAGCTTAGGATTATCTGCTTCCCTTCTTTCACCAGAAATGAGGAGTCATTGAGACCGAATCAGGTTAAATTCCAGAAAATAGGTATCTAAGTAAATGAAAAAACACAGCGGTTTATTTTTTCCGTGTGTAGATGCCCTTTTGATAAGATCGCTGTTTTCTGTGGTCAATACCTACCCTCGAGCTCCCCCCCCCCCCCCCCCCCCCCCAAGGGAAGCCCTAAATCGAGTACCGGAGCCGGCCCGGGATTACATTTCTCTAAAACTGCAGGATTGAATAATTCAATAATCAATAATTATTTGTTGTTATTCATGAAGTTACAAAAGTACCTACCAACAAAATCCAAACGAGCCATCATTCTTAAAATTAAATAATATCACAGAACAACCAACTCGACTTCATACAGCCACCCGTGATTCATCAGGTGTTCTCTAGCAATGATATCTGGGCGGGATGCATACCGTTTCATTCACGATCGTGTTGACGAAGCTTGTAGTTTGAGATCAATTTGATAACGTTAAAAAACCATACCCTTCTATTGAACGTTTTCGAGCTACGGCGTTCTGAAAATTTCAACCCCTATTTTTCACCCTTTAGAGATAAATGACAGTAACGCCGACCTTCGCGGACCAACTAGACCCCAAATGGGACCTACAAACCAAATTTCATCAATTTGGGTCCACGGTAACTAAGAAAAGTGCGAAGCCTACGCCGTACGGACAGACATTTTTGTATTCCATTTTCGGATACCTTGAAACGGAAACCATCAAATTTTAAGGGCCGGACCAGTCAATTTATTGGTATTCAGCTGGAATTTAATGGTTTTCAATGGATTACATGCAATTCAAGGCGATGATGAAATTAAGGAATTGGAAGCGGAGAAGAGGAAATTATCGAGGGTTTATGAATAATTGAATTACCTACTGAATACCGCGCATATTTATGAAACTGTAATTCCCGGGCCGGCCCCAGTGGGGTAGGCATTGACCCACAACACAGTGATCTACGCAGAAGGGGCTTCTATACAGGTAAATAATAAACCGTTGTGTAATAATTTGCAGCGTTTTGGTGTTTTTGTGGTTTGTTATTCTATGTAGGTGGTTTGTGTCTTTCATGGTAATATGATGATTCATAATAAATCTTCGATCGCTTCGTCATCTTCTAATTATTATATTTCTTTACTTACTACTATTTTAAGGTGATATATTTCACAAAATGCGACTACGAATCATTACGAAAAACAAATGAATTATACAATAAGTATTTATTTACGTACCTTAGAATCCCTGGTTATTGACTCATATATAAATATTGTGCGTAGGGAGGTACCTACGTATTCTTGATTTTTCCTCCGGGAATTTTTTCTCTCAATTAAGAGCTCATAAATATAAGGATTGTTTTTCCCATCCTATTACTCCCGTTGTTGCACGTTTAATAACTCATGACCGCAGTTTGTTTTCTTGCAACCGAAACCGTACGACACGTAGTAATAAATTAATTCTGGGATGAGGTTGATTAGGTGGAGATGGCATGGTGTTGGGAAGACCTTACCAGTCAGCTCTGGATCTTGTGTAGTTTTTTTATTATTCCATATCTTCACGAGCTTTCTGCCATGAAATGGCCCTAATATGGATGGTTGTGGTGGCCGAATCTGATCTGGATTACATAGGTAATTATATTGGGTGCATGAACATGGAAAAACACGATCGAAGCCTGTTTTACAAGGACTAGTAGATTTAAAAAAAATACGTAATAAAAACACTGCAAATCCCTGCAAAATGGTGCATTATTTTGTACAGAATACCCTACTGTTACAGATCACAGCTCTCTGTGTAGATAACCCGTCTATATAATATGTAGGTACTAGTCTATAAGTACATATTATGTAGATCGCAGACCCTCCGTAGGTTAGTACCTAACCCCGTACTCGTTACTACGTACCTACCTAAATCTCGAGTTAAATGTTGCTAAAATAATTCTGTTGATGACAAACAGTAACTAAAATGTCGAAAAGAAACGAAAATAATGAAGTTCTAAAGGAAAATTGTTGATGTGGAGTGAAATAGATGCCCCTTCTGCGTAGATCACTGTTTTCTGTGGTCAGTACCTACCCTCTGGTCATGTACAATGAACCGTTGAGTAATAACTTGCCCATCAATAATAATTCAACGGTTGCAAAAGTACCGATCAACAAAACCCAGCCCCTTCTTGGTAGATGAACCGTTGTGTAATAATTTACCGTTGTGTAATAATTTGCCATTGTGTAATAATTTACCCATTAATAATACTTCAACGGTTGTTCAAGTTGCAAAAGTACCTATCAACAAAATCCAGCCCCTTCTGGGTAGACGAGCCGTTGTGTAATAATTTACCGTTGTGTAATAATTTACCGTTAGGTATGTAATAATTTACCGTTGTGTAATAATTTGCCGTTGTGTAATAATTTACCGTTGTGTAATAATCTACCCATCAATTATACATCAAAGTTTGTTCAAGTTTCACAAGTACCTACCAACAACATCTAATAGTCCATCACTTATCAAATGAAATAATATCGCACAATAACCAACTCGACTTCATACCGCCATACTTGATTATAATCAGGTGCTCCTTACTGATGAAAGTGATGAAATCCCGGCCGGATTTATACCGTTTGATTCACGATCGTGTTGGCGAAGGTTTTTGGTGCACACGAACGGCTGGACGTACAGTGCTCCGGGTGGTCTCAAAAAATTGTTTAGCTCAAGACAAATTTAATATCGTAAAAAAAACCGTACCCTTTGTCGTGAGTCTCTCCCGGAACTACTCCTAGCAGATTTAAGTTCTCACAAATATTTCATAAGCCAACTTTAGTTCTTACCAAATAAACCATACGAGTGGGGAACAAGCCGCAGGAGTCAGAGCACAACCTGGGTCCCCACCATCCCCTACCAAATAGGGGATGGAGGGAGACGACTCCCAGTAACGTAAATACTCGCCTCCTTCGACTTTTCACTCATTCGACGCTTCCTCTAGCCGCTGGCTACTCTCACTTCTCCTACCCTGCTCTCCAATCCAATTCAAAAAATATCCTAGATGACGGTGGTGGTCATCCCATAACCGCCTAGGCAAATTCTCCTAAAAAGATTCCAGATGATTCGCTCATAACCGCCTGGACACCTCCAAAAAGATCCTAGATGTCGGTGGTGACTCGCTCATAACCGCCTAGGCAAAACCTCTCCAAAAAGATCTCAGATGTTGGTGGTGATTCGCTCATAACCGCCTGGGCATTCCCTCACACCACCGTGATGAATATAAGCCAATTTTAAATTCATCACACCCTTCAATATAAAGTTTTCGAGATACGGCGTTTTGAAAATTTCAACTCCTATTTTGAACCCCTTAGAGATGACTGACAGTAACGCCGAGCTTCGAGGACCAACTAGACCCCGAACGGAACCTATACCCGAATTTCATCGATTTCTTTTCAAGGTAACTAAGAAAAGTGGCCCCTTATGGCGTACGGTGTACGGCGGACAGACAGAAATATTTTTATTGCATTTTCGGATTCTACGTACCTTGAAACGTAAACCACCAAATTTTGAGGGGGGGGGGGGGTTCGAATTGTTTTTCATGCTCGATTCTAATGGTTCATTATTGAAAATAATAAACCACAAACTACATAAGAACCAAAACTTACTAGTAAGGGATCCCAACACCATGTAATAAATTATAGCTAGGTCGGAGCGAGACTAATATGGACGACGAATCGCTTCCTCCACAAAACAAGCTTCGACACCTGGGAGCACCGTTATTATCCGGGGGGGGGGGGGGTACAATGGGGAACAATTGTTTTGTGTCATTCTTCTATGACAACAATCGGGGTGAGGGCGTCGATAAATGTCAAGATGGTTGACGTAGTAAAGCAAAGAAGATGGTTTTAGCGGAGAATAACACCCCCTCCCCAACACCACACGCACAGACGCACCAACCCTGAGCCATAAGGTTTCGAGTCTGAAGGTGATAAGACGAGGCTAACGATGTGTACACTGGAGAAGGGGACCCTCCTCACGCAGGAGGTTTCAGATAATTAGCCAGTTGGCGTTTGGGTGTTTGTGCGAACAAGCGTCGTTTCCGAATGGTCCCCCCCCCCCCCCCACCATCACGACCAACCCTTTACTAAACACCGCCAATCCCGTCCCCTTTCGTCGCCAGATGTGATTAGGTGAAATCCGGCTAAAGCAAACTGCAATTAATCAAGTTTTTGTCTCCCTTTTCCCAGTCAAACGCCGAAGTACAAGCTATAAGACCGGACGTGATTCATTACACTGGTTACGAGAGGGGTTAATTTAGCTCTGGAAGAAAAGTTTCGCCGCACCAAACTCATCTTCCTCAATTTCATTACTGTACTTTCATACTACCAATCATAATACCACTTCAACTATCGCTATAGTTCATACCACACATTGGCAGATTCAAGAAACTCTTATGAAGGGGTGATACATTTTGGTTTATTATTCTGTGAATAATACACCTATGCATTCGCTCAGCAAACAATTTTTATAACACCCCCTCAAAATTTTGGTTTATTATTCTGCGAATAATACACCTATGTATTCGCTCAGCAAACAATTTTTATAACACCCCCTCAAAATTTTGGTTTATTATTCTGCGAATAATACACCTATGTATTCGCTCAGCAAACAATTTTTATAACACCCCCTCAAAATTTTTTCCTCTCCGTTTCAAGGTGCGGAGATTCCAAAAATACAATGTCCGTCCGCCGTCCGTCGTACGCCGTAAGCCGTCCGCCGTATCACGTGTACCGGCCTCATTTTCGGTCTAAAAAATTCGTTCTTTCGCACACATGCTCCATTTGGGCCCTAGTTGTGTCCCGAAACTTTTCAGCCTGATCGGAATGTACCCAGGGATGTTATGAGTGAAAATGTGTATAAAAATAGGTACTTTTAGCGAATTTTCGAAGAAAAGGAAGCTATTGTTCTCGGTCCAAAATTTTTAAAACTCGAATTTCCGAAAGATTTTTATACCAAAACCCGTTTCAGACCATCCTGAATTCCCTGCCGAAAGACACCAAAAATTATATGTATATATATATATATATTTATATATATATTTATATATTTATATATATATTTATATATATATTTATATATGTATGTGTCATTCCAGACGATAACTCTCGAAAGAATTGAGATAAAAAGTTCAAATTTGCACGAAAAATCTATCTTAGCAATCGACAGGCTAAGTTCGAAGATGGGCAGAATCGGGTCACCCTAAGGGGGAGTTTTGGGTAGTTTTAGGGGGGGAAAATTACCCATAAATTCCCAAAATGAAAAAGTCTGACAAGTGACACCTCATTTTAAAGGTTTTTGTACGCTGAACACGATGGTGAAATCAGAATTGTGATATCTCATTCCATTCTCAAACTGGAGCACTTTGAAGATGAAGGAACGTGGTTATTTCTTGAGATGTTCTTCCTGGTTCGTCTGCTCTAATCTGATAACGGAATGGGATATCGCAATTCTGACTTCACCATCGTGTTCAGCGTTGGAAAATCTACAAACCGAGGTGTTACTCGGCAAAAAATGGAACAAAAAATTTGTTACGTACCCAATACCTACTCTTCTGGTATTCAAAACATTGTTGATTTCCCCCTCCTCCTCCTTCAACCCCAAATTTTACTTTGCGTAAAACTACTCCTGTTTTAATTTTGTATGGTATCAAGTTCATTGGCCGAAAATTAATTTTCAGAACATTTTAGGCGGAGGAGGAAGATGCCGAAAACTTCGAAAATTCGCTCTTATAGCCATGCTGCATGACTGTGGTTTTTTTGTGTTTCAGTAACATGTTAGTAAAATGAGCTTTTGGGGTATCGTTTTCCATGTTTTTGGAGACGAGAAGACCGAATATGAAGTCGATTTTGACAAGGAGTGGAAAATTGAGGTTGTACCAAATGTTCAGCTCCCAAAATTGATTTTTTATGAGTCAAAAACCTGCGAAATCGTCTGAAACACCATCAATTTGTAGAAAACTAGGAAAAGTGTCAACACGAGAATCAAGACGATTAAATGGCACTACCAATGATCAAAGATAATTTTGAAAAAAAAAAAAAAAAAAAAAAAAGGAACGCACCTAGTTCAAGTTTTGGGGGCCAAAATTGGTGGAAACCACCAGAAATAGCTATTTCAATTATTTTACATGAAAGCAACAATAAATCAACAGCCAGCATTTCTGTAAGTATGTCCAGTAGAATAATAAACCCATGTGACATGGAGTTTGCAGCGTTTGCTTCCTATTATCGTATCAATAGGCTAATTGCATGGATCATGAAAGTGGTTTGTATTATTTTTCAAATGAAATTAGATTCCGTCCTGAGAATTTTGAGACCGCCAAATCATATAAAAAGAACTACTTACCGTACTCAAAATTCTCAGTATGGAATCTACTTTCATTATAAAATAAAATAAAATGAATACCGGCAAATAGCCCAGTGAGAGGACAGAGTGCAAATTTGCCGGCTGGCTAAAAGAGTGGTCGTATATCCTGATCAATTCGGCAGGGAAAGAAATAGAAACCCACATAGGAATCACGATTCAAGGGGGCCCAAAAATAAATATAACGTTCAAATCGACTCACTTCAACAGAAAGAAGTTGATAGCTTTACATATTTAATATGCAGGGTTGTTTGATGGTTGAGGGGGGGGGGGGGGGCAGCTTTTTATGAAGTACTTTGTGTCTGGGTTTCTATCAGGTTTCTGTACGTAATATTTGTAGGTACCATATGCACACATACGTTTTGATCGATCACTCACCGAGAAACCCCTCATACTTACACGTACATTTTTTTGTTTTCTAATATAACCCTGGAATTAACCTTACCTGGTATATCCCGAGAGGAGCCTTTTACACTAAAGCTATACTCAACTTATTATATCAACCAATAGTCCCTGTAGGCTTCCCGTTGTTCTATCAGAGGTGAAGACCTAATCGCTGGTCGGGTAAGCACATGCAAGCTTTGGTACCCGCTCGATGAGAACCAGGGACGCCGCAAACTTTTATATAAACGGGGACATAAAGATCGGACGCTGTAGCCCGCTCGAACACCCCGGCCCGTGCATGTAAAAACATTCTATCCCTACCACAGAAATTACAAAAAGCCTCCTCATTACTGAAAAATAATCACAATCCTTCATCCAACCCCTGCGGAAGATTATGATGAAATTGATCCCAGATATCTGGTTTCCCTAAGTTGAAAAAACCGGATATGGGGATTGCTCTAAAAAGTATCAACAACGCTTACTTGACGTTGCTGAATAAATTATATTCGGGGTACTCACTTGTTTTAAAGACAAATATTATTTTTCTACGAAGTTTTTGTTATGTTGGAAAGCAACGGTAGGTAGCATTTTGACATTTTCATGTCTTTGCCCTGGCACATAGCACAAAAAACTGTCACGAAATTGCGTAACGAAATTGTGTTACAGTGCCTCTATAATGATTTCCGCTTACAACGACCCCGTTGTTAGGTTTGTTCATTTTCTACACTTTTTAACCCACAAAAATCGTTCACCACTCGTTGGAAAGCTCTCGATTTAACGAACACTTTCATGTTCTCCATAACATATTGACTATACGAATAGCGGATCTATGGGCATAACTGTTCTCATATTTTGTTTACAAACTAATGATCGTGAGTGTAGAAGATAATTAATCCGGAATCGTCTATTTTATTGAAATTAGGTACCTACCTCTTAATATCTTAATAATGTCAAAAGCAATAGGTAAAGACATGAAAATGTCCCAATGCGTTGCAGACTCGTATGCAAGCGTTTCTTACAAAAGATAACATTACTACAGCGATAGGTATAGTTACAAATTACGAGGGGGATGGAATTTCATAAACCTTCCCAGATAATTCTGCGTCAAATGGTACCAGCCGCAACTTTCTACGTTCAGCCGTTCTCAATTGATGCCGAGTTACTTTTCAAAACCACATGTCCTAAGGAAAATAAACATAATTATGTATATTAATAATAATAATCATCGTTGAATAAAATTTTTATACACATTTTCACTCATAACACCCCTGGGTAAACTAGTCTGTACGCGGTCCGGTCGTGTAAATGACTGCCCGAGGGGAAGGAAGCCCCGCCCCCTAGGAGCGAGTCAGGAGGCACCTAGCTAGGAGCATAGGAGTATCCGGCCCGGTCCGCTCGTGTAAATGGGGCTTTAAATTCGATGGTTTCCGTTTCAAGGTAAGTACCTACGTAGAATCCGAAAATGGAATTTAAAAAGAAATTCTGTCCGTCCGCCGTCCGATATACTTCGCACTTTCCTAAGTTACCATGAATCAAAATTAATGAAATTTGGTTTGTGGGTCCCATTTGGGGTCTAGTTGGTCCGCAAAGATCGGCGTTTTAATCGATATGGAACACAAACATTTTAAAAAATCACGAAACTGCGATAGAAAATACGTGCTTTAATCATTTTTGGGGACCAGAAACAAACTCTTTCCTCAGGGAATCGACACCGTAACGACCACCGGTGGAGGGAGTTAATTTTTAGATCTGCTCTACTTAGTAGGTTACTGGCCTCAATTTCATTAATTGTTATTAACGATGAAATCGCCAACATTAATTTTAAATATTATTTACTCAAGAGGATATTGATAATATCAGATCGATAACCATTGGATTGAGGACCCCGACTTACATAAATTTTCATGAGAATTGCTCCCAGTTTGAACCGCTGAGAGATTTTGCACAAAAACAGTTCTTTTCTACCACTGCATAACGTGGGACGGCGAACGTCCGCATGCGAACCATATCACCTACTCAATTCCCATGTGAACTTGGTCGGTGGGGAACAAGATAAACCATCTACACGGCAGCGGTGCGTGGGATCTTGAAAACGGTGGGGCACCAAACCAGAACACAAAACCAACAGATTTGTTTACGAAATACCCCAAGGCAATAACACCCTTCACTTATTTACTGATTTAGTGATATTCCGCAAAGCTTATCTCTTTCAATCAACACTCTACTGTCCTACGAAAACGTCCAAATTTCTACTGCAAATTAGCCACAGAATTCATGTGTTATAAAAATATAGTAAACTAAAATATAACAAAGCAATGACACGTAGGCCGGTACCACTTGAAATGAGAAACTATTGACTTGAAGTTAGGTAGTTATGTGTCTGTTAGGACGCCGATCAATCCACAAGACCACAAACAACAAACAGGACAGAATGCAGTGTAGTACCACAAATACAAATATGTCATCAGGAACGGACCGAACGCAAAACGCACGGGAAAGCAAAAACAAATCAGAAGACGAAGAATCATCTCGTATCGGGATGACAAATTGAATCGAAGGGATCGAGTCGATTGTGAAAAGGAACGATTTTGGAGTAGAAATCAGATTTGGCACAGGGGCCACTTTTACCAGTTGCCATGGGAACAGTAGGTCGCAGGACCCAGGACCTACCTGCCGGTTTCAGGAGCCTAGTTTTCGATTTCGATTGCAGGACATAGATTACTGTCGCTTTACTCAGATAACATGCTTGGTCTATGGAGCGTGCAGCATGGATGCTCTATTAGCATATTATTGAATATCCACAGCCAGAGAAATCTGGCGAGTCGCTGTTGAACTTTGTGAAAAATGCTAGGTACGGTATACGGACGGAAATTCAGATGCCAACTAGTGGTTGGTATTTTTTACTCTAGTGTTTTTCGGTGCATGGGCACAAGTGGCCTTATGGGCGCAACTTCCCTGCATCTACACCATTTTGCGTTGCACGGAGGACAATAACGGCAGGTATTTTTCCTTCTTTGTTATTGCCACGATGAACGGAGAACTAAGTAAACGACCCTATGCACGCTTTTATTAACAATATCCACGCGAACATGAAAACAATACGATCGATGACCACAACATGAGAACCGATGCCAACAATACAAGGGATCGACGAATTTCACATTCCTTCCGTCCCATCCCATCCGAGAAGCTATGGAATCGACCCACAAATGAAAACAGCCTATCGTAAAACAACGAACTTGCTCGCAGTTGTTGCCTACACAGAGTTCCTTACAGCTCCTCCCCTTTAGAGTTTAGAGTTTAGACTTTAGAGTTTATGCTTGCTTATATCCCGTCACTCCTAAGAGGAGCATAGGGCCTCCACGAAAGACCGCCATCCGTCCCGGTTCCTGGACATGACCTTGATCTCCTGCCACGACTTCCCAGTCCCACTGGCCTCCGCCTCGATGGAACGTCTCCACGTCATCCTTGGTCGCCCGCGACGCCTGTGTCCCTGAGGGTTCCAATCCAATGCCTTCCTCTCTATCGCACTCTCATCCTTTCTCAGGGTGTTAGAGTTTATGAGGAATTAATAATTATTTTATGAGATGGAAGTAGGTATAAAATGAGAGAGCGGCAACTCCGGCCCTTTAGCCCTTCCAAAAGGGCTCGAAAAAAATACGGTTGGATAGAGGATGAACTGGTTCAGGGTGGGGGTAAAGTCTGAGTGTGATCTGTACCACTGTAAACGAGTCGCATCTTTCCATCAAAAGATGATTGAGCGAGGACTTCCTCGTTATTCACCAATTTAATAAACTCCACCGTGATGATTAAATACCACTTAACGCCTCTAAATGTTGTAAGATACCTCCTTATTTCTTCAAAGATCTGTTGTTTTAAAGTTGAGAGTATAGTTATCACATCCGCTGAAGCACTGTTGTTGTCGGTTGAGGGATTTGAAAGAGAGTCCGAGTATCGGATTCTAATCACGTTACTACTGAAAGCACTTGTAACACTCATGTTGCACATTACTCAGAATTTAAAGCATTATAGCCAAAACGTGCATGACTTGACTTACTTTACTGTTCTTGTACCGTAGTGATACTTAACTCTCGCAGACTAGCGCTTCCTTTATATAGGCTCATCGGTGGGGGATAGTCACTCTCCATATCTGATCCGCGGTATAACAACAACAACAAAGTTAATTGAGGCGGGAACAATGACCGCGCATTTGAAGGTTGCACCCACTGCACACTGTCTATAATAAGCAATTAACTATGCAGTAGATTAGAATTGATTGCAACTGTAGTTCTTTCCTCGCGTCATTAACGCATCACCTCGCTTCCTGCGACCTTGAGCGGAACCTGGTAACTGCACTTCAATAATTGCGTCTTCACTGCGAAAACTGAACTCAACTTCGAATACCTCCACATTTATGCGGCCACGAGAGATAATTTCAATTTGAAATTTACGTGATACTGCGGAATATGATCACGAGTTTGTTTACACAGACAAAGAAGGGTACCTACCTATCTTATTACCAGTTGTCGGATCATTAATATTAACGCCCTTTGAGCAGCCATTTTTCTCGTATTTAAAGGGCTATTTGAACGACAACGAAACTCTCTTCATTCCACACCGCCGTTCAGAAATGTCTATTCAAACAACTAGAAACACCATTTTCCCCCATTTATAGGGCTAACGAATACTTCCCTCCCTTACCCGCCCTTACCCTTTGCACCAATTTCATTAAAATTTTGCTCGATTCTTTTTTCACCCGTCCCCTATCGATTGCACCACTCACCTTTCCACTAATACCCCCCCTTTCAAATTTTCCCCTCCCAACCTCAACTTCACCGATTTTTCCTGCCGTCCCTAAAGGGCTGACCCTGATTTTGACTTTACCCCCACCCTGAACCAGTTCATCCTCTATCCAACCGTATTTTTTTCGAGCCCTTTTGGAAGGGCTAAAGGGCCGGAGTTGCCGCTCTCTTATTTTATACCTACTGATGGAATGATTTTGGGACGATATGAACGCCAACCCGCAAGTAAACCCTCAACATTGAGTTTATAGGTAATCGTTTCGAGGAAAACAGGTCTGTGCATTGTACGTCCATAGAACCGTTGCGCAGAACACTTTCCCCGAGGTCCAGATTTCTCATTTTAGCAAAGTATTGTGGCGACAAAGACCAGCAGACTTGTCTTCGAGCCACGATGTATTTAGGTTGATCAAGACGTTTTGACGAAATGGGAAATTTCGAACGGAGATACGAACATTTTATTCCTAAGGTTAAATATAATTTTCCGCACTTGGCAGTAGAATTTTAATTTGAAGATATGAAATGATGATACATTTAATTTTACCTTGAGAACCGACTGAGTTGAATTTCACGTCAAATCGGTGATGTTTTACGACTATTCCACCTTAGTCTTTTTGATACGGTTCCGACAAGGCTCCAAGGGTTGTGCACGTGTTGTGTATTCAGGTGTTGTTTCCCCCTGAAATATGCGTTGCGGCTCAGGTCCCGACCGCCGCAGATAACAAATATTCCGTTGAAACAGATAGGATGAGAACACCCAGGCCCAACCCCCTAAATCTTCAAAGGCAAAGGCAGCAGAAGAGTGGCAGGAGACGCGTTGGGGAGGGTGGATCTGCACTGCGGTATTCATTAGCAATATAAATGAAGGAGGCGGTGGAAGTATTTTAATAATTTATTGTAACATGTATCCCAGAGCCACAGGGAGAGATCAGTTTCTAGGTTGATAGCCTTCAAACTATGACTGCCATTCCCTCTGCATTTTTATCGCTCAAGCAGAGCGGCAAGAAGAACGAAATCCCTTTTCTTGAAATCGAAAATTCGAATTAAGTACCTATTCACAGTATACCTATCAAAAACTGATGCTTTAAAAATAACAGAGCTTTTCTTGTCTGCACTCAATTGACACTTTTCTGATAGGTAATTCGAAATTTTGACATAGGTATTTCACATAGGTACCATTGTACCTATATTAAATCTTCATTCATTTTTCATTGTGACATTCTCAATCATTTTTCATATCTGCACTCCCGGTTATCTGCTACACGTACCCATAGAATTAATACCACTATAATAATTCGATGCACGTACCTCATACCTTCATAATTCTGGAGAACTGTTACTCGGAACGCTCAAGCGAGCAGCCGGCATAAGCAGCACGACTCGGAACGACTATTATTACCAACCTGCCCGTCAGCTCGGTGATATCTTTCATAGCAAACACCTGCCTAATAGTATTGTAATAACTCGCAACAACCCACCTTTTGTGGGTTTACCACAGTAACCACATTTTGTTATGAGATAAGTCATCGAGCTCACAGGCAGGAAGGTCGGTATAGGTAAGTAATAATCGCCTTTCCGAGTCGTGCTATCTCGGAATGTTCTCCAGAATTGTTACAAACAGCGCCGAGGAACTTGAAGTGCTTGCACGGAAAGCCACCGGATTTTAGTACGTTAAACTTATCTAAAAGGGCTTCTTTGATGTATTGAGTTTGAGTCAGTCCCTTGCTCATTAATGTGGAGACCACTTTCAAGACTGAGTACTCGGGTCTTCGAAAGGTGAAGTTCTCGCGAAAATGTCACAATTTCAGGCTGTATTAGCCTATTGTAGAGGTTAATACCTACGTAGA
Source organism: Leptopterna dolabrata (assembly GCA_954871275.1). Classification (NCBI taxonomy): domain Eukaryota; kingdom Metazoa; phylum Arthropoda; class Insecta; order Hemiptera; family Miridae; genus Leptopterna; species Leptopterna dolabrata. The sequence continues at coordinate 42,872,735 of OX940979.1, forward strand.
ACCACCGGGGTTAGAAGGTACCTATAGTTCTCGTTTTACTGTAAGCCGTGAAACCAGGAGTTCAGGAGAACAGAAGGACACAATTGTGGCACAATTGTGTGTGATTGTGTTTATATAATATATTATAAACGGGGACAATCCGTGACTTGTAATAAATTAACATCAGTTGAGGGTAGCAGCGTGCGCAACTCTCAGGTGAGCGGTACAATCGGGTGGAAGCGCTGCCTTCACACGTTGTAGGGAGAGGTCTGGTGGCTCTTGTGCAGCTTTCCGGCTCCGAGGGTGTGGTCCGGGTGTTCTGAGGGGAATATTCACGGGCGAGGCGGCCCTGAGGAGGGTTAAATTCAGGGATGGTCTGGGAAGTCGTCTGGCTCACTGCGAGGGGGTTCAATACACTCAGTCCTACGGGTAGGAATGCGCTCGGTGCAGTTTCCGTGACAATCAAACGCGTGAAACAACGGGTGAGGAGATGGGGAGGTCATGAACACACTGTGGAGCCGCGCGGTTCTTTCTTCTGCGGCCAACTCTTAGGGCTGCGAGGTATTCATGGGCGATGTCATTCTTGGCAGATCTGCTTCTAGCGGTTGCCGTACTTTTTGGGATCGGTCTTCATCGGCGTCTTGCTTGGGCGGAAATGGTGGTGTCTTTGCTGGATCGGTCTTGGCGGCAATCGATTCGTCAGACATCTTCTTCGGTAGGTACCTTTCTTCTGGGAGAGACGTCTTTGCAGATGCCTAGCTCGTGGAAAGTCTTCAGCTCGCCTCCGATTGACTAGGAGGTTCTGGAGTCCTAACATCGATGCGAGACCTTCGTGGGAGCAACGGTAACGCTGTCATAGCGTAGGTTAGGATTAACCGGCGTTTGGCGGCTTTTTTAAACTATATGCATGTTTATAGGTAGGTAGGTACCTATTCCTGGAGAAGATACTGAGCGGTCACGCGTTTACACCGCAGGGTGACGGGGCGAACGGGTGGGGGGACCATAGATCCGAAGGAATTTCTATCGGGCCTCCCTAGCAAGCGGGAACGCCCATAACCGGCCCTGAGGAGCGTTTACACGGCAGGGCGACAGAAACACTTGCTGCATCCCCGGATTTATCTGGCCCGGTCCGCTCCTTAAACGGGGCTTTTTTGGCAGAGTGTTACCGGAAATACCTATCTGGAAAGTTCGGGCGACTTCTCTCGCCTTCCCGTTCTCGGTTCCGATTGGTCCCCTCCCCGAACCAATGAGGCTCATTCAGGATCCTTCCGTTTTCCAATAAGCATCTCAAGGGTGTCTGTTCAGGGTGCGTTCATTCGCCGGCCATTCCTCAATCACCTGAATCGAAGTCTCGGTGCTGACTCCGTCTCTGTCTCATCCTGATGACATCTTCTGCTGCCGGGTTTTCGAATAGGGAAATCTCCTGTTCAAGCGTTCGACAACTGAAGGTGGTGGTCCTTGAACGGACTGATACGAAGATGATCCGAGATTAGGAGGACTTCTCCCGGCTCACAGTACTTTCACGGAGAAGTTGGACATACTTGTATAAATTGGGTCGCCTTGTTGGAGGCCTGGGAGTATACGGAACTCCTTCAAAAGATGTCTGGACCTTCACTAACCGTGCAGGGTGAAAAAGGGAGATTGATTCGAGTTGGGGAAGGGAGGGGGGAGGGGGGCAAAGATTGTTGAAAATAGGACATCTGAAAGTCACAGACTTCGGAAATTTGTTCATACGTGATCACGTTCCATGACTGGAGTTTTCTAATTATAAGACAGTCCTTTAGTAGATCGCAGTAGGTGGTTCAGGACTTCTTGTCCACCACACCTATTGTAACCATACAGCAGGATACTTGTACCAGCTCTCTAACGGTACTCACAATCTCCCCATGTTGGTGGCCTAACTTGTTTCATCTTCCAGTCCCTCATGAGCTCTTGCGTGATGGCAACTGAATCCAGTAATCTTGGGATGTCGTGGGTATAGCAGCTCATTTCGCTATTCACTTCTCCAAATAATAATAAATCATAATATATATCAAGGGAGTCAGCTAACTAGTTTGGAAATGAAGTGCTGGTACTTCTAATTTATTTATCTCCCCGCTTTCCGCTTCTACAGATCACCGCTGTAGTCAGAATCATCTCTCTGTTTGCCGATCAGAAAGCGCCCACTGAGAGCCTGACGGCGAACCCGTTGACAACTTGAGGAATTAGCATTCAATTCAACCGAATACCTCACAGTGGTGGCATAGAGGAGTAGGAGTTAAAGGGGGGAGGGGGGAGTGGGCGTTGAATACGGGATGAGAGGTTTCTCTCTAGTCGCAGAGAACCAATGAAATTTAGATACGTCAATTAACCGAGAAGCTTTGCAAGGCCTGTGGAAAGGGTTGATGTTTAGGCATGTCCTCCTGCTTTCCCTGCCAGCCTCAGGGAGCCAGAGGGAATTGCTGAGAAAGGCCGTGCGGATTTCATTGTCGCCTTACTGCCGCGAGAGGGATTCTCCTCCACCTGGGATTGTCAATAACAATTTCCGCGGAGCTTCTCCCGCTTTCTTTAGAACTTATTGATAAGAAATCCAGCGTTTTAATCAACACCGTCGCACTCAATGTGAACAGAATCTTGATTTTTATCGTACTGCAATGGCGTAAGAAGGTTCCATTTTCTTGATACGACTCTCAACGTTCCAGGCTTTTCCAAGGAGAAATATTCAACAGAGAGGATTCAAATGTGTACATAAATCACCGTATGGAAGTGAGCCTATTACCGAGATTCAGGCGGCTCTTGAAGTATGTTTGTGTTAGGCATGTGCCTGTTCCGAGAAGACCGACTCTCTAAATGGGTCTGATGAATCATAATACAATTTTGAGGGTAACTGGACCTCCAGAACATGAAATTTGTAGTATTTTATTGAAAATGTAATGACGTCAATGGAAACCACCTGTAAAGATACAATTCAAGACTCAGTTGAGGCAGCAGTAGTAGGTATCAATGTCTGCTACGGGTATCAATGGTACGTTAAGTTGACTATAAAATACAACTGAGTCTTGAATTGTATCTTTCAAGTTTACTGGTGGTTTCCATTGACGTCATTACATTTTCTACAAAATACTACTAATTTCATGTTCTGGAGGTCCAGTTACCATCAACATTGTATTATGATTCATGAGACCCATTCAGAGAGTCTGTATTCTAGGAACAGGCACATGCCTAACACAGTGGATATCAACATAAATATGGGTTAAAAATATATGTTTTCCCCTTCAAACTGCGAGGTAGAGCGAGAATTCACTGTGTGACGTTACTGCGGTGATTTTGAAACCAAGTAAACGTGGATCATTTCTCCCGAATAATTGGAATTTCCTCGTCAGTAAACGGATTAAAAACGTCTGCCAAGTGGATGACAGGACACATACCTATTTACTAGACACTTTAGGATACCTCACCCCCTACCATAGCCAAGTGGGTGGCACATTAGCATTTACTAGGGTGCATACACAGATCAGAACCCGTAACGAGGTGCCTTTAAAAGTACAGGCCGAATCGAACGGCGTATCGCCGAATAGTCAAGTTTCTAAATAAAATTTCAAGCTGGCGCTTGCGCAAAGCCCTCCTGTCATTGAGAAAGATGTGAGACCGTATCTGTATGAACCCGGACACTTTCATTTGAATGGGCTGAACAGAACTAGGAATATGAGCGTTGCAAGGTTCTAGTTTTTTGCGCATGCGCAGACGCTACTATCATTGTGAATTCCACAGAGGAACAATGTTTTCCAGTTTCATTCATCGAACCACCTGACCTGGTGGAAGTGAACCATCTATAAATATCCCCCCCCCCCCCCCCCCCAATCCACCATGTCCTAATCGAGACATGTTATTTTATGAATATTATCAGGAGTGAAAAGCATCGATCATGATACAATATTAACCATACCCGTCCATTCCATGGAAAGCGTTCAAATGAAACTGTTTGACCATTCATCCCGCTCAAAGTTGGTCAACTCTCTCGGCAAAGTTGGCCGAATGGGCTGGCCGGAGTTAATCAAAATTTTCCGCTGACGAAGTCCTCAAAGCCGAAGTCGGGCGTGGTTGGGGGGGGGGGGGGGGGTTCAACAACGAAACTTCGTTTCAACAATGATCGCGTATGACGCGTGCTAAAGTTTATTTGTTCATTCAAGGCCACAGAGCGTGCCCTAGGTTCATTTCACCAAATGAAATTGATCCAGATTCAACGAACAATCTTCTTTGCGATTGAGATCCATTTAAGCTAGTCCGTTAGACATTGTACAACTTTATATAATCGGTCCCTTCCTGGCCGTAAAGCTCTAATCTGAGAATCTCCTCACCGACGGCAAGTACAGAGCAGTGGTGAGCTTAATCTCAATTACGACAATGATTACGACAATGATTATTATGGAAATTTCTATGTTAGTTAAGAAACCCACTGTAATCGCACTCAGCGAATGTTGGTTGCTTACGGTTAGGAATTTTGAGAATTTTTTTCTACATAGATGGTTACGAAACATCAAGCGAGGCGGTAGCCGAGCGATGCCAAGCATGAACCCGCGCCCGGCTGCCCCAGAGTCTAATATAACTGAGCGAAGAATCGGGCCAACTTTGGCCCCCTCCCGGGCCTTCCCCGTTATTTCTATATTTTATTCGCGCGTATATATTTTGTGGGGCAAACACCCTGAGTCGCCTGACACCAAATTCGAAGCGGTAGGTGTTTCGAAAACCTGCGAAAAATAGGGCTCAAAATACGTGTTTGGTGACTTTCTTCCAATTTTTTTTTTTTTCCACCCATTCTTTGTCACGCCACTTCAACCCTTTTACCTCGACCGATGTTTATGAAATTTGGTATGTAGATCAGGTTTGGCGTGGTGAAGTGCCTTTTGGGAGTTTTAACCGTTTTCGCGGAAGCAAAGGGGGGGTTCCGGGGGAGGGGGCTTGCTTTTTTTCCACCCATTCTTTGTCACGCCACTTCTACCGTTTCCCCTCGACCGATGTTTATGAAATTTGGTATGTAGATCAGGTTTGGCGTGGTGAAGTACCTTTTGGGAGTTGTAACCGTTTTCGCACAAGCAAAGGGGGGGGGGGTCCGGGGGATGGGGGCTTGTTTGTTCCACCCATTCTTTGTCACGCCACTTATATACCCTCTTCCCTAGACCGATCTTTATGAAATTTAGTACCGATCCAAATCATGTTAATGCGTGAAGTGATTTTGGGTGTTTCCATCGAAACGAAAATTAAAAACTGTAACGCCGAAGTGACATGGCGAATAACGGGAGGTCTACCCTTTCCAATGTGAACTGTCAAGCATTTTTAGCATTGCTTGTGTGAGAATATCGTCGTTGCACCACATTGAAATTCAGGCTTCGGATCAGATATTGTTGCACCACATTCATTCAGGCTTCGGATATTGTTGCGCCACATTGATTTCAGCTTCGAAACTTACTTGCGACCTTTCAAAATTTGTGATATCTCCTAAAAAAAAACACCCCCGTGTAAAAAAAGATGCCATGCTACAAAAGGTGTGATATCCAGGTTGTGCCAAGCAGTGTGCCTAATAATCTTCCGTCCACATCCGACAGTTCATTTTCGACGTTAATTTTGAGGTATAGACTAGACTTAGCTAACAGGGTGAGGAGTGAGTTAATCTTTAGGAAGTGTGCTGCTTGGCCGGTCTAGTTACTGATCTATTCAGTTCCTACACGAAGGATTCGAAGCCATCAAAATTAATGATTCAAATTCTGCGTGCCTACTAATCTTCCGTCCACATCCGACAGTTCATTTTTGACGTTAATTTTGAGGTGAGGAGTGAGTTAATCTTTAGGAAGTGTGCTGCTTGTCTGTCTACGACATATCAGGCACGCAGAATTTGAATCATTAATTTTGATGGCTTCGAATCCTTCGTGTAGGAACTGAATAGATCAGTAACTAGACCGGCCAAGCAGCACACTTCCTAAAGATTAACTCACTCCTCACCCTGTTAGCTAAGTCTAGTCTATACCTCAAAATTAACATCGAAAATGAACTGTCGGATGTGGACGGAAGATTATTAGGCACAGTGGTTGGCACAACCTGGATATCACACCTTTTGTAGCTTGGCATCTTTTTTTACAGGGAGTGTTTTTTTTAGGAGATACTACTTACACTAGAAATAATTATAATCAAAACAGCGGTACGGTGGTTTTCATTTCAAAGAATTTTGATGTTGAAAATGTGGAGGAAGTGAAAATACATGAATGCAGTGCACTCAAGATGCAAATATTAGATATTAATGGTAAAAAGGTAGTAGGTGTACTGATTTTGTATCGCTCGCATTTGCCATCTACGGACGAAATGAATCTTTTCTTGAATGATTTTGATGAAGTTATTGGTTTAACACGACCTTGTTTCCTCATGGGAGATTTAAATTTTGATATCTTAGGTCGGGATCCAGATACGTATATTGTGATATGTCAACATCAGTAGTTATGATTACCATTTCACATGCGACGTTTATTTGTGTTCATAATATTATCAACTTAGCAATTTGAAATTATTCTGTTAACTTTTGCTGAATAAAACCTTAATTCGGGGTTTGCATGTTTACAACAATTTATTCAGCAAAAGTTGAGGAGTAAAAATGAAGAAGTTCCTCAAACCGGATCGTCTCGATGTGGATCCATCGGATACAGGGGCAGAGGCCAACTGGACGCACTGGAGGCATACCTTTGACAATTTCCTTGGATCGACGACAGAGGTCTTTACTGATGAGGTAAAGCGTCAACTCCTATAGAATTTTGTCGCTCTTAAACTTTTCACATCTATATCAGAATGTACCACTTATGATGCAGCTTTAACAACTTTGGAGGGATTATTCGTAAAACCTAAAAACGAAATTTACGCACGACACTGTTTAGCCACCAGGCGGCAACAAGTTGGAGAAACACTCGACCAGTACTTGTTAGCTTTAAAGGCCCTTGGCAAACAGTGCAATTACAGAGCTGTAACAGCAGATCAAAATAGGGATGAGAGCATAAGAGAGGCCTTTATATCAGGCCTTCAATCAACAGCAATACGCCAGAGGCTCTTAGAGAACCCAATACTCTCGCTGGAGAATGCATTCAACCAAGCTAGGGCTTTGGATCTAGCACAGATGCACTCATTGTCGTACGAGTCGACACACACTGTTCCGATAGGTGCTATGAAACAACCATGGGAAGACACCAGTAAAGAACAACATAATTATCCAATGACCACAGATACCACACATGACCACACCATAGGGGCTATTTCAAAGCGCACCTCTTGCTATTTTTGCGGAGGTCCACGACATTCCCGACAATCATGCCCAGCCGTCAACGAAACGTGTAAAATATGCAACAAGAAAGGGCACTTTGCAAAGGTTTGCCTTTCCAAGAAACATGACTCAAAAGGAACAGTAGCTTCATTAGCAACTGTTGTAGCTACTTCATCCCCTACACTGGCAAAGACAACGGTACCTATAAAGAATAATAACGAAATCTTAGCGGAGGCCTTGGTCGATACAGGGAGCTCTCTTAGCTTCATCAGTTCGGCACAGGCTCAAAAGGCCAACTTGCGGACCTTTCCATTCTTTGGTCGTATTTCCACGGCTTCGATCTCTCTTGCTACAGAAATAAAGTCACAATAGAAGTAAAAGGGAATCTATATGAGGATGTTAAGCTTTACTTGATGAAAGATCTTTGTTCGGATGTTATTCTTGGGCATGACGTGTTACAAGTACACAAATCGGTAGAGATATCCTTTGGGGGCGAACGTCCCGCACTGAAGATCTGTGGCGGAGTCGAAGCAGCCTTTGTTGAACCATTCACATATTCTCACATCTCACCCCCAACTGTAAGCCTATAGCGACTCGATCAAGAAGACACGCCAAAACTGACTTGGAATTCATGGAAGCGGAAGTTAGGAAACTCCTTGACAATAAGATTATCGAATTGAGCGATTCCCCTTGGAGAGCTCAAGCTTTTGTTGTAACTGGTGCCAGGAAAAGGAGGATGGTCATTGACTATTCCCAAACTATCAACAAATATACGCTACTAGACGCTTTTCCTATTCCCAGAATCGATGATATCGTTCAGGAAGTAGCCAGATACAAGAGGTTCAGTCAGATCGATCTCGCGAGTGCCTATCATCAGGTACCAATCGCTGAGGAGGAGCGGGTCTACACAGCCTTTGAAGTTGGTGGCCAACTTTACCACTTCACTCGTCTCCCGTTCGGAGTAACTAACGGGGTACCTGCGTTTCAGAAATTCCTCACTAACATAATAAAGAAGGAGAATCTCAAAGGTACCTACGCATACTTTGATGATGTGACTATATGTGGAGTCGATGAAGTTGAACACAACCGAAATTTGCAAAATTTCCTTGACATGACTAGAAAGTACAATCTTACACTCAATAAGGACAAATGTACATTCAACGCCAAAACAATAAGTTTACTTGGGTATGTGGTTTCGGATGGGCAAATAAAGCCTGATCCAGAAAGGCTCCGTTCACCACTAGAAATCCAACCGCCTAAGAACTCTTCCTCATTACAGAAGGTTTTAGGAATGTTTTCACACTATGCAAAATGGGTACCCAAGTTTTCAGAGAAAGTTTATCCTCTTGTCCATTATGGATCCTTTCCATTGAATAATGAAGCTTTGGGTGCGTTTGACACCATTAAAAGGGACATTGCGATAGCAGTAGTGAATGTAGTGGATTTGAATGCTCCCCTTACGGTAGAGACAGGTGCATCCGACTACGCAATTTCTGCCACTTTTAGCCAACATGGAAAACCAGTTGCCTTCTTCACCCGCACTCTCAATTCTTCAGAAAAGAATCATTCAATCATTGAGAAGGAAGCATATGCTATTGTGGAGTCCATCCGTAAATGGCGCCATTTTTTGTTAGGGCGACATTTCCACATCATCACAGACCAGCAGAGCGTAGCATTCATGCTGGATACCAAACATGCTGGTAAGGTGAAAAATGAAAAAATTGCAAGGTGGAAACTTGAATTATCTGCCTATTCATATGACATAGTTTATCGTCCGGGAAAAGAAAATACAGTTGCTGATGCGTTATCCCGAGTCTGCGGATCAATGACTTTCCTTGACTTACAGAATCTCCATAAATCACTGTGCCATCCCGGAGTGACAAGGATGTACCATTGGGTCCGTAGTAAGAACCTACCATTTTCAATGGATGATATTCGCAAAATGACCTCTTCATGCTCAGTCTGCAATGAACTAAAACCTCGATTTTTCAAGGGGGAGAAAGCTCATCTGATAAAGGCAACGAAGCCATTTGAGAGACTAAACCTCGACTTCAAGGGGCCTTTACCATCATCATCTGGACGTCCTTATATACTGACGGTGGTGGACGAATTTTCTCGTTTCCCATTTGCGATACCTTGCAAAGACCTAAGCTCGACCACACTCATTCAAAGTTTGAAACAACTATTTTCTGTTTTCGGAATGCCATCTTTCATTCAGTCTGACCGAGGGGCATCTTTTATGTCGAGGGATTTCAAAACCTTTCTCCATTCTAGTCGTATCGCCACTAGTAGAACAACTCCTTACCACCCTCAAGGTAACGGGCAAGTCGAGAGATAATATAATGGCATACTGTGGAAAACTATTCAACTAGCGTTGCGTTCCAACAATTTGAGGTCTGAAGACTGGGAAGAAGTGCTGCGAGAACGTCACCTATTTCAGGTCCAACCTGGAGTACACTAGAGACAACGTATCTCATTTACATACGCATTTGTCAATTCTTTCATAATTATTTTTTTATTATTAATAATGATTAATCATTTTGATTTTATAGTTCGTGTTGTATAGGGCATTAGGGCGAAGCATTGAGAGTTCATGTGTGCGTTCATGTTCATGTACTCGGGTCTTCATGTACTCGGGGCCCAAAAACCCAACTGATGGCCGAGACACTTTTTCTCCCAACTTGCAGCGCAAGTATTCGTCTCCGCATGAACTTGTGATTTGTGCTTTTTAACATGTTTAATGTTTTAGGGCTGGGGGTCATTCTGTGAATTCCGACACGCAAATATGCAGCGTTTTTCATTGGTTACTACACAGTTACTACCTTCTGTTGTAGCAGCCATAAAGAATATCGCACTCGAAAGAAACAAGAGTCAATAGCTACGTTTTTCATTGGTTACTACACAGTTACTACCTTCTGTTGTAGCAACCATATGTTGATGGCGAGTTCTATAATAAGTACAGTAAATGCAACATTATACTTGTTTTCTTCTCTCCTGTCCATAATTAATCGAAAATATCGTAAATTCGACTAAAATACTTGTTTCAACCGACATTACAGCATTACTGCTTAATTATTACTCCTCCTACGGCAGGTGTAATTCTAATTCCATCTCCGCGTTGAACGGAACAACGCTTGGTCTGCACGCGCCTGTCGTTAGAAGTGCACAGTAATTGGCCTACTGATACAGGCGCCCACCCAACACTCGTACAGATAACGCTCGCCTTCCGCCATCCTCCGCTAACGGTTCTTCTCATTGTTAAGCATTTAGCGGGTGATTTGTCTGTTCCGACCTCATCAACCAGCCCCTCTTCGACTTCCTTTTTCACTCGGGGGTTCCCGATTGATGGGAACTCTTCCGTAATTTGTGGTCGAGAATTATCGAGACGATTACAGCAAGGACGCCGATCTTCTGATTCACGGCAGACATTGTCAATAATGGGCAATTACTATCATGATTGTACGTATCCAGCACAAGGAACAAGTTTGGTACTGACTGGATATTCATCTTTCTCTACGCATTTGAAAAATTTGAAAAGTTGAATGAAAAGTTGCTTTCTGGATGAAGAAAACATTTAAAGAAAAAAGGAGATTCGAAGAAGCCGCTTACTTACGCCACGGATACAACGCGTCGACAGGCTGTTTCCCATTTGCTGCCACCGGCCAGCAGATCAGAATCCATATCCGTACAACGTCACAGGCAACACCAGGGCCTCAATTCCCTGCCTCTTTTTGAAATCATAAAGAAAGTCTGAAATTGCTTTTCAACCACGGTAGTGGCGGATACAGTGACTTACGACCCTCCCCCCCCCCCCTCAATAAAACCTCGGACAATTTTTTTTCTTTTTCCCGCCCAGGGAAAACGGCAAGATTGATTTAATTCCAAAGTTAATCGATGCTTCAACTTCCTAATAATTATGATTTTGAAATTAAAATCTTTACCTACCAAGTGAATGGTACAGGCAGTATCTATTTTCCATGAATTTACGAATGAATTTAAGAATTTACGAATGAAAAGAGCGAGGACTATATTCATCCCCCCCCCCCCCCCCCCCGTGTTGGTGTGCACCTTGCACCCGCCACTGAATCACAGATACCATGAACCTCCTGGAAAGTTTAAATGTACACCTTTAATAAGGCTACCCACTTGACGACATCATCCAGAGGTACAGGTACTCCAGAAGATAAAAAGGGATGAACTGGGGGTTACTGTAATTCTGAAATGAGAAACCATGTGCCGGTGTGAAGTACATAGGATTGGGCAGTCATTGTGGCATTCCATTCTGAAATATGAATAGGTACTTTGTTGCAAAACATAATCATGAATAATTAGTGATTAATGTGTGTCTGCAAATGTGGAATTAACTTTCAACCATTATATTCAACCATTTCATTAATAATAATAATAATAATACGAATCGGAGATTTAATCACCCGTGCCCAGCGTTGCCATGAGGCACAGATGAATTCTGGCCAACTGGATATAGCTAGAACTTTTCCCACCACCTTCTTACAGTGTTACTGAGACCCTTCTGATCCATCTCACCAATTTTCCTAAAGATAATTCGATCGAAAAAGAAAAGGAGCCGCTTCCTTCAGTCGACTGAAATAATGAATATTAGGATGATTGAATACTGAAGGTAGCTGTACATTATTACGTAGGTACTGACTGACTAACACTGAGTTTTTCTTCTGAGGTATTGTTGTACGAATGATGTCTATGTTGACTGATGCGGAGAGAGCCGACCGACCTGAATGACGGGGCGTGTGCTCCTCGGTGAAATGAGGAGGAAATCAGTTAAACGATAATTTCTTGTTTCATCAGCAGGAACTATTACTCGTATCTATTAGAGAATATTATTTCACCGAATGATTTTATTTAAGAAAAACTAAAGATAGAAGCAGTACCTACATAGTGTTCTTTAGTACTGCACATTTTGACAAAGTCAAATTTACACATTTTCAACCACCTTTCATTTGAAAAAAAAACTAGTGCTGTGGATTCGTTAGCCTCCTATTTCTCACAGTAACTAGCAGAAATAGCCTAAACTTAATTAACAGTAACTAATTAGCCTTTTAAAAAAGTGGGGGCTGTACTAAAGTGTTGCCTAGTATAAAACTTAGTAGTCTCCCACTGACTAGTTGAAAAGTGAACTATTCACTGAGTAATGAAAAGTGAAAATTGGAAAGATAATAAACAGAGATAGACTTTGGAAAAATTAGAGAAATATGAAATAAGCAGTTAGTTTTGTTTAGTCTGAAATTGAGACACAGTATCTAACTGATCAACATGAAGCTGGAGCAAAATTGTATGATCATTTTAAAAGTGATGTAAGTTCGAGTTCGATAACCTTAGGGGATTTTTTTTTTCCTTCTTCTAAACTTAAAGATAAATCCGATCCACAACGAGTTTTATGCGTGGGGGGCTCTATTAAAGTCTTGCATTAGGCAAAAACGTTAGTATTGCCCCCCCATTTTATTCAAAAGCTTTGAAAATTGCACGAATCCAGATCACTAGTTTCCATTAAACGGGGGACAGCAGTAAAGAACATCCGGAGTAAATCCACATAAAAATTAATTTTCTTTGCCATGGAAAGGAAAATAATCCAAAAGGAAGCATCGCTTTTTGGCCTCTTTGCTAAGATCAAAGTTAATCCAACCGGAAGTAAACAAGTAAATAAGTACTAGTTCAGTCTCATTTTTCAACAGACCAGGTTGCGAAGTACTGAGGGCATTTTCGAGAGATTGAAATAGTAGAATTAACGACTGCAATAGTAGAATTGATGATTGCAATAGTAGAGTTGATGATTGCAATAGTAGAATTAACGATTGCAATAGTAGAATTAACGATTGCAATAGTAGAATTGACGATTGCAATAGTAGAATTAACGATTGCGATAGTATAGAATGAACGAACTTAATCACAATATTATAACTGTTTACATTACCAAAACAGATAATAAGGTACTGTATAGTACCTAGTATTTATAGTACTAGTTCAGTCTCATTTTTCAACGGACCAGTTTGCGAGGTACTGAGGGCATTTCAGAGGGACTGCAATAGTTTAATTAACGATTACAATAGTAGAATTAACGAAACTACTCACAATATTTATGATGTTTAACGTTACTATACAGATACTTCAAAATCATATATGGTGGGCATTGTTGGGAAATGAGTTCTTCTTCCCGATATTTTACAAATTACGAAAGCGCAACAGACAGGTATGACCACTGTCTACAGGAGCAGCACTGAGTGAACCAACGGTGGTGGTGGGATGCGGCGACCGGGCACATCTCCTGCACATTACCGCTATACTGTACATAATACGGCTTTTAATACTCCACACACCTTGATCCAAACCAGCACTCACTTTCAGACAGTTTCACCCTCCGACTGCATTGAACTTGGAGGACGTTTTGTGTATCCCAAGGCAGTCGAATTTGTAACCCAAGTAAATAACCGAGTCCTGGAGGAACTTGCATTTCTCTGCATTAACGTGGAGGTCGTGTTCGTGCTGGATTTGGAATAGTTGAGAGAGCCGTGCAATGTGTTCAACCAAAGTCGGGGCAGTGAGGATGATGTCATCATGAACAACGGCCAAACCCGGGATGGGGGCGAGAATTGATTGTATAGATTTTTCCCACGTGGCGGGCGCTCCTGAGACACCAAACATCATCCTTAGACACTTGAACAACCCCTTCTGAGTGTTGATGGTCAGGATTTCTGCCGTGCGTGCAGTAGTTGGAACGTGAAGGAAGTCTCCGTATATGTCAAGTGTAGAAAAATGTGTTCCGCCTCGAAGTGATGCCAAAACTTCCTCAATTTTCGGAAGGGGGAATTGAGGAATTTCAGAATGTTTATTCACGGTCTGACTGTAATCAGCACAAATCCTGATTTCGTTGTTGGCCTTAACTATAGGAACGATAGGGGTTGCCCAGTGGCTGAAATCCGTTTTCTCAATTATGCCTTCTCGCTCCAGACGATCGAGCTCCGCAGCTACCTTGTCCTGTATTGCAAATGGAACAGGGCGCGCTTTGTGGAAAACCGGACGAGTATCTGGTTTCAATTTTACGTCAAACGAGTAATTTTTTAGAACACCCACCTTCCTCTGGAATATTTCTGAGTATTTCTCGATAAGATGATTCATGGTTTTCAACCAGTCATCCGGCTTGGTCTTGCATTGAACGTTTTTTATGTTCACAGGAAGTTTTGATAGCCAATCTCGCCCTAACAACTTGGCCAAATCCTGTTCAACGACAAAAGGTTTTAAAGTTTTCTTCGTCCCATGAATGTCGACTTGGACTCTACAACAGCCCATGGGACTCAAGATCTCGTTACTGTAGCTTTTGAATTTTACTGTGGTTGGTGCCAAGGGCTTATCAGTGAGATTCCTGAAATTAGCTAGGCTCATCACGGTCGCGGCGCTCCCTGTGTCCAGCTCCATCTCGATCGGTTTCCCTTCAATGTGGACCTGAATCATGAAGGGTTCGTTTGAATGTAGTAGGCTTGTGCTGTACATAGGTAGGCACTCTTCAATACGAAAGGTATCTTCATCATTCTCTGCTGTAAAGTTGTGAATTGGATTCCTTCCTTCATTGTGGTTCGATGGCCGGGTAGGACCGGGCCCCCCGCGGACATGTGGTTTGTATTTGTTCTTACTGGCCAGGCATACTTGCGACACATGCCCAGGTTTCTTGCAATATGAACAAAATAAGTCTTTGGCAGTACACTCGGTGGCTATGTGAGCGTACTTAGCACATCGGAAACAACGTGTTGACGGGAGAACTCGTTGGGTGCTTGACGAGGGTGATGAGCCTTGGTTTTGTACCTTATGTATCGTGGGTTCTAATAGCTCCTGAGTACCAACTGAAGCTTTCTCGATTGCTAACGCTATTGCCACTGTGTCCTCATTGTAATGGTGTCCTTTTCAAGGAAAATCCGATCCAACATAATCCGACTACGTAGGCCGCCGACGAACACATCCCGCAGCATTATTTTGAGAGTCTGAGCATCATACTTACAGGGAATTACGAGTTTGTGAAGTTCCAGTAAATAGGTATTGATGCCCTCCCCTTCCTTTTGCTTTCTATTTAGAAAAGCGTGGCGGCTGGGAATGACTAGGGGTGTAGGACTCAAGTGGTCCGCGAGAAGCTTGATCACTTCCTTATAGCTGTTATCAGAAATTTTGCCGGGGTAGGACAAATTTTTCAGTAGAGCGTACGTACTCGTCGCTGGTAAACATGCGAGTAATGAATTTACCTTATCCCCATCAGGCGTTGCATTACCCATAACATCGTACCTGTAGAACGACCCAAAACGGGCGACATAGTCTTCTATGTTCTCGACCTCATCGTATTTGTCGAATTTCTTAGCTGCTCGACTCTCTGACGAAATTGTCGTGCTCAGCTGTTGTTGCATTTGGACAAGAATTTTAGCCATTGTATTATTCAAATCCTGGTTCGACTGTAGTAGCTTACCTAGCAACGGTTCGCCAGTGGACGAAACACCGGGATGAGGTTGCTGTGCTTGCATGATGTAAATGCAGTTGTAGATGTAAACGCAATTGTAGATGTAACGTGAGTGCTGAAACGTAGGTAACGTTCACTTAGGACTGCGCCAATGTTCGGGTTTTCCGCACAAATAATCAATCTCAGTTCAATTTGTATAATTTCGGTAAAATAAAATATAACACTGTTCGTACTTCTGTAATCACTGAATGTTCTTTTTCTTTGTCTTTTCAAAATAGTAGCCCCACACACATACACTTTATTTCTGGCCTTGCCCGGCGGGTTGTCGGACACAAGGTGTGTAACAGACCTGAAGGTCTGTCGGTCACTAGGCTACAGGATCACGGCTCGTCAACTTCACCAAGTCGTGCGTTGGGTGATTATATACGCGGGGATCGTTGAACTGTTTGCTAAGGTCAGGTAAATACCTCCATCTGACCCTAAAGGTCTCGCGTAGAGGTCGGCCATCTAGGGAGCCTATTAAAGAGGGCCAGAGAGTGGCTTTCAGGATATCATGGCAGAGTGGTATACGGTGTTTCCATCCGATTATTTCTGTCAACCCTCAACCGCACTGGCCCATATTTCACAGCCGAATGCAGCCAATGTTCTCTTTGTAAAGGTGAATAAATATTTCGCTCAAAGCAAATCTGTGCAAACCAAGGATATTGGGTACAAGCTACATTTGAGGCGATGCTTTGTATTTTAAGTCGATATTCTGTACAACATGATTATTCTATCTAATTGTTGCACGTTGTTTCCAACCAAAGATTGCAGTCAAACCTCATCTCCCACAAGCCCTGGGGCGGATGTAAGCTGGGCGAAAGTAATGACCCTCGGCTCGGGGTCGAGGATTAAAAGATTATCTGTGGATGTAAACTGGGCGAACGACTCTCGACAAGTAAACAAGTCAAAGGTGTAAACTGAGCGAAGGCGAGCATTGAAGCCTCTCCGACGGCCAGTTGTGAGATCTGCGTTGTGCTGATAGTAGTGCCCTCACATTTTGGCGTTTGTTGACACGTTGCTGACGTACCAAAAAGAGGTGCAAATAAAAATTAATAGTATTGGTACGGTCGGCGCAACGAAGAACTCGCACACTATAAAAAAACAGATTTTCATTGAAAACCAGCTAATCTTGTACAGATCGAAAGAGATAACCTCCACAGACTTTGTGCAGCGTGTGAGTCACTTCTATAGTTCTGTGAATAAGTAAAGTAGATTTAGTTTTTATTGAGACACTTTGATTCCTGACTTGTGCAAACTATTTGTCACGAGAACAACCTTTGCCTACTTTATTATGTGAATATGTACTATGGCCTGGAATTTTTAATCCGATTTGCCCAGTTAACATTTCCCCAAGCCCTGATCTTGTAGCCGAACGGACAGAATATTGTCTTTCTACGTTGCTGATTTGCTATCTGCGAAGATGGCCTAACATCGAACTCAACCATTAGAGGCCCCTCCAAACTTTTTTCATCCTCAACTTGAGGAAAAAAACTTCAAGTGTGGAACTCTAAAAATATAGCACCAACCATACAAATTGATCAGAACTTTATAACTATCAGAACAACATTCTCTAAAAAGAGGGCTCACCAGGACCAAACACAACAAACACCGAAGAGAAGACCTTTAGTAACCTAAGTTTACGGAAGTTTAGATCTTTGGAACCGAGCATGGAAATCGGTCTGAAACATGGGTACCAAACTGTATTCAGTTGGCAAAAAGAGACAAAATTCTCAAGGGTGTGGGGGGTACTCAGATTTTCAACAACTGACTGTTATATCGGCCAGACCCCAAACCGTAATCAAATATCGAAAAAGTGAATAAAACAAATCAGGAAACCAGATTTCACCCACACACAAGGGAAGGAAAACAAAGAAGCCACACACAGCAGGACACTAACGAAACAGGTAGTTAATAGGAACAGAAGGAGGACCTCGCACCGAAGTAAATTTCAAAGAAAAATTCAAATATTACGAGTAATAATCCCGAAAAAACACCATTCATTTAAATAAATACTTCAGCCTTCCCGAAGATACCAAAATACCTTTCTGTTCATCTTGGACACTTTGCTTTTGGCATGGTCATTTGAATTTTGAGCACCGTTGGGTGAATTTGGTGGAAGATGGCCGATATAGGTATAGGATGAAGTGGTGGTAAGGGCTATAATATTAGATGAATGCAATGTATTAGGACTGATAATAGTATTCCACAAAAAATAAATAAATCAATCATTTGACCAACTCAACAGCTGGTTAGTTGGGAGTTCGATTAAAATTTACTATTTACTAGGATTTACTATTTAGGTGTTCAAATAAATAGTGGATCAGAGGGAAACGTCGAGCACTAACAATATAAGAGGGAATCTCATCACTTCACAAGTGTTGAATAGGTCTCCCTTTAAAGTTTTGGGCTTTCAATTTTCAACTGTACCTGGAAGAGTCGTTATTCAGGAAAAGCGGAGCAGTAGAGCTCTACCGTCAACACGATGGTTGATGGTTTAGATTTATGCCCTACATTAATATACTTTAGTACGAGCATTTAGCTGTAGCTGCTCGCTCTTTGATGTAGTTAACGAGCTAGGCGACCCTGAAAACGATCTTGAACCGAATATCTGGCTCAAGTTCGAAAATGAATCCTAGGGCCTGATTATAGACCCGTTGGAGTCAAACGAGCGTTCAAATGACGGGACTTAATTCGAGGTAAATTAACCTTTTATCAAGGAGACTCTGAAGGGAGAGGTTTCGGAAACGGAAATTGCCTCGCCAGACGGCGGTCCCTTAACAAATCCGAAAGAAGACGTTTCGCCGTCTCACATCTCGAGGACAGTGAGATTACGAGAAACGAAGCAGCAAAGAGGGGCTACCCTAAGCTCGCACACTGTGAATTAAACAAATGGCAACAGCAGACTCTGATGGGTTTTATCACTATCGATTGTCAAGAAATAGGAACAATGCAGATTATTACACAACGTGTTAATATTTCCCTCTACAGATACCCCACCTACTCGCACTGAATTTTCCTATTTTGAACACCTCTAAATTTGTAAGGTCGTTTTTTGCCGTGAGTACGTAGGACTGACCAATGCACAAACACATACACAAACAGGCACGTCAAATACCACCGGAGTCGATAAGCATTTAATACAGTTACATAAATACTCATTTCTGCAGCGTCCCCATCACCTGTAACGCGCCATAACGGCTCCACGACCCACCCCCCCAACCGGTTATATAAATTCTGATGGTTGCTGAACTTGAGTTCCCCTATTTGCCACCCCCTATGACTGGCAGTATCATCGAGCGTCGAGGGCCAAATAGACACCAAATAGGACCAACAAATCAAATTCTATTGAGTAGAATCCGAAAATTGATACGTAAACCATCAAATGTTGAGGGGGGCTAGATTTTTTTTCCCATGCTCGATTCCAATGGTTCATTAGGGTATTGAAAATAATAAACCAAAATGCCCATCCGTCCGTCGCGCATCGTTATCACCCTCACTTGAATGTTCAACTTAGGTTCATACAAGGCGTTAGAGGCAATGATATAGCAGACAGTGCCGCTAAATTTGGAGCCTCGCGTACAGCAACGGACCAGCAAACTGCTATCCCCCTACCCGATGCGCTCCTTCTCACAAAAAAATACGCACTAGAAGAGTGGCAGAGTCAGTACGACTAAGTATCCTTAGATAAGGGCTACTATCATCACCTTGTGCAGCCAAACGTACGGGCCAAACCGTTCCCGAACGTCTTACTGAGCCGACAAGACATTGTTCAAACGATACGGATGCGGACCGGCCACATAAAAGATTAATAGGAGTCTGTACCTTGTAAGAGGTTCAGACACCCCTAACTGCGACCACTGTGATGGACAGGAAGACGACATGATCCACAAAATAATGGAATGCAGATTTTATGAAGAGGAGCGGACTGAATTTTGACAAATTCTATGTGACCAAGATTTGTGGATGTTGTTGTGATCGGCTAATGTGAGAGTGATGAAGGACATTCTGAACTAAATAAAACGTGCTGGCGTGCATTTATAATTTTCACTGTTTATACACTCAAATTATCTTTATGTGAAACTTACTCAAGTATTTAACTTTTATTCGTTTTGATTTTAATTGTGCTGGCAATATGTATTAATAAATACAAGGTAAAAAAAAAAGGTTCATACAGTTGTTCCTTTCCAACCAAACTATATACGTACATTCTGTCACTGAAGCATTACAGTAATTGGACGGCGTTATGCAAATACCAGGTAAGCGCCAAAACCTCAAAATTGAGCTTTTGGTATGGCCGGATTCTTCGAGATCTTTCGAACTGGAGTGGTCTCGCACTCATATCTCAACTGCATCGATTATTACGGCCAATCGATTTAACCGATGGCCGCCTAATCGATCATTTTAATTTTGCAAATAACAGTTTAACGCCAGATTCATCTTATTAGTCCTCAGATTTCCAGGTAACCACCAAAAACAGAAATTTGAAAACCAGCTAAGCGCCAAAACATGCCACTCTAGTTTTGCAATTCCAAGGTAAACGCCATATATGAATGTTCAAAAATCATCTTACATCAAATTTCGATAAACAGGTAAGCGACAAAATGGCGTTTACCTGGTAATTGGTTATTAGCGTACCCTTCAGTCCGAGTTTTGCAATTCTCAGGTAAGCTTAAAAAGGGTACAAGGGCTCATTTTTGAGACTTCAGGACCCAAGAATCGTGTAGAGCACATCCAAAAACCCCTAAGTACCAACTTTCACCAAGACTACCCCAATACAATTTCCGTAACAGGCTGAACAGTCCTAATAACTTTGATCGCAATTTCCCAAAAATCAACTTTTGTCGCTTACCTGGTATTTGCTTAACGCATCATTACGCTTTTAACGCATTATTTGCTTAAACGCTTATTATAAATGATTCTTTTCGAACAGGTGATGAGGAAAACTAATTACCTATATTATTCTGTACTACACTTCAGTCAACAAACAAAATGATAATACCCCTCTCCTAATCAACCAGTTAGATACGATAAAATTCACCGGTCTTGTTAAGTAAGACAAATCATATAGGTACTCGTCATTATAGAATTTAAATTGATGTTTTTCTGCAATGCAGACATAGCCGGGTTATTGAGTTGTGTGTACACACGGAGTGAAACCATATAAACTGCTGGTCATTCAGGGCACTCGCGTTCTCTCCGATGACGTTTCATCCTTTGGCCGATGAACGGTTTGCTTAATCGCTCGAATCAAGAGTCAATGTGGCAACGCGACTATTGGTTTGCTCTGGCTCGCGGCGGGTAATGGCTGAGAGGATCGGCTTGGATGTGTGCGTCCTGTAATTATTGATTTTAGGAGCACGACGCGAGCAGGAGAGCCGCGGGATGATAGTCCCGCGTAATTTAGTTTGACAGGAGGAAACACGGTGTATTGACAAAAGAGCTCTGGAAGGGGGGTTACAACTCAATCACTCAGGGTTTGGATTTTGATCCCCCACCCAGAGCCAACCACTTGGCTGCGGAAGCCCCCGCTCAAGCTCCTGAGGTGTTTGCCGTCGTGATGTGGATGCGGGCTGAGCGGGACGCTTCCATCCTTCACCTGTTTCTCCACCTCGGTAAACCTCGAAATCCACCGAATCCCGCGTAACCCTGTCGTGACGTAAATAAGCCACGTGACGCCGCCAAAAACCCATGTAAGAGCCCTTTCAACAAAGTGATGGCAATCTGCTGTGATTGGCGTTCCTGCGCGTGTGCGTTATACGCAACCTACGATCGATTATACAAACAAATGTACCGAACATCACCTTATCAAATTAGGTTAGATGAGAGGAGGAAATAAGACAACCGCTTCAAAGGAAACTGCACGGTGGTTAAGAATGTTATTTTATTGCAAGAATAATAAAGAAAAATCGAATATTCAATTTCATCTAAAATTGCTCGCTAGAACACCAAGGACCTCGCAGGAAGTATAGAATACTAGGTAATACTTATTCATAGTCGACAAGTTCACCGTCTTACTTCTGAGAGGACTCCGCAAGGGAGGCTTGAGTGAGTAAAATCATCAATATTTTACTCACTCCGGAACAATGATTCACCTTCTGGATAACATTATTATTTTAAACATGGCTACATCCCACAACTCAGTACTACTCAAATAAAAATGTTTGAAATTTATTAAGAAAAAAATTCAATAACAACTTATTATAATTTCAATAATTGTATTCAATAACAATGCAGTTAACGTATAAAACAAGAGAACCTACCTAAATGTCTGTAAGTGTTATTTTGACCAATTTCTCTTCCAAATTCAGAATGGAATGAGTTCGAGACAACAATGGGCCGTGGTAAGTTTATCTACTTAGAATACGATTTGTCGAATATTCCGAAACTGTACCTAGTGGATTGTCAGAAGAAATGCCTAAATAGTTACGAGTCCAAATTTTTCTTTCCTTTTAGCGAATTTTCAAAGAAAATGAAGCTATTGCAATGGCTTCGAAATTTAAATAATATAAATTTTTGGAAATTTTCTTCATAGAAATCCGTTTCAGACCATTCTAAAACGATTCCTGAAATTTAACACTTTTTTATATGTATATATATATATATTTATTTATATATGTGTCACTCCAGACGATAACTCTCGATAGAATTGAGATAAACAGCTCAAATTTGCACAAAAAATCTATCTTGGCAATCGAAAGGCTAAGTTCGAAGATGGGCGAAATTGGCCTACTCTAAGGAGGGTTTTGGCGCATTTAAAGTGCGCAAAAATTACCCAAAAATCCCCAAAATGTTATTTTCCAACAAGTGACCCCTCATTTTAAAGGTTTTTGCACGCTGAACACGATGGTGGAATCGGATTTTAGATATCTTGATCCGTTCTCAAATTAGAGCATTTAAAGTGCGCAATAATTACCCAAAAATCCCCAAAATGTTATTTTCTAACAAGTGACCCCTCATTTTAAAGGTTTTTGAACGCTGAACACGATGGTGGAATCGGATTTTAGATATCTTGATCCGTTCTCAAATTAGAGCATTTAAAGTGCGCAAAAATTACCCAAAAATCCCCAAAATGTTATTTTCCAACAAGTGACCCCTCATTTTAAAGGTTTTTGCACGCTGAACACGATGGTGGAATCGGATTTTAGATATCTTGATCCGTTCTCAAATTAGAGTATTTAAAGTGCGCAAAAATTACCCAAAAATCCCCAAAATGTTATTTTCTAACAAGTGACCCCTCATTTTAAAGGTTTTTGCACGCTGAACACGATAGTGAAATCGGATTTTAGATATCTAAATCCGTTCTTAAATTAGAGCATTTAAAGTGCGCAAAAATTACCCAAAACTAGGATAATCTTTAAACTCTTACCCCCCCCCCCCCACCCCCTTAGAGTGGTCAGATTGAAATATGTGAGAAGTATTAATTGAAGACGAGAGTTCGAAGCAAAAAAGGGGGAGGCAAACGATTAGTACAACTCCTTGAATTTACCCACAGCGATCAAATAAATAAGCACTTAGTACAATTACGTAATAAACAAACGGTAGAATCAGGATGGACAAAACGTACAAATTAAAATAAATACGAAGAGAATATACATAGAAAACCAAATTTTAGACCGAAGTTTTCCTTTATTCAAAACCATAGCCATTAATTCGAATATTTCTTTGAAAATTCGCTCATTAAGTCATGCTGCATGACTGGTTTTTTTTCTTCCGTGAGAATTCGTTGCGGGGCACTCCGAATCCTTCCCTTTATTGATCGGAAATGGAAAGGGGGTAGTTTTTAACATTAGTGTTCGCCACTCCTCCATGAAAACTGACGATGTACTACTGTAGGATGTACAGGGTTCCAACGTTCGGCACCCGGGCCCGCAAAAGTGTGTTACTCTGGGTACCCACTCTCGCCAAAAACGAGTTTCAAGTTCGGGGGTACAAACGTATTTTTACCTCGGTTGAATTTCTTACGTTTTTCTTGAATACGAAATTGTCTATCCAGACGATGTCGTTAGGTAATTGGTATCGCGTTACATTTTTCTTAGTGAAAAAAAAGATGGGACACAAATTTTTGATCCCCCCCCCCCCCCCCAGTATACATATTTCTTGTTACACGTCATTCACACCTCGAGATCCCCCCACAACAACACACAACTCTCCGTCACCGTTTATAATGGCTTAAGCGATATATATGCTTAGCGATACATAATTCACGAGCTCATCACGTGAATGAGTTTGATAATGAACGCAGAAACTCCGGCGATTATGTTTTGTATGTAACTTGGGGACGCGCCCCCCCCCCCCCCCCCATTGTGGCCCACTCCGGGTGCCCAAAATAAAAAACACGAAAGGGCCCTTCACTGTTTTTCGCTCGCTGGGTGCCGAACTTAGGTCCCCGTGTACGTACTTGGTGTTCAGTACCACGGAAAACCGGCTCAGTTATAATCAATGAACGGACAGTTAATTAGCTAAAAATGTAATACTTAAATGCGTACGCGTATGCGTAAATGTGTGCCGTAAATTTACGTACATAGTTCGCATGACATGGTAAGGACATTTCAACGATCTTGCGTACAGAATCGTGCCGTGAACAAAACGGTAGTAGATATAAAAAATAATTTAATCGTCGTAATCATAATTATTCGTAATTATATTAAATTCGTTGCAAGAATAATAAATTACTCGTTGTGGAAGAATTTAAAGCGTTTTGCATTGATTTTTAAAATTCCAAATCCCAGCTATCTGCTGTGGGTTTACCTATACACATTACCATATACGAGGAAATTCCAGCGACAAAGGCGGGTCTATCCTGTGGTCACCCCGAGAGTCGGCCCGCCAAATTATGATAATGCATTTCATTTCCGAGGAAACCAATTAATGCTAAACGAGGAGGCTCACCATCACGGGAGCGTTATGTGAGTTCTATCCCGCAATTCACCCTGATGTCGCGACTCAATCTGAATCTAATTTACATGCATCAGTTTATGGGTGTCACCTGTCATAACCGTTAATTGGAATTGTCTTGGTTAGTGTAAGTAGGTCAAGGATGTGCGGGCCGCGGTTTAACCGAAATTGACGTAATCGGAGAAGCTGCAACGTCCTGCAAACCAATACATTTTGATGCGTCTGTAAATCCTAAATAACAACCGCACAAGCATTACCAGCACCAACCTGCACAAATCACTTCTCAAAAATAACGAAGAATATGTGAACAAGGGAACTGAAGTACACAGGATGCCGTTCTGCAGGTGACTGAAGAAATTTCTTGTACTTTGGATAGCGGGGTTAATGTATGGGCATTTTCATGGATCTCTATAAAGCGTTTGACAGCATTCCTCATAATAACTTGATGAAAGTTCTCTTGGAAAGCAATTTTGAGCCTGGATTTGTTGGGTGGATTAGAAGATATTTAACAGATAGGCAACAGGTTGTGAAAATCTCATGTTCATTCACGTTTGGTTTCCCTCAGGGAACAGTGTTGGGACCGGTGCTATTCATAGCGTACAACAACTCATTGCTTAAAATACGCATTGAAGGAATAATGGTTTGTTTTGTAGACGATACGGTTATTCTGTTCAATGGATGGAAATGGGATGAAGTATTACAGAACGAGCGGAGTTAATTAAAACTGGTGAATAACGAGAGTGTTGTATGGATTCTGCATGCACATGCCCTGTTATAACCCAAGTCAGCACAATTAGGTATTTGGGTGTTGCGTTGGACCAATGCCAAGTTGGAAGGATCATGTTAATATTCTGTGCCGCAGATCAAGGAGGCTAACAGGAATTCGTTTGGAAGTCAGGGGTTTCCTTTCCATTGACAACTTGCGGAAATTTTATTTTGCCTTGGTCCACTCTGTTCTGTCCTACAATATTGCTGCTTGGGGAGGTGCGGGTATTACAGCAGTCCAACCTCTCATAATTCCCAAAAAATCTCTAATAAAAATCCTTCTAAAAAAATATAGGCGTTTCCCTTCTGTAGAGCGGTTAAGATTTTTATTTATTTTTTTTTGAGTACGGGCAAGCCCAATTACACGGATAAATACAGCGTGGATTATTTCAAGTCCCGACTTTCGCCGCCACTGTCAATATTATAATTTTAATTGAAACATATAAATATATCCAGACAGGATCTTATTACCAATAAATAAATCAAACACCCGTGGTTGCGGGAGCATTATAGTCCCCTTCCGCCTGACTGCGGCGGGTCAGCGGTCATGTCTGTACCGTGGTGCGAAACTTTATAATAGTCTGCCCATGAATATTACAGATGCCCCGACTGTGGATCCTTTTAAACGGCTGGTGAAAAAGTTATTTAATGATTCTGAACCATAACTTGACATTATGAAGCATGATATAGGAAAATGGCACAGTGAAACCACTCGAAGTCGTCCGTAATTAATCTTAATCATTGATCAACGTTGTACATACAATAAAGAAGTGTGACTCCTCCCCCAAGCACGAGGGTTTCCTCATATGGAGGATTAGCATTCGTAAGCTTTAGTGAAGGTCATCGCTGTAATTATTGCCTTTGTGTTATTTAATATTTAGTACCACAATGTTTTCCTTTGTATTGTTTTCAATAAAAGAATGAATGGAAAAAAAAGTTCTCATGCGAGTTTTTAAACAATACACTTTTTTATGTTCCACCATATGTCTATCAATAAACAGAGATTAAAAAACAGAATGTCATTTTCTTCTATGGGCGTGAACGATTCCCTATAAACCCGAGAATTCCCCTGCAAAGAACGTTTATAATCAAAGGAGGCGCTCATTAAAGTAAATAACCGAAAAAACAAAACTTTCCATCGAGACAATGACTTCACAACACTCCATAATAATATTATAAATATTAATTTCAACGTCCGCATCGCCCTCACATTGTCTAAATCCCCTGTCTCCTCTTCGAGCATCAATCATCGCCAACTATGAGGGGCATATCGCATGGTTGCATCTCAATCGGCTTGGAACCCTAATAAATATCTTTTCATTTTCGACACTTCTAAACCATAGTTTCCTCTACAGGATTTATGTCCTTGAAAGCCCGACCCCTTCCGCTGTTTTCATACATTGACTGCCATTCGAAAATGCGCGCCCTCTCGAGCAGCGTGAAAAAGCCCTCCTTGGGGGAAAAAAAAAGAAAAAAAAATTGGCCATACCAGGCTCCACGTCATATTCCACAGCTACCTAGAAATTCTTCCCGGGTTTTTGAAAAGGTTCTAAATATTGAGAGTAACTTGTGATAAGGCCATTATTAGTGTACGTGTTAGTACTTGTTCTACCCAAGTTGTAACAAAAATTTGTAATTTATACAAAATAACGTATAGGTATGCTGGCTGATTATTTAAAATTTCTCCTACGAAAATATCGACTTCAAGTGGTAACATAACTAGTTCCTTGAAAACAGGAGGTAGATTTGGGTAACGCGGCCGCAAACGGACCTTCAGAAATGCGGAAAACAGGAAATAAAAGGAGATTTTACTCCTTCTATTTTTTCTCTAAAATCGGCGTCATACCCACGTTACCGTAACTACACCGCTCGAGCAGACACGGTGCAGCTAGTCTTGACACTCGGAGTAATGTTGGCATCCCTTTTACAACTTGTTATTTATATCAATCGGGTGATCGAAACCAGCTGGAACTTACTGAAATTGAGAAATCAGATGACTTTCAAACAATAATGAGATATTAGTAGTTATTCTCTCGACGGCCTAATAATGATGGGTTTTGGAAATTATTATCGCTAGAAATTGGAAAACGATTTCATGGTCAACTCGGATGGTGTTTGCCTGCTGCGGTTCAAGACGGTGCCTCCTTTCGCAGAGATTATTTCGATTAAGGAGGCTCCAACAGATCCCGTGGGAGTTGTTCAATTCAATATTTGTACCTGTGCACCAGATAATGGAACGACCCCTTCCAATTTCCATCTCTAACACGCCTCGAGGACCCTCTTAACCCGAAAACGACAAAGTTTCAGTATGATTAAGTCTATCCTTGTTCTTATACCTGAGGCAGGAAGGAAGCCTCCCAATTAGCTCCAGAGCTTGTAATCAGAATTTCCCTTCTCGGCATTCGAATGCGACCTTTCTCTCGAGATAATAATGAAATTCAATTAATGAAATGGCGAGAGTCACTCAAAGGCGAGGAATTTGATTACCCTGAAAGCCTTGTAGACGCAGCATAATTTTGCCAGAAGAATTTGGTGAACTAACAGCAAAAAGAAAAAGCTGCAAATTATTACACAACGGTTTATTATTTACCTGTATAGGTGCCCCTTCTGCGTAGATCACTGTTTTCTATGGTCAATATCTACCCTCGAGCTCCACCCACGAAAGCCCTAAACCGAGTACTGGAGCCGGCCCGCGAATTACAGTTTCGTAAAAATGCGCGATTCAATAATTCGATCATTATTTATTTGCTGTTATTCATGAAGAATAACGTCTGTTCACGTTACGAAAGTAGGTACCTACCAACAAAATCCTAAACAGCCATCATTTTTCAAATGAACAATGTTCCAGGTGGTCTCAACAAATTCTTTAGCTTGGGATCAATTTGAATACATTGAAAAAAAAAAAAAAAACGCTGCAAATCCCTGCACAACGGTTTATTATTTTGTACAGAATACCCTTCTGTTACAGATCACAGCTCTCTGTATAGTTAACCCCTCTATATACTATAATATGTACTGTTCTATACATATTATGTACACAGCAGATCCTCCGTAGGTTAGTACCTAACCCCGTACTCGTTACTAGGTACCTACCTAAATGACGAGTTAAATGTTGTAAAATAATTCTGCCGATGACAAACAGTACCTAAAATGGCAAAAAGAAACGCACATAATGAAGTTCTGAAGGGAAATTGTTGATGAGGAGTGAACAAAGTTGCAAACGTACCTTCCAACAAACTCCAGACCCTTCTACGTAGATGGTAAAATGAACCGTTGTGTAATAATTTACCGTTGAGTAATGATTTACCTTTGTGTAATAATAATTTACCCATCAATAATACTTCAACGGTTGTTCAAGCTTCAGTACCTGTCAACAAACTCCAAAACAGCCATCATTTTTCGAATGAAATAATATCACAGAACAGCCAGCTCGACTTCATACTCCGTGATTATAATCAGGTGATCCCTAGCAATGATTTTATCTCGGGCCAATTTCCGATTGATAGCGCGCCCCTGGTGACGAGATTTGGGCTAAATGTATACAATTTCATTCACGCTGCTGTCGAAAATACCTGTCGGTGCAAACTTCGGGGCCTTACTGTGAACGAACGGCTGGACGTAGGATGTCCAAGGTGGTCTTAAAAAACTCGTAAGTTCAAGAACTATTTAAAACCGTAAAAAGATTCACGTAAAAAAAAGGTATAGGCATTCTGAAAATGTCAACCCCTATTTTGAACCCCTTAGAGATGACTGACAGTTACGCCGAGCTTCGAGGACCAACTAGACCCCGAAACGGAACCTATAACCCGAATTTCATCAATTTTGATGCATGGTAACTAGGAAAAGTGGCCAGTAAGGCGTACGGCGTACGGCATACGGTGTACGGCGGACAGACAGAAATATTTGTATTGCATTTTCGGATTCTACATACATTGAAACGTAAACCATCAAATTTTGGGGGGGGGGGGGGGGGGTAGAATTTTTTTCCATGCTCGATTCCAATGGTTCATTATTGCAAATAATGAACCAAAAACCATATCTATTGAAAGTTTTCGAGCTACGGCGTTCAGAAAGTTTCAAGCCCTATTTTTCACCCTTTAGGGACTGCGGAGAGTAACGCCGAGCTTCGCGGAACAAATAGACTCTAAAATGGGATATACAAATAAAATTTCAACAATTTTGGTTCATGGTAACTAAGGGAAGTGCGAAGTAAGGCCCACGGCGGACGGACAAAAATTCTTTTATTCCATTTTCGGATTCTATGTACCTTGAATCGGAAACCATCAAACGTCGATCATTGAAAATAATAAACCAACACAGGGGCCTCAACTCTCCAGCCGAACCACAATAATCTTTAGTGTATAAATGATGACGATGCATTACTTACTAAACACACGGACCTATACAAATGAATTCTATTCTATTAACCTGACCCTTCAGGTTTTTGCGATGGGACCCCCCGCCAAAAAGCGACAGGAAAAAGTGAGACCAAATAGTGAGACAAAAGTAGCGCGTATTTTAACAATGATTTTCACTTACAACCGAGTAGTTGCTAGTGAAATGAAACTTCTTTCATTTTCATCGGACAAAAATCGTTTTCCATTCGTTGGAAAGCTCTTGATTTATCACGAATGTATTTCGTATTTGTTCTCGGTATTTATATCCTAGTTTCATAATATAACTATATAAATGAATGTTGTAAATGGATAGTAAACAATGACGCTTGTTTGGTTGTCACTTGGTTGTAGTAAACTACGCGGCTAAAGCATGTTGGTTTATTATTTTCAATAATGAACCATTGGAATCGAGCATGAAAAAAAAAATTCTTACCCCCCCTCAAAATTTGATGGTTTACGTTTCAAGGTATGTAGAATCCAAAACTGCAATAAAAATATTTCTGACTGTCCGCCGTACGCCGTACGCCGTACGGGCCACTTTTCTTAGTTACCATGAAAGAAAATTGATGAAATTCGGGTTATAGGTTCCGTTCGCTGTCTAGTTGGTCCTCGAAGCTCGACGTTACTGTGAGTCATCTCTAAGGGGTTCAAAATAGGGGTTGAAATTTTCAAAACGCCTATACCATTTTTTTAGGTGAATATTTTTACGGTTTTAAATAGTTCTTGAACTTGCGAGTTTTTTAAGACCATCCGGAGCGTCGTACGTCCAGCCGTTCGTTCACAGTAAGGCCCCGAAGTTTGCACCGACAGGCATTTTCGACTCCAGTGTGAATGAAATTATATATACAATTCAAACCAAATCTCGTAACCAGAGACGCGCCCACAATAGGAAATTTGGCGGAGATGAAATCATTGCTAGGGATCACCTGATTTTACAGGCGGAGTATGAGGTCGAGTTGGTTGTTCTGTGATATTATTTCATTTGAAAAATGATGGCTCTTTTGGAGTTTGTTGGTAGGTAGTGAAACTTGAACAAACGTTGAAGTATTATTGATGGGTAAATTATTACTACGGTAAATCATTACTCAACGGTAAATTATTACACAACGGTTCATTATACCATCTACGTAGAAGGGGCTGGAGTTTGTTGGTAGGTACTTTCGCAACTTTTTTCACTCCTCATCAACAATTTCTTTTCAGAACTTCATTATGTGTGTTTCTTTTTGTTAGGTACTGTTTGTCATCGGCAGAATTATTTTAGCAACATTTAACTCGTGATTTAGGTAGGTACCTAGTAACGAGTACGGGGTTAGGTACTAACCTAAGGAGGGTCTGCGATCTACATAATATGTATAGAATAGTACATATCATATTATATAGACGGGTTATCTATACATAGAGCTGTGATCTGTAACGGAAGGGTATTCTATACAAAATAATAAACCGTTGTGCAGGGATTTGCAGCGTTTTTTTTTCCCTTCAGGTTTTTGCGATGGGACCCCCCGCCGAAAAGCGACAGGAAAAAGTGAGACCAAATAGTGAGACAAAAGTAGCGCGTATTTTATAAACCGAACGTTGCTAAGGAAATTTACTTAGATAAACGTACACTTACAAGTATTTATATAGTTAGTTACCTACCTACCTAATTATACAAAGCGGTTTACTCGATCAATATAACGATAGCAATAGTAGTTGGGTACCTACATAATAATCCGTATTTATAAAGTGATACATATATTTTTACTGAAAAACAAAAAAGGTGGAGTCTAGTATGAGCCGCGCGTGAAGTAAGGTAAGAAACAGCCGATCTTATATAATACAGCGAGGGGGACAAAAACCTGAAGGGTCAGGTACACCACATTTTAGCCGTCAGGCTTTAAGCGGAAGTCATCCGGGGTGCAGGGGGCGAAGCCCCCGCCGAGGCGCGCAGCGCCGCGTTTAAATAAAATTATTTTACTATTTAAAATAATTTCCCAAAGCCTTAATTACGCTAAGGAAGGTACCGACTTGAATGACCAACCATTTTCTCCACGCATGTTGTAATAGGTATATATCTCCAATATTTCTTCATCCACAGTTTTTTTTTCTGCAAGCCTTCGATTTGCATCCAACAACATGAACATTTTCGATGCCCTCTGAGAGCTGCTAGTGAAGAAACCTTCTGCGGGAGCGCCACTAAAGACAGAGGACACCGCCAGACAGTGTATATTTACCGAAAGACAAACGTGTGTATTTGACTTGCCAACACATAAATTTTCGCCTTCCCCGGCCGCTTCACTTGGTGTGGTGAGTGAGAATTTCAAGTTTTTTCCCGCGACTGAAAACAGTAGCTGCTGAATTGTCGGTCGGAATACGTTTGTGATTTATCGATACGCCTTGCGCTCACAACTTGAATAGAATAGCAGCCATGTTCCTCAGCATCTCATGCGGAATTTAAATTTCAAAACATTTCCCTCGCCGGTAATAATAAAGTTGAGAACTTTTCATCGTATACCGCCAACTACAATAGGTATGTATGTTTTATTCACCTCCCACTATAACTTATCTTGTTCACCAAATGAAATCCAAGAAGTTTAGAAGTTTCTCTTCCCTCGAGGACGCGAGTTTTATCAAAGTACCTGTGGACATTTTCATGTCATTCTCCACTGAGTGTATTACCATCGTGAAGTCGACCTTACTGGATACATTTAAATATTTATCGCGTTCTCCTAAAAACTCGACATGCGTTTGAATAGGGAAATTATGTTCAATCAATCATTATAACAATTAATTTTTAGATTACTCCTTTTACCACCAGGGCGACTATGGTTGTAAAGCTTTACTCACTGATGCACGTGCTAAATCCGAGGGATACAATTATGTAGGAGGGGATGTGGTGGAAGATTAAAAATCTACATGTTGATGATAAATTCATGATTGTCTTCTGAAATTGTCGGATATCTTCCGAAGCACACCCGTTTATTGTTGAGTAGGTAATGCATATATCACGATCGGGGCGTTGCGTCCATAAGGCCACTTGGGCCACTGCCCCAGCACCCAAAAACACTAGGAGTAAAAAAACTCCATTGTTCAGTTGGCATTTGAATTTCCCTCCGTACATTGAACCTTGCATTTTTTACAAAGTTAACAGCGACTCTCTAGCTACAGAACGGAAATCCTAAGGATATTCAATATCCTAGTAAGGCATCCATGATGGGATCCATAGACCCATAGACCCATAGATCCATAGCCTGTTACCGGAATAAAGCAGCAGTAATCGATGTCCTGCAATCGAAATCGAAACCTAGGCTCCTGAAACTGGCAGGTAGGTTCTTGGTCATGGGACCTAGTGTCACCATGGCAACTGAGAAAAGTGGCCCATCCGCGCATGCTCAGTCGAGTAAAAATGTTGTTCGCCACGCCCACTTTGGGCCTGTGCCCCAAAATCTGATTTTTACTTCAAAAATCGTTCGCTTTCAAAATCGATTCGATCCCTTCGATTCAATTTGTCATATCTCGATACGAAATGGTTCTTCGCCTTCTGATTTGTTTTGCTTGTCTCCTGAATTCCTCCTTAGTTATCCTGTCTGTTGAGCCAGTTGTCAGTTTTTATTTTATTGCGTCAAATTGTGTGCGTTTTGCGTTCGGTCCTGGTACAAACGTGCATTTGTCCTGTTATCTGTTTGTGGTCTTGTGGGATGATCGGCGTCCTAACACACAGACAACTGCCTAGCTTCAGGTGAATGAATAGCTTCTCCATTCATGTAGGTAACGGCCGACGGGTCATTGTTTTGTTATATTTTAGTTTACTATATTTTAACACATGAATTCGGTGGCTAATTTGCAGTAGAAAGTAGCTTGTTGGAGCTAATTTAACATCCCTGTAGCTACTTGTACATCTACGTAGACGTACGTGTTAGATTCCAAAACGCTCTTGAAACTGTTAGATTAGGAATTTGAAAAATGGTGGCCAGTAACAAAGAGCAAACCAGACTAGCTTCCCCAAGTGGCCAAACTAGACCACAGGAATAGAAATACTGGAATACTCACACATACGTAATACCCAACCTATGGATTTTCACAGATATGGTTTTGACATACGAGAGGTTCTGCCCTTCCCCCAAAGATTCAATACAATGGCGACGATCCTCCTCCCCCCCTTCACCCCCTCCCAACTACACCATTCAGAAGCCTCTTTAAATGGCGGACCAAACACTATCATGCACATTCGGAAATCAACAACTAAGTTGTACATTCAGTTGTACTGTTCAATTGTATTGGTGTCATGAAATTTAGTTTGTAGGTCCCTTTTGGGGTCTAGTTGGTCCGCGAAGTTTGGCGTTACTGAAAAATAGGGGCTGAAATTATCAGAACGCCGTAGTTCGAAAACTTTCGATAAAAGGGTATGGTTTTTTTTTACGTTTTTAGATTGATCCTGAACTAAAAAAAATTTTGAGACCACCCGGAGCCTTCTATGACCAGCCGTTGGTTTGCACCGAAAAGCTTCGACAACATAATCGTGAATCAAGCGGTATAAATCCGGCCCAGATATCATCGCTAGGAGGCACCTAATTATAGTCACCGATGGCTTTATAAAGTAGAGTTGGTTGTTCTGTTATATTATTTCACTTGAAAAGTGAATAATGATATTTTGGATTTTGTTGATGGGTACTTTTGCAACTTGAACAAACGTTGAAGTATTATTAGGTAAATTATTACACAACGGTATATTATATGATCTACGCAGAAGAGGCACCTATACAGGTAAATTATTACACAGCGGTTTATTATTTACCTTATGCTTCATGAATAACTACAAATAATTAATAACTGAATCATTCAATCCCGCGCATTTGTATGAAACTTTAATTCCCGGGCCGGCTCCAGTACTCCATGTAGGGCTTTCCTGGGGGGAGCTCGAAGGAATTGACCACAGAAAACAGTGATCTAAGCAGAAGGGGGCCTCTATACAGGTAAATAATAAACCTTTGTGTAATAATTTGCAGCGTTTTCAGAATGAAATGGTCAGTGGAGATTTTGATTTTGGATTACGAAAATTTGTTTTATTCCGAAGTTGATGACTGGGCTTTCGCGACCTTTGTACACACGAAAGGAGTACTCAAGTCGAAGTAATTCGCAGCAGCCTCACCTAACCCTGATTACTACCGATATCCCTGAGTATGTGTCTTTAAACGTTCCATGCAATAATTAATACTGAAGTTCGGAGTTTGCCTTCATACTTCATAAATACCTGCAACCCGGGTCAAGCCCGCGAGCCGATCGAAAGTCCCGCTCTCTGATTCACAATGGACGGCTTCACGACCCGGCGGCATCCAAAAGCCGAACGATGCCCGACTGTTCGGAAAGGGTAAATATGGGCCCGGACTTAGCATAATGCGAGGTGGGATGAATCCAAACCCCCGCCGGTGACACTCATTACAATTGCTAATGAACGAGTTTGAATCGAATCGTTGAAAGCCACTTCTTCATCCGGTGGTGGTTTCAGCTGCCTGGTACCTACGGAACAGGGGTCGGCCAGTCTCTGTCATAACCAGGGACTTCCATCCTCCGAAACTCTCCGGTGCGGGGTCATGCGGGGTCAGAGCCACCTTGCATTCGAAACCAGAGCGGGACGTTCAACAAGTCATGTTTCGAATTCCTGTCTAAAATGAGACAGAACCAGGTAGCGTGATTGGGAACCGAACTGTATCTTTCACAGCTCCGAGTTGGACATCCCCATTACTTTTACATAGGTTGAAGAGAGAAACTTTTGTTTAAAATTCATGAATGAAGTGGTAATTCTGTGTCTGCAGGGTAAAGGGTATACGCAAAAAGCTAATTTTTCGGAAATCGATTTTCAAAGTTTGCCTGATTCCCCAAAATCGAAAATCCTTTGAACAATTTATTTTTTCTGTAGAATTTATGCTTCAGTATAATAAAGAAACTACTGCAGCACTTTCATATTCTTGTTCTAAATAGTTTTGCCGTTATTCGAACTTTCATCAGATCAGGTTGCACTAGAATCAATTTTCACAATGAGTGGATTGAAAACCCCTTTTGCACTAATAGAAATGCGACTTATTAATGTTCATTAGTAATGTAAATTGAGCATTCCCGTGAAATTTATTATACAAAAACATAGGAGCATTTCACAACTAGAACTTTTATTGCGCGCCTCGCCTGAGTACTACTTAGAGCCCTTGGCTAAAATTACAAAACATGAATATGCTTTAGCCTCATGATGTGCTCCTCGCTGTTTCTCTGACCCAAAATGTGGGTATCATTATGTGAGGCTGCACATTTGTTTTCAATACTTCATCCAGTAATTATTCAACAAATTGAATCTTGGAAACGAGGAATTGTCGCCAATCTACTTTGCCCGATGGAGTCAGTACGAGTGAGAAGGAAGGGAAAAGGAGCAAAGAAAATAATGAAGGAGGAGGTTGATAGGAGTTCAACAGCTGAACCGAAGGAGGCAACGGTAAGTTTTTACTGTTACCAAAAATGCTGCAAGTGTAATAGGTACTTACCTAAGCTTTTTTTGTGGTCATACAACTGGAATTCCTCTGATTTTCGTATATAAGATCAACCACGCGTTCAAGGTCGAGTAAGAATCTGAATCTTATATAATCACCGCGTCACAACAAATTATCGCAACAGTTACATAGTTCCGTATCATCGGTATTCATGTTGTCGTCCCACATTTTATGTCTTTGCGCACCCTCCCGCACCCACACCACGTACCACGTACCTCGTTAGTGAGAATGATCACCTGTGTGTAAACAATTATTTAAACAATCACGCTCATACCGCAGCTTGTCGTCCACGCACTCCGCAGTGGTTAACGTAATATGGTTAGGTAAATCGAGAGCTATCCAACGAGTGGTGAACGATTTTTGTACGATGATAACTGGCGAAGTTATAGTTCCGTAGCAACGAATCGGTTGTACGTGAAAATCATTACAAATGTTGTCGTCCCAGATTTCGTTACGAAATTTCGTTACGAAATTGCTTTTTTTGGCTAGTTAGGTCACGGCTAAAGCATATTCATGCTAAAATGCAATATTTAAAATGAGGATTCTTTCAAGTTAATAAAAACAGGAATAAAAATTACTTTTAAATAGGATTAATCTTTCTCCTCGTCAGTTACTATCATTAAGTGCGTTTGAGGCTGACTGCGACGTAGGTTTGCTCTTTGTAGAACCGATGGTAAGTCTGCAACATAAACGCAGTAGTCTAGCAAATCCTTCTTCTTCACCACAGATACGGGATTTCGATGTGGGTACCTTAGTGGCACGTTCAGGTTAGTCATTTTCCCCCTCCATAAAAAATGCTGATGGTACTGAAATCTTCGCTTTCATCCAAGGACGTTTTGTGAAGCAGCGGTCCCGGTCCAGGCTGATCTCGCTGAAATCGCAGTCATCTAACTAGTTTCCACTGGGAAGATTCTTTGTTGGTATTCACAGTAGGTGCTAAACTGTAGTTGCTTTTTAAGCAAATTAGCAAAATTGCAAGTTGCTCTTTCCCATATCTGTCACTCTCAATGGTATGTATTTTCTTCCCCGTATCTCTGATGAGTAGGTACATATATCACCCAAGTTGTAGGATGTATCGCCAAGTCGGAGATGGCATTGTGTAGTTTTTTCTCTCCTTTTTTTTCCACAAAATTCACTGAGATTTGTACCTGAAACGGGTTAATATGATGCGGAAGCAGTATCATAAACTGGCGATATGCAGAACGGCAATAATATTTTTATCAGATGCAGATGGGTTTTGTCAGTGGGACTAAAGCTCATGTAATCAATAGGCATTGTTCAGCCAACAGGAGTTGCCCTTAAAACAACAGACCCGAAACAAATAATATTAGTGAAGACCGCTAATAAGCATCCGAGCAACAAGATTCTCGACTCGCCACCCGTTGTGTACTTCGAATAAGTGTGAATAAGGATACATCTGCTGATGAAAATGCCATTTAACCCCATGAGCACTGGCAAAAATATTAGCGTCAATAGTGTTACGTGCACATGACTCCGTTTACACTCAAGTATCAGAAATTCACGCACATAACGCCAAATGCCCAAGTGAATAGCTTCCCACCTAATTATCGTAGCACTTAGCGTCACATACCCAATTACTGAGAAATACTTATAGCACATACCACCCACATATCTCATTTTTCCCAAACTTCCACCTGACCCCCTTTACCCTGCAGACACAGAATTAATCACCCCTAATACCCACAATCCTCTGATTCCATAGGCAGTAACTATCAAGTAATTCAAAACACTATTAATATCTTTCTTCGACCTGTTGACATGACGATGTGAAAAAGATGGTAGGCGAACTATTCGAATCGTCACAGTGAGGAAATAGCTGACTTCAAATCACAGGAGGTTCCCGGCTTACGCGTAATACACCTCAACCCTGTTCAATGATGCTATAATATACTTAACATTTGACATGGGAATCAGTCTGTAATTCGTAAATTCCTGAGGAGGCGGTGCACAAGTCAGCAGTTCTTCGTATTGATCGAGATACAGTTAAAATGTGAAATCACCCGAAACGGCAAATCATATGAGTCACTGCGAACCTGACCAGCCAGTTATTGTCAGGTGGGCTGTGCGCAAACTTCATCTCTATTCAATCATTCAACTCTACTTGGACACAAACTCTGATTTCACCCTGATCCATCGCCATTTATTCGGTTCACATAATCTCGAGAAGAAACAAGTCAGGAAGGAGCGGGGATCGGAGGAGGAGAAGGATGAAAAAATTTGAATATAGATGAGGTTAAGTCCCATAAAATGGAAAACGGCAGTGCGCTGCAGTGAATCAACGATCTAAAGTGGGTTTTGGGGTAATATTCAAGTTAATTCTCCTGGGTTCAGTTGATTAGTTCTTGATTCACAGTGAAACATCGGAGGAAGAACGTCTTGGGGCTGGATCCCCGACCACTTTACCAAAGATCCTTACTCCTTCGAGAGATTTGCCTGAGGGCTTTTCGCTAATTGCCTGGAACAGGGGATCGCTGTTGGCGAGCCTTTCCTCAGCCTGGCTCTTCTAATACGATCCCAGGGAATGCTTTTCCCCTGTGAGGTTTCATTCTGGTGTTGTTCCATCCCCAGAAAGTCTAAGAATACGGCATATAACCGTGAAGTTGATGTCGAATGCGGCATATAAACGTAAAACTGATGTTATACATTGTGCCATTTCACGTGCTCAATTGATTTCGTTAAGTCTTTTACTTGTTTTTCCGCTACGCACTCTTCAATTAGGTTGATAGCAGGCGAACATCCAAGGGTAGTGTTCTTGTACGGGTGTATTTACTACGGTTCAAGGGTGTTTTGGCCGAACATCAGTGAGTCTCAGTGTCTAGCGACATTTGCAGGTGACTATAATATACCTACCTACGTACGTATACTCCGCGCAACAAGCCGCGATTTTGGGTATTTTGACTAGCAGTTTTGAAAGTATACCCCTTAGGTCTCCAGAATCCGCTGCATAGTTTCTAAGGTCACCATAGTGCCATGGAACGGCGCCACGCTGTCATCAGTGGTGCCACCTGTCACAAAGTTGCGTGTTAAGTATAGTTTTTCATGTTTACCGGCATGCTGAATTGAATGGAATAACTTTCAAAGGTCTACCAATCAACCTTACAGCGATTGATAAATATTTAGCCACAAAACGTTACGAAGAATATATATTATTGATCGTGGTACACAGGCAGAATTTGAGCCTATTTTAAAAATTGCGTGAGGCACCTAGTCAGCGGACCCACTGGCTGTAGTTTCATTCAACAAACACCAGTACGGTCAAAGGCTGGTTCTGCCCACTGGTAGTAGAGCCGCCTGATTCACGGGGAGTCCTTCAGTGATATTTTTGACTATTTTAAGCGATAGTATTTACCCAAAATCTCAATTTCGTCGGATGTGTTATTGTCACAACCAGCAATATTTTTTCATGAAGGGCATCAGTTTTTTCGTAACGAAAGGTTTCCCGAGAGGGCCACTGAAGAACATCCTATGAGCTCCGCGACATGTGGGCCAGGACCCACTCACCATTCATACTCACGCCGTTCAATACATTGTTGAAACCTCTAGATAGGATTGGGGAACCAGGACCGAGGAAAAAGCGCTTCCGAGAGGTGTTTGATACTCTGTGGAGAGGCATCACAAAGTAGTACCTGAGAACGCTGCAAATCCTCAGGAAACGGAATGTGTAAAGATTCGGAGGCACATGTCCCATACACAACGATCTCGAAGGAGTTTCACAGCGTCGAAACCTAAATTTTGCGGCAAAATGAGGAAAACGAATCTGACGTCCATTTTGACTAAATATCGATGGTGTTGAAGAAAAGGGTGACAGACAGTAAGCAAGGTTGTTTTGGATTATCATCCTTCCCTCAAAAAACTGTAAGAACATGTTTTAACGGAACATGTAAATTGACTGTCTTCTACCGGTTTTAAAGTGGAAGACCGCATCCGAGTAGTTCGAATCATACTTCCTAAATGTCAACATGAGCGGTGGAGAGGAATTATTGACTGTTCCCATACCACCCCCACCCACCAAAACTACAATTCGTGATACATCAATGATGGCAATAAACCAAATATACTGATATGCTGATTTAGAAGAAATCATCAATGAACCTACGTTATTGCAGTACTGGACAGCTGGAGATTTTGTAATTTTGTAAGCTCGAGAAGGCGCACAAGGCCCACCTATTCATCAAGACCGTTCGGTCATGCGGGTTTAGTCTAACAAACTCCCATTTCCTTCAGTTTTGCAAACCAGTTTACCTACTACACAAATTCCTGAACGACAATCTTATACCAGTTCTCAACTAATAACTAAATTTCGCTTTAGTCCAGGATGTTAAGTCTCCCTTCAAACTCCAGTTCTAGACGAAGCACTCGAGACTTGAGTGGTAACGGTCCGGAATAGCACTGATTGGCAGCAAGCGTCCTTGATTTTATTTCGGACGTACGACCGTTTTTTGTGCACAACAGATCCGCGCCTTTGGAACGTCATCGGCCAAAGAGTATACCCAGTGGTCTAATTTCGGTTGAACTCCTACTAAAAATAATTATTTGGTTTGCGATTTTCTCCTGGCAAATGGTGATCCCTCCCCAATCTTTTTGCTACCAGTGGAATCGACAGTTTTTCGCCGATTTCTCGCCGTTGTAGAAATAAAACCTTGGGCAAGAATACCCAAACTAATCTCTTCGTCGCATTTTTCACGCGGTAACTTAGCGTTACATCCCATCCATCGCGGAGGTTTCATACGGTGTTTAGCGGTCAGAGGGACCGCGGTCTACGCCCATTACCATCACCTGTCACTCGGATTTGAATTATTGCACGGGAATAGCCACACGCGATACCCTAATTTGCCGCAACTTCCAGCCCCTCCCGACGGAGAATTCTGCCTAGTAAATTGCAAATTTCTCTATCTCAAATTTAACCCTTTTCTTCGTTCCATCAACAAGTACACTCCTACTCGCGAATAAAGAAACCCTTTTACCCCCAAAAAATCCAAGGAAAAACATTTTGTTTGGTCAGACCTAATTTTCAATGTTTTCCATGCAGATACCCCATATTACAGCAACATGAAAATCTTGGAGGAATGAATATTCTCTGGTTGCGCATCCGGAGTACATACAGTAAAAAGAACCACGCAACGCTGATTTTCATTTGGTGTAAAATAGGTTTTTTTTGGAATACAGAAAAGGTGTTTCGAACTTGAGGTTTTGCGGGTCCAAAGTTGGAGAAAATTCGTGGAAGCAGAATACAATTCTAAACGTAAACATAGATCTGAAGTTGATTTTGGTTTATTATTATCAATAATGAACCAGTGGAATCGAGCATGAAAAAAAAAAAAAAAAAAAAAAATCTAACCCCCAACCCTCCACCAATTTGATGGTTTACGTTTCAAGGTATGTAGAATCCGAAAATGCAATTAAAATATTTCTGTCTGTCCGCCGTACGCCGTACTGGTCACTTTTCTTAGTTACCATGAAACAAAATTGATGAAATTCGTGTTATAGGTTCCGTTCGGGGTCCAGTTGGTCCTCGAAGCTCGACGTTACTGTCAGTCATCTCTAAGGGGATCAAAATAGGGGTTGAAATTTTAAGAACGCCGTACCTCGAAAACTTTCGATAGAAGGGTATGGTTTTTTTTAAGGTTATTACATTTGTCTTAAGCTAAACAATTTTTTGAGACCACCCGGAGCATTGTACGTCCAGCCGTTCGTGTGCACCAAAAAGCTTCGCCAACACGATAGTGAATCAAACGGTATAAATCCGGCCCAGATATCATCGCAACGGAGCACCTGATTATAATCAAGGATGACTGTATGAAGTCGAGTTGGTTGTTCTGCGATATTATTTCATTTGATAAGTGATGGACTATTGGATTTTGTTGGTAGAAGTTCAGAAACTTGAACAAACGTTGACGTATTACTGATGGGTAAATTATTACACAACTGCAAATCATTACACATCGGCAAATTATTACACAACGGTAAATTATTGCACAACGGTTCATCTACCAAGAAGGGGCTGGATTTTGTTAATCGGTACTTTTGCAACTTGAACAACCGTTGAAGCATTATTGATGGGCAAGTTATCACACAACGGTTCATTATACTTGACTTCGAAGGTAGATATTGACCACAGAAAACAGTGATCTAAGCAGAAGGGGCATCTATCTCACTCCACATCAACAATTTTCCTACGGAACTTCATTATTTGCGTTTTTTTGCCATTTTAGTTACTGTTTCTCATCGACAGAATTATTTTAGCAACACTTAACTCGTGCCATCACTAGGGACGCGCTAACAATCGAGAATTGGCCCGAGATAAAATCTTTGCTGGCGGATCACCTGGTTATAATCAAGGAGTATGAAGTCGAGTTGGTTGTTCCGTGATGTTATTTCATTTGAAAAACGCTGCAAAGTCCTTGTCACATGGGTTTATTATTCTATTGGACATACCTACAGAAACTTTGGCTGTTCATTTATTGTTTCTTTCATGTATAAAATAATTGAAATAGGTAGCTATTTCTGGTGGTTTCCACCAATTTTGGCCCCCAAAACGCGAATTAGGTACGCTCCTTTTTTTTTTTTCAAATTATCTTTGATCATTGATAGTACTATTTAATCGTCTTGATCCACCTGGTGATACTTTTTCTAGTGTTACTCTACAAATTGATGGTGATTTCAGACGGTTTCCCAGGTTTTTGACACACACAAAATCAATTTTGGGAGCTGAACATCTGATACAACCTCAATTTTCCACTCTTTGATAAAAATCGACTTCATATTCGGTCTTCTCGTCCCCAAAAACATGAAAAACGATACCTCAAAAGCTCATTTTACTAACATGTTACTAAAACACAAAAAGTACCTATTTTTATACACATTTTCACTCATAACTCCCCTGGGTATATTCCGATCGGGCTGAAAAGTTTCGGGACACAACTAGGGCCCAAATGGAGCATGTGTGCGAGAGAACGAATTTTTCAGACCGAAAATGAATCCTGTACACGTGATACGGCGGACGGCGGACGGCGTACGGGGGACGGACATTGCATTTTTGGAATCTACGCACCTTGAAACGGAAAAGAAAAAATTTTGAGGGGGTGTTATAAAAATTTTTTGGTGAGCGAATACATAGG
The DNA here is from genome assembly GCA_954871275.1 of Leptopterna dolabrata. Lineage (NCBI taxonomy): Eukaryota > Metazoa > Arthropoda > Insecta > Hemiptera > Miridae > Leptopterna > Leptopterna dolabrata. The sequence continues at coordinate 42,916,213 of OX940979.1, forward strand.
TGTATTATTCACAGAATAATAAACCAAAATGATGGCAGTTTTGGAGTTTGTTGATAGGTACTTTTGCAACTTTTTTTCACTCCACATAAACAATCTCCCTTCAGAACTTCATAATTTGCGTTTCTTTTTGCCATTTTAGGTACTTTTTGTCATCGACAGAATTATTTTAGCAAAATTTAACTCGTGATTTAGGTAGGTACCTAGTAACGAGTACAGGGTTAGGTACTAACCTACGGAGGGTCTGTGACTACATAATATGTATAGAATAGTACGTATTATGTAATACAGATGGGTTATGTATGCAGAGAGCTGTGATCTGTAACAGAAGGGTATTCTGTACAAAATAATAAACCGGTGTGCAGAGATTAGCAGCGTTTTTCTTTTCATTTTCTCAAAACCTGTATAAACATAGTAAAATCAAACATATTGGGAGGCTTTGATATTGTAAAATAATTAAAATAGTATTGGTAAACAACTGGTAGGTACTTCGGAATAGGTAGTTTTGAATAGGGTCTTCTAACATTTTCAAACGTGGTATACTAGTCACCTAAAATTAGATCTAGATCCTAATCTAACATAATTAGGTTAGATGGGAATACATTTTTGAATTCTAATTGTGTCAAAAACGCTAGAAATTGTTTGATAATCAAATATATTCAAGAGTAGATTGAGTAAACGCGTACCTTGATTAGATGCTTGTTCAAATGATCACGAGAACTTTAAAAAATAAAATAAAAAATGAAAATTTCAAAAATCCAAAAGAAGAAAGAATGAGGAGAGGGGATTAATCCTGCGGTGGCAGGCTGTTGTCAGCGAGGTTTCAAGCGCGTTCTCCGGATGCCCGTCTCCGTGGGACACAAAACGTGTCCCGCAGTGTCCCACCACAATGGACACCGCGGTTGACCCGCCCTTTGTTCGCCGTATCATACTTCGGATCAACGCTTCGACACAACCCAATTTGGCGTGCAGATGTGGGTTGACTGATTAACTTGGAAAAATGAGGGAAAAATAGAAGACACTTATTTTCTTAGAGAATGAGCAGAGCGATTGGAAATCCATTCGAGATCGGCAGCTCTGTTAATCAATTCAGATATTTCAAAGCGATTTAAAGGGTATTTCGACTCGACTGAGATGCGCGTAACATCCAACTCGATCGCAAGGGTAAGGGGTTCATGGTGTTTTTAAATTGATCTCTCGAACTTGAGAACTGTTTGACACCACCCGGAGCATTGCTTCCAGCTGTTCTTTCACAAGCAATACCCTGAAGTTTCCAATGAATAGCTTCGTCAACATGAGTGTGAATCATACGGTATACATCCATACGGTACAGTATCCAGCCCGGATATAATTGCTACGGAACGCCTGATTATAATCGCACATGGCTGTATGAAATCGAGTTGGTTGTTCCGTGATATTATTTCATTTGAAGAAAGATGGTTATTTTGGATTTTGTAGAAAGGTATATAGATACCTTTTGCAACTTGAAACAATTCGGTCTGGCGGCTGTCTGTCCGCCTGTGTATCCGCAACATGCACAACTTCCTCAATTCGAATCCGATTTAGAATTTTCAGGGATCATGCGGGTTGGGCCCCGGATAGTCCCTTATGTATTAAGACGATCAGGTTATTGGTATGATCACTGCGCACGTGAAAACATGGAATCTGAGGTACTCAATTTCTTACGAACCAATGGCCCGATTCTGATAAAATTTTCAGGAACGTTTCTTTAAGCCACGCGTAGGAATTTTCGTTCAACTTTTATAAAATAACACGTTACCTATGCTCCATGCATAACAATAAATAATTATAGATAGAATTTTCGAATCCATCGCATATTCATGTAATTGTAATTGCCCGGCTGGGCTCGAGTACCTACTCAATTCACGGCTTTGAACTGGTATGAAACACCTCCTGTTCAGACTGCGTTACCAGTTTCTCTGCGAAGCCGTTATTTGTCAGACATCAACGTATGTTGAAAAATTTCAGTCATGCAGCAGGTTGTGAGCGAATTATCGTAATAACTTACCGTATTAAATTGTAGCGCGTTCCGTGGTTGCAACCACAAAGTTGAAATTTTTTTTGCCCACAAAAGTTGGTTATTCCATCTGTTTTTCGGTGTCTATTTGGTGAATTTGAAGTAGCTATTAGTTAGTTTTAACGATTTTTACCTCAAAAAACCCCTTCCAAAGGTTCAGTATCGAAAATAGTAAACCAAAACTCCATTAAGTACACCTACCTACTTATTATTCAAAAGAAACAAAATGTAAAGAATTCTTGTTGGAATAGGAAGTTTTTTCACCCTGTAACAGTATTGATGAATTTGTAGTAGCTATTGCAGTACGTACTTGACCATGTGGACCGATGTGGGCAAGGTGGAATAGTTTTTTCTGTCCAAGTCACCACTCGGTACCATTTTGGTTAATTTAAATATATTTTTCGTATAATGAGATAAGCCTACTTTAGAGAATTTTGAAAAAAAAAGTTGGAGGTTTGCCCCATAAAAAATCGAATTTGACACACATTTGATGTTAAAAAATGAACATCCTCCAACTCATCATAAACCACATTTCAGCGGAATTCAGAATTTTTCAACATGTAGCCTAAGTGAAATAATGGCTTAAATATATTTACATTTTCTTCAAAAATTCATGTGTTTCTATGCGATAGCGTATGACGGAATATTCGCGAAAACCTTTCAACAAGAACATGAGCCAGTCGCCCAGGTTTCATAGAGAGGAACGGCTGATTCAAACTCATGGTTTTATGAATTCGTGTTCCACCGAAACATTTCTTTGTCGCTGAGAAAAAGTTATTTATTGTGGGAGTATGAATTACTTGGAAAGGGCTTTTTGGTGTAAATCAATTGAGCTCTAAGCGTTTGAAAGTTACTGCATGCAGAACGGTGATGATAATACATTTAAAGAGATGGGTAAGTAATAATAAACCGTTGCGGAAGAATTCGCTTCAAACGCTCTGAGACCCTTCAAATTCCCTTCAATTGTTCCATTATGTAAATGTAAATATCGATTACCTGAACATAATACCCTTAGTGGAAGTTGAACTTCTAACAAATTCCCAACACAGTTATTGGACAGGATTAACCTCGTGTCGAGCAAGATGAAAGTTCAACTGGAAATTCACTCGAAGGACCTTTGTACAGCTTCTGCGAGATAAAAAAAATATAGCCCAGTTCTACGGGATTTTTGATTATTCAAGAACTAAAATGTAAACCAAATGTTTTTTTTTTTACTCTCGATCCATTTTTCCTCCACTTACATCTTAATGAAAAACCAAGCCCTTTTTTTTTCAGTACAAGTCTTGTTGTTGGACGAAAGCGTTACATCTCTCTTCGCTTACGCCGAAAAAACTGCGGTGAAAGAGCTAAAAAATCCCTCAGGACTCACAAAACTGAAACGGAACTAAAAACGTTTCGCCCGTAAATAATGTTTTACTAATAGATAACCCAGTGAGATTAAGCACGAAGAAGCTTTTTAAAAGGCTCGCATTAATAATAGGCTTTTACGAAAGGTAATGCTCCGACTCGACTATAAAAGAACGTTAAACGTAAAATTTATGTGCTTACAGTATAAAAGTCGGCGGCCGGTGGAACTTTCCCTAGGTCGTCCGTTTTACGTGTTACTAGCGCTTGGGGTTTTTTTTCCCTATGCTGCTGTGGGAATGTTCACTGGGGGTTTGGAACGTGGAACGTACGTCATAAATGCGGTACCTACGGATCGGGTTTCGTTCGTATATGGTTAGTTTAGGGTGATGTTTTCCCACGGGCTCATCTGGAGACGAGAACATGTCAGGGCTGGTATACTGGCATATTCGTCGTAAACGTGCATCAAGCAAAGGAAAGTTTGATGATTTAGTATGGAAATAGTTGGACGAATCTGGTCCAAAAAGTTCGAGACAACTTGTTTGAGAATAGAGTTGAAATAGCCAGCATTTTGATCCGGCAATGGCAATGAGCCGCAAATCTGCATTTAGCAGATGCGTTACGTCAATGCGTTCTGGCAACCCGTCAACGCAGCAAAGGCAATTTAAAATAATAAAATAAAATAAAATAAAATAAAAAGCTGCCGATTTTAATGGCACACTGTCTCGATAGCATGATATTGTACATAATTTAAATGACGATAAAAAATATTCAATTTGATACAGACCCTTCTTGATTTTTGCTTTATAATATTATTTGCTGTTATAATAAGGTTGAATCGAAATTTGAGGGGAAAAAATAGAATAAAATGTCCTGCAAATTTCATTCATATCGGGTCATAGGTTCGTGAAAAATTTAGTAACCACCCACTTGAGATTTCGCGTTTGTGAATGCAAATTAGGTACATACACCAATCATCCGACTGCGATGAAATTCACAGCGAACTATCTAGGCGATACACCCCATGTACCCAGCAGACTTGAGCAAAATCGGGCCATTAGTTCGTGAGACATTGAACACCCCAAATAAATATTCGCGTTCGCACTCGTTCTACAAAAAAAATTTGAAGAAATTAGCATGGAACATGCTTCAGCCATGACCTAACAGCTGGAAAACGTTATAAAACTGTGTTATGAAAATGTTACACCAAAGTTACGCATATTTTAGATTAATTTGCAAGTACAACCAAATAGTTGCTGGGGAAAATGTTACTCTTTCAATTTTCATTCCACTGAAATCGTTCTCTACTCGTTGTAAAGCTCTTAATTTATTGCAAAATGTTAGGCTGCCCAGAGCGAATGAAGGAAGCTGGGTTATACGCCAAGTTGTTAAAGAACTGTAAACAACTTTCGTTAAACCTAATAATTATGACCGCTTGTTGTTGGCCAGCTTCGTTTGTAGGTAAAGCGAGGTAGTAGTAGAGCAGTTACTATCGCTTGGAGAAACTTCTAAGGGACTGCTTTCTTCATCACATTTTGTTTATCGGTATTGTTTATATAAAACTGCGTAGTAAAATTTCTGCTAGACCCCAGAGCCGCATTTACATAGTCTCATGTTAATCTATACTATCTCTTCCATTTTACTATTAACTATTTAATTATATAGGTACTATTAATAACCAACTGAAGCAATCTCTATTTTTTTCTCTAGTTTTAGCCGTAAGGCTAAGTAAAGAATATCCTGGGAGGGGGGGGGGGGGGGATCCTGGGGAGCGGAGCCCTCCTCGCGAGACGCGCAGCGCCGAGTTTCTGTGAAAATTTTATTAAATTGGGTCATAGGTTCGTGAAAAATTGAGTATCTACCTGAGATTTCGCGTTTTCGTTTGCACATTAGATACATATATTATATCATTCACCCGATTAAGGTGAAATTCATGGGTGACCATCTATGGACACACCCCAAGTACCCACCGAATCTGAGGGAATTAATTCGTGAGAAAATTATGATCCCTGAAAAATTCAGGAACACTGATGAGGCAATTTTGATGAGCAGGATTTTATGAGGCAATTGTGCGTGTGGCCAGGATTTGCGGACACACAGTCGGACAGACATACACCGAACCAAATTTGTTCAGAGATATAATAAACATTTCTTCTTCTTATTCTACTACCGCTGTGCCGAATATGTCAATATAGCCGTTTGCAGGTACCTCGCTCAATGGAACCCTTACCAATCCGCAGGGGCACCACTGATTCAGCTAACCAAACAACATGCAGATAGAGATAAGACGGTTCATTCTTAAGGGTTCACTCCAGTCTTTCGTACTCACATTCTGATATGCAGAGACCAGCGGAAAGTCGAGAATGTTCAGAGCACCGAAATTTACCGCATTAGGTACACTGGAGCTCGAATATAGCCAAGTTACGAAGGCGAACCACGGAGGAAGGGCGATTTTGTTGAAGCTAAGCTCAAAATGAAACAGACATCCTCCAACATCCATCCTATCATCAATCCAGACAAATGATGATTAAACCTATTGCTGGCGTCCATATATGGCGTTCTTAGTTGCAGTATTGTCTGTCCTAATCCGACACTATATTATCAGATTGAGCTAACTCAATTAAATGGTTCCGATTTGTATCACCTCCTCCACGTACGTTACGTCAGCTCACCACCCGATCATTAAACCCGATTTTACCATTTTCCTCAGCCTCAATTAAATGCTCCTCATAAATATCTACGGTAGGTATTTATTACATTACATTATGATATCACCGTCCCAGATATAAAAATAGTTCCTTACTTTATACAATCGTACTGACCCTAATTGACGTTTAATTATTATTGACGTTTAAGTACAGCTACTCGCACCTCATTAACTCTCACGACTTTAGTTATTTCGAAACAATAAACTGAAAAACCGTCTTTTGCCTCGCCCCCCCTTTTCACTCATTCCAGTAATTATTGTCAACTCCCGTATTTTTCAACCCTCAGTTTCCCTCCCAACTGAAACCCCTCGAAAAGCCTCTTTTCAACAGGTCTTTGACTCGATCATAATTAAATTGTTCATTCTGACTCCGAGAAGAGCACCGGCGGAAGAAAAATTCAAGGGAAAGCGGAAGTGACAGGAGTCGAGAGGTGATCTATAGAAGCCGAGTTAGTTCCTACCTCTTAATCAAAGCCGCAGGCTCCAAATAACTCTGCTCGACGCCTTTTGTCTTTTTTCCTTTAATTTCGCCTCTTTTTCATACTTATTTTCTCCTTTTTATCCAGAGCGGAAAGTTAATTAATGAAAGTGGTCTTTTTACAGGAATGACATTATGACTTTTTGACGGAACGAAATTTGATTTCCAATTAGATGATTGATGATGGATCTGCCCGGTTATCAAGGCCCTCGTTTCGCTAATGAAATCTCGGAGAGCGGGAGGCTGGATCTGAGTGCTCATCTCGGCTCCAATCAAGAGAATAACTATCTCCGGGTCTAGATAGTTACCTCCTTCAATTACGCAGGCACGTTTGGTTGCTTCGATATTCCACGTTCTTTGCAGCCTGATGAAGTTATGATTTACCATTCTGCAGTACTTTGGACTATTCAGGGAACGAACAAAACTTCAAGAACTTTGTACTGAAATAATTAGACAAAGCTGGTTGAAAAAGTTTAAGACCAAGTTCAAACGTTAAAGAGTTGTAATATTAAAAGTTTCCTAAAACTTTTTAGAAAGTAGATAGTTACTAGTTTACCCACGAATGACCCGATTCGGATATTTCCACATATTTACATGCACTGGAGAATCGGAGAATGCCAAGATTTCCACAGAACCTACTTACAAAAAAGGAAGACACTATGTCTTCACGTTCAATATGGTTTAAAAAGAAAAATGCATGTTTCTCAAAACCTGCTCAAAATGTTACAAAACAATTTCACGTATTAGAACTGGGCACTGCCTTACAGAAAAGTATCTTCATATGGTTGGAAGAGCCCAAAGCACTGGAGGCCGATCCTGCTCCGTAGAAGTCGAAACACTCGAGCATAAATATCCTCTTCAACCTGCCCACAGTACAACACAGCAAAAAAAACAGCTTTTCTCTGCGATTAAAATTGAAAATGACGTGCAATAGCCCTTCGACAAAAGATACATTTTGATTAGTTATCTGACTGTGAGGCCCTGCAGGTGGCAATTTGCAGGCTGGAGGCCTGGTGCGTCGACAACCACCTTTGTCCGAATCCTGGTAAATGCTCTGTGGTTACCTTCCATCGGCTGACTGAACCCACGATCTTCCAGTATAACCTCTGTGGCTCCCGTCTTCAGCGCTCCACTCGGATGAAGGACCTTGGTGTCTGGTGTGATGAGCGGCTCTGCTTTTTGGGGCACATTGAGGCGATTGCGGGTGGGGCCATGCGTATGTTGGGTTTCCTTAAGCGGAACACAAGAGAGTTTACGAGTATCCCGGCGATTGTTTCCCTGTATAAGGCGCTCGTTCTTACAATTATGGAATATGCTTCTACCATATGGTCACCCCAGTATGACGTGCACAAGCATCGTCTGGAGAGAGTCCAGCATAGGTTCCTCCGCTATGTTGCCTTCAAATTGGGGATCCCATCTGCGGAGGTCAACTAAGTACAGTTCCCTGCTCGAGCAGTGTAAAATGAGCACGCTTGAAACCCGTCGTACATCTGCCGATCTCGCTTTGCTGCACAAGGTGACCAACGGTGCGATCAACTGCCCCGCATTGCTCTCGAAGATCAATCTCCAAGTACCACGCGTGGCCGCCCGTTCACCCCTCCTCTTCTACGTACCATTTTCCTCTTCAAACTATCAGCGAAATCGTCCCCTCTACCGTCTACCACGCAGTACGAATCTATTTCTGTCCCTTCACCCAAATTTTGATTTTTTTAACTCCTCCCTCTCAAGATTAAAGTCGCTAGTTTCCTCCTCTGATTTATTATTATTCAATTAACTGTTTTTATGACTGAATGGCTCTAAGCCTATACCAAATAAATGGTGGGGGGGGGGGGATACAGTTGAATAGACTGGCACAAGTGATAAGTTCAAGAGATTTTGTGCGCAAACTGATGAATGAATCTGATGCAATGCTATTCTCTCGTTAGAACAGTCAACATTTTGGCCCGGCAACGAGGGATTCATGAATGGGAATCACGATTTGAGAGGAAAGTGCTGAGTAGTATTCTGGGGCCGTGTTCGACCCAGAGGCGCTAGGCATGGAGACAACGCACGAATGCAGAAGTCATGGACGTACATAAGGGTTGGGATGTCGTTAGTGTTATCAAGATTGGAAGACTCCGATGGGCAAGACACGTAGCCTGGATGAGCCCTGAGGAAACTCATCTACAGACAAGAAATGAGGGCGACCGAACACTGGGCGGTGTGGCTTTATCGCAACAGGAAAGCAGCAGCAAATAACAGAAAGGACTGGCGAAAATCGGTGCAGGAGGGGGTTGACCCCTCGCGGATTGTACCGCCATGAAAGAAGACGAAGAATGGGAATGAAAGTTAGGAAAACAAGAATCAGAAAAGTGCAGGAAAACGGGCCTCAAGTGGGAATTGAACTTACGGCCTCAGAATCAGCACCTTTACCATATCTGGACCGGGGACGTTAAAAGGGGAGGTGTTGGACAGAGTCTACACCTCCTCGAGAAACTACTCCGCGTGTTATGAAATCAGCTGTTTATCAAAAATGCTCTGAAGAAAAAGCCCATCGGAATAAAGAAGAAAAAAATTCCAATCATGCTGCAGAAAGAAAGAAAGAAGAAATATTCCTGCTATTGCTATAGCGAGAAACCATATATACCACTTGCCGTAAAATTACAATTCGTGATTTTAGCAGTTTTTACCTATTTTTGACCCTTTTTTGACTCTCGATCGTATTTACGTATTCTTGACTGTTTTTTGAGAAAAATATTTTTATCATCGAAATATCCCTGAATCACCAATTTTTTATTCGTAATAATACCAATTTTTGACCCCAAAAAATCTAAATCCCTATTCTGCATGAAAAACATGTGAAATGGTATTTTCCTGTCTTTACTCACCCATCCATACCACTTTCAGTGATTTTATATCAATCATTATTCGCGATCTTAGCGGCTGTTACCGATTTTTGACCCCTAAAAACTCAAATTTGACACCCTTAAAATTTGTGAAAATTGCTCATCTTCGAACTCATCCTTTTGTTTGGCAATACGAACTTTTTGAAACGGATTTGGCTAAGTATAAAACAAAAATTTCAAAAATTCATGCTCTGAAATTTTTAGACCAACTGCAATAGCGTCATTTTCTTTGAAAACTCGCTAAAAGAAGAAGGCGAAAATACTGCTGAGGGGATCGGGAGTGCCGAGGTGGTGATAAGTGTTTTTCACTTACTGGAAAGAACGTGGAGAGGGCCGAGGAGACGTGGAAACTGAAGAAATGAAGGGAGAGTTCTAATATTCTCAAGGTAGATACAACATCAATAAACAGCCAAATTCAGATTTGAATTTATGGGGGTTGAAAATGTCTGAAAATCGTCGGAAACTGCTAAAATACACAACAAATTATGGGGAACATAAGTAAACTAGAATATTTTAAATATGCAAATTTTCCGTAGCTCCAATTTTGATTACTATGAGATTTACGACGGTGATTGTAGGGTTTCGAACGGGTGCTTGGGCTATATTTTACGGTGAAAAAGGGACGAGTGAAGGAAAGTAAGGGTTATTTATTTTCGCCTCGAAACATCCAGTCCCCCTCAACATAATGAGAGTAAATGTTTCTTTTCTCGTAGTGTATTTACTCGGCATCACTCATCTAAATTGCCTTCCTTCCTTGGAGAGTTAAATCCCCCTTTCCGTCTACCCCTTCCCCTCCCCGCTCATCCACGGGAAACGCCCCTCGTCTTTTCTTTTTAATTAATATTCAAGAGGGTGAAAAGTGGGCTCGGGAGCGCTAAGTCGAGGATTTAGAGGGTCGTCGGGAGGGCGAGACGGATGAGAAAGGTGGATGCGGCATACATCATCCGTCAACCTTCCCGCGTCACAATCAAACCTTCGCGTGACAGTCTAACGCCCCAGCACAGTCACACACGCACGAGGCGACATGCGCACACGCGGGCCCGTCGTCATTTCCACCGTCTCGTATTGCGACTCCCCCGTCGTCGTCCCATCCGCATTCTACCTTTTCCCGTCCCGGTCGCCCATCCGAGGATATAACTCCTCCTGCCATCCGAGAGGGGTAAAAGGAGCGTCCTGCCCGTCATCCCGGGGAGGTGTCCCTTCTATTAACTTCAGTTTTGATAAATGTGACGTCGCATCGGCCCCCACCTCGTTCTTTCCAGAAAGTGAAAAACATTTATTATCACCTCGGCACTCTCGATCCCCTCAGCAGTATTTTCTCCTTATTTCCTTCTCCTTTATTCATTCTTCCACTTCCCCTCCCTTCGGAGCGTTTTTATGGACCATTCTCCCGTAGAAAGGAAATCGCTGTACGAAGAACGCTAACGTTTTGAATCCGTGAAGGTTGAAAAGTTCGGGGACGAAAATTAAATTAATAAATGAACGCGACATACGCTAGAATGCGTCAAGCGCGCAAGAATGTTAAAACTTCAGAGATCGATCCTACGTATAATTGGAAACTGAAAAGCTCTCGGCATTTCTGTCAAACACTTCTTTTTTCTAAGGAATTTTGACTTTAAAAGTTGTTCCGCTAGTTTTCTCTTTGTTCTTTCTCTTATACCTCAGCTTCATTCAAAGTGGAGTTCCAGACAGTTCTAACAAGTTCCGCGCAGGCGCCCTAGTGTTTATACCGTTCGCAGAACAGGCGTTCGGAGTTCAAGTTTTGAGTTCGCTGTTCGCAGTAATTTTTTCTCCAAGTCCCGAACACGTTCCGAACGCAGTTCTGGAGCTCGTGTTTTGGTTTATTATTTTCAATAATGAACCATTGGAATCGAGCATGAAAAACAAAATTCTTACCCCCCCTCGGAATTTGATGGTTTACGTTTTAAGGTATGTAGAATCCAAAACTGCAATAAAAATATTTCTGTCTGTCCGCCGTACGCCGTACGGGCCACTTTTCTTGTTACCATGAAACAAAATTGATGAAATTCGGGTTATAGGTTCCGTTCGGGGTCTAGTTGGTCCTCGAAGCTCGACGTTACTGTCAGTCATCTCTAAGGGGTTCAAAATAGGGGTTGAAATTTTCAAAACGCCTGTACCTTTTTTTTGCGTGAATATTTTTACGGGTTTAAATAGTTCTTAAACTTGCGAGTTTTTTAAGACCATCCGGAGCATCGTACGTCCAGCCGTTCCTTCACAGTAAGGCCCCGAAGTGTGCACCGACAGGCATTTTCGACTCCAGTGTGAATGAAATAATTGTATACAATTCAAACCAAATCTCGTAACCAGAGACGCGCCCGCAATAGGAAATTTGGCCGAGATAAAATCATTGCTAGGGATCACCTGATTATATTGGCGGAGTATGAAGTCGAGTTGGTTGTTCTGTGATATTATTTCATTTGAAAAATGATGGCTCTTTTGGAGTTTGTTGGTAGGTAGTGAAACTTGAACAAACGTTGAAGTAAGTATTTTTGATGGGTAAATTATTACTACGGTAAATCACCTACTCAACACGTCACGTATCAAATAAAAACGAAATTACTAAAGTCAAACGACCGCCGTAGCTGGGTTAGAATATCTACACAGTGCTCTTCACTGAACACTAGTGATGCGCCAAATGGTTTTTTTTTAAACACCGAATACCTAATATTCGGCCAAATTCCACAGAATAACCGAATGTGCGGCGTAATTATTCGGTTGGATTTATAATTTGTCAATCTTCGTGAGGTGAAGCATGTGACAGTGGCTGTTCTCAAGTCGTTTGTTGTTCCGGTGAAGATTGAGTTATTTTGGTGGAAGCCTACGATATCCCTTCTTAACCGGTGATAATCTCGCTGGTCTAAAGGGGAACTCTAGAGGGTCCACTGTCACTCTCTGCCACATGGTAGCAGAACGTGGTATGGTATGGCGTGGTGGTGGTGTGTGGTATGGTGGTGTGATGTGGTGGTGTGCTCCATCCACTTTTTGTGGGCTTACCACAAGGATAAACCCAAAAGTTTTCCCAGAAGGATTCCTTTAAAATCATACTTTCCCTTTGATAATACATACATCTATTGGCTTCCCCGCCCCCTTCCCGACCCCTTCCCGGCCCCTTTAGAGTGTCAGTATAATTAAAATATATTGAGCTCATCTGAAGGCGATTAACGCTGTGCCCCAATTTACAAGTCCCGATAGATTTCCATCGTAACGATGGATGTTCATCACCGATAGGTTGCCCAGATGAGCACTATTCACTGGACAACAACCTCTGACAACATTTTTTTTCTCCGCCAATACTTGTATGTAGGAGCTTTGTTCTCCACCGGTAAATAATATTGAGGTAGTACCATTACGATGGAGGTTAGTCACCTTGAAGTTGTTCAGATGTTCTTTCCTGAACCAGAACTTCATACTACTTTTCAAACCCCATGTTCCCTCTCATACTTCTGCTACCCTGAAGTATGTCATCTGGAGAGGAGTGTAAGGAGGCTGTTCTCGAGTCGTTTGTTGTTCCGGTGAAGATGGGGTCGTTTTGGTGAAGCCTAATCAATATCCCTTCTTAATCGGTCATGATATCCTGGTCCGGAGGGAGGACTCTCTAGGGTCCACCGTCACACTCTGTCACAACTATGAGCGTCAGAACCGCTGGAAAACCCCATAACGAGTCCATTTGGCAAGTCCTATAACCTCATTTCGGCAAAAAATTGAGTTAAGTACGAGTGGTCTCTCGCCTACCGTCGATATCAGTGCATCACTATTATTAACACCCAGTCAAGGTAGTTGCAACGTTCGAAATTGGAACTATTAATGCGATGAGCTGTATTCCCGCAAACCCCTTCACACACAAGGAGGCTCCTAAGAACGCGTATCTGGCACTGACGCACCATCGTAAGTCAACCGCCCTGGGGAAGCAGTTTCCTCTGGGGTTGAAGAGGAGAAGAAACGTTGGTATATGTCTTGACGGCATGCGAGCAGCGACACGCCACCTTCACCCCACTTAGGTCTGCTCAGTTGATGTTATATTTGCTGCAGATGTTGGTATTCAAAGAAACTGAAAGGTTGCCCGCAAAAAAATACAAACTACATTATGTACTTACGTTGGTCAGGGAAACATTCAAGTCGTACCTGAAACAGAAAGATTAACTTTTGTAAGGAACGCAGATATTTTAAAGAAGATGTAGTTACGAAAAAAAACAGCACATGGGTCAATCCACAAAACAAGGTGCCCGGTAGGGATTCCGAGGAACCAGAATAAACTATAAGCGATAATAATGGAACATTTTCCTGTTCGGAAGAGGGCCGGTGACTGGGGCTACGATTTGGGACGATCGGTCAAAAACGCGTATCGTTTGGAACGAAAAAGAGTACTCGTTTGCGACTGCAAAGCGTTCGTTTGGAACGGAAGCGAAAACATTTCCTCTTCATTTCAGCAGACTTGGGACTGCCAGGGTGAAGCCCCGGTATAATTAAAAATGTTCTGCTGCGTCAGCGGAGTTGCCTCGCCAGTGTCATCTGCGGCTGCATTCTTATATTGCATGGTGTGACGATAGCTGCATAGTATCGTCACGGGAACTGTTTATAGGAACCTCTGAATCTCAAAGGAACAGTAGTTGTTTGGCTTCCACCTCTTCTGAAACCTCCTAGAGCTAGGTAGTTAGTTGGCCTGAAGCCTTTCCATGGGTGAGTCATTTGAATATCATTCTAATAACCACCAGTCCCTTACCCTTTCGGTCCGAGCCTTCTATTCTGAATCTTAGAATCCTCCCCCAGAACTCTGAGCCTATACCTTTACAGGAGAAATACAAGTTTCCTGGTTAAATCTCAAATACATGTTCTCATTCCTCAAACCTGAGAAGCTCAGCGGGAATTAATATCCATATAGCACAATTCTTAGCCCCATTGGCCGGCAGAATTTATTATTATATTGGTTTATAATTTTCAATAATAAAACATTGGAATCGAGCATGAAAAAAAAAATCTAACCCCCGTCTATATAATATAATATATGTACTATTCTATACATATTATGTAGATCACATACCCTCCGTAGGTACCTAACCCCGTACTCGTTACTAAGTACCTATCTAAATCACGAGTTAAATTTTGCTAAAATAATTCTGTCGATGACAAGCAGTACCTAACTAAAATGGCAAAAAGAAACGCAAATAATGAATTATTGATGTGGTGTGAAACAAATGCCCCTTCTAAGTGGATCACTGTTTTCTGTGGTCAATACCTACCTTCGTGGTCAAGTATAATGAACCGTTGTGTAATAACTTGCCCATCAACAATACTTCAACGTTTGTTCAAGTTGCAAAAGTGCCGATCAACAAAATCCAGCCCCTTCTTGGTTGATGAACCGTTGTGTAATAATTTACCGTTGGGTAATAATTTACCGTTATCAAAAAGTTTACCGTTGTGTAATAATTCACCGTTGTGTAATAATTTGCCGTTGTGTAATAATTTACCATTGTGCAATAATTTACCCATCAATCAATATTACTTCAACGTTTTTTTCAAGTTTCAGAAGTACCTACCGACAAAATCCAATAGTATAGTATAGTCCATCACTTATCAAATGAAATATTATCGCAGAACACCCAACTCGACTTCATACAGCCATCTTGATTATAATCAGGTGCTCCCTAGTGATGATTATCTGGGCCGGATTAATACCGTTTAATTCACGATCGTGTTGACGAAGCTTTTTGGTGCACACGAACGGCTGGACATACAATGCTCTGGGTGGTCTCAAAAAATTGTTTAGCTCAAGACAAATTTAATAACGTTAAAAAAACCATACCCTTCTATCGAACATTTTCGAGCTACGGCGTTCTGAACATTTCAACCCCTATTTTGAACCCCTTAGAGATGACTGACAGTAACGTCGAGCTTCGAGGACCAACTAGACCCCGATCGGAACCTATAACCCGAATTTCATCAATTTTGTTTCATGGTAACTAAGAAAAGTGGCCAGTATGGCGTACGGTGGACATACGGAAATTTTGGTTTATTATTTTCAATAATGAACCATTGGAATCGAGCATGAAAAAAAATTCTAACCCCCCCTCAAAATTTGATAGTTTACGTTTCAAGGTATGTACGTACTCGTAGAATCCGAAAATGCAATAAAAAAATTTTCGTCTGCCGTTCAACAAAATAGGGGTTGAAATTTTCAGAACGCCGTAGCTCGAAAACTTTCTATGGAGGGGTATGGTTTTTTCCGTTATTAAATTTGTCATGAGCTAAACAATTTTTTGAGACCACCCGGAGCATTGTACGCCCAGCCGTTCGTGAGCACCAAAAACCTTCGTCAACACGATCGTGAATCAAAAGGTATAAATCCGGCCTGGATATCATCGCTAGGGAGCACCTGATTATAATCAAGGATGGCTGTATGAAATCGAGTTGGCTGTTCTGCGGTATTATTTCATTTGATAAGTGATGTACTATTGGATTTTGTAGGTAGGTACTTGTGAAACTTTAACAAACGTTGAAGTATTATTGATGGATAAATTATTACACAATGGTAAATGATTACACAACGGCAAATTATTATACAACGATTATCAAACAACGGTAAATTATTACACCACGGTAAATTATTACACAATGGTAAATTATTACACAACGGCCCATCTACTCAGAAGGGGCTGGATTTTGTTGATCGGTACTTTTGCAACTTGAACAACCGTTGAAGTATTATTGATGGGTAAATTATTACACAATGGCAAATTATTACGGAACGGTAAATTATTACATAACGGCTCATCTACCCAGAAGGGGCTGTATTTTGTTTATAGGTACTTTTGCAACTTGAACAACCGTTGAAGTATTATTGATGGGTAAATTATTACACAATGGCAAATTGTTACACAACGGCAAATTATTACAGAACGGTAAATTATTACACCACGGTAAATTGTTACACAACTGTAAATTATTACACAACGGCTCAAATACCAAGAAGGGGCTGGATTTTGTTGATAGGTACCTACTTTTGCATCTTGAACAACCGTTGAAGTATTATCGATGGGTAAATTATTACACAACGGTTCATTATTCTATCTCCGTAGAAGGGGAACCTATACAGGTAAATTATTACACAACGGTTTAGGTAGGTACCTAGTAACGAGTACGGGGTTAGGTACTACCCTGCGGAGGGTCCGCGATCTACATAATATGCGTAGAATAGTACATATATGTTATACAGAAGGGTTATCTATACGGAGACCTGTGATCTGTAACAGAAGGGTATTGTACTGTAAAAAATAATAAACCGTTGTGCAGGGATTTGCAGCGTTCTTTAATTAGCTCTAATCAATTTTTAGAAGCAGAAAGGTGACGATTAACAATTTTTGAACGTTTTTATTTTTTATTTTCATTTTATTTTATTATTTTTTCAAAGTGATATCTGTCCCACACAAACTTTAACATACACCTGGGCTGTTGGCGTATATTTCTGACGATAGAAATAATCTATTTCTGTCTCGATTCACCATACTATACCATTCTCGGTAACCTATGTAAAGTGTAGATGATTATTGAGTTTTAGTCATTTTTACAGAGTTTTGACACATAAAAAGGTATGACCCACTTTAAAAAAATTGCTCATATTCTGAACTCATTGTTCTGTTGACCGCTACAAACATTTTGGCGAATTTTATCTTATAGCCAAGGTCGGCTATTTACGGAGTGAAATATAAATACATAAATTAAATAACATAATTATGTACATAGGGGATATGAATAAATACTAACATACATACTATATTATAACAGGGATGGGTTCAGAACGCTGTGAAACAGAAAATAATCGACATCATTTCCAAATATGTGTTTACTTAGGTTATTTGTTTTACTTAACAACGTATTTTTTCGAGAATTTCGTTAAAAGACGAAGACTTGTAAGTAGGAATGACTTTAGAATGTTTGGTAGCAAAACCTCGACCACTGAATATCAAGTCTTGCCAGACGAACCATCATATATCTCGGTGGTGTATAGGCGTAGCACCCTCATGCAGAATAATTGTCGGCGCCTCATTGGAAAGGGATGGGAAGAGACCGAGGGCGAGGCACAAGTCGTCCCCCAAGTTATTATGAACTTGTCAGAACGGAGGAAGCCCGAGGCCTCGTCCGGAGTGTGAACTGGACCAGTGTGAATAGGTCTGAGAGGGTTTTGACGACTCGTCCTGACAACCGGCGGACGACCGGACGAGGAAGGGACATGAATGATGGAAGAGGTCCAGCAGAGGCCCGTGCCGACGAAGCGATAAGGTGAGCCCCGCAGGGCTATGACGCGACGCGGGAATAATTCAGAGGTCTCGTCCGGGACTGACTGACGGTTCGTTAGCGACACATCGCACCGGCGTTTTCGCCGCAGATGGGAGAAGACAAATCGACAACCAGAAACCGCCTTCCACCGTAATTTACCTCGTCACGTCCACATAGGGGAATCTATGGAATCGATCTACGGCCTTCCCGTGGGGTCAATAGTTTATGGAGATACGAACACACGGAGGTAGGAACATTTTCGGATCTTTTCCGTTAATTCACTAGCACCAATTTTTACTTCCTCACTACCGAAGGAAGGGAAACTCGTAATAGCCCGGACAGGAATCCAATAAAGAAATGTGTGGGCCATTGTGAATAAGAAATAGAAGTGACTATGAAAGTGGAGCCTGTCGTTGCGCTTATCAGAATATGGAATCTGTGACCCAGACAATACGTTCAAAAATCGACAGGATGCCTAGGCAGGCGAAGCACTGATTAAGAGTAAAGGCATGTTTACCAAGTGTTGAATCCAGAAAACATGTAAATATGTACAGTGTTTTATTTAATTTTTTCCGTTTCTCGTAAAAAGCCATCGAAATTTCTAATAATTTTCACACCTCCGCACTTTCATTCGAGTCGTTAAACTTTGAAAAACCGTCAAATCCCAATGATTTGTTCCTACCTCCAAATACGAAAAAAATATTATTGCTAGGATTGTGGAAATGTCAAGGTACATTCGTTGTAGATACTTGAAATATTCTGATACTAATTACCGCCTAGTTTCTTCCTCCTTTTTTCTCTGGCCCTCAGCATCGCTCCCATTATTGCAACAACTCATCCCAACTTCCAAGCTGGGCCCATCTGACTCTCTCGGGACATTTTTCCGGTTCATTCCCGCAAACTAGTTACCAACGTATAATAAACTATCTCTTGAAAACCCCTGCTAATAACTTCTAGATCAATCCCTGTAGAAGCGAAAAACTTTTAAATAGGTTCTCGTTAGGGAGAAAGTTTCGCCTGAGTAAAATAACTTGCCCTGCAGATTACGCGTAAGAGAAAAATCCCGATTTTTTGTTCCCCTCCCCCCTGGTTTTTTTCTTGCGTTTTTCATCCGCTTCACCTTCCTCACTCTTCCTACAATAAATGAGAAGTCTTGTAATCGGCTTTTGTCAACTTTCCGCGGGGGCTCGGGGCTGAGTCTTGAAAGGCCGTAATCGGATCATCGAGAGACCAGTCGACCTGTATTGTGAGAGCGCGGCACCTCACTCACGACGCAACTAAAGGTAATCCCGGCCGGTGGATAACACGGGTTCATTTTCAGAAAATCTCAAAAACCAGGTGAGGGAGAACGAAATTTTTCGGAGTAAATGCTCGGGGGTGGTGAATTCAACGATGAGACACCGATTTGTAGGGTTTCGCGATTTTTTCGTGGATTATGAGAGGGTACAAGAGGGGGGTTTTCCTACAAGGGCACGGTGAATTCCATTATGAAAACACAGAAGAATAACATTGGCCAGATGTGGCAAATGGCATCCTCATAACACTTATAGTACTACACTTGATTGCAATGATTATCTTAATACCAACTGCATACCTAAAATCCAGGAATAAATTGGTGTTCATTATGTGCAATGGAGTTTCCGAGATGTGTAGTAGCCGCAGACGAAAATTACAGCCAGATACATTTCAAATTTACGTACATGTTACAAGTACCCACATGAATTTGAATATTTATTGTAATATATTTTAAAAGTATTGGAATATTTTTTTGAACGTCATGACAATATTAGAATATCGGAACGTGTACGTTGAGCAAAGAAAGCGAGTGATTAGAGCAGCGTAGTTCCAACGCGCAGACTTAACAACGGGTGAAATTTCAACTAATTTGGATACATAAAATAGATAAAATGCAACCTTTTATGGCTCAACCCACATCTATTCTCCACGTTTCCGTCCACTACGATCATAAAAACCAATAGGTATGGAAAATATGGAATTTATTCGAAAAGTTCTGCAACATGATAGTACGTGCAAGGAAATTTTGATTTTGGTGGACAAAAATGGCTTTCCATCAAAGTGATTACAAGGCGTTGGCTGCCTTGAGACTTGAGGGCGACAACCCATCTAGAAATCTAGCTCAAAAAGAGTGTCCCTAAATACAGTAGAACCCACCCATCTCAAGAGGGGTGTCCCTATAAATACTCCCACTAGCTCAAGAGAGGTGTCCCTAAATACAGTCGAACGCACCCATCTAGAAATCTGCCTCAAGAGACATTTTTTTATTTATTTCTTGATTGATTTTTTCTTGTTTTTGCGTGCAAACCCTCACTAATTCGAAATCATTGACTGTTTACCCTCCCAATTTGAACAACAAGTTCGATTTAGGATAGTAAAACAATTATAATCGACGAACTCGAATGAATGCGGGTTAGCTCGATGATTTTGGTCTTTTCTCGCTTGCTACATTACAGATTCGTTTAAAGAAAAATTAAATGAAGGACCTACAACTAATGAACGTAGGAAGGAGTAGAAAATAATGCAGCACCATATTGTGACTCTCTCAAAAATTCTTCGGAATGAATAAGATGCCCCCAATCTATTGGCCTGAATCTGTTTCGAAGTATGTAGGTACCTCCCAGGAAAATTGGAAGCAGTGCTCCTTTCCACCCACAGTTCCACCATCTACTGTGCAAATTCATCGATTGTACGGATGCACAAATAAATTAATTCCGCCGCCCCTCCGGCTAATGTTTGGTGTGACTCGGCGGATTCCATCAAGAGGATCAGTTATTTGGAAACTTTATTGAACCCTGAGATTGGTGATAACAATAGCTGGTTTCAGCTTTTGTATATTTCGTTAATTTTTGTTTTAGTTTTGTTATATCAAACAATACCACTGTCGTGGTATCCTCCCAGAACCACTCCTTGTGAGACTAAGATCTCGCCAAATAAACATAGAAGTGGGGACGGAAGACGCAGGGGAACCAAGGAACCCAGTGGGGATCCTCACCATCCACCACTAGCTGGAGGATGGAGGGAGATAGCCCTAAGGGCTATAAATACTCGCCTCCTTCGCCTTTCTAGCCATTCTACGCTCTCCTTAAGTCACCGACTTATCTCTCTCTCCTCACTCCTCATCTCTCTCCTTAAACCTAAAAGATCCTGAGCATGGTGGTAGTTCGCCTATAACCAAACCAGGCAGCGCTCCCAAAAAGATCTTGGGCATGGTGGTAGTTCGCCTATAACCAAACCAAGCACACCTCCAAAAAGATCCTGGGCATGGTGGTAGTTCGCCTATAACCAAACCAGACACGCATCCTAAAAGATCCCGGGCATGGTGGTAGCACTGCGCTATAACCAAACCGGGCACAACCTACCTCACCGCCTCTCGTAGTGGATATGCGCAAACTATACATTCACTTCAACCACCTTGCCATATTGCATAGGTACTGTAGCGGTATCGCTGAGTTCTCCTGACTTTTGCTCCTCCCCCGGCCCACTGCTGTTCGTTTCCTTATCGCTGCAGCGACTAATCCTCACCCGTGGGCTTCTACTTCTCGCTATATCTCTCTCGCCCAAACTGACCTCTCTCAAACAAAAAACGAGGAGGATAAAAGAAATTACCAAAGACTGAGAAATACGATTAAACAAAAAATGCGAAACAAGAAAAATAAGTACTTTTTTGATAAATTTCGAGAAAAGAAAGATATTTCGGCGATGTGGAAAATTGTGCGAGCCCAGGGACTAGGAAAAGAAAAGGATAGAATGGAAGCTTTGAATTTTCCGAGCGATGATTTAAATAATTATTTTTGTCAAGAAAAGGTTGGTCTAGTTGGGGAGGATGTACTTGACTTTTACCACATGCTGCGGTGCAATAGGTTAGATAATGAATATTTTGAACCATTCAAATTCAAACAAATAAATGAAGAGGAGGTCAAAGCTGCGCTGTTTAGAATCACCTCTAAAGCTGTAGGTTGCGATCAAGTACCAGCAGAAATGTTGAGAATGATATTTCCAGAGGTTGCTTCAATTATGTGTCACATATTTAATTATTCAATAAAGGTTAGTACATACCCGGACATCTGGAAAAGGTCTAATATTGTTCCAATACCGAAAGCAAATAAGCCGATTAGTATACAACAATATAGACCTATAAATACCTTGTGTCATGGGGAAGATTTTTGATCGAATAATATATGAAAATCTCAATGAATTTGTAACAACAAATGAGCTTTTGGATCCAAATCAATCGGGATATAGAGAAGGCTTCAGCACTGAGACGGTGGTACTAAAATTGGCTGATGATAAGTATTAGATTGAATATTGATAGGAGGATGGTGACAATTTTGGTACCTACTTTTCGACTTTTCACGTGCATTTGAAAATGTGGACCATGAGTTGTTGTTGGCGTGTTTGTCATCTCTAGGAATAGCGGTTGATGCCATTCAATGGTTTCAATCATATTTAAGTGGGAGGTCACAACGAGTTAGGGAGCCGAATGGTAATTTTTCGATGTGGAGAAACATTGAAGTAGGGGTGCCACAAGGGTCCACATTGTCTGCAATCTTTTTTTCAATATTTCTGATCTCGATTAATTCTGTACTCGGAAAAAAGGACGAAATCTCGTACATGCTTTATGCGGATGACCTCTAGATTTATACAGCATCCACTGTGGCGGAGCTTGACAGTAATATAAATAGAATAAATAAGATAATAGAAGAACTGTTGGAATGGTGCCGATCACATTTGATAACTGTTAACATAAAAAAGTGCAAAGCAATTATTATTGGAACACCACGCTTAATAAAATCTGTTTCAGCTAAGAAAGTATTGAAAATAAAAATTGATAACAATGAAATAGAATTTGTGGATCATGTGAAGAACTTAGGAGTGATTTTTGACATAACCTTAAGTTGGGAGCCACATGTAGTAGAAGTTTGTAATAAAACGTTTAGAGCCATTTATCAACTGAGGAAATTGGGGCGGCATTTCCCACAATACGTTAAGCAACAGCTCGTTCAAGCGTTGGTGTTTCCGCACTTTGAATATGCGGCAACTTGCTTTACTGACATGTCAGAAAGATTGAATGTGAAATTGCAAAGAGCTCAAAATGCTGCGATACGATACATTTTCGACTCCAGTATTTATGACCACGTGACGCCGCGTATACAAAATTATCTTGGTATAAGATCAAAGAAAGACGAAGATATAAAGTAGGAATCATGATGTTCAAGATACTTGCGACTGGACGACCTCAATATCTGTTCCAAAAATTTAACAAGATAAAAGACAAGCACATGGGTACAAGAAGTCAGAAAATAACATTTGAAATTCCGAAACACGTTACTGAAACGTACGCGAAATCATTCGTAGTTCAAGGATCTAAGATCTATAATGATAACTATGAAATATATGTAAATTCTTCTACATTAAGTCAATTTATAACGCAGTGGAAAAAAATAATGAAAGCTGCCCAATGATAAAGTTTATATTTATCGAGAAGAGAACTTTAATTTTGTTTGAACATAAGTTTTTTAATGGAAGGAATGTAATTTGTTTTTGATATTTTTCATTTGCTTTATTTTATTTTTATTTTTTTAATATTACTTTACTTATAATACTCTTTAATATTATAATTATCTTTGTTTGTAATTTTGAAATGATGCAAAACATGAAGAGTAAAATGTCTGACTGTTTGTTATGTTGATGAAGGTTTCTTCTGTACTACTGGAAGAGCGGGCTACTGAGCCTGAAGTAGTACAGATATATAAATAAAGTTATTCATTCATTCATTCATTCATTCTCTCTCTGTCTCGTAAGGCTTACGAAGCGTCCTCCCGAATCCTGCTTGGATTCAGTTCTTCAACCATCGCCCTCTAGTGCAGGTCGTACGAGCAGCAATATTCGTTACTACACGGCAAGTTCCTCGTGGAGCGCTCCGTCTCCCACAGTAGTCGGTCTTTTTTTCTACTTCAGGAGGATCGCCCAGGAAAGCTTCTTTTTTTAATTCAACTGACATCGAGGTATGTTGACGTTGTACTTTGCCGAAGTACATTGCAGTATAATGGTGACTTCCTTTTGCTGAATATTCATGGGGGTAGCTCCCCTTTCTCTGGTCTTCAGCCCATCAGCTGCCTGTCTTCGCCTTGTGAATCTCAGACTATTCTGTGCTTCTTCACCAGGGACCATCACCACTTTCTGAGGGCAGGTACCACCTCATTCATTTCAGGAAGTATAATAAATATATTGAGAGAGAGGTTAGAACAATCTTATTGATAATCCCCGTTGTTTGATGCAGCTTTCTGGACTCCGGAAACCTGATTCGCACTGATCGTCACTTTGAAGGACAGTTGTGATTTTCTGGACAGCACACCGCCATCACTCGAGTACTACCATCACTTCGAATGTAGGGATCAATTATTTAGTAGGTACTACGTACTTGTACTTCACTTATACCTTCACGAAGTTGTGACAAACGAGAAAATTATTCTGAACTCTAAATGTTTCCTCCCCTTTTGTCTACAGCCTCCTGAAGCCCTTTCTCCTTGGAAGCGGCAAGTGTTGTTTGGTTTTTCCCTTAACGTCGTCCAACGCATGCTTCAACAATCAGTTGCAGAATTTCCGATTTCGTCTCTACTTATTTTCACTATAATATACCTACCAGACTTTCCACCAGTTTCTTTTCGTTTAATAATTTAAAATTAATTCTCGATTTCGATTTTATGTGAGGGTGGCCACTCATCGGAGAAATTTTGTTTAGGGTGCTAAGTAGGTTCAACGCATACCTGGTATTTGCTTATACCCATCAGATATTGGGTGCCGGATTCGCCCCATGCTTCGAGGTAGGTACCTATCTGTTATTCATGAGAAGGATTTAAAAAAATATTTATGTGATTTAGGAAGTTACTTCTATTTTATAAATAAATATATTTTGCACGCTAACTATCCAATTTGGCTTTATTTTCATTTTGTTGTTCATGTTGTTGTTCCAACTGTATCTGGCCGAAAAAATAAAATAAAAATAAAATGATATTGTGGCAGGCAAGCACTCATAGTTAGTGCATTTATAACTAGTCACTACTGTACTTTAATTTATATTTATAAATTATAATCAGTGTCGCTACCACTGGTTGAGTACCTAATTCATTACGCTATTAGTGAATTCTCGCGAATATTGCAATGGGCCCAAAATGTTTAGAACATGAATTTTGAAAGCACCCTGAATTCATCATCTCTAGATTTTCATGAATGTATTATACATACCTACATATATTATAACGTATAGGTATATATTATATTTATGCGTCACTCCAGACAATAGAGAGTTGTCGCAACCATTTTCCGAAAAACGCAACTGCAAAACGTAACTCTGTTCTAGGGTGACAAATTCGGATGCTAACTATCTAACGTACGTTCCATGAGAAAGTTACGTGTCTACGTAACTCCGGACATGTTTTGAAGTGACGTTAACGTAATAATTTGTCAATGATATATAATTTGTCTGTCAAGTTAACCTCTTTATTCTCAAACTAGCTCGTAACATAATTATTCAGTAATAGTTTCTATGAGTTTTGAACAATTTCTAGAAGAACAATCGTGCCCTTTTACTGTTAAAAAACCGTACTCACGGCACCGTGAGACCTTGGGTCCTTCGTATAATTTTACATACCCGCAATACTTGCTAATTACAGGGCACTCACTTACCGTGCTCATGGCTTTCGGATGGCAATGCTCAAGATGAATAGGTACACGAACCACATGAAGTTCAAGCTTCCAAATATACCTAAAGAGAAACCAAAATAAAGACAACGCAAACGGCGGAAAACCTTCCCGGGGCCAGCTCCTCCTGTCTTTCTATAAAATTCGAGGTGACGCGATAGGGTAGCCATGGAAATCGAATTTGGTTATCCGCGAAGAAGTTTACTTATCAAGTTACGTAGTACGTAGCTTTGAGATGCGTGACACGCATCTTTCCAATAGTTACGTGGTGCTGGGCAACGCAAGTCTTGAAAACGCCAAAACTTACGTCTCGAACGTAGCACTTGCGTTTACGTTCTTTCTCCCGATCGTCAATTTTTGGTTGCGACAACTCTCTAATATCTGACCTAAGGTACGTAATAAAAATTCCAAATTTCGCCAAAATGTTCGTAATGCCAAATGAAGAAAGCAAAGTTCGAAGAGGAGCAGTTTTCAAAAAATTCTAAGGGAAATTTGAGTTTTTGAGGTCAAAAATCAGTAAAAATTCTAAAATCGCAAACAAGTGATATAAAAAATCATTGACATCGGTATGGAAGGGTGAGCAGAGATAGAAAATTACCATTGTAGTTGTTTTTTATACAGAATAGGGGTAAAATTTAGGTTGTGGGGATCAAAAAATGCTAATAAGCGCTAAAATCAGTATTAATTCACCAAACGTTTGGATCAACATTGATTCAGTTGTTCGATGATGAAAAGTTTCTCTCAGAGAAGTGTGGGCCAACCTTGATTTTTCTGAGGGTCAAAAACAGGTCAAAATGGCTAAAATCGCGAAAAAATTATATAATTTTATGAACAGTGTATGGGTTTTCGCTATAATAATCTTTTTACACAATAGCATGAATATTTCTTCGACAGTTCACTCTTATAGCCATGCTGCATGGCCGGAACTTTCAAGTATTCTTTAAACAAAGAGACAATTTTATTCCGTTAATGTACCTAATAAAAAAAACCAGTCATGCAGCATGACTTAATGAGCGAATTTTCAAAGAAATATTCGAATTAATGGCTATGGTTTTGAATAAAGGAAAACTTCGGTCTAAAATTTGGTTTTCTATGTATATTCTCTTCGTATTTATTTTAATTTGTACGTTTTGTCCATCCTGATTCTACCGTTTGTTTATTACGTAATTGTACTAAGTGCTTATTTATTTGATCGCTGTGGGTAAATTCAAGGAGTTGTACTAATCGTTTGCCTCCCCCTTTTTTGCTTCGAACTCTCGTCTTCAATTAATACTTCTCACATATTTCAATCTGACCACTCTAAGGGGGTGGGGGGGGGGTAAGAGTTTAAAGATTATCCTAGTTTTGGGTAATTTTTGCGCACTTTAAATGCTCTAATTTAAGAACGGATTTAGATATCTAAAATCCGATTTCACTATCGTGTTCAGCGTGCAAAAACCTTTAAAATGAGGGGTCACTTGTTAGAAAATAACATTTTGGGGATTTTTGGGTAATTTTTGCGCACTTTAAATGCTCTAATTTGAGAACGGATCAAGATATCTAAAATCCGATTCCACCATCGTGTTCAGCGTGCAAAAACCTTTAAAATGAGGGGTCACTTGTTGGAAAATAACATTTTGGGGATTTTTGGGTAATTTTTGCGCACTTTAAATGCTCTAATTTGAGAACGGATCAAGATATCTAAAATCCGATTCCACCATCGTGTTCAGCGTGCAAAAACCTTTAAAATGAGGGGTCACTTGTTAGAAAATAACATTTTGGGGATTTTTGGGTAATTATTGCGCACTTTAAATGCTCTAATTTGAGAACGGATCAAGATATCTAAAATCCGATTCCACCATCGTGTTCAGCGTGCAAAAACCTTTAAAATGAGGGGTCACTTGTTGGAAAATAACATTTTGGGGATTTTTGGGTAATTTTTGCGCACTTTAAATGCGCCAAAACCCTCCTTAGAGTAGGCCAATTTCGCCCATCTTCGAACTTAGCCTTTCGATTGCCAAGATAGATTTTTTGTGCAAATTTGAGCTGTTTATCTCAATTCTATCGAGAGTTATCGTCTGGAGTGACACATATATAAATAAATATATAAATATATATATATATATATACATATAAAAAAGTGTTAAATTTCAGGAATCGTTTTAGAATGGTCTGAAACGGATTTCTATGAAGAAAATTTCCAAAAATTTATATTATTTAAATTTCGAAGCCATTGCAATAGCTTCATTTTCTTTGAAAATTCGCTAAAAAAATAAGTAAACCAACATGTATGTATAATAAACGTATATGTATGTATTTTGATGTAGTTTTATGCAATACTTATTTGTAATAAACCCTCCAAAATTCAAATCTTGCTAATTAAAAAAATTCGAATTTTTTCTGGTCCCTTGAAGATTCGAATTAGCGGGATTCCACTATATTTGATACCGTGATAGGGGAAATGTGCAAATTATTCGTCGAAATATTGATGGGGCTTGACACACAATGTTGCCATAAGTAGTCATCATACAGAACGGCCCGGTCACTGGACAAAGGACCAAGCGGGCCTCACAAAGAGGCGAGCTCTGCCGTGTTTCCGTTTTCCGGAGACGAAAGCTCTTCCACGAGCGAGGACGTGGCGGCGGAGGATATCGATTGTTGCTGCTTACATTAAGGGGCGGCAAACTCTCGTGGAAGCTAATGACTCTTCTTCTAGGATAACGAGGGGCTGAGGATGACGGGGAGGAGGCGCTGTGGAAGTGCTGAAAGTAGAAGATGGGTCGTTTGAGTTGAGTGGAGGGAGTGGATGGGGAGGGGAATGATCGAAAAAGGTCGGACCGACGGGAGGAGGGCGAGTGGAAGAAAAATGCCTCCGGGCGGTTTTCCTCCCTTGTCGCAATTTTCATTAAAAGTAAGCCGATCTGCTTCCACGGAGGCCGCGGTTTGATGGTGGGGGTCGCGAGGAGGGGAGCAGGGGAACAGGGTGATGGAGGGATGGCAAAGTGAGGGACTGAAACGGAGGGAGTACACTTGAAATGAACGCTACAACATAACGGCTCGTTTCAATGTAACGACCTCTATAACTTTTTTGAAATTCTTCATCTCACCCTTCTTCCACAGCGGTAATAAACGCTGATAAACGTACCGCGATTCCACTGATGATGCGGTTTTGCTTATGAAGGACCTCTTAGGATCGCTGTTCATCATCCTCTCCAACGACAAATTATCATTGTCGTGAGCGGGTGTGTTGTGCTCACGACATGGCGGGTGAGTTCGGACGAGGATGAAGTTGAGAGGTTGGATGAAGGTTGATGAGGACGGATGAGGAAGGAGGTGTTCTGTAGAAGTATTTTGACTGACGCCCCGCGGTTTTCACCACAGCAGGCGCTGGTTGGAGGCAAGGTTAGCTCCCCACAGTTTTCACCACAGCAGGGGATTGAGGTAGTGGCTCCCTGCTGTTTTCACCACAGCAGGCACCTGGGATGTGAGAGCTAGTACCCCGCAGTTTTCACCACAGCAGGTAATAGATAAGAGGAAAGTGTCCCGCGGTTTTCACCACAGCAGCCCCTTGGAAGATGGAGGATAACCCCCACCGGTTTTCACCACAGCTGCAGGTGTCAGAGGAGAAGGAGTTATCCCGCGGTTTTCACCACAGCAGATACCAGGAAAGATGGAGCACCACGCGATTTACACCACAGCGAGTGCAAGAGAAGGTAGGAGAGAGAGGTCGAGAGAGAGGCTTGAGAGATAAGTCGTAAGTCGAGGGTCAGTCAGTCGAATGACGAGCTGGGCCAAAAGGTCTGCTTATATAGGCCCGTTTCCACCCGTCTCCCGTTCACAATCCGCCGTTATGACCGTTGAGGAGCGATGGTGGTTGGTGTAAAGAACCCTTCTCCCTTGGCACTACCCGGCTCGTCGTTCCCTTCGTTTATATGGTAAAATCTTTCTATGTTACATAGGAGTGGTTAGTGTAGAGATTCGAGATGAACCACGACAATCATAATAATAATTCGTATCACAAATCTAAATGGAAAGAAAACAGCTGTAGCGTACGAAATTTGCGATTACGCAGCATGACCTAATAAACGAATTTTCGGACTACCATTCAACCCACTACATTACTGGACAACCAACCATAAGAATGTGAACAACTTCTGCGAATAAAGTATACGATGGGACAAATTCACTTTAGAAAATGAGATATCTACAAGTTTGTTTATTATTTTCAGAATTGACCCTTTGGAATAGACCATGAAAAAATTATTAAATCCCCCCCCCCCCCCCACCAATCATTGGATGGTATCCGTTTCAAGGAACGTAGAATACGAAAAAGGAATAAAAAAAATTTCTGTCCGTCCGCCGTATTTCACACTTTCCGTAGTTATCATGAACGAAAATTAATGAAATTTTGTTTGTGGGTCCCATTTGGGGTCAAATTGGTCCGCAAAGCTGGAGTCAGTAATCTCCAAGGGCTGAAAAATAGGGGTTGAAATTTCCAGTACGCCGTTATAAATTTGACGTTTCTAAATAGTTCTCGTAGTTGGGTATTTTTTGAGACCACCCGGAGTATTGTACAGTCCTGCTGATAGTTCACAGTGAGACCCTGAAGTTGCACCGAAAAGCTTCGTCAACATGATCGTGAATGAAACTGTATACATCCAGCCCAGATAATTATAATTTAGGGAAAAGGTTATTATAATCACACATGGCTGTATGAAACCGAGTTGGTTGCTCCGTGATATTATTTCATTTGAAGAATGATGTTGATTTTGAATATTGTTGACAGGTACTTTTGTAACTTGAATAAACGTTATGCTTCATGAATAACAATTAATTATGGAAGTCGCACCCACGCACCCGCACGCGCACACCCCTCCTCACACATAACACGCACAAGCGCATGCATTATATAATAGGATAAATATTATTTGTCGTTAAGGATGAAGCATAACGTGTACTTTTAAAAAATGTTAAAGAAAATTCCTCCGCATAACTCGAAGAAAAGTTCCTGAAAATGTAATCAAAACCGAGTCATAGGTTCATGAGAAATCGACTACCCAACTCAGATTTCGGCGCCTGTGCAGCGGTCTTAACAACGATCCGAAATACAGACACTCTCCCTCTCGGAACGTAGACATGACAAATCTCACCAAAATGGAAACACGAATGCGAAATACCTATTGGCTGGCTGACCCCACGACGCTCTGCCAACTCACTAAATTAGAAGATAACTCCTCAGCATTGATAAAAGGTGATTTAAATATATAATCCTCCGCATAATAACCTAATGGGGAGAACGATAAATTATGTGGGAGGGAGGAAAAAGCCGGTGGGGAAGTATTTGACTAGCCAATGACTTCGGGATTGGCCTTCTTTTTTTTGCATCGATTCATGAATAAAACAACACAGATATTAAGTGAAGTAGGAAACGTTAGAACCCCTTTTCCCTCCATCCTATATTATTCCTAATTATGCGTATGGCATTGCCTGAGGCACGAAGGCGGATCAAATTGATGAGATGATTTTCCGAAATCACTTCTTACCGGAATTTCTATTCGAATAACGCGATTACTGAACGAATACGTGGTTACTTTATATTTATACGATCCGAGTTTGAGGTCGATATGGCATTGAATGACAACCGTTTCACTGTAGCAGCGGGTTTTACACATCTCTAAGTAGGTCGTACGCGGGTAAATGTGCGCATGCGCAGATGACATTTTCGTTCCTAAGAAGGTTTGGGCCGTTGACGGACGAGTTTGGCGAAAAGTTTCTTTTAGCGAATTTTCAAAGAAATGACAGCAATGGGTTCAAAAATTTCAGAACATGAATTTTTTAATTTTTTAATAGGCACATCCGTTTCAGAGCATCCTCAGATCCATCCCTAGATTTAAAAAAATTATACATAAATATTATATATACATACCTATATGTTTATTTACGTGCCAGTCCAGACGATATCTGACCTTGGGTACATTATAAAAATGCCAAATTTCGCTAAAATATTTGCGCTGCCACACAAAAAGATGAGTTATTGATATGAGCAATTTTCAAAATTCTAAGGGGGTCAAACAAATTTTTCAAAGAGTTTTTAGGGGTTGAAAACTCGGTAAAAACGGCTAAAATGGGGAACAATATGTAATCAAATCACTGAAAGTGACATGGAAGGGTGAGTAAAGACAAAAATTCCGTTTCAGAAAAACACCACTTGTTTTTCATGCAGAATAGAAACAGAAAAATGCCATTTTTTTCATAAAGAATAGAGAAATACCATTTGCTTTTCATATAGAATACATACATAAAAATACCGTTTGTTTTTCATACAGAACAAAGACGGAACAATACCATTTGTTTTTCATACAGAATAGAGAAATACCATTTGTATTAACATTTTGGGGATTTTTGGGTAATTTTTGCGCACTTTAAATGCTCTAATTTGAGAACGGATCAAGATATCTAAAATCCGATTCCACCATCGTGTTCAGCGTGCAAAAACCTTTAAAATGAGGGGTCACTTGTTAGAAAATAACATTTTGGGGATTTTTGGGTAATTATTGCGCACTTTAAATGCTCTAATTTGAGAACGGATCAAGATATCTAAAATCCGATTCCACCATCGTGTTCAGCGTGCAAAAACCTTTAAAATGAGGGGTCACTTGTTGGAAAATAACATTTTGGGGATTTTTGGGTAATTTTTGCGCACTTTAAATGCGCCAAAACCCTCCTTAGAGTAGGCCAATTTCGCCCATCTTCGAACTTAGCCTTTCGATTGCCAAGATAGATTTTTTGTGCAAATTTGAGCTGTTTATCTCAATTCTATCGAGAGTTATCGTCTGGAGTGACACATATATAAATAAATATATAAATATATATATATATATATACATATAAAAAAGTGTTAAATTTCAGGAATCGTTTTAGAATGGTCTGAAACGGATTTCTATGAAGAAAATTTCCAAAAATTTATATTATTTAAATTTCGAAGCCATTGCAATAGCTTCATTTTCTTTGAAAATTCGCTAAAAAAATAAGTAAACCAACATGTATGTATAATAAACGTATATGTATGTATTTTGATGTAGTTTTATGCAATACTTATTTGTAATAAACCCTCCAAAATTCAAATCTTGCTAATTAAAAAAATTCGAATTTTTTCTGGTCCCTTGAAGATTCGAATTAGCGGGATTCCACTATATTTGATACCGTGATAGGGGAAATGTGCAAATTATTCGTCGAAATATTGATGGGGCTTGACACACAATGTTGCCATAAGTAGTCATCATACAGAACGGCCCGGTCACTGGACAAAGGACCAAGCGGGCCTCACAAAGAGGCGAGCTCTGCCGTGTTTCCGTTTTCCGGAGACGAAAGCTCTTCCACGAGCGAGGACGTGGCGGCGGAGGATATCGATTGTTGCTGCTTACATTAAGGGGCGGCAAACTCTCGTGGAAGCTAATGACTCTTCTTCTAGGATAACGAGGGGCTGAGGATGACGGGGAGGAGGCGCTGTGGAAGTGCTGAAAGTAGAAGATGGGTCGTTTGAGTTGAGTGGAGGGAGTGGATGGGGAGGGGAATGATCGAAAAAGGTCGGACCGACGGGAGGAGGGCGAGTGGAAGAAAAATGCCTCCGGGCGGTTTTCCTCCCTTGTCGCAATTTTCATTAAAAGTAAGCCGATCTGCTTCCACGGAGGCCGCGGTTTGATGGTGGGGGTCGCGAGGAGGGGAGCAGGGGAACAGGGTGATGGAGGGATGGCAAAGTGAGGGACTGAAACGGAGGGAGTACACTTGAAATGAACGCTACAACATAACGGCTCGTTTCAATGTAACGACCTCTATAACTTTTTTGAAATTCTTCATCTCACCCTTCTTCCACAGCGGTAATAAACGCTGATAAACGTACCGCGATTCCACTGATGATGCGGTTTTGCTTATGAAGGACCTCTTAGGATCGCTGTTCATCATTCTCTCCAACGACAAATTATCATTGTCGTGAGCGGGTGTGTTGTGCTCACGACATGGCGGGTGAGTTCGGACGAGGATGAAGTTGAGAGGTTGGATGAAGGTTGATGAGGACGGATGAGGAAGGAGGTGTTCTGTAGAAGTATTTTGACTGACGCCCCGCGGTTTTCACCACAGCAGGCGCTGGTTGGAGGCAAGGTTAGCTCCCCACAGTTTTCACCACAGCAGGGGATTGAGGTAGTGGCTCCCTGCTGTTTTCACCACAGCAGGCACCTGGGATGTGAGAGCTAGTACCCCGCAGTTTTCACCACAGCAGGTAATAGATAAGAGGAAAGTGTCCCGCGGTTTTCACCACAGCAGCCCCTTGGAAGATGGAGGATAACCCCCACCGGTTTTCACCACAGCTGCAGGTGTCAGAGGAGAAGGAGTTATCCCGCGGTTTTCACCACAGCAGATACCAGGAAAGATGGAGCACCACGCGATTTACACCACAGCGAGTGCAAGAGAAGGTAGGAGAGAGAGGTCGAGAGAGAGGCTTGAGAGATAAGTCGTAAGTCGAGGGTCAGTCAGTCGAATGACGAGCTGGGCCAAAAGGTCTGCTTATATAGGCCCGTTTCCACCCGTCTCCCGTTCACAATCCGCCGTTATGACCGTTGAGGAGCGATGGTGGTTGGTGTAAAGAACCCTTCTCCCTTGGCACTACCCGGCTCGTCGTTCCCTTCGTTTATATGGTAAAATCTTTCTATGTTACATAGGAGTGGTTAGTGTAGAGATTCGAGATGAACCACGACAATCATAATAATAATTCGTATCACAAATCTAAATGGAAAGAAAACAGCTGTAGCGTACGAAATTTGCGATTACGCAGCATGACCTAATAAACGAATTTTCGGACTACCATTCAACCCACTACATTACTGGACAACCAACCATAAGAATGTGAACAACTTCTGCGAATAAAGTATACGATGGGACAAATTCACTTTAGAAAATGAGATATCTACAAGTTTGTTTATTATTTTCAGAATTGACCCTTTGGAATAGACCATGAAAAAATTATTAAATCCCCCCCCCCCCCCCCACCAATCATTGGATGGTATCCGTTTCAAGGAACGTAGAATACGAAAAAGGAATAAAAAAAATTTCTGTCCGTCCGCCGTATTTCACACTTTCCGTAGTTATCATGAACGAAAATTAATGAAATTTTGTTTGTGGGTCCCATTTGGGGTCAAATTGGTCCGCAAAGCTGGAGTCAGTAATCTCCAAGGGCTGAAAAATAGGGGTTGAAATTTCCAGTACGCCGTTATAAATTTGACGTTTCTAAATAGTTCTCGTAGTTGGGTATTTTTTGAGACCACCCGGAGTATTGTACAGTCCTGCTGATAGTTCACAGTGAGACCCTGAAGTTGCACCGAAAAGCTTCGTCAACATGATCGTGAATGAAACTGTATACATCCAGCCCAGATAATTATAATTTAGGGAAAAGGTTATTATAATCACACATGGCTGTATGAAACCGAGTTGGTTGCTCCGTGATATTATTTCATTTGAAGAATGATGTTGATTTTGAATATTGTTGACAGGTACTTTTGTAACTTGAATAAACGTTATGCTTCATGAATAACAATTAATTATGGAAGTCGCACCCACGCACCCGCACGCGCACACCCCTCCTCACACATAACACGCACAAGCGCATGCATTATATAATAGGATAAATATTATTTGTCGTTAAGGATGAAGCATAACGTGTACTTTTAAAAAATGTTAAAGAAAATTCCTCCGCATAACTCGAAGAAAAGTTCCTGAAAATGTAATCAAAACCGAGTCATAGGTTCATGAGAAATCGACTACCCAACTCAGATTTCGGCGCCTGTGCAGCGGTCTTAACAACGATCCGAAATACAGACACTCTCCCTCTCGGAACGTAGACATGACAAATCTCACCAAAATGGAAACACGAATGCGAAATACCTATTGGCTGGCTGACCCCACGACGCTCTGCCAACTCACTAAATTAGAAGATAACTCCTCAGCATTGATAAAAGGTGATTTAAATATATAATCCTCCGCATAATAACCTAATGGGGAGAACGATAAATTATGTGGGAGGGAGGAAAAAGCCGGTGGGGAAGTATTTGACTAGCCAATGACTTCGGGATTGGCCTTCTTTTTTTTGCATCGATTCATGAATAAAACAACACAGATATTAAGTGAAGTAGGAAACGTTAGAACCCCTTTTCCCTCCATCCTATATTATTCCTAATTATGCGTATGGCATTGCCTGAGGCACGAAGGCGGATCAAATTGATGAGATGATTTTCCGAAATCACTTCTTACCGGAATTTCTATTCGAATAACGCGATTACTGAACGAATACGTGGTTACTTTATATTTATACGATCCGAGTTTGAGGTCGATATGGCATTGAATGACAACCGTTTCACTGTAGCAGCGGGTTTTACACATCTCTAAGTAGGTCGTACGCGGGTAAATGTGCGCATGCGCAGATGACATTTTCGTTCCTAAGAAGGTTTGGGCCGTTGACGGACGAGTTTGGCGAAAAGTTTCTTTTAGCGAATTTTCAAAGAAATGACAGCAATGGGTTCAAAAATTTCAGAACATGAATTTTTTAATTTTTTAATAGGCACATCCGTTTCAGAGCATCCTCAGATCCATCCCTAGATTTAAAAAAATTATACATAAATATTATATATACATACCTATATGTTTATTTACGTGCCAGTCCAGACGATATCTGACCTTGGGTACATTATAAAAATGCCAAATTTCGCTAAAATATTTGCGCTGCCACACAAAAAGATGAGTTATTGATATGAGCAATTTTCAAAATTCTAAGGGGGTCAAACAAATTTTTCAAAGAGTTTTTAGGGGTTGAAAACTCGGTAAAAACGGCTAAAATGGGGAACAATATGTAATCAAATCACTGAAAGTGACATGGAAGGGTGAGTAAAGACAAAAATTCCGTTTCAGAAAAACACCACTTGTTTTTCATGCAGAATAGAAACAGAAAAATGCCATTTTTTTCATAAAGAATAGAGAAATACCATTTGCTTTTCATATAGAATACATACATAAAAATACCGTTTGTTTTTCATACAGAACAAAGACGGAACAATACCATTTGTTTTTCATACAGAATAGAGAAATACCATTTGTTTTTCACACAGAATACAGACAGAAAAATACCGCTTGCTTTTCATACAGAATAGAGAAATACCATTTGTTTTTCACACAGAATACAGACAGAAAAATACCGCTTGCTTTTCATACAGAACAGAGACAGAAAAATACCATTTGTTTTTCATACTACAGAATAGAGACAGAAAGATACTTTTTTTTTCACACAGAATAGAGGTCAAATTTGTATTTTTGGGGTCGAAGAGCGAATGCATCGATGATAAAAATATTTTTCTCAAAAAAGAGTGGGTCAAATTTGGCTTTAGGGTCAAAAATCGGTAAAAATGTCTAAAATAAGGAAAATCTGTTACAATTTAATGAAGAGTGACGGTTTCTCACTATATCAGCTTTTTACGCAATAGCTCGAATATTTCTTTGAAAATTCCATCTTACAGCCATGCTGCATGACTGGAAATGTTTACACATCAAGAGCCCGTGAATGTTTTCCTCCCGTGATGTCATAATAATCATTTTCAATTACTGGGCAACGTTTGTTTTGTAATCCTGGTTCGAATGAAGACATCATAACGGCCAAGCGACACGCTAGAGAGCCGTTCGTATTCGAAACCGTCAAAAAAAGTAGAAAGTGAGAACAGATCACAGACGAAAAAAACTCTCAAACACCGACTGTAGAGTGTGCAGAAACAAACGTGACAAGGTGTATTAAGGTTGAAGAGCACGGGACCGTAATCACAGTGGGGACACTTGAGAGGGGGAAAAAACCAAGGGTTGGACGCGTTTAGAGCTACAAGGTTTTCGGCTACTCGTTTTAAAGAGTTTTTTATTATTTTTTTATTTTTATTTTAATTTTTTTTATTCAAGGGTTGGAGAGAAAAGGTCTTGAGGGATGGAGGGAGTTTTAAGGAAGTTTTTTTTTTCCTTCTTCCTCAAAGGGCAACTGTGGGCTGGGAATGTTGGCGGAGAGGCCGTATTGGATTGGATGGCGTGACCGAGGTAATTGCGATGTGAAATGACAAGTTTATTAGGAGCGGCCGATAAGAGGCCTTCGCAACTCTGCATGCAACACAACACCCCTTCTACTTCCATCACTTATACGCCCCTTATACCCCTGCATCCCTTTCAGTTTTGCCCCCCCCCCCCCCCCCACAACCATAACCGTGCCACGCCTTTATTACGACTGCTCTCTTTCGTTATTTTCATCATTTCCCCCTTCCCACATCTCTTTCTCCTCTTTCGCATCTCTTATTCAATTTTATTTAGTTTCTTTCCCATTTTCTCGTTTCACAACCTCATTTTTTTTCTCGTGAAAACCCGCTAGTTACTGATATCACGAATAGAAAAGGAAATTAAAACATTTTCGGTTGGAACCCCCTCCTCTCCTTTCCGATTCAAATAAATGCGAAATATATCGCGAGACTGACGTCGAA
This sequence comes from Leptopterna dolabrata, assembly GCA_954871275.1. NCBI lineage: Eukaryota > Metazoa > Arthropoda > Insecta > Hemiptera > Miridae > Leptopterna > Leptopterna dolabrata. Next base: position 42,954,200 of record OX940979.1, read on the forward strand.
TAAACCGTCTTCCTCTTCTTCCTTCTTTTGCTCCACGCGCAGAATGATTATCTCATTTTCGACGGTCACACGCAGGTGGGCGGTCCCAATTCACATTCTACCGTAATACGTTCACTTATTCCCTGAAATGCATTCTCCACTCAGGGATAGGAGAACCCCATTTAATGGGAAACTGCCGTACTTAGGAATTTATGATTTCTGATCTCAGTATCGGATTTATCACCCTTGAAAACTCCCCACTGCCAATTTTCATCTCAAAACTCCGCATAGCTTGGGCAACAAACGGATAGAAGAAAACAAAATGACGTCATAAGTGGATGGCGCTGAGGGTCCCCCCCCAGGCGGACGGGGGGGGGGGGGGTGCTTTACCTATGACGTCATTTCACGTTCTTTCCACAAGTTTATCGCCCACTTTTCATCACCGGATACCCCTCATTACGGAAAGCACTCGCCAAATTCTTTTACAAGAAAATAAATTAAAACAGGCGAAATTGCCCATTGCCGAACGTCAGTGAGGCTTATTACTTACACTTCAGCGACATTTGCGTGTGACTACCTACCTATCTATATACGTATATATGTATGTATGTATGTATGTACCGCGCTACAAGCCGCAATTTTGGGTACTTTGACTTTTTGGTGCCATCATGGTGCCGGGGAACGGCACCATGCTGGCACCAACGGTGCCATCCAGAAAAACTGTGTTTGGTATAGTTTTTTATGTTTTCCAGCACGCTGAATCGAATGGAATGACTTTCAAAGCACCATCAATCATCCTTATAGCGAATGATAGATATTTAGCCATAAAACGTTACGAAAAATAGCTGTTATTGACTGGGGAACACAGGAAGAGTTTGAGCCTATTTTGAGGCACCTCGTCAGCGGACTCACTAATTAGGAATGGGCTATTTGCATGCACCTTTTTTAAAATTTTGTTTATCGAAAGTACACAGCTGATGGAACTTGAAAATGAAGGCAAATACAATTACTTCTCGATTAAACCAAATAAAACTCTATTAAACAAAAAAAATCAGAAAAGGAGGTTATTTTCCGGCTAGAGCTACCGTTTCCTTCAGTTTTTACTTCAGTGATGACGTCGCAAACTCAGCGCCACTTCTTGAATGCTTTAATTTTGAAAGCCTGTTTCTACTATTTAAAAAAAGTTAGAACTCGTTTTGTTGCCATGACACCTCCCTACACACAAATTAAGGTTATTTGGAATTGTATTTTTCATACAAATAGCCCATTCAGATCGCTCACTGATTTTGCTTCCGAGTCTACAGGATAGCGGAAACCTTGTGATCGCTTTTTCGAGGGAAACAATTCTTGCCTTCAAAAATAGAAATTTCCACTTGCGTTTTGAATTTACGTACCTGAACCACTTTCCTGAACAAATTCCTTTTGGCCTTCGACGGTAATTTTCTTATGTTTATCCCCTATCTTTCCTATTCCTCTTGCCCTTGCAAGTAAGTACTGGTGAGCAGTAGGTACCTACAAACCCTTCAATTAACAGTCTCTACCGGGACTGATACGACTACTCCTCTCCATAAGTCATCATTACCTCTCTATCTTAATTCAATTCAGTTCAAATTCTCCCTTAATTTAATTCTTCCAATCCGGCCTCGGATAGTGTCCCGTACCCCTTGATTGGTTTCTGGAAAAGTGGGGGGAGAAAGACCAGGAGGAACGGAGTACGCACTAGACCATCTGAAGCAAATTGAACGCAATGCTTCTGGCAACCAAGATAGAGGAGGCACAGTTTAGATGGTCTGGTCATGTGTTCCGTATGTTTGCAACGCAGTACCCTCGTAGGCAGTGGTGCCACATGTACGCTAATTATAGCTGTGTACGGTAATTCACGGTTCTTACTATGTGCGATATCACTTCGTACGATATGCACCTTTGTAAGATAATTGGAGATTTTAGACAACAAAGTGTACACCTTGGAAAGTTACTCAATTGTCTTGTATCGACCATAGAATCGTGAGTAGGTATAAAAACACTGTTAACACTCTACACAGCACATATGTAGGTAAGTTCCTTTTAAAAAATGTTTGAAACAGAGAAGTGTAAGCATCACAAGTTCATGTCAAGTTCAAATAAGTCACAAATCGGGTTTACTAGATGATGGGAATATAATGATCCCAAAGCTTAGAAGTGTATGTCAGTTTTGACCCTGTTCCCGATATTTTACATATTATTTAAATGTGGCTGTCTGGCCTACCATGGAAGTAGGAAGAGATGAGGTCTATAGATCCCATGGAAGTAGGAAGAGATTTACATCCATCAGGTATACAGATTCCATGGAAGTAGGAAGAGATCTAATTCCATCAGGTCTACAGATACCATGGAAGTAGGTAGTAGGATTGAAAAATGGGGCTATACAAAATTGTGCATGCACGGAAATTAAAGGGTTTATATATCAATGCTCGATTATGTATTGTACGATAATTTTTTCCGAAATACGATAATTTTGAGAGACCTGGCAACACTGCTCGTAGGGCATGAGAGGCCAGGCCATAGATATAGGTATACGGCGGTAGTATATATCTATGGGCCAGGCACGCCGGAACAACTAAGAGGACAACGGCACGCTGCAGAGGAACGTGCTGGAGTACCCTGGTGACCAGGCACAAGCTCACTGGCAGAAGAACGAAAAGGATGGGGAAGAGCTGTCTGCAATACCTTGACACCGCTAGGTACAACACTCAAATGATATAGCATGTTTATACTAAACCAGCATAATTATAGTCATATTACAAAAACGAGAAAGCTATGTACCACACAGTGGCAGACATCTTACTTTCAACGGAAAGCCGTTTATTGCAAGGTATCCGAGTACGAAAACAAAATTTAAATAATGGATACTTCAAGAAAAAAATAAATTCACTATCGGTGTGGAAGAACAACAGTTTTTATGCAATTTACAGTATATACCTACTGCCAAACTCACCGAATGCAACGGATGTACTTATAAAATAAGCCTCCTTGCGCTCGGAGAATAAAATCTAAATAGCCTACTATCAGGGAGGGAGCGGCATAAATCAATGCAACAGAATAAACAGCATTTGTAAGGTAAGTAAGTGCGATAGGCGTGGAAGGTGTGCAAATAACACCGGCACCTCTCGGGGTAGGTACGACGTCTCTACGGGAGTATAAACGTAGGAGAGGTTCAGAACGGGAAAGCTGCTAGGATTTTCATTTCCTCTCATTTACTTCGCACTCTCTCGACTCTAAGATTGTGATTACGGGAGTCGAGAACGCTTTGAAAGGGCCCCGTTTTGGCGTCCTCCGAGCACAACAACTTAGACGACAATCCTCATGTTAGCTTACCGATTTTATTATTTTACAAGTACTACAGCTTTGATAGGCTAAATATATAAATACATTATATGGGGTCAGTTTGGGTAAATATGAACACAGGTAATTCAGCACAAGCGCAAATTTTAGCGCTCGTGCGGAGGTTGCGAAAACTAAAGGAAACAGCAAATCACAGGTTTAAGTGCATTCCAACTGAAAGGTTGATTACAAAATGCCTTATTTTCAGTTAACAGTGAAACCCCATTTTGCGGTGTCCACAATGATTTCCTTTTTCCAAAACACAATTACGGAACTAAGTCACTATGCTCAGTCAATCGAGGTTCATTTCTCCAACAGAATTTCGGTAACTTCCAACCATTCCGACCATTTTCCTAGGGCCTACAGAACCTTGTGCCAAACTACCGTTATTGCGCTGAGGTTCCCTGCGTCATGTGGTTGGTTTTAGGGTCGAGGAAAGAACGCAGACTGATTTTATTTTTGAAGCAAGCGCTTTCAGGCGGAACTAAGTGCCCTTCTTCAGGCTCTGGAAATATATTGAAACAGGAAGGACATATTTTTAAAAAAGTGCAAACTATTACACAAAGGTTCATTATTTACCTGTAAGATACCACTTCCGCGTAGAATAGGTACTGTTTTCTGTGTCAATACCTACTCACGTGCTTCCCGCAAGAGAGCCCTACATTGAGTACTGGAGCTAGCCGGGTAATCACACTTCGTAAATATGCGGTGAAATCAAGAATTATATCATTAATTGTAATTATTTGTTGTTATTGACTGAAGCACAACGTTTGTTGGAATAGAAAACGCTGCAAATACCTGCACAATGGTATATTATTTGGTACAGAATACTCTTCTGTTACAGACCACAGCACTCCGTAGGTTAGTACCTAACCCCGTTCTCGTTACTAGGTACCTACCTAAATCAAGAGTTAAATGTTGCTAAAATAATTCTGTCGATGACAAACAGTAGGGGAGACCGGGGCCAGTTGGCATAAGGGGCAGGTTGGCACAGTGCCTTTTAAAAATCAGCGGGAAGCTGGAGTGGGCTGCCATCTTGGTCATGTGACCTTCCCACTGTCCCTCAGTCGCAAGCAAAGTGTTGTGCCAGTCAGATCTACACAGTGCATCTCAACTCAAAAAACGAATTTTTTGCCCTGGTAAGTGAATATTTTCCTCTCTACAATATGTTTTCTGATGCACTGTGTATTGCAAAATTGTTAAGTGTTAAAATTTTTGGGGATTCTCCTTGATCTGATGAACGGATTCCACCGGCGAAACATTCCAAAATCTTGTTTCTCAAACCAATAGCGGCCATGTTACCTTGGGGCGTCCTGTTGGGGCTGGTTGGCACATTTATTTTGGGGCTCGTTGGCATAAGTAATTTTTCGTGGGCTTATGCCAACGCACCCCAGTGTGATTTGTGCGGAAATACCAGACCTATAATCTGCTACCAAATTAACTTGCTGTGTATGTAAACCAGAAAACCTATCTTTTAATGATGGAAATGTGTATCTAACTGGAACTTTATTGTGTTTAACAGTCATGAGAAATCGGAAAAGAAAAACAAATAGGGGTTCAGTTGCTCCCGAAGTAATGGTAGCTGCGGTCAATGCTCACTTGGAAGAGCGGCAGAGTCTTGCTTCCGTATCAGAGGACTATGGAATCCCTGTAAGAACGCTTGCACGCTACTGCGCGAAGAAAAGAAAAGAGGCTTCAACCTCAGAAGAACAATCATATGGCTACGTTGCCTCGAAGCAGGTAAATAATATTGCTTACCTACTTATCAACCTACTTAGTTGAATTCTTGGCATTGTTGGGAAGAATCAAGATTCATCCATTTAATGAATTGCTCTATTCTACAGGTGTTCACGTCAGAACAAGAATACATGCTGGCAGAATATGTGACAAAAGCTTCTGACATATACTTTGGTTTGAGCCCGAAGGAGGTCCGTAAGTTTGCCTATCAATATGCAGCCAAGAACAACTTGATGATGCCGCCATCCTGGCCCCAGAATGAGATGGCAGGACCTGACTGGTTCTCTTATTTTAGCGAATTTTCAAAGAAAATGAAGCTATTGCAATGGCTTCGAAATTTAAATAATATAAATTTTTGGAAATTTTCTTCATAGAAATCCGTTTCAGACCATTCTAAAACGATTCCTGAAATTTAACACTTTTTTATATGTATATATATATATATTTATTTATATATGTGTCACTCCAGACGATAACTCTCGATAGAATTGAGATAAACAGCTCAAATTTGCACAAAAAATCTATCTTGGCAATCGAAAGGCTAAGTTCGAAGATGGGCGAAATTGGCCTACTCTAAGGAGGGTTTTGGCGCATTTAAAGTGCGCAAAAATTACCCAAAAATCCCCAAAATGTTATTTTCCAACAAGTGACCCCTCATTTTAAAGGTTTTTGCACGCTGAACACGATGGTGGAATCGGATTTTAGATATCTTGATCCGTTCTCAAATTAGAGCATTTAAAGTGCGCAAAAATTACCTAAAAATCCCCAAAATGTTATTTTCTAACAAGTGACCCCTCATTTTAAAGGTTTTTGCACGCTGAACACGATGGTGGAATCGGATTTTAGATATCTTGATCCGTTCTCAAATTAGAGCATTTAAAGTGCGCAAAAATTACCCAAAAATCCCCAAAATGTTATTTTCCAACAAGTGACCCCTCATTTTAAAGGTTTTTGCACGCTGAACACGATGGTGGAATCGGATTTTAGATATCTTGATCCGTTCTCAAATTAGAGCATTTAAAGTGCGCAAAAATTACCCAAAAATCCCCAAAATGTTATTTTCTAACAAGTGACCCCTCATTTTAAAGGTTTTTGCACGCTGAACACGATAGTGAAATCGGATTTTAGATATCTAAATCCGTTCTTAAATTAGAGCATTTAAAGTGCGCAAAAATTACCCAAAACTAGGATAATCTTTAAACTCTTACCCCCACCCCCTTAGAGTGGTCAGATTGAAAAATGTGAGAAGTATTAATTGAAGACGAGAGTTCGAAGCAAAAAAGGGGGAGGCAAACGATTAGTACAACTCCTTGAATTTACCCACAGCGATCAAATAAATAAGCACTTAGTACAATTACGTAATAAACAAACGGTAGAATCAGGATGGACAAAACGTACAAATTAAAATAAATACGAAGAGAATATACATAGAAAACCAAATTTTAGACCGAAGTTTTCCTTTATTCAAAACCATAGCCATTAATTCGAATATTTCTTTGAAAATTCGCTCATTAAGTCATGCTGCATGACTGATTTTTTTTGAAGAGGCATCCTCATCTCTCTCTCCGAACTCCTGAAGCCACCAGTTTGGCCAGAGCATCAAGTTTCAATCCGTATAATGTTGGAGCTTTCTTTAAGAATTTAAAAACTGTTTTGGACAGACTGAAAGTTACCGCCCATGACATTTGGAATATGGACGAAACTGGAATAACGACTGTCCAAAAACCTGATCGAATTGTTGCAAGGAGAGGTTTCAAACAGATTGGTCGCATGATATCTGCGGAACGGGGGTCGTTGGTTACTCTAGCGTTGGCAGTTTCTGCTGGAGGAAACTCAATCCCGCCATTCTTGATTTTCCCCAGAGTCAACTACAAACCACATTTTGTGGCAAGTGGGCCGGACAACTGTGAGGGGGATGCTAACTCGTCTGGATGGATGGTTGAAAAATGCTTCTTGAAGTTCGCTCATCATTTTGTCCGTTTTTCGAGGAGCTCGGTTGACCGCCCACTCCTCCTTCTGCTAGACAACCATGACTCACATCTCTCAGTCGAGGCTCTGGATTATTTAAAAGAAAATGGGGTAACTGTGCTGCCATTTCCCCCACACTGCAGTCACAAACTGCAACCCCTCGATCGCTCAGTTTATGGACCCCTCAAGAAGTTCGTCAACACTGCTTGTGACGCTTGGGTTACCAGTCACCCTGGCCAACCCATGACCATCTATGACATTCCGGCAATTATAAAAGTAGCTTTGCCATTAGCTGCAACACCGGCTAACATCACGAGTGGATTTAAAGTATCTGGAATAGTTCCATTCAATCCAGATATCTTCACAGACTCTGAATTTATGCCAGGGTTTGCCACTGACCGTCCTGATCCCACCTTGAGCAATGTACCATCGGGTGATTCAGTGGCAGACTCACACTGTAATGCTGTAGATGACAACGCAGATCATCCAGAAGCACCAATGGCAACACCCTCATGGGTCACACCTGAAGCCATAAGGCCTTTTACCAAGGCAGCTCCACGACAACAATCAAACCGAGGCCGTAAGAGAAGGTCTACTGAAATTTTAACAGATTCGCCAGTGAAAAGGTTGTTGTCAGAGGAGAAAGAAAAGCGAAAAAAAACAAAAGTTGGAAACGAAAAACAAAATCAGGAGATGAAGAAGGCAAACAAAATCTGCAAACCTAAATGCCTCAAACAAAAAAAGAAAAAACCACGGAAACCCGATTTTACCAGCTCAAACGACGAAGATTCTGATGAGGTGTCCTATGCTGAAAGTGAAGATAGTTTGACATTTGATGTGGACGAAGACGAAGACGAGGATGACGTGGCCCCTGCCCTCTTGGACAATCCTCGTCCTGGAACTTCTTTCCAACCAACTCGTCCATACCCTGCGCCTCCTAGTCAAAGGGAGCATGATGAACAGGGTGGGGACAAAATGGCACCTGACTGTCCCAGTGACCTCGAAGTTGGAGACTTTGTTCTAGTGACTTATTCTTCAAAAAAATACCCTGGCGTAATCACAGCTGTTGATAAGGAGGATTTCCTTGTAAGCACAATGGGAAAAAAATGAAAGTTTTGGAATTGGCCAAGCAAGAAAGATGAAATTTGGTATAAGCCAGGAGATGTTTGCAAACGAATTGACAAACCAATCAAGGTGTCAGCTACTGATTATGTTGTTAATTTTACATGATTCTGCATTCCAATCTTTGCATTTTGACTATCGTTTATCAATTTCGGAACCTGAGTTTTAGTAGAAACCTAAGTTATAAGTTAGGTAGGTACCAACACAATTGGTGTGCCAACCATCCCCAAATCCCCGTACTGTGAACCATTCTTGTGGGGATTTTGTAGCTCAAGAGTTGCAGTAACACAGGCAATTTCAGTTTTTGAAATAGAATCAATACAAAAAATTAGAAAAATCGAAAACCCAAAACTATGCCAATTGGCCCCGGTCTCCCCTACCTAAAATGGCAAAAAGAAACGCAAATAATCCAGCCCCTTCTACGTATATGGTATAATGAACCACTGTTTAATAATTTACCGTTGTGTAATAATTTACCATTGTGTTATAATTTACCCATCAACAATACTTCAACGTTTGTTCACATTTCACTACCTATCAACGAACCCCCAAAAGTGGAACATAATCAGGTGATCCATAGCATTGATTTTATTTCGGGCCAATTCCCGATTGTTATCGCGTCCCTAGTGATGATATTTGGGCTAAATGTATACAATTTGATTCACCCCGCTGTTGAAAAAGCCTGTCGGTGCAACTGTGGACGAACGGCTGGACGTGCTCCGGGTGGTCTTTCCCAAGTTCGAGAACCATTCAAAACCGTAAAAAAATTCGAGATAATGGTGTCCTGGAGATTTCAACCCCTATTTTTCACCCCTTACATTGACGCCGAGCTTCGAGGACCAACTAGACCCCAAATGGGACCTATAAACCGAATTTCGTCAATTTTGGCTCATGGTAACTAAGAAAAGTGCGAAGAATGGCGTACGGCGGACGGACAGAAATGTTTTATTGCATTTTCGGATTCTGCATACCTAGAAACGGAAATCATCAAATTTTGAGGGGGGGGGGGGGTTAAATTTTTTTTTTTTTTTTTCATGCTCGATTCCAAAGGTTCATTATTGAAAATAATAAACCAAAAGTACACCTACCTGTCAAATGAATTGAAAACAACCAACGCTCTTCAAATGAAATAATATCTAGGAACAACCAACTCGATTTCATACATCCATGCGTAATGATAATCAGCTATTCCCTAGCAACAGCTGATTATAATCTATTCTCTTCAATGATAAATCCTGTTCTCTCAATGATATCTCCTGTTCTTCAATGATATCTACTGTTTCATTCACCATCATGTTGACGAAGCTTTTCGGTGCGAACGAACGGCTGGTATTACAACGCTCCGGGTGGTGTCAAAAAATTCTTTAGTTCAATATCAATTTAAAAACGTTAAAAAAAGTATCATTCTATTGAAAGTTTTCGAGCTACGGTGTTACGTAAATTTCAACCCCTGTCTATCACCCGTTAGAGATGAGTGACAGTAACGCCGTGCTTCGCGGGCCGAATCGCCCCAAATGGGATCTACAAATCAATTATCACTGATTTTTTTTTCATTTTTTTTTAATGGTAACTAAGGAAAGTGCGAAGTACGGCGTACGGACAGAAGTTTTTTTTATTCATTTTCGAATTCCGTAATTTGGAACGGAAACCATCAAATTGGTGGGTGGGGGGGGGGGGGGTTAAACTTTATTGAAAATAATGTACTAAGAATCACCAGAAACAGCTTTCAAAATTGACTCATGCTGCATGACCGGAACTTTCGCTGTATAACCAGAACACAGGGCCTACAACATGATCGTTTTGCTAGCTGATTGTGTAGGTGTTTTTCAAACCAGCGAGAAATTATCAGCAATGAGTGCCGTCTTGTCCATCAGGACGACCCACTACCTACCCGTTGCGCTTGAATCAAAAACTCTTCGGAAACGTATCAACCCGTCTCACCACCGTCTTTGAGCTCCTTCCCGCCAACGCAGGTTTCAGTTCCCAGATGTATTCGATCAATCCCTCTGTCAGCCAGGTGAGACGTAATTCAATCAGCTCAAACCGATCAATGTATCTGACGTAATAAGCTCCCGTAAGGCTGTAGTGAGCGACAGGGAACTAATGAACTGGCTACAGCCTGGCTCAAACTCCGCGAAATCGATATCATCCAAGTTTGTGGTTCATTGATGAGGTATGCGCACGAGAGGTGTGCTATAAGCCGGTCACTTAGTAGCGACGCTGAACGTCACGATTCCGTCTTATAATATTTGTTTATACGTGTAACTGTGTTGCCCACTTGTCAAGTTCAGCTCAGGCGAGGGATAGGACATGTTGTAAACAATATTAAAAGAATCGCGGATTGAAGCTCAATTAACCTCGTATGATGGATGTTTGATTCAAGTAAAGTACCTGCCACTCATTTACCGAATCACTCCTTTGCACAAATGACTGTTTCGGTATGCGTTCGGGTATGTTCTACCGGCTGGGTGTGTTCTACCTTACCGCATCATTTGGATATGTTGCCAAGATGAAGGATTTATTATGTTTAGTGATCTGTTGTTATCTGGGCACAAAGTTCTGGCATGGATCCTCGCAATCCTTATCCGAAACCTCACCACAATTTTTCTTCAGTTACCTAGTGGCAGTGGTCTTGTGATACGTGTAGTTACCTTCTGTGGCTTAATTGTGATCTTGGTTTATTATTATGTAAATCAGCCAACATTTCTGTAGGTATGTCCAGTAGAATAATAAACCCATGTGACGAGGACTTCGCAGCGTTTTTCCTTTTAACAACACAATTTTCCAGTTTTCGGGTGAAAGTTTCGGCGTTTCCCAATTTTAATGTTCAATTTATGACTCCACCAATGGAAAGAGCTTGTCAAAATTAGAGGGGATACGTGAAAACCCCATTTCCGAAAAATGTTGAGATAAGGCGTTTATAGACCTACAGTTTTGGATGCTGCATAATGTCTAATACCAATTCAAGAAAAAAATAAAATTAGAATAAAAACTCGAAGGACCACTCAGTTTATCTGAGGAAGAAGCGAACAATGAAAACTTAATGACTATAGGAACTATGGGTGCTCAAGCAAAAGGCGTTATGTTGGATTGATGAAACATCAACGTATAAAGGATTTATTAGGTAATGGATAACGATCAGGTCCACTGTGCTAGGAGTTTAGGTATCAGCTTTTGGTAGTTTGATAATATGATTTTTCCTTGTAATAGTGGCCACTTACAAACTAATAATGACGTAAATTGACTAGAATGGATTGCAAGGAATGACTAGAGTGACATGACTAGGAGCTTCCAAGACTTATACTAGGTGGCTTAGCTGATTTGTTGATGACTTCAACAGTCCTCCAGTCGGCGGGTCCAGGTGGCTGCTGGTCGTCCCGATGGTCCAAATCCAATCAGTCAGGTACTTTGGTGATGTAGTAGTGGCAACGAAGGAAGTGCAATGCGGTTGCAGCCTGGCCCAAACGACGATGCCCCAAGTGTCGAAATTATTAAATTATTGGTAGCCACAGCAAATCGACGATGTAACTTGGTGATAGGAACTATGTGTGTAGGTTTGGAATAGGGTTTTCGTGTGGATGAAACTTGGTAGAATTATTGCTGATGTTGAGAAGGAACAGACGTTGATGGTAATGGTTGCCGGTCGAAGAAGCGGGAAAAAGATGTGTTGCACTGGTATACTTGATATGATAAAGTTTATAGAATATATAGTATGCGAACTTAACAACACGGATAACAATTAGCTACTAATACATAATAATTTAATACGTTAACAAAATTTCATATGTATGTAAGACACTGGTTAAACATGAAGGAAAAAGAATTTTGATGTATGGATACTATTGTCAATCCAGCATCCATGTAACTTGCGGAAGGAATAAAAAAGGTGAAGTGTGGCCAACAACAGTGACAACGGAAGAAGACGACGAGAAGGTAATGATAAGGTTCCGATTGTCAGGCCATAAAATTATGGTGGTTGTGTGCTATAAGTTGGTAATGTGCTTCGAGGATACGTATATGATGCTATGACTAGATGTGCTGAATATGTCGAAAATAGGGTAAGCGCAGATAAGGCCCTCTTCCTTTTGATGGCAGGTAGGTGAGGAGGCTGTACTGCTTACCCGACTTGGTAGACGCTTCAACTATTTGGTTTGGTAGGAGGAGAGGGAGGGGGGCACAGGGAACAATTATATGAGGAAGAAGTGGATGGGGAGGACGGTATGTTTTCACGATCGATACGACGGTAACAAGAGAGACGGACCAATCAGGGAGCTCGGTATGATTGATGATGGAGATGATAGTTTAAATAGTTGCTAGTTCGCGGAAGACGGTTGGGAACGTGAGGGGAGGAGGCGTGTTTGCTCGCTTGTTACCGGGAAGAGGCACCGTGATTGAGGGACGGAGGCGGAGCGAGCCCTCGCTTTTCCTTCATCCGCAAATCCATGCGGGCCACGTTTCAACGTCTAATAAAGGGAAAAGGAACCCCCCGCATAGCCCAATACCGCCCTCGAAGCCTCCGCCTCAACTCCTTCCAAACCTATAACGGTAGTCTCCGTAGCGGTAAACATCGAGGACAAAAACAAATCTAACCCCCCTCCACCAACCCGTCGCCTATTTCAAGGGAAACCCAACGATCTACTTCCCGAAACCAACGACCCAACACACAGCCTTCGGTCTTTACATCAATCAGCCATCAATCCGCTCAGTTCAATAGTCTTCAAGGAGGGGAAAAGGATGTGGGAAACGTCGTGGAGGCGGCGGAGTTTTCTTCCACCTCTTCCTTCCCACGCATCGCCACTTACTATTCTCCCAATGTATCCGATGGTTTGGGTTCGCTGTAATCGTTCGCGTCTAATAGACGAACGGAAACTGTTTCTCTAATATAAAAGACGTCCCACACTCGAACTGTTTGGCTGTCGAAATCGACTCGATTGCTGAAACTAACCTTCGAAAAACTTGGTTAACCTCTGTCGAGGCTGCTGCAGGGTGGTGTCACAGAAACGCTGAACCCCCTGACCTCCTTTAAAAGAGAGTTTTTGGTTCATTATTTTCAGTAATTACCATTCGTCACGAATCGCGGAGGGAGGAGGGGCAAATTATTACACAACGGTTTATTATTTACCTCTATAGATGCCCCTTCTGCGTAGATCACTGTTTTCTGTGGTCAGTACCTGCCCACCTCCCCTTGAGCTCCCCCTCAGGGAAGCCCTAAATCGAGTACAGAAGCCGGAATGGGAATGACAACTTCAATCATTTTTTTGGACGAGAAGACCGAATATGAAGTCGATTGTGACCCAAGAGTGGAAAACTGAGGCTCTACCAAATGTTCAGCTCCCAAAATTGATTTTTTATGAGTCAAAAATCTGGGAAATCGTCTGAAATCATCCTTAAACTTTTATAATAACACCAGGAAAAGTGTCAACAGGTGTATCAAGATGATTAAATGGCACTACCAATGATCAAAGAAAATACCTAATTCGTGTATTGGGGGCCAAAATTGGCGGAAACCATCAGAAATAGCTATTTCAATTATTTCACATGCAAGAAACAATAAATGAACAGCAAAAATTGTTATTTGTTGTTATTCATGAAGCATAAAGTTTCTTCGAGTTCCAAAAGTAGCTATCAACAAAATCCAAAAGAGAATCATTCTTCAAATTAAATAATATCACAGAACAACCAGCTCCACTTCATACGGCCATCCGTGATTATAATCAGGTGTTCCCTAGCAATGATATCTGGGCCGATTTATACCGTTTCATTCACGATCGTGTTGACGACGCCTTTCGGTGCAAAATTCGGGGCCGTACCGTGATTGAACGGCTGGACGTAAAATGTTCCGGGCGATCTCGACAAATTCTTTAGTTGGAGATCAATTCAAAAAAGCTGCAAAGTCCTTGTCACATGGGTTTATTATTCTATTGTATATAGCTACAGAAATTGTGGCTGTTCATTTATTGTTTCTTTCACGTGCAATAATTGAGATAGTTATTTTTTATGGTTTCCACGCGAATTACGCACCCGAAACACGAATTACGCACTTTTTTTTTAATACCTTCGGTGCCATTTTATTGTATCGATTCACCTTTGGACACTTTTTCTAGTGTTATTATACAAACTGATGGTGATTTCTGACAATTTCCCAGGTTTTTGACTCATAAAAAATGAATTTCGGGAGCTGAACCTTCGTTACAACCTCAATTCTCCAAAATAGAGTCAAATCTCGTTTGGTCGAAATCGAGTTCATATTCGGTCTTCTCCCCTAAAAAACATGGAAAAAGATACCTCAAAAGCTCATTTAACTAAAACACCAAAAAGCCCTATTATTCCACACATTTTTCACCCATAACACCTCTGGGTAAATTCGATCGGGCTGCTATGTTTCGGGACATAACTCGGGCCCAATTGGAGCCTGTGTACGAAGGAACGAATTTTTTAGACCGAAAATGAAGTAGTTATGCACTTAGTTATGATACGGTGGACGGCGGACGACGTACGGCGGACGGACATTTTTGGATTCTACGCACCTTGAAAAGTGAAAGAAAAAATAAATGTTGATGGGGTGTTATAAGAATGTTTTGCTAAGCGAATGCAAAGGTTATTATTCACGGAATAATAAACCAAAACATGAAAAAACCCATACCCTTCTACTGAACGTTTTCGAGCTACGGCGTTCTGAAAATGTTAACCCCTATTTTTCAACCCTTAGAGATGACCGTAACGCCGAGCTTCGTGTACCAACTAGACCCCAGATGGAACCCACAAACCGAATTTCATCAATTTTGGTTCATGGTAACTAAGGAAAGTGCGAAATACGGCGGACGGCGGCGGGTGGACCGAAATTTTTAGTTTATTATTTTCAATAATGAACCATTGTAATCGAGCATGAAAAAAAATTCTAACCCCCCCTCAAAATTTGATGGTTTACGTTTCAAGGTATGTAGAATCCGAAAATGCAATAAAAATATTTCTGTCTGTCCGCCGTACGCCGTACGGGCCACTTTTCTTAGTTACCATGAACAAAAATTGATGAAATTAGGGTTATAGGTCCCATTTGGAATCTAGTTGGTCTTCGAAGCTCGAAGTTACTGTCAGTCATCTCTAAGGGGTTCAAAATAGGGGTTGAAATTTTCAAAACGCATATACCTTTGTTTTACGTGAATCTCTTTACGGTTTTAAATAGTTCTTGAACTTACGAGTTTTTTGAGACCACCCGGAGCATTTTACGTCCCTCCGTTCGATCACAGTAAGTCCCCGAAGTTTGCACCGACAGGCATTTTCGACAGCAGCGTGAATGAAATTGTATACATTTAGCCCAAATCTCGTCACCAGGGACGCGCTAACAATCGGGAATTGGCCCAAGAGAAAATCATTGCTAGGGATCACCTGATTATAATCGCGGAGTATGAAGTCGAGTTGGTTGTTCTGCGATATTATTTCATTTGAAAAATGATGGCTCTTGGAGTTTGTTGATAGGTAGTGAAACTTGAACAAACGTTGAAGCATTATTGATGGGTAAGTTATTATTACAGAATGGTAAATCATTACTCAACGGTAAATTATTACACAACGGTTCATTATACCATCTACGTAGCAGGGACTGGAGTTTGTTGGTAGATGTACGTTTGCAACTTTTTTCACTCCACATCAACAATTTCCCTTCACGACTTCATTATGTGCGTTTCTTTTTGCCATTTTAGGTACTTTTTGTCATCGACAGAATTATTTTAGGAACATTTAACTCGTGATTTAGGTAGGTACCTAGTAACGAGGACGGGGTTAGGTACTAACCTACGGAGGGTCTGCGATCTACATAATTTGTACAGAATAGTTCATATTATATTATATAGACGGGTTATCTATACGGAGAACTGTGATCCGTAACAGGAGGGTATTCTGTACAAAATAATAAACCGTTGTGCAGGGATTTGCAGCGTTTTTAATTCAGTTTTTGGATTCTACGTACCTTGAAACGGAAACCATCAAATTTTAAAAGGATGGTGGGGGGGGGGGGGTTCAAAGTTGTTTTTTTTTCCTGCTCGATTCCAAAGGTTCATTACTGAAAATAATAAACCAAAATCCATCCCCCAAATCCATTCCCCCTGTGGTCGAATTTTGGTTCGACAGCCGACGTCGAGTCGCCTTTTTATGCCATTAACGACGTCGCCTCGACTTGTTGGTGGCGCTAAGGTTAGTTCGGCACGTTTTAATCCCTGGGCCTCTCGCCCTGCTCGGAGCCGAGGGCAACACTCTAAATCCTCCACCCGGGAAGGTATCGCGGCTCCCTCGCCCCGTCCCACTCGCTGGAGAGGGAAATGAAATTTCATAAACCTTTCGAGGGGGGGCACGCAACTTTAATACCGTCCCCCGGGAGTCGGACGGCGAGGGGCCGAGCGGAGGTGAGCTCCGGCCCTGCAAGCGGTTTTCTCTATTTACCATAAAACTCCCCGCTGGCCTTCGTGATTGAGTTGGAGAGAGGCGGCGAGTCCCAACTCCGCCGTTATGACTCCGCAATCAGATTAATATCATTTAGAGACTGGTCGGACGGGGGGGATTCCTAAGAGATCCTCGTCGATAACAGCGACGAGGCTAAGCTGCTTTACGTATCCTGCGGTGCCTTTCATTCCACTAAATCGACATCAATCGGAATTCAACTCATTGAATTTTCAATGCGATTTCCAACCTTCTCAATCGATTTAATCGAGTGATGGATAAGGAGTGTGAGCCGATGAATAAGGTGAATAGACGAAGCTCCAGTACTTCGGCAACCTCGTCAGGAATGAAAAGTACCTCAGTTCTACCTACAGAAAACGCTGCAAACCTTGCCACATTATTATTCTATCGGGCATACCTAAAGATATTCTGGCTGTTCACTTATAGTTTCTTTCATGTACAGTAACTGAAATAGCTATTTTGTATCGTTTACACAAATTTTGGCCCCCAAAACAACAATTAGGCTCCTATTTTTGACAAATTATCTTTGATCACTGATAGTGCCACATAACTGTCTTGATTCTGTTAATACTACTCCAAGTGTTATTATACCAATTTATGGTGATTTCAGACAATTTCTCATGTTTTGACTCATAAAAAATGCATTTTGGGAGCTGAAACTTCGTTACAACCTCAATTCTTCACTCTTCGGTCAAAATCGATCTTCTCGCCTCAAAAAACATGGAAAACGATACCTCAAAAGCTCATGTCCACTAAAACCTCAAACAAAACCTCGAAAAACCATATTTTTACACCCAAATTTTCACTCGTAACACCTCTGGGTGTATTCCGATCGGGCTGCCGAGCTTCGGAGCACAACTAAAACCCAAACGGAGCATGTGCGCGAAAGAACGACGATTTTAGACCAAACTTTAAGGTAAACCTAAGGCTGAAACTTTGTTAGAACCTCAATTCTTCGCTCTTCGGTCAAAATCGACTTCATATTCGGTTTTCTCGTCCTAAAAAACATGGAAAACGCTCATGTTACTAAAACACCAAAAAAAAAAACCCCTACTTTTACACCCACCCATGGGTATAGTTCGATCGAACTGCAAAGTTTCGGGACACAACTAGGGCCCAAATGGAGCCTGTGTGCGAAAGAACGAATTTTTTAGACCGAAAATAAAGTAGATATGGACGATACGGCGGAGCGTATGGTGTACGGCGTTTGGACATTGCATTTTGGTTTATTATTCTGTGAATAATACACTTAGGTATTCTCTCAGCAAAAAATTTTTATAACACCCCCTCAAAATTTTTTCTTTTCCGTTTCAAGGTGCGTAGATCCCAAAAATGCAATGTCCGCCCGCCGTATCACGTGTACCGGCTTCATTTTCGGTCTAAAAAATTCGTTCTTTCGCAAACATGCTGCATTTGGGCCCTAGATGTGTCCTGAAACGTTGCAGCCCGATCGGAATATACCCAGGGGTGTTATGGTGTGTAAAAATACGTCCTTTTGGCGTTTTAGCAACATGTTAGTAACATGAGCTCTTGAGGTATCTTTTTCCATGTTTTTTGGACGAGAAGACCGAACATGAAGTCGATTTTGACCGAAGAGTGTGAAATTGAGGTTCCACCAAATGTTCAGCTCCCAAAATTGATTTTTCGTGAGTCAAAAACCTGGGAAATCGTCTGAAATCACAATCAGTTTGTATAATAACACTAGAAAAAGTTTCAACACGTGGATCAAGACGATTAATTGGCACTACCAATGATCAAAGATAATTTGGAAAAAAAGGAGCCTACCTAATTTGTGTTTTGGGGCCAAAATTCGTGGAAACCATCAGAAATAGCTATTCGAATTATTTCACGTGAAAGAAACAATAAATGAACAGCCAAAATTTCTGCAGAATAATCCAATAGAATAATAAACCCAAGTGACAAGGACTTTCCAGCGTTTTTGGAATCTAGGCACCTTGAAACGTAAATGAAACATTCTGAAGGGGGGGGGGGGGGGTTCCGAAATTGTTGTTGCTGAACGATACATAGGGTACTATTCACAGAATAATAGCCCAAAATGTTTCGAATATGTGTAGGCATATGCAATTTGAATGATTTTTCAGAAGAAACCCGAAGAGCTCTTTTGTCGACCAAAATTAGTGATGGAACAATCAAACCTACTGTGCTGAACTCCTAATTTTGCGCGTGTGAAACCGAAAAACCATTTATCTGGTTTCTCTGTGTGCGTTTTTGAATCGACCCAATCAGTGCTCATCCCCTTCCACAGGCAATGCCCATACAGAGCCAAAGCCGAAAGTGCGATCGATTTTTGTTTGTTGTTTATTGATTTGTAATTTTGCAAGTTTCTTTTTTTTCTAACCAGAAGAGTATATTGTATTATGTAGTACCTTTACATAATATACCTGGAGACATATTTGGGAAATAAATAAATTAATTAAAATTCCTCGGGTCCTCGTTCCTATCGCATGCTCCCCGACATTAGGCTTGTCGTATTCAGTTCCGGACCTGGAGTTGTCTACGCGGAAGGTCATCTGTACAGGTGAATAACAAAGGCTTGTGTGAATATGTATCGTTTTATGGCTAAATATTTATCAACCGCTGTAAAGATGATTGATAGTTCTGAAAGTTATTCCATTCGACTCAGCGTGCTGGAAAACGTGAACAACTATATCGAACACGCAGTTTTCTTACAAATGGCAACACTGGTGTCAGCGTAGCGCCGTTCCCTGGCATCTGGCACCATGGTGTCTTGATGCGGTACCTATCGAACAGGTCGCAATTTGTGGAATTTAATGAAGTGAAATGTTACACTACAGACGCTGTATACCCTCAGGGTTCGGTCCTCTCTTATTCTTGGTGTACGTAAATGATGTATTTCAACTAGAGACAAACTGATCACATGTAGCATTTGCTGATGACATAGCGCTAACGACAGACGATTCCTCGTGTGACACAGTTTGTTAATAAAAACCCAAGCGCAGACATAAAAAGTTAAAGCGATGGTTCTCCACAAATATTATGACGATGAATGCGTCTAGCACTAATTGTGCGACCTTTTCTATCGCCAAAGCAGGACAACCTGGATTCTGTAATCTGTAAATCGTATTAAATACCTAGGCTTAGAACTTGACTGTCATTTCAAATGGAAAGAACTATAGAAACCGTAGTAAATAAATTACGAAAATCGTTTTTCTTCTTTGTAATACTCCGAGCGTGGCTTTCAATAAAAAAGTACAAATGCTTTATTACGCCTATGTATACACAGCACTCAGATACATGGCATACAATACTGGGGTGGTGCTTACGCTTCTAACTTCCACTGCCCAAACGTGGTTAGTTGCTAACCACGTTTAGGCATATAACAGATCTTATACTTAAGATTTGTTTATGAAATGCCTGAAACTATTTGGCCTGAATTAACTTATGCTCATTAGTCTAAAGTAGTTCTGATAAGACAGAAGTACTGTAGCCACGGCTCATTACTTTAGAACAGAGGATAACAGAGATCATAAGCAATAGATTGCACAAACAAGTTGTACGAGTAGACGATGAACGTCAGCAAATCCCTGTACGGGTCTTTGACCTTAGGTATAAGATAATTATAAGTGAGGTATATTTAAGTCATATGAGCATTTGTTTTACTGCAATTTGAATTATTTTGTAAGTAAACATTCTAGTGATTGATAGATTGATCACGAGTATGTCCGATTTCCTTTCTTCGTTACAGGTAAAGGGCCTAAAATGTCCACCGCGACTCGCTGAAACGGCCCTCTCACTTGAAATTGGATCAGTACTGCTTGGCCCTTTCTGAAGACATTCCTGAAAAAAAAAGAAAAAAAAAACAGTCCCCCCCCCGGTGGATGGACTGCTGCGGCACCGCATTTCGGTATGGCAGCTGAAGGTACTACCCATTGCCAGTGAAACCTACTTCCTTTGCCCTCCCATCTGTGATACAACTTGCCATTCATTAGATCCAGGGATTCCCGGCGAGAGACAAGTTATTGAATCAATGGACCTTGCGCTGGCGTTCCATCTAATTCAGGCTTCCTGTGCGCTTGCAATTGTCCAGCGAGCCACTGTATGCCCGCATCAGATTTTTGATCATTTTCATCACCTTACACGTCAAATACATTAAAAACTTGCCCGTGCTGTCGTCCCCGCCTTTCTCAATTCAGCAGCGTAAAACCTCATTTCGCCTGTTGTCCCCCCAAAGTCTCCGCTAGCTGCGGGTCTAGGCCAACGCATCGCAGTAGAGTCTATCATCGTCCTACGCTCCGACTGTTTCATGGCATCCAAGAACCCTATACTAGGACACCTATAATATCTCGAAAAGCTTTAATATCTCAGGATAAGCCCCTCTAATTTGTTGTGCCATTACCTGTGGCGAAAGTAATTGATTTAATTGTTGGGATACACTTTGGAATAACCCCTCAAGCGTAGCAACTCATCGCTCGAGTGGTGTAGGTCCTCCTGAGAGGTTGATGGTACTGGTATTGTAAGGTAAGGGTGATGAAGACGTATCTGTCGGTAGTAAAGGCAGACTCCTCGTGGGATTTATTCGTATATGCGTTTATGGACGGTGGAGGGGGTGAGAGTAGGATCTGTACGAACTGAGTAACGTTTCCTATAAACAAAGTCCCAGCAGAAGTTTGGGATGAAACCTCTGGGCTCGTTTAAAATAAGTTGAGCCAAAATTACTCAAGAGCTAACTCAACATTTTTCCACCATTCCGTTTCATTTAGCCTCGGATTACGGATTCCTTCCTCTTCTACTAATTTCGGTGTTGGGGTTTCAAAGGGAACACCGTAAGCAAGCCGTAGCTTTAGTATCCCAGGAGGCCTGAACAGCTCTTTCAGGTCAGCGAGGTCGGGTTGAGGTGGGATCAAAGGATGACCGCCTGACCCGATCTCAATTAGTAGCGGCTCCCACATTTCAGAGGCGAGATAGAGTGCGGGATACTGTTAAAGCTCACTCTCAATCACTTGACTCGACGTGACGTCCATTCTGCACTATGTGTGGGGCTTCGGACATCATTTCGAGGTCAAGCAAGACATTGTCGGCCTTCTTCTGCGTCTTTGACTCCAACCACAACTTAGATAGAAAAATGATAATACTGTAACAATGATGTGAGGTTCTTGAGAATCGTCAGAGAAGTCTCAAGAACTTCAGTGTTGCAATATTATTAAAACACGGCCAGGAACCACCACCTACTGAAAACGGGAAAGCTCTGGGCGAACTAGTTTTTCCGCTAGGAGCGCCACGTTAGTTGCTGCCAAGGCGACGGAGCGGTTTCCTATCATTCGAACCTGTTTCCGTGATTATTTTCCAGGAGATGAGAAAATAGGTATACCAATTATTGTGATTACGCAGTAGTGGTGCGGGGGGGGGGGGGGGGGGGTCTGAAAACGGTTAGGCACCAGTCCAGAACACCAAAACAACAGATATATCTACAAAACACCGCAAGGCAAAAACACCATTCCCTTATTTACTGATTGAGCGACATTGAGCAAAGCTTATCTCTTAATCAACACTCTATCGTCGTACGACAACGTCGACAATTTTCACTGAAATCAGCCACCGAATTCATGTGTTACCAAAATATAGTAAACTAAAATACAACAAAACAATGACCCGTCGGCCGGAGTCTATTGTCTAGAAGCTATTGACTAGAAGCAAGGTAGGTCTTTATCTGTGTGTTGACGCTGATCAATCCACACATTTTCATTCCACTGAGCATGACCGGATGGACCACTTTTCTCGGTTGCCATACATAGGTCCCAGGACCCAGAACCTACCTTCCAGTTTCAGTTGCCTTGGTTTCGATTTCGATTGCAGGATATCGATTACTGTCGCTTTATTCCGACAACAGCTAACACTAAGGAACCCCCATGGATGCTCTACTAGAATACTGAATATCCACAGCCAGAGAACTCTGGCGTGTGGCTGTTGAACTTCTGAAAAATACTAGGTAGGTACAGTGCACGGAGAGAAATTCAGATGCCAACTGAACAATGGTAGGTCTTTTTTACTCCACTGTTTCTGGGTGCCGGGGAGTGGCCCAAGTGGCCTTATGGACCCATCGCCCATGAGTTTACGGTTGCAAATGAAGGTCCTAATTACACCGGAAGGACAACAGAAGTAAAGATGAAGGAGAGGTCGATGCTCTTTCCATCCATCCACACGGGATTCAATTTCTACCGCAAAATATTTACAAGATGCCTTTTCAAAGGATGATCTTTCCTGTAACTGATCGGGTTTTCACAAAAAATGGGTTGATCACATTCGGTTGTTGTTTACAGGTATCAGATGTAAGAAAGTCTGTTCCTGTCCGATTTAGTACATGTGGAATATGAAAATCAACCCGAATAACAAGGTTAGAAATGTAGAATGTCTCCACGTAAATACGTAGGTACCTACTCACGACAAACATATACTTTTATTTACTAACTTGCCAACAAAATTCCACGGCAAAAACCGTCTGCTAAGGTGGGGCACAAGGATCCTCGTGTTTATTGCATAGATGGAATTTTATACTATCATCCAGATGTTAGGGAGTGGATTCAACGTTCTAGTGTGCTCCGACAAAAGTTACCGCTGGATTTCGATGATATTCATATCGGACCATCTAAGGCCCAACCCGCACATACCTTTAACGCTTCAGCTCACCAATACCATTATTTTAAGCAGATATACGCTTGAAAATTATTTCGCTTTTGCAATAAAGTTTAATGAAACACATATGGGACCATCCAAGGCCTAACCAATACCTAACCTACGAGTTTCATGTTATTGTGACCCTTCTTTCGGGTAGATATGGGCGTGATACGGCGAGAGTTACAGTAGATTTGTTAAATTCGGGAAATCATCATTTTTTCGAACGTTTAAACCCGAAAAATTCTGTATGTTATTTTTGAAGTGTAACCCTGATTGGTGCCTTAGAATTTCAGCTTTCCAACGGTGTTAGGTACTCCTTTTTATTTTTGAACTTTTTATTGAAGGAGTTAATCAAAAATTTGTTTTGATTTTCTCCTTCAATAAAACGTAGATCTGTCGAAATCCGGTGATAACTCAGTCGAAATGCTTATAGGCCAACCTCAAATTAGTACAAAACAAACTGGTACCGAACATTACCTCAATGGCAGAATTCCACAGGCACAATTTATTTATTTCCTGGACAAAGAACCGTTCACGGAGGGTTACCATATAACTTTGCTCTCCAAGTTTACGTAAAACGAATTACGCCAAAAACATGTGAAGCGGTTTCCATCGTCGTTTTCTCGCTCCATCAACAATCATACGGGCTAGTGCGAAAAGAGGGGTGGAGAAAATCAAACATAATCTACCGTTAAAACTCACTCTCCATCCCATGGCTTGAAGCGGTGTCCCCTCGGCATGTGTAGACGTCATGTCGCGGTCCAGCAAAGACGAAATAGTGTGGTCTGCACACGCCTGGTGGCAATGCACACATAATAGATATCCCTCTGTTGGATGTGTGTATACCTAGAAATCTGTCAGTTTTCCTTGAAATCCCTTTCAACGCTGTTTGCCGGCAGTAGCGGTACGCGTGCTCTGAAAACGGTGGGGCACCAAACAAGAACACAGAACCAACAGATTTGTCTACAAAATACCCCAAGGCAACAACACCCTTCCCTTATTTACTGATTGAGTGATATTCAGCAAACCTTATCTCTTTTAATCAACACTCGATCGTACGGAAACGTCCACAATTTCTACTGTAAATTAGCCACCGAATTCATGTGTTATAAAAATATAGTAAACTAAAATATAACAAAACAATGACCCGTCAGCCGGTACCTACTTGAATGTAGAAGCTATTGACCTGAAGCTAGTTAGTGATCTGTGTGTTAGGACAACGATCAATCTAAAAGACCACAAACATCAAACAGGACTAAATGCACGTACCACGAATACAAATCTGTCATCACAACCGGACCGAACACAATTTGATGCAAAAATTAATTAAAAACTGACAACAGACAACTGAGTCAACAAAGAAAGCGAATATAATTCAGGAAAAAAAATCAGAAGACGAAGAAGCATATCGTATCGAGGTGACAAATTGAATCGAAGGGATCGAATCGATTGTGAAAACGTACGATTTTGGGGTTGAAATCAGATTCTGGGAACAGGGCCCAAAGTGGGCGTGGTGAACAATATTTTTACTCGAATGAGCATGCGCGGATGGGCCACTTCTCTCAGTTGCCATGGCGACACTGCGTCCCAGGACCCAGGACCCAGGACCTACCTGCCAGTTTCAGGAGCTTAGGGTTCGATTTCGACTGCAGGACATCGATTGCTGTCGCTTTATTCCGATAACATGCTTGGTCTATGGAGCCATGGATGCTGTACTAGAACATTGAATATCCATAGAATTTCCATTCCATAGCCAGAGAAATATGGCTGTTGAACTTTGTGAAAAATTCTAGGTACAGTGTACGGAGGGAAATTCAAATGCTAACTGAACAATGGAGTTCCCATGTTTGCAAGGCAGCTTTTTGCCCCCAAGGTAAAAAACATAACTTTCTGTTTGTTGAACTCCCCGTTGAACACGAACTCCCATCAATCGCTTCCCTTATATTTTCACTATTTTCAATCCAAAAAATATAGTAGACACGCGATTACCGATACTTATCATCACTCGCTCATGTTATTTATCGGCGAATACGCAACATTCCATTGCACGTTTTGCTCGAGCAGCAGTAAATTACGAGAATATTTGACCGAACCCGTATTCACTCACTTTTATTAGAATACCCACCGAAATCAAATTAATGTTGGAACCAATATATCCATATCCTCTAAATGGAATGTGATTTCCCACGAATTTCTCTATTGAGTCGCTCATGGTTGAAAAACACGTGAAATGTTCCCTGAATCATCATTAGAGATACATAAATGCTGAACTGATCCGAAAATGAATATACAAATCAGGTATTGAAACATACGTTTAGCCACCTTGCTTTACCGCATGATGAAACCCTCCAAAACCCATCTCCCTGCAATTTATTTCTACATTCAGCCGAGCAAAACGCTTTCCTCACTCATATCCCCAATGCTAATCAACAGGTGTTGATGAAATTTTCAAGTGGTTCATAATGAGGCCGGGTCCTTTGTTCGCTCTGAATGGATGTGTCGCGTTCGGAATGCCAGTGTATAATTGTTTGGAGCCTGGTCTTATAGTCTGGCAGGATGGTTTGGAACACACAGCAGCTACCATGTTGACGAAAGCACGATGCGAACAAATCAACCTAAATCATAGAGGAACCGTGGAACACAAGAATACAAATGTTCACTGTGTAACACCTGTAAGGATGAAGAAATTTATGACTTTCTGTGTAAGCATCCGATTCTTTCTGAATTCAGATTTAAATATTCTGGTAGGTAAAGGATTCATTGATTGACCTGAAATGTTGGAGGTGTTAAATGGTGATCAAAAAATGATACTGTACAGATTTATCAGAGCTTTGACAACATAATATAAATTCTCTCATCAGGGAATTTAATTCGTAGGCACGTAGATAAAATAGCGTAGAAATTAGCTTCAGGAGCCACTCAGCTGATCTGGGTCCTGGGCAGTGTCAAGTTAAAGTCCTAAGAAGCCTACATACCAAATTACAGCTTCATAGAGTGAATTGCATAGAAATTAGCTTTAGGAGCCACTCAGCTGATCCCGGCCCTATGCTGCTTAAAGTGTAGGTCCTAAGGAGGCTGCCTACCAAATTACAGCTTCATACATTGAATAGTAACCAATACAAAACGTTGCATTTTTTTGTGTGTCGCAAAATTTTGCAAGACCCCAGGACTAAGACATATCCATGTCAAATTCACCCGCAAGTCGAGTACGCAACCTCGCTGTAGAAACATAGCAAAATTTTTCCACTTCATGGAAAAACATTGAATCATGGATATGTTTTTGGGCGCTGTATTTTCACATCCACTTTTCAATGTTTTTCCATGAAGTGGAAAAATGATATAAATTTTTGAATTGATTGATAATGAAAAAAGTGCAATTGGTAAAATTTATTGTACAGAAATTGGGTCAGTAATAGACAATAACGGACGATGATAACTAAAGTAAGAAATATATAGTTTCGTTTCGAGATGATCAATGTGAGATCACTACCTTCCAATTCGTTCAATAAAATGGTTTGTGCTCATTTCATTATTGTTTCGCTGGGTATTGTCGGTAACTACACACGCACATCTCCAAATTGTTTATCGGTTGCAGCGTTGCATTTTTTTCGGTCGCAAATTTTAGAATGACCCCCCAGGGCAAAAACATATCCATGTTAAAAACAGAACAAATATTGTTTTGAATTTCAATCATGATAAATCCAAGAGCAGCTCGGACGAAGATGAACGCTTTTAGTTTGTAATGGATATCAATTAAATTGTACATGTATCAGCTAAAATTTATTTCATTTTACTTATTTTGTTATTTGTATTTGTTTTTTGTACTTGTAGGTATTAGTTGTTACCATTAACCGGCAGATTCCGGATTTCATGCCATTCATTTTGCCAAATCCTATTTTGGTTTTGTACCATCCTATGCAAGATTTTTTCTTCCCCCTTCTCTAATAAACGAACTTCCTATTCTATTACATTCCAACAGAGCGGGTTCGAAAACTCTCTATTGAAACAATTTTGTACCTACCTACATAAGCATTTGATGAGGCAATTCGTTGCATCCCCTCCTCTCAATGCTACCACCCGACAACTTTATCTAAATCCAAGCCTTTTTGGTTGAATTTCACGGTAAAATCAACCCTAAAAGTCAACCCTAAGAGTTAGAGGGCACAGCCCTGGTGGGTATCCCAAGTGAAGTCCCCCTTTCGCGTTGTACCTCGCAAAGCAGTGGGAAACCCCCGGGTGAGTTCACTGTGACCATCCAAATTGACTTTTAGACTTCCACGCCTTTGATTCCGAAGCTCCACTGAATAGAATATCAAAGGAGGAGATGGGAAAGGAGAATGATAAGAAGGACATCTAACTCGAATTTTCTCTCTAACCCTCCCACCTCCGACTTTCGTTCCAGACGGAATTCTGATGGCCCTCACGCCTCTTGGGGACTCGCTCTACTGCTGGGACTGCAGCGTGGGTTTTCGCCCAAGCAGTCCCCGAGAAAGTGCCAATATTCCTCAGTGAACCAATCGATCGTCCTCCAACAGCAGCACTACGGAGGTAACTCAATTTTAGGCCGAAATGAGTACTGCATATCACTAGATGCGTATTCTCACGGGCTATTAGTTCGTTCACTAATCGTATCATTAGAATTTCCGAAATGGAGAGGAAATCGAAAAACTTGATCACCAACTATCGCGAAACCCTCCCAACAACCATAATAATTATATCTTGAAAGGCGGTATAAAAAAATCCCAAAGACATTAAAACTTATTCAATCACCAGTCAACCATCCACTAACGTCCATCTGACTTATTCAATAATATTTTGCTTCCGAGTGCACCAAGGTAGCGAAAGCTTTGTTTCCACTGTTATGGGAAAACAATGTTTCTGTCCCAAAATCAACATTTCCACTCGCGCTTTACGTGTATTGGAGCTTTTTGAACAAATTTGGTTCGGTATCCGTCTGTCATCTAAGGCCCAACCCGCACATACCTTTAACGCTTCAGCTCACCAATACCATTATTTTAAGCAGATATACGCTTGAAAATTATTTCGCTTTTGCAATAAAGTTTAATGAAACACATATGGGACCATCCAAGGCCTAACCAATACCTAACCTACGAGTTTCATGTTATTGTGACCCTTCTTTCGGGTAGATATGGGCGTGATACGGCGAGAGTTACAGTAGATTTGTTAAATTCGGGAAATCATCATTTTTTCGAACGTTTAAACCCGAAAAATTCTGTATGTTATTTTTGAAGTGTAACCCTGATTGGTGCCTTAGAATTTCAGCTTTCCAACGGTGTTAGGTACTCCTTTTTATTTTTGAACTTTTTATTGAAGGAGTTAATCAAAAATTTGTTTTGATTTTCTCCTTCAATAAAACGTAGATCTGTCGAAATCCGGTGATAACTCAGTCGAAATGCTTATCGGCCAACCTCAAATTAGTACAAAACAAACTGGTACCGAACATTACCTCAATGGCAGAATTCCACAGGCACAATTTATTTATTTCCTGGACAAAGAACCGTTCACGGAGGGTTACC
Source organism: Leptopterna dolabrata (assembly GCA_954871275.1). Taxonomy (NCBI): domain Eukaryota; kingdom Metazoa; phylum Arthropoda; class Insecta; order Hemiptera; family Miridae; genus Leptopterna; species Leptopterna dolabrata. The sequence continues at coordinate 42,983,011 of OX940979.1, forward strand.
ATATAACTTTGCTCTCCAAGTTTACGTAAAACGAATTACGCCAAAAACATGTGAAGCGGTTTCCATCGTCGTTTTCTCGCTCCATCAACAATCATACGGGCTAGTGCGAAAAGAGGGGTGGAGAAAATCAAACATAATCTACCGTTAAAACTCACTCTCCATCCCATGGCTTGAAGCGGTGTCCCCTCGGCATGTGTAGACGTCATGTCGCGGTCCAGCAAAGACGAAATAGTGTGGTCTGCACACGCCTGGTGGCAATGCACACATAATAGATATCCCTCTGTTGGATGTGTGTATACCTAGAAATCTGTCAGTTTTCCTTGAAATCCCTTTCAACGCTGTTTGCCGGCAGTAGCGGTACGCGTGCTCTGAAAACGGTGGGGCACCAAACAAGAACACAGAACCAACAGATTTGTCTACAAAATACCCCAAGGCAACAACACCCTTCCCTTATTTACTGATTGAGTGATATTCAGCAAACCTTATCTCTTTTAATCAACACTCGATCGTACGGAAACGTCCACAATTTCTACTGTAAATTAGCCACCGAATTCATGTGTTATAAAAATATAGTAAACTAAAATATAACAAAACAATGACCCGTCAGCCGGTACCTACTTGAATGTAGAAGCTATTGACCTGAAGCTAGTTAGTGATCTGTGTGTTAGGACAACGATCAATCTAAAAGACCACAAACATCAAACAGGACTAAATCGCAAATCCTTACCACATGCATAACTTCCTCGATTCAAATGATTGATTTTGCGGAAATATTCAGGGATCGTGGGATCGATCCAAGGTACCTACTCAATTTCTCAAGAATCAATGGCCCTATTTTGCTTTAATTTCGTGGGTAGTCGGAGTGTAGCCCTCAGATGGTTTCCTACTAATTCCAGCAGGCTTGGATCATTGGTATGGCCATTGCTTATGCGCAAAAGCGAAATCCTTTGTACTCAATTTCTGACGAACCCATTTCTAATTATGTTATGATAATGTTAATTTTTTTAGGGTTATTATTATGGTTAGGGGTCCATACGATTGGTGTAGAGTCATTGTATCTTAAGTACATTTGTGCAAGATATTCTGCATGATACGAGCAAAAAAGGTATCGAGATCTCACATTCTTTGTAGTACTTGAAACTATACAACGATAGAAGCCTCCCTGCAAGGAACGTAATATTGTTAGGTATGTATATAGCTACCTAATTTCTTATAATAACATTTTATACAGCGCCAATAGAACTGCTGCATCATCCTCAACTCCCCTCAGTGACAATCGATATAAATAAGAAGAAAAATAACGAAACCAGAAGGGAGGCTATTCCATGGATTGGATTAGTCGAGAATACAGTATCCACATGTACGAGCACTTTTCCAGCTATTTTTTTAAAATAATAATTAATTACAGGTAAATTAATTTTTGTCAGTGATTAAGTTTGATATTTTATTTTATTAAAAACAATCGTCCTTTTGATGTATGCATTTTCATTCATCAGCTTAGGAGCCCACACATTTTTTTTTTGTTGTAAAATGCTGGGTGTGATGAAGTCTTACCTTTCTGCCTCTACAGAAACTCCTTTTCGTAAAAGTTGTGAATATCAGTGCGCGCACATCTACTCAATCGAGTTTATTCCACAGGAACTGATCAAGAAATACTTGAAAACAGAAATGCTTTGTGAACAGAAATGCTTCAAATAAGTTACGACTTGTGGCTGATTGCACTTAGCCCCTCTGATTTAGCACAACAGAAATGCGGGCAGTTGACCCCCTCCTCCACCACCAGTAACGGTAACCAATTCGAAGGAGGAACCACCTCCCAACTGTTTTCTCTTCTCATTGGGAGTTCCGGAAGTTTTTTAATCTCTTTTCCGCTTGGACCCCCCCCCCCCCACGGGTAAACTACAATAACGACTCAACCCGAAAACAAGCGGATAGCGCGAAACTTACCACAAGAGAACGCGGCGCCAAGAAGGAAACGATCCCATTTCCCCTTGAAATTCTTAATTACTCAAGTGTTCAGATGAAGAAAAGCCCAAGGCTTCTGTCTGGATTATTAGCGGGATTAAAATGAAATTGATTGCCAGCAATATCAAGGAAGTAATGAGATAAATTCCTAATAATGTGGCTGTTGATTGAGGTTGGATGCTTTCAATGGCTAAAGAAAAAAAATGAGGTCGGTGAGCAAATTTCAAAACTAAAAACTGGAGCAATCTGGAGCAAACTGGAGTTATATAGGCCAAAAAGTGTACAAATGGCTAAAAATTGTAGGTAAGTAATCACAAAAAATACCTGTTAATAATTCTTTTTTGGCACGAAAAACTGTTCGTTAAAGAAAGGGAATTTGAGTGTGTGTTTGTGTGTTTGTGCGCAAACAATTAATTGTCTACAGGTAACTACAGCTGAAATTTTGAGAGATGGTCCCACATGAGTTTCATTAAAATTGGACTGCAGCCTATGCCCACATTGTGGGATTCAGTTGATGGTCTTATAATATTGACAGAACGAGCCAGTAACCCATGGATTACACTAGACTATATAATCCTAGTTTGCTATATAGCGGCAAATGTAAACTAAGATGATGATAAGTATTAGGTATAACTTAAGTATCTGATGTAATATTCAATATCTCTGAATAACTCTCTCTTTTTAGCACTGAGTGCCTTGTCAATGACATTTCGGATTATAATAAATGTGCAAAGCCTTTAAACCCTAGCAACTCTGGAAGTCAACTGAAATGACGACCCTGGACAACTAATAGGACCTTAGGCTCATGAACCCTGAGTCAGTATGAGTAGATCTTATGAATGTACTGTCTGATGATCTTCGATCTCATACTACGTTGTAAATTTTAAAAAAAATTGTTGAATAAATGGAATTGAATTGAACTGAAAGTGTTGTTTCATGGTTAAAAACTGTGCAAAAGTGTGATAGTGAAATGATAAAGGATTAAAATGGAATAGATTAAGTAGATACGTATTAGGTGAGCTGCTTGAATCTAACTTCTAATGAGATTTTGGTGGTTACAAGGAATTATTGTGTACAATCAGACATACAGGGCTAGGGGAGCTCCGGTATCAAAATACCCAGGACTTGGACCGAATTAATGAGCGGGTTCGATCCTTATCCCATCTTGACCTGTGACATTAGACCCGCTGCGGCTTTCGACAAAGCTTTGCGAGAGTAAGGTTAATGCCAAGTGTCACAGAGAAGACATGCGAAGGGTTCCCAGTGGATACGTGGGACAAGGGTAGATTATATCCCTGTTTGGCAGGGAGATTTTACCTCCTTGATGGCTGTGGTTTTTACCTCCTTGATGGTGGGATATTGTCTAATGGTTCAAGCGTCGAAGGTATGCGCGCCAGGGGCGCCTTTAGGGGATTCCAAACCCCCTTAGCAAGGTAGCCAAACATGAAAATTTGTCCGTACATGTACGAATTACTATGGATTCATACGTCAATGTACGGCCATTTTGTCTACTATTTCCAATAATGAACCTTTGGAATCCAGCACTGGGAGGAAAAACAAATAATATAAAATCCCCCTCTGGAAAATTGTATGGTTTCCTTTTCCAGGTACGTAGGATCCAAAAATGGAATCGCTACAAATCATTACACAACATTTAACTACCTGTACAAATCCTTCAGCGTAGACACTGTTTTCTGTGGTCAATACACCCTCGTGTCCCCTCCCCCACCACCTACCCACCACAACCCTCCCCAGACAAGCCCTTTATCGAGTACTGCAGCCGTCCCGGCAATCGCTGTTTCTTCAACAATTCTACCATTAATTATGATTTGTCATTAATACGTTTATTCCAGTTTAAAAGATTCCAAAGGTTCATTATTGAAAATAATGAACCAAAAAGTAACCTATCAACCGAAAATCCAAAATAACTACCATTCTTCAAACGAAATAATATCACAGAACAACCTACTCGATTTCACACAGCCTTGCATGATTATAATCAACTGCTCCCTAGCAATGGTATGATCTGGGCTAGATGAACAGGTGTAGGTATAGGTACCGTTTCATTCATAATTATGTTGAAGCTTTTCCATAATGCTTCGGGTGGTCTCAAAAATTCCAAAGTACGAGACCAATTTAAACGCAAAACAAAGACGAGATAACGGCGTCCTGGCAATTTCAACACCTATTCTTCACCCGAGATCGCTAACAGTAACGCCGAGCGTCGAGGATCAACTAGAACCCAAGTCGGACCTACAAACCAAATTTCATTACCTAATTTTGGTTCAAGTAACTAAGAAAAGTGCGAAGTACGGCGAACGGCGTATGGCGTACAAATAATTATTATTGTAGAATTCATGGATCCACCGCACATTTTTATGAAGCTGCTCCCCGGCCGGCCCAGGTTCTCGGGTTTTTGTGTGTGTGTGTGTGTGGGGGGGGGTGCACGAGGAAAACAGTGATCAAAGCAGGTACATCTCTACAGGCAAATAATAAACCGTTGTTTGTAGCAAATAATTTGTAGCGTGTTTTGGTTTATTATTTTCAATAACGAACCTTTGGAATCGACCATGAAACCCCCCCCCCCCCCTCCTACCAACAAAATTGGATGGTTTCCGTTTCGCGGTATGTAGAATCCAAAATGGAATACAAATATTTCTGTCCGTCCGCCGTAAATCGCACTTTCCTAAGTTACCATGAACCAAAATGAACGAAATTAGGTTTTTAGGTCCCATTTGAGGTCTAGTTGGTCCACGAAGCTCGACATTACTGTCAGTCATCTTTAAGGGGTTCAAAATAGGGGTTGAAATTTTCAGAACGCTGTAGCTCGAAAACTTTCAGTAGAAGGGTATGGTTTTTTTACGTTTTAAATTGATCTTGAACGAAAGAATTTTTTGAGATATCCGCAGCATTTTACGACTAGCCGTTCGTTTGCACCGAAAAGCTTCGTCAACACGATCGTGACTGAAACGGTATAAATCCGGCCCAGATATCATTGCTAGGGACACTTGATTATAATCACGGATGGCCGTATGAAGTGGAGCTAGTTGTTCTGTGATATTATTTAATTTGAAGAATGAATATCTTTTGGATTTTCTTGATAGGTACTTTTGTAACTTGAACAGGGGTTATGCTTCATGAATAACAACAAATAATAATTAATTATTGAATCCCGCTAATTATTATGAAACTGCAATTCCCGAACCGGCTCCAGTAGGTACTCGATTTAGGGCTGACCTGGGGGGGGGGGGGGGGGAGCTCGAGGTAGGTATTGACCCCAGAAAACAGTGATCTACGCAGAAGGGGCATCTATACAGGTAAATAATTGTGGTGATCGGCTGCTCCCTAACACTATGTAAATAGCGTCGCTTGCATTATAAGCCGCGTCTAACGGCTTCCCAGAGCGGGGTTCCCCTACCCCTCTCTGGGATGTATCAAGGGGTATAAAAGAAGCTGTGAACTGCCAATAAATTGTCATTTGACCACACAAACCGACTCAAGTAGTCTCGTGTATTTATTTCTACTTTTAGCTCCCGCTGGATCATCACAATAATAAACCATTATGTAAAAATTGGCAGCGTTTTTGGTTTGGGTTTTCCTCCCCACCAAGGATCTACGTATATCTTCAACAGCCATCTTTGACGTTCAAAGTTCACGTCATCTTTATGGGGATTTGAAATCATCCAGAGGCGAACAGTGGCGGCAATTATATCTTGGACATTGCAACAACGACGAAGGAATGGACAATATTAAGTAGGTACTCAATCTTATTTATACTTTACTCAAATGAGCACACATAAAAATGGTCTGTCATTCCTCTTCACTTTCTGTCACTTTCCGCGAATTATTACCGTCTATCATCAGTTACGGCAAAACCAACATGGAAAACACACTTGGTCTCAAGTTTCGCGATCAGGTAAACGGGTTTAGGCCATTTTTCCTTCAACTTTTGCTCTATTATTTATAACTGAAGTGTGAAAAGCGGTGAGTAAAATCCTCCAGATGGGTGGATAAGGGTCAACCTCTATTTGACTCGTGCTCGAGGGGCAGCTCGGCTTTGTTGAAGGACCCATATCGCAAAAAGGCACGACCCGGTGTTTTATCCGAGTGTTGGATTTTAACTCTTGTTTCTTGAACCAGGTCTAAGTGTTACAATCCGTTGTTTCACCCGGGGATTACTTCACCCACCCGTGATTGAGTCTCACCGGCGTGGGGGAAAAAATATGAAAATAACCCCCCCCCACCAAACACACACGTACGCACGCACACACACACCTCACAACCGACAGAGTAAATTCCGTTACTGTATATGAAAACTACTTATAACAGCCTTCCTAATAACATCCATCTCAAGTATTAAAGGGTCCATCACGAATGAATACAACGCAAAAAAGACAGCAGATCGCTGGAGCTAAAAATATTATATGAGATGAACAAAAAATAGAGGAATACGTGGCAAAGGGAAAAGTTTCCTTGATTCGAAAGTACTTCCGTTTTTTCAGTTCGTACCGACGACTGGAAGATAAATACAAAGTTCTTTAATATTACTCCGGTTTCCTTCGCGGAAAAAAAAATGACCGTGAAGAGGGGGAAAAAATCCATCAATGCAGATTAATGTTGAAGCCAGACATGGGAGGGTTTTTACGTTTTATGTATGTTATCGGCATTTCGCGTTTTAATAAACGATGGAAATGAAACTTATACAGAAAACTGTACGTTAGGAGAATCGCTACTACTCGAGAAACAGAAGGTTGGAAAGTAATGAACAATCAGAAACGCTCTCAAAGCATGAAATCCAATTTTTCATGAAATATGTGATTTTCTTTGTATAATGTTCCTATTAAATGCGAAGGAACTACCTATATTACGAAAACGTCAAACGACGACTCCCGTTATTATCAACATGAGGTGGAATTTGGCAAATTAAAATACCTTCAAATAACGAAGCAATAAGGATTACCTTTCACGCCTTTTTTGCTTGAAAAAGGTGTGAAAGACACTCCCTACTGCATTGTTATTTGACGAATTCACGCAACACCAGGACATATAGTAAGTACTTGAAATACCTTCAGAACGTTGATAATAATTCTCGGGTGAGATTTTATATTGTAATAGAAAATTACTTGTTTGTGATAGTAGAACCACCTGTATCACACGACCGTTGCACAGGATAGTCTTAATTATGATAATTACCAATACATTAACTATTATAAGTTGCGATTCTCGAGGTTGTAATGACCTCGGAATCCGGATTGGGCCCACGTCATATTCAGGCCCTGACCCAATCGATAAAGAATGAAGTTTATGATAAAGTCCACCTTATATTCATGATACACCTACTTTCATCCTCACCCAAAAACTACCCTACCGGTACGACATCTATACTTTGAAGAGCTCAAAAGTTCAATATCGACGATTCTGATAACATCAGGTTTCAAGAAAGTTATATTCAAATCGGAACACCTATTTATAAGTAGGTACCTACCTATGTATTTTAAAACACTCAGGTAATTTAGCCTTCCCCCTCCATCCTTTACTTCCTCACAGTCAACATTAATGATTCCGGTGCTCTCAGACCTCAATTACCTGAGTATCCCCTACACACATTCCCCAAGGTTCAATTAAATCAGAATATTTTGGTGGGAGTTTTGCAACAATTAGGCACTGTTCCACCACCACCCTCTCTAACGATGCCCAATCGGCCCAGAAGACCGACTCTCGTAATTCCGAAGGACGAAACTTTCAAGTTGCTTCACTTTCGATATAATTCTCCAAGTTTCTTCCAATTCTAGTGATTTGTTCAGCCGTGAGCGCGAAAAGATAGACGACGAGAAAGAGAAAAACGCTGCAAATTATTACACAACTAATAATTATTTTCCTGTATATATGCCCCTTCTGCGTAGATCGCTGTTTTCTGAGGTCAATACCTACCCTTGTGCTTCCCCCAGGAAAGCCCGGCAGAGGGTGTCCTAATTATCTAGCCTTCTAGCCGATGATCAGATGGCACAGTGTTGTGGTTTAACCAACTCGGTTTTATAAAGCCTTACGTGATTATAATCAGCTGCTCCCTAGCAATGATATCTGGGCTGGACGTATAACGTATGATTCACACTCATGTTGATGAAGATTTTCGGTCCAAACTTCAGGCCCTTCACTGTGAATGAACAATGCTCCGGGTGGTCTCGAAAAGTCCTAAAAATTCAAAATTATTTTTAAAATGTCGTAAAAACCGAAATTTGAACCGAACGCCAGGGTAAGGCGTTTTGAAAATTTACCTGACAGACAACTAGGCTAATTGACGAGTGGATTTGAGAGGCTGCTAACTTCAGGAGCTGAGATTTGAAACGGGCAAGGCAGGTGGCTGGTTCACGGATGCAAAATTCAATTTACCCACTCCCTTTGTCCTCGAAATTGGCTTTTGCGTAGCTTCAGGGAACGGTAATGACATTATTGGTCAATCCTGTTATGGTTCCGTCTCTCGCTCTTCACTTTAGTTGTGTACTCTACTAATGCAATACATAACAAATGAATTCAACTCTCACATCGCAACTATAGGAGAAAAATTGGCAAAATGAAGTAGGCCAGTCAGTAAAACTTCTCTACCCATATGCAACTCGAAAATCTCTTTCTGTAAAGTAACAGAGGAAACTGTGAATAAAATGATAGGCGAGCTGAAAGGAGGCTGGAGTCTGGGTTCGATGGAATATTACTGTAGCTACAATAAAACAACTAAGGAACTACTATATAATCGAGCCAGACCCACTTGATCAATCTTAGTTATGAGCAGGGAGTTTTTCCACAAACCTATAAAAGTGATACATAATTATAGCGTTATTCAAAGGGCGGGGACACCAAATCAGTGAACAATTACCGACTACTCTCTCCGTTAGCCGAAATAACAGAAAAATCTCTGAAACTTTATAGAATAAATCCCTCATAGAAAATGAGGTAATACACATCCAACAACATGGATTCCGATATAGTAAGAGTACATTAGATGCACTGATGTTTTTAATAGAGAAAATCAACAAGGCAATGGATAAGGGCAAGACAGTACTGGTTGTGTATCAAGACATGACCAAGGCTTTTGATACCATTCCGCATGACAAATTGATAGAGACCCTGACTGACTTGAATTTTCACCCTTCTTTTATTAAACGGACAAAAAGGTATTTAGAAATTAGAGAACAAAGCGTAAAAACAGATAGATGAATTAGCGAAGCAAGATCGTTCACTTACTCTGTACCGCAAGGAACAGCGTTGGCGCCCCAGTTTTGTATTACGTGTGTCACTGGCATGTTTAAAGTAGAAATAGAGGGGGAGACATTGTATGTTTTGCAGATGATTCGGCAATTGTCACTGGAGATATGGGAAGTGATAAATAAAACCTCAAATAATCTCCACAAATTAAATGAATGGTTTGAGGAAAGATCTTTGAGATTGAACTTTACGAAGACACATTTAATTTCATGGCTTTCGGCAGGTCAATATCCTCAATTCCGGACATCGGAAATATTACGTGCCACAAAAATCTTATAATATATGGCCTCAGCATTGTGACTGCCCGTGATCTATCAGGTGAAAACCTAAAAATACGTACCTACTATAGATCAATGCTTGGGTTGGGTACTTCATTTAACCTGGCTGAACAACAGACTTCGCAAGTGTCCATCTGTCGCAAAATTAGAAACTTTATGACGGTAGGTAAAATTGTAGAGACGGTTTTATCATACCCTTATAAGATCTTTACTAATCTACGGAATTGTAGCTTGAAGGACTACACATAAAACTTAAGTTAAACTTGTTACTTATCTATAACTCAAAAACTATCATAAAAATATTACTGAAAAAACCTTGGTGTCATCCCGCAGAATTGCTTTCAAACTACAGTTTTATAAAAATATACACAAGATGTACCTATTTAGCAAATAAAATTAGAAAAATTATAATGAGCACCCGAAGTGGGAGTTCAATAGCGTTGATTATGCCCCAGATGAACACTTCGGCGAAGGTTTTACTAATTTACTAGAGTACAAATGCACATACAATAGTTTGCCGGATAAAATTAAAATAGTGACAAATTTAGATCTACTCAAAAAGAAAAGATTACATTTCATTTCAGACCACGATTTTTTAAAATTATTCATTTATTTTTTCTGAGTTTACAACTCCTTTGTTCAACTATTGTAAATTGGCTTAGCCGTACTATAAAATAAAATAAAACTAAAAATGAAATTATTGAAAGGACATAGGTTCATGTAATTATATACCTTTCTATTACTTTATATAGGAAATAAAATATAATAAAAGTTAGTGCGTAAATGTGCTCACAGTCAAGTCCAGCTAACGATGTCCCAAGAGTATATAACTATTTCACAGCCACAGTAAGATTAAGATATAAATAGGTAGCAGGGACGACCGCACCGATGTTGCCAAAACTACGGATTTTTCCGTTTCTACGGATTTTCAGAGATATCTTCGAATATGCGGATTCTTTAATGTTTTTGGTTAAATTGATATTTTTCCAGATAAATTTGATTTTGCGGTTTTTCATTCGTTTTACGGCTCACGGTGTATTATTAATAATTATAATAATCCAATAATCCACAAGATTTCATTAAACCCAGAAACAGTGAATGAGACTTCGTTTTGTAATAGCGACTACGAAAAAGTATGAACATTTTGAGTAGCCATAAAACAATGTTTAGGAATGCCATACATGAGTTTACTGATAATTTACTCATGTGCGCGAATAGAGTAAAAGCATCGATTTATTTTTTAAGTTGAATAAATTATGTAGAAATTGCGTTTCACATTTTCATTACATGTCAAACATACCCAAAAGTCAAAAGAATTTGCGATCACAGTGTAAACACCTGGATTCGGCTCAGTGGATCATCTCAAACACTCACCATCACAAACTAGAAAAATCACTAGAGTTCGCAAAAAAATAAAAAAATGTGGTCAGAGTAAACATAACCCCTGAAGAACGAAGAACCTACTTGAAAGCCTACATGGAATGCCTCTTCTTCCATGGCCTAAACAGCCATAGCCAACCTCTTAGGTACATCTGCTCGTAGCCACGTCTTGGAAACGTGGTGAATTTTGGGTAAACAAAATCCGTACACCTCAAAAAATTCCTCATTCTTCTTTCCTTGTCACGATTCGTAAGTGCGGACAATTGTGTGTACGAAAGGAGCCGATCGTAGCCTTCGGCCTTCCTCCTCGAGACGGAAGTATATAATGGCTGCCGGTTGAAGATGTCTTCCTCAGTCTGAACGCGGGAAAAGAGTTGGATGGCAGCAATGACGTTGCAACAGGATGTCCCTATTGATGCGACGATGGCACGAAAAATAGGGAGATAATATATTATATAATTTAATAAATTAACATGATATTCAACTGCCAGTACCTGGTCACAAACGCTTTATGAAATATCCAATCATGGATAAATTATTATTGGTAAAGCATCCATACTGACATATAAAAGAAATGCCGGGACTAAACTGTGGTGGAAATGGTGACAACGGAAAGAGAAGAAGGTAGGATGCACTTCAGGTACCGATTGTCAGGCCAGAACACCGAAAGCATGGAGAAACGAGGAAAAACTGAGATTTTAGCGCTGTTTGGTATTGATGTGATGCTTAGTGAAGTTAATAGCTAGATATACGGTTTGGCGAAAATGATGTAAGCCCAAGCAACTCATCTGATTACAAAAATTTTCTGTATATAATGAAAAAATTGTTAGTCAATAGATACCTATAATAGTATCAGTATTTTTCATGGGACACAAGTACCATGAAATTGCACGAGAGGCTCTTGAACCGCTGGTTATCATTTTATTTCTATCAATTTCGTTATATAAGGGGGGGGTCTTCCTGTATGATCAAAATAACAGCCTATTGAACGACTCATTAAAAGTTGAAACCATCAAAGGACTTACACTGATTGGGGGACATTAGCATGTCAAACATAACTCCCACCATTACCACCCCAATCGTGACGATCGCTAAAATGTTCAAAACAACCAATAAGGGTAGATCGACTGGCTTAAACAGAGAAAACAGGGAACCAGTTGAATGAAGGTCAACACTGAAAAGTTTCAAAGGTACTATACGAGGCAGAACTCGAAAAATTATGCGACCCGACGAAAATTCTCCTTTTATTAGCCCAGGAAATATTATGGCCTCGAGGACTTCGACTGCCGCCTAATTAGCTGAATATCCTCGACGAATAAACGGAGGGAAAAAAATAAAAAATAAAAATAAATAAAAAAGTTGAAAACAGCCCACAGAACGTGACTAAGAGTTAAAAGGTGGATGGCAGAGGGAGACGGGTGTGGGGAATTATCAAAGATTCACGAAGAGCGTTTGAAAATACCTAACTTTAAAACGACCAGTATTATGTATCGTGGCTAACCGAGGGGCCGCATAAATAATTATTACGCGCTAATATACATAAATTATCTAAGGTGGAAGGCTTTAGGCAGGAAAGAGTAGCAGGGTAGGGAGAGTTCGCGTGCTCGTAGAGCGTGAGCGACCTTACCGAACCGACGTTTGCCTGTGTCAACAATTTTTATACATAGGCAAGATTTTTATTCGCTTACTTCGTTGGTTTTTTTTCTATTCTGTATTGTCACGTAGTCAAATAGTAGGGAAGAACGAGGCCCTGACACTCGGACGATTTGCTCCAGTTTTTATTCATTCATTATACAAGTTTTCCTTTTTTTTCCATTCTATCAGTATTGTGCCGTGGTCATTGGTGTTGGCCAAATGGTTCAATAAAGATAGGAAGGTTTTTGACTGCCTATTATTTTCAACTGAACGTCAGCTCCTAGCACGTATAGTATCGCTGAAAGATACGACAACTACAGTTATTTTTATTTTTATCAGCTACAACACCAGTGAACATGTGGGCTTTTATAGGCATATAAGTTTCTTTCTTTTTTCTCTCTCTTTACTTAAGATATAGCTAAGATAGCTAAATATAGCTACAGTTTTATATATATCAGTACACACCTTGTATATATATTTGATTATCTCTCTCTTATTATAGAAACAAATGTCGTATTCAACTTTAACCCCTCAACCCACCAACGACACAGGTACCAGATCTATGAGGGGGGGTAGCTTCCACCAAGTGTTCGTGATTGTTTGGAATGTGTCTATTATTTATTGAAATAAATTATATCATTCATTCATCCATTCCTCTTTCCTGCGCATCTCACGCTATGATACGATCGCCGATAACACAGTTTCGTAGTTACTAGTATAGCAACTCCATTAAAATTTGTCAAACGCCCATTTCTTATAGATAACATGCGATTTGACCCCAAACAGGAGGGATATTACAAAAAGTTGTTTAAACGTTAAAAATTGAACGCTCAAGACTTCGACTGTTTTTTTGGATGCAGACCCTAGAAAAGGTTGTTAAAAACGCTGCAAATCCCTGCACAACGGTGCATTATTTTGTACAGAATACCCTTCTGTTACAGATCACAGCTCTCCGTATAGATAACCCTTTATATAATATATTACTATTCTATACAATTATGTAGATCGCAGACCCTCCGTAGGTTAATACCTAACCCCGTACTCATTACTAGGTAACTACCAAAATCACGAGTTGAACGTTGCTAAAATAATTCTGTCGATGACAAACAGTAACTAAAATGGCAAAAAGAAACGCAAATAATGAAGTTCTGAAAGAAAATTGTTGATGTGGAGTGAAATAGATGCCCCTCCTGTGTAGATCACTATTTTCTGTGGTCAATACCTACCCTCGTGGTCAAGTAAATGAACCGTTGCGTAATAACTTGCCCATCAATAATACTTCAACGGTTGTTCAAGTCGCAAAAATACCGATTAACAAAATCCAGCCCGTTCTTGGTAGATGAACCGTTGTGTAATAGTTTACCGTTGTGTAATAATTTACCAATCAATAATACTTCAACGGTTGTTCAAGTCGCTAAAATACCGATTAACAAAATCCAGCCCCTTCTTGGTAGATGAACCGTTGTGTAATAGTTTACCGGTGTGTAATAATTTGCCGTTGTGTAATAACTTACCAATCAATAATACTTCAATGGTTGTTCAAGTCGCAAAAATACCGATTAACAAAATCCAGCCCCTTCTTGGTATATGAACCGTTGTGTAATAGTTTACCGTTGTGTAATAATTTGCCGTTGTGTAATAATTTACCCATCAATAATACTTCAACGTTTGCTCAAGTTTCAGAAGTACCTACCAGCAACATCTAATAGTCCATCACTTATCAAATGAAATAATATCGCAGAACAACCAACTCGACTTCATACAGCCATCCTTGATTATAGTCAGGTGGAGCACATGACTATAATCAAGATGATATCATCATAAATATGATATCAGGATATGATAATTATCATCATATCCGGGCCGGATTTATACCGTTTGATTCACGATCGTGTTGACGAAGCTTTATAGTGCACACGAATTTAATATCGCAAAAAAAACAATACCCTTCTATCGGAAGTTTTCGAGCTACGTCGTTCTGAAAATTTCAACCCCTACTTTTAACCCCTTAGAGATGACTGACAGTAACGCCGAGCTTCGAGGATCAACTAGACCCCGAACGGAACTTATAACCTGAATTTCATCAATTTTTTTTCATGGTGTTTAAGAAAAGTGCTCAGTACGGCATACGGCGTACGGCGGCGGCGTACGGCGGAAAGACAGAACATTTTTTATTGCATTTTCGGATTCTACATAGGTACCTTGAAACGTAAAGCATTAAATTTTGAGGGGGGGGGGGGGGGGTTAGTTTTTTTTTCATGCTTGATTCCAAAGGTTCATTATTGATAATAATAAACCAAAATCAAAGATTTTGCAGAAATTGAGTTTGGTTCTTACAAATAACTCTCTTCAAATCCCTTGTTGTTCTTTTCTAAAATTAACGTCGGAAGACGCCCTTGCACCGACATAAAACCAATAATCGACGATGATGATGACAGAGGATCAATTAATTTGATGTACCTATTGTGTTATTACTAATGTTGTTAACATTATGTGTTCTGTGCTCTGTTTCCGCAAGTACACTGACTCCGATATGACTTAGAGGTAGCTTCCGTTGTCTCACCCCGAAATCAACAGCGAAATTCAAAATTTATGCCCGCGGTTCAATTATTGTGGATCATGTTTTCAATTTAACTCAACGGCGCATACTGGTTAATAACCTATAGAATCGTTACCTTCATCAAGTGAATTCACTAGTAGAGGGAACCACCGTACCTGAAACAAACAAACAGAAATATTCAAACTTCCGCTGAACAAGACGAAAAAAGAATTTGAAATGTTATACCTAATAAAAATACATTTGATTCAAACTCGAATTACTACACGTTTAAACGAGTCTGCACCAACAGAGCTTCACAATTCACCAACTTGACTTCTATTTGGAGAAACACTTATCAGAAGGATGCAGGAAATGGAAGGTCGGTGGGATCATAGTTTCCTCTCCAACTTGATAAAAAGGGGTCCTATACATCAAGGCGAGGGCCCTTCTTGTGGCGGCTGTATTTATGTTGTTCTCTAACCTATGTTGAAATCACGTATTCTGATATCTTATGAGAACCGGAGGAAAAAACTCCTAAAACAGCGGTTAAACTTCTGTAGCTGCGACCTCCTATAACAAACAGATCACCGCACCCCGACAACCCTCTGAATTCCCACACGCCCCACTCCTCCAGCCACATTTTCAGAAGAATAGCTTGTCGTAATCGTCGAGTAGGTACCTTCATGGTCACAATGACCATGTTGATACCTACCTGTAAATATCATCACATTTCAATCATTCGTTCGTGGGCGTTGCAAGGTTCCAGGTTTGGACAGTCGCAAACGAAAGATAGGTACAGTTCGGAGTTCGGAGGGATCATATGAAGCTCGACCAGCACCTCTCCCATGTCTGCTCATTACGAACAGGCGAGAAACCAAAGTTGTTCAGGAAGGTCAAAAACTCAAAACGCGAGTGGAAATATCGATAAAACCATACCATACCAACAATACATATTATAATAAGATAAATGATGAGAAATTATGATAAGATGAGAAAAAGCAATGCAAATCCCTGCACAACGGTTGATTATTTTGTACAGAATACCCTCGTGTTACAGATCACAGGTCTCAGTATAGATAACCCTTCTACATAACATATATGTACCACTCTACACATATTATGTAGATCGTGGACCCTCCTTAGGTTAGTATCTAACCCCGTACGCGTTACTAGGTACCTACCTAAACCGTTGTGTAATAATTTACCTGCATAGGTTCCCCTTCTACGGAGATAGAATAATGAACCGTTGTGTTATAATTTGCCCATCAATAATACTTCAACGGTTGTTCAAGTTGCAAAAGTACCTATCCACAAAACCCAGCCCCTTCTGGGTAGATGAGCCGTTGTGTAATAATTTACCGTTGTGTAATCATTTGCCATTGTGTAATAATTTACCCATTAATAATACTTCAACGGTTGTTCAAGTTGCAAAAGTACCTATCAACAAAATCCAGCCCCTTCTGGGTAGACGAGCCGTTGTGTAATAATTTACCGTTGTGTAATAATTTACCGTTGTGTAATAATTTACCGTGGTGTAATAATTTACCGTTGTGTTATAATTTGCCGGAGTGTAATAATTTGCCATTGTGTAATAATTTACCCATAAATAATACCTACTCCAACGTTTGTTCAAGTTTCAGAAGTACCTACCAACAAAATCCAATAGTCCATCACTTGTCAAATGAAATAATATCGCAGAACAAACAACTCGACTTCATAAGCCATCCTTGATTATAATCAGGTGCTCTGTAGTTATGATATCCGGGCCGGATTTATACCGTTTGATTCACGATCGTGTTGACGAAGCTTTTTGATGCTCACGAACGGCTGGACGTATGATGCTCCGGGTGTTCTCAAAAAACTGTTTAGCTCAAGACAAATTTAATAACGTAAAAAAACCATACCCTTCTATCGGAAGTTTTCGAGCTGCGGCGTTCTGAAAATTTCAGCCCCTATTTTGAACCCCTTAGAGATGAGTGACAGTAACGTCGAGTTTCGAGGACCAACTAGACCTCGAACGGAACCTATAACCCGAATTTCATCAATTTTTTTCTTCTTCATGGTAACTAAGAAAAGTGGCCCGTACGGCGTACGGCGGACAGACAGAAATATTTTTATTGTAGTTTTGGATTCTACATACCTTGAAACGTAAACCATCAAATTTTGAGGGGGGGTAAGCATTTTTTTTTTTCATGCTCGATTCCAATGGTTCATTATTGAAAATAATAAACCAAAATGTAATTTATGCGATGATTTATATTACTATTATGAACTCTGTACAATCATTTCACTGTCGAATTGAATCAGACTGTAGCTAAATTGAACCGTGGTACTCAAGATTAAAATTGTTCCGTGTGCAGCACAGGTTAGAACGAGGATGTATACCACTTCCTTCAAAGATGCCGGATCATGTCTCAATTTAGGTACAGATATATTTCGGTAAGGGGTTTATAACTGATGGACCAAAATTAACGCAAATAATAGAAGGAGCAACATAAATAATGTCACTGCATAAATTTATGAGAGACGCTAGGCCCCATAGAAATTCTGAATGGATTTAATTATTAGTCGTCGTTATCTGCTACCAACCTACCTATATTACTTTCAAAATGTTAGAATTCTGTTTTATAACTATGGCAGATTCCTTCAGGAATAGATAAAAAGTTGCGCTAATTGTTTGCATACCGGCAGACCTGGATTCATTCCATAATCCTATTCAGCCAAATCATATTGATTTGATTTTACTAAGTTTCTATTTTCTTTAGATAAAAAAAATTTCTTGTTCTTCTCTCTTCTTCTGAGACTCCATTTTCTATTTTTAGTGGACTGTAGCGAATGGTTTGGCAGCTTGCTTGAAATCAATAAAAATCAAAGGAGATCATTGGATGAACTCGTAAAAGTTTACTACTCCCCACCATATTATTTTTGCCTCTGGCGAAATACAATACTTGTATTGAAGTATAGGTGGCATCGACACAGATGAGCGACGTTAGCGTGGCACAGCAATTTGGAGGGTTAACTAAATATAGCATCCCATGTTGTTCCAGGTGGCCTACCTAAAATCTAGCCTAAAATCACTGTGAAATCAACATTACGCAGATTTCTCCTACCTAGTCCTAAATTAAATTATTTATAATGGTTCTCTTCGGGGCGCGTCAGGTGGCTTAAATCAGAACTAATAATTTGTTCAGTTTGTGATCCTAGGCCCTAATGGAGCCTAATTTACTCGCCCGATTGGTCTTTGGATTAAAATTATATTGCAGCAGTCCTTTATTTTATCGTGAACACAGGATAAAACAGTTTCCCAATTATATTAAAACGCTACCGGATATCGACCTACTGCGCTATGAGCGAAAATTCGTATTTGTGAAGGGGTTAACCCTCATTTACTCGAGCCGGGGAACGACGTAATGAACAACTCAAATGTGACGACAGATGACTGACATATGAATTATCTAATGCTCGGGTGCGATTTCTTCACATTGAAGCAACTAAAAAGCCCTTGAAGCTCGTGATTCTTTGACATCGAGGCCTACAAAGAAGATCATCAAGAAGAGAATATAGCCACGTCAGTTTTTGGCCTTTGGAGAGGTTTGTAAAAACTAGAATGCCTACTCGTCCAACAACTCGGGAACCCAAACTGTGTGCGGAAGAACAAACGACGATTTTAGACCAAAATTTAACATGAATTTAAGACCGAAACATCGTTAGAACCTCAATATTCCACAGTTTGGTCAACATCGACTTTATATTCGGTCTCCACGTTCTAAAAAACATGGAAAACGATACCTCACAAGCTCATGTTACTAAGACACCAAAAAACCTCATTTTTAAACCCACTTTCCACCCATAACACCCTCGGGTATATTCCGATCGGGCTGCAAAGTTTCGGGACACAGCTAGGGCCTAAATGGAGCCTGTGTGCGAAAGAACGAATTTTTTAGACCGTAAATGAAGTAGATATTGGTGATACGAGGGACAGCGTACGGCGGACGGACATTGCATTTTTGGAATCTACGCACCTTGAAATGGAAAAGAAAAAACTCCGCAACGTCCTTGTCACATGGGTTTATTATTTTATTGGACTTACCAACAGAAATGCCGGCTGTTCATTTATTGTTTCTCAAAAACACGAATTAGGCTCCTTTTTTTGCATATCTCTGATCATTGATAGTACCATTTAATTGTCTTCATACTACTTCTAGTGTTATTATACTAATTTACCGTGATTTTAGACAATTACCCAGGTTTTTAACCGTAATAAATTAATACTGGGAGCTGAACCTTCGTTAAAACCTCAATTCTTCACTCTTCGGTCAAAATCAACTTCATATTTCTTGCTTTAAAAAACATGGAAAACGATACCTCACAAACTCATGTTCACTAAAACCTCAATAAAAAACTCGAAACCCCCCCCCCCCCCCCCCCCGCCAAACAACACTGGGTGATTTCGATCGGGCGGCCAAGCCTCGGAGCACAACTGGAACCCAAACGTGTTTCACAATTTGGACCCAAACTGTGTGCGGAAGAACGACGATTTTAGACCAAATTGTAACGTAAATTTAAGGCTGAAATTTCGATAGAACCTCAATTGTCCACTCGTTCGTCAAAATGGACTCTATATTCGGTTTCCTCGTCCTAAAAAACATGGAAACGATACCTCAAAAGCTCGTGTTACTAAAACACCAAAACCCCTTATTTTTACACAAATTCTTCAACAACACCCTACGGTTAATTCCGGTCGGGCTGCAAAGTTTTGGGACACAGCTAGGCCCTAAATGGTGCCCGTTTAAGAAAGAACGCATTTTTTAAACCAAAAAATGAAGTAGATATGTATGCGGGATACGGCGAACGGCGTACGGCGTACGGACATTGCATTTTTGGAATCTACGCACCTTGAAACGTAAAATAAAAAAAATTTTGAGGCGGTGTTATAAAAATTTTTTGCTGAGCGAATACATACGAGTATGTGAATTTCAAAGAACAATAAACCAAAAGACGGGACCTTTAGCACATTCAGGCTTTGGAGATGTCTGCTCGAGTGCTCCTTAACCACGCTCGAACAGCTGAAGTACAAATGTTTAGGCTAATCAGCATTCGAAGGAATTACCCACCGGGATACAAACGGTTCGCCTACAAACAAAATGTTGGCTCTATCAATCATACTAACAGGCACTTTTCCCCGGGGCGGGTGCGCACGCAAAAATATAATATATTCGCTCATAAGAATCCTTCTTGTTGACACTTCCGCGCGATGAAATTGCTCCAAGCGGCTTCACAAATTGTTGATAATTGAAATGAACGGAAAACTGCTATTTTAATAAATGCTGTTTACCTTCGCAAGTGAAAATCGACCAGTTTTTCGGTAGGAGGAAGAAGAAGAAGAATAACAAAGGATAAGGCGGAACGGCTTGAGATAAAAGGTGTATGATGAGCGGAGGAAAAACTTGGAAAGGCTGTGTGCGTTGGCAGAAGTGGTGCTTTTCCGATATCTGATCGAATATGCGGTGGAGATGAGGAGGGGAGATGTAGAAGCATTGTAATTTTATTGAGTTTATTGGATTCTAAATTAACAAGAAGGCTCTCAATTCAGAGCTAAGGTATTTCGTACTTCAGGAGGTGAAAGTCAAGAGGTAAGTAAATTCAAAAAAAGGTTTTGCTAAGGAACCATCAAACTTTTTGAAGATGAAACTCAACTAATTTACTTACTCGAACTTTTGTGTGAGGTCAGGACGTGAACAAAAATAATGATGTGCAATGTTAACGTTCCAATAAATATATTCTCAAGTACCTGTCCTATCCGGCTGTCAATAGTTCGAATCATACACATCGCCCACAAACACATTACACTTAGCCTGTGTAATGAAACTGGTTCGTCCGTAACTAGGTACACCCGATCTGAGCATCCCATTTGTCCCGGAAGTCCTCAAGTCTACCTACATCGCCGTCCGCAACTAGCAACAGCACAAGAGATCTTCAAGACCAGGATCCGGCAACTACAGAGCTCCCCAACTGACCCATCGCTCCATAAAGCAGAAACGCAGAAAATTTAACAGAACGGTTTATTATTTTGTTTTATTTGTTTTACTACAGGAGAACCCAATTACACGAGAGGATTTACAGTGATAATAAATAAATGTTAATAAACAAAAAGTAAAAAAATAAATAAAAAGTAAAAAATAAATGTTAATGTTACAATGGTAATAAATAAAAGAAGAGATAGAGAAAATAGAGAGTTGAAATAAAAAGTACGCAATGTGTATGAGATGCGCGAAAATTGAAAAATAATGGAAATTAAATAGATATCAACTGATATTAAAACAAAAGTAGAAGTATGGGAAGGTTAGAAGGTCGGGGAAGATGCCATTGTGGATTTGAAGGAATTGACTGACGATCAGAAGAAGTCAAGTATTTTCTTGTATATATACAGATCACCGAATTCCTATTAGCGTAAGACCCTGATTTAGTACGGTAGTTCCTTGAAGTTGAACCTACTTACTCACGCACATGCACGACACGAATTATATTAGAGTCGGATAATAATCAAATAAGTAATAGAGTCTGTAACATTCGGCAAATACAGGGCCTATTCACTAAGCCAAAGAGACATCTCTTTCATCCGACTCTCTCTTTTGGCAAAATAGATTTTTATAGTATCAATGACAGGGTTATTCAGTAACTTTTAAAAGAGAGAGTGGGCGGCCATCTTGGCATTCTCGATCTCTTTCAGAGAGACAGCTAATTAGGTGTCTTTCCTCGAAAGAGAGAGTCTATTTCTCGTTTGTTTCACAGTGATCGTGTAATATCCTCGTCCATCCGCAACCACATCGGTAATTTTTTTCATTTCATAAAGTTTTTCATCATAACGTTTGTCATTTCATAACGATTAAATTTTTCATTTCAATTTTAATTAAAAATATATACATAATTATTGATTCATGAGTAAAAACGTCCAAGTGCGGGTTGGGGTAGGTAGGTACCTACCTAAGAGTGGCCGTTCATTAGGTGTAGATATAATACAAGCATTAAGCCCCCTAATTCGACTTTTTCTGTTTATAATTGAGACTTTTTTCAATTTCATTTAAACTTTTATCCGATTCGTGAGTAAAAACGTCCAAGTATGGATTGAGGTAGGTAATACCCATTGAATAGGTATTACTAAGAAATGCGTTCATTATTAAGGAATTGAACTCCCGGGGGCACAAACATCTCGCACTTCATGGATACTATGGCATTTTCGTGTATTAGGATCCATATCTCTTTCTCAAGGTCTCTGGAGCTATTCAGTAAAATAGACGAACCCGGGAGACATTGGAAGAGACTGTCTCCCGCGGGAGATTTTCAAAATAGATAATCTCTTTCCACTAGGTATCTATTTTAGTGAATAGGCCCCCAGTTGAAATGAAAAAAAGAAAAAAAAAGAAATGAAAATGACGATGATGATGATGAACTTATTCCTCTAAAACCCAAGATACATAGGTATATATAGGTGTATATATACATGAAGAAGAAATACAGTATTTAAATTACAGTGTCCACTTGATAATTGGAACTACCCCACATCAAAGAACACAAAAACAAACAAAGCAGCCAGTTACCAAAACAACCAGTTACAAAAACACGCATTTTTCCACCTCCCCTGCTCTTCTGTACCAAGCCATTTCGTCCCCACAAACCCCTGTCAGGTCATTTTAAACATCATAAAACTCATCCATATAAAAATGGACACCGAACCAAAGAAAGACCCTCGCCAAATTCCCCGATTTCCACCTAA
The DNA here is from genome assembly GCA_954871275.1 of Leptopterna dolabrata. Lineage (NCBI taxonomy): Eukaryota > Metazoa > Arthropoda > Insecta > Hemiptera > Miridae > Leptopterna > Leptopterna dolabrata. Next base: position 43,005,842 of record OX940979.1, read on the forward strand.
TTTCAGGATTTGCTCATCCGTGAACAACAAATTTACAGGTAGGTACCGATCAAAAGATACGTCAAATCAAAAGCATCCATATGTTTTCAAATGAAATAAAAACTCGATTTCATAATGCCTTGCGGAATTAAGAGTATAAAAAGCAATGATATCTGGGATGGAGTTATGTATATCGTACCATTCACACTTACGTTGACAAAGTTTTTCGGTTCAAACTTCAAACTTCTTGCTGTGAACGAACTGTCAGATGTAGGTACAATGCTCCTGGTGGTAAGTTCGGATTAAATTTAATGTCGTCATAAAAACCATATCCTTCTATTGAATGTTATCGAGCTAATAAGGCGTTTTGAAATTTCCAACCCCCATTTTTCACCCCTTAGAGATGACTGACAGTGACGCCGAGCTTTGAGGATCAACCAGACCCCAAATGGGACCGATACACCAAATCTTTTAATTTTCGTACATAACTAAGTACCAAGTTGAGTTTTGTTGATAGTTACTTTTGCAACTTGAACAAACGTTAAAGTATTATTGGGTAAATTACTACACAGCGGTGAATTGTAACACAACGGTAAATTATTACACAACGGTTTATTATACAATCTACGCAGAAGGGGCATCTATACAGGTAAATTATTACACAACGGTTTATTTTTACCTTATGCTTCATTCATCACAAATAATTAATGATTGAATTATTGAATCTCACACATTCGTATGAAACTTTAATTTCCGGGCCCGCTCCAATACTCCATTTAGGGCTTTCCTGGGGGGAGCTCTAGGGTACTGACAACAGAACACGTTGATCTACGCAGAAGGTGCTAGGGATGTCCGATACTTCAAAAGTATCGATATATATATCGTATCGACACATCTAAAAGTAACAAAAAGTATCGATACGATACTTTCAAAAAGTATCGTTATTTTGAAGTATCGATACTTTTTGACACTTTTTCAAAAATGGGTGGAAATGCCGTTTTTGTCCTCTCTCCATCAGCGTGACAGTGAATATTATATCACATCCCACGTTTTTACTTCATCTGCATTGGTATAAGTAATATAAAATACCATCGTCAGCCTATCGAAGAATTATTTCAGGATAATATTATAAAATGAACAATACAATAAATCACTTCTTTCTTATTTGAAACTTTTTTCTGTTTGGGCGCTTGCTTTTCAAAATTATTGACAAGACAAGACAAGGCATGACATTATTTCGTTAATTCGGCACAATCACATCATAAAACAAGAAAGAACAAAGAAAATCCAAACAAAAAACTATTGAGTTAGGTTGGTTGGTTGCTTGGTTAGGTTAATATTTGTTGGCCCTTCCTACTAAATGAAGGACAGCTGATTCTCACTGAGAGCTGGAGGTGGTGGTACATCAACTTTCTTTAATTTCTTGAAGAGGTTGGTCTCCCAGCAATCTAGTTAGAGGTACTGTCAATAGTACCTACACGTCGTAGGTGTTGAAACTGATAAAATGTGAGGGATAAAAAAAAGTACCGGCTCTGATACTGGGGAAAAAGTATCGATACTACGATATATATCAGGGGTGAAAATATCGATATGTATCGATACATTTGGGACATCCCTAAAAGGGGCATCTATACAGGTAAATAATAAACCGTTGTGTAATAATTTTCAGCAGTTTTGCAATTGCATTTTCGGATTCGACATACCTTGAAACGCAAACCATCAAATTTTGAGGGGGGTTAGAATTGTTTTCATGCTCGATTCTGAAGTTCATTATTGAAGGCAATAAACCAATTTTATCTTGGTATTGAACGGACTCGAACACCTTTCTGGAAGTCGTGACGGGGAGGGGAGTTTCTCACGTGGGGTTGTGAGTTGCGGTGGTTGGACGCGGCTCACTGCGGTCTGGTCCGACCGGACGGCTGTTGAAAAGGGAGCTGACTCAGGTCTCTCGCCCCTCAACCTCAAACCCCGATACCAATCAGTCGAGAACGACCCCCCCAGCTGATTTTGCATTTGTTTCCACCCCCGCGCAACCTGGCGAGAGGTTTTCTTTTCCTTTTTCTGCCTCCTCGCACGCCGTCTATCGGAGCCGTCTGAGGGAAATGGAGGCCGACATCGGTGAAGTGCCAATCAACCCTAGTCAACTCAACGTCGCACTCACTGCTTCCTACTGGATGTCTCGTTGGTTGATTTGAGTTCAGATTCGACGTGCCATTCCTTCCTCAACCTGCATTTCTCTAAGGAGAACACACCCTTCAAACTGGAAATTAGAAACCGCAGTGCCCAAGGAGACGTGTCCCAGAAATACGAGGGGGGGGGGGGGGGGGGTTGATAAGTTTAAAAAAACGCTGCAAATTATTACACAACGGTTTATTATTTACCTGTATAGATGCCACTTCTGCGTAGATCACTTTTTTCTCTGGTCAATACCCTCGAGCTCTCCCCAGGAAAGCCTTAAATCGAGTAGGTACTGGAGCCGGCCCAGCGGGATTCAATAACTCATTCCTTAATTATTTGTTGTTATTCATAAAGCATAAAGTTTGTTCAATTGTAAAAGTATTCAGTTGCAAAAGTACCTATCAACAAAATCCAAAATATCCATCATTCTTGAAATGAAATAATATCAAGGAACAACCAACTCGATTTCACACAGTCATCCTTGTTTATAATCAGGTGTTCCCTAGCGATGATATCTGGTCCGGATCTATACCGTCATTCAATGTCACGTTGACGAAGCTTTTCGGCGCAAGCAAACGGCTGGACGCCAACCGGTTGGTCTCAAAAAATTCTCTAGTTCAAGATCAATTAAAAAAACGGCTACGGCGTTCTGAAAAATTCAACTCCTATTTTTCACCCCTCAGAGATGACTGACAGTAACGCCGAGCTTCTTGGACCCCAAACGGGTCCTACAAACCAAATTTCATTAATTTTGGTGGATGGTAACAAAGCAAAGTGCGAATTACGGCAGACGGACAGAAATTTTTTTGTTCCATTTTCGGATTGTACGTACCTACCTACCTTGAAAAAAAAAACCATAACATTTTAAGGGGGGGGGGGGGATATATATATTTTTGCCAATGCTCGATTCCAAAGGTTCATTACTGAAAATAATAAATATTAATCAAGGTTTAATCTATGGATCACATGGCTCGGTCTTTGTACTATGGTGGAATTAGTTGGTCCGCGTTAGTTTAACATGGCTGTATTCAAAGGTTTTCACGTTTGCGCACGCGCAGTCACTAGTACTCATACGAATGCCCTGAAATTCATGTGGTACCAACTAAGACGTAACCTTGAAGTACCATTAAAATTTGAGCCAGTATGGACCATGGGGTTGGGAGTTATGACGGCTAACGTATTTCGTGTTTGCGCATGCGCAGTCACCACCACTGATATGATTCCGACGAAATTCATATGGGACCAACGAGGACGTAACCCTGAACTACCATCGACTTTTGAGCCAATTTGGACCACTGGGTCGTGAGTATGGCGGTTCGCAGACACACACACACACACACACACACACATATATATATACATAGGTACTCAACTAGGTACATGAAGCAGCTGAAATTTCTTTTTTTCCCGATAGATTCATGTTCAGCGTGGTCGAAAACGGGGAAATCCGCTTCTTCCCCATCAAAATAATTAAAACTGTCTAGAAAGTGTAAAAAGGAAAAATAAGGCCTCGACCACTTCTGAGGGGCCGAGCCTGACAAAGTTGACCAAAGCAGCGGGGAATAGGGGCTACTTTTGTACAATACAAAAACTAAGTTCCACTCATGCACGCTATGAACGAATTTTTGAAGTTGGTTACTTGTAGTCGTTTTGAACTACCTACGTACCTACTACTAACGACTTTTTATCGCCAAAAACTCAACTTTTACCCACTTATTTGAGATTAAACATGTTTGTCTACTGAAAGTCTTTGTCCATTCCAGCGTTTTTGGGGATTTCATCCCAACCTTTGAGATTTTAGATATTTTTACCGATTTTTGACCAATGAAAATTCATAACTTACCGTCGGCTCGTCCTTCCATTCGCCATCACGCAAATGTTGCATCCGAAAATCCATCAACCAAAAACGTTGGTCCATTGCAGCAGCTAATTTTTCCAAAAATTCGCTGATGTGTTTAGAGGGCAATCACATGTTTTGTTGAATTTGAAGCTTTTTGTGGGTAGAAAAATGAACCACACTGAGTTTAAATGAACGGTAGATTAGGCAGGTTCCTTAGATAATTCACTCGTATCTCCATATTCTCCACAGTGTACGGTTGAAATTTATATGGACGGTATCCACCCTACTAACAATGAAGGACGTATGGGGTCTGCAAACCACGTTGTCACTCAACGAAGTGTTTTCGTTTCCGCTAGGTTCACCACTATCAATATTCATCTCAGTCCATGAACATTACATGGCATTATGAATATTACAGAGGATACTGCTATAGGTAGATTCAGCGGCGAACCCCCTCACGACACACGGGGTTAACGACGTGTTCATAACGCTGTTGACAAAGGGGGAAGCAGATCGCCGGGACCGTCGCGTCGCTCCGACCGTAATCGCCATTGTTTACACGAAGAGATGCGGTCACGTCCCGGGACGGCATCTCGTCGGTTCACTAAATAACCCCGCGCGACGTACGGTCAGCGGATTCAGCGGAACTCGCTACTCCTCCGTAACGTCAGGCGGACGCGATACGGTAGAGCTCCCTTCGCCCGTGTGACAAATAGCCCCGCGATACGTTTAGCCGAGGATTACGGTTGAGTATTGAGAGTTATAGCCCCTTAGCGGGGGGGTCGGCAACAAATGGGCTAAAGGCTTGAAATCACTGTGATCTACAGGTGGGAGGACGACGGTATCCCATCATCTTTTTCAAACAATACCTAATAGGGATGGTCGATACCAGTTCAAAGTATCGATACTAGTACTTATTAGAGCAGTGGTTTTCAAATTGGGGGCGCGAGCGATTTTCGTGGGGGGCGTGTAGACCTCCGTTCAGATGAAGTATATTGAGACTCGAATTTAATCACATATCTAGTGTTTTCAATAGTCTGTGTACCTATATGACATACCTTCGATCGATGTTTGACGGTCGATGCTTGATGTTGGCGGTCATCAATAACGACGTCTCATGACGTTTTTTCAAGTTACGAAAGTAGCTATCAACAAAATCCAAAACAGCCATCGTTCTTCAAATGAAATAATATCACAGACCAATCAATTCATAAATACAGCCATCCTTGATAATAACAATGTGTTCCGTAGCAATGATATGTGGGCTGAATGTATACCGTTTCACTTTTTGGAGAAAACTCTTGAAGACAACTTTTTTGACATGGATATGTCTTTTAGGCTGGGGGTCAGTAAAATGTTTGCGACAGAGAAAAATTGTGACGTTTTTTGGAACACTTCCTGGGGTGCTTGGGTGTTGAAATTTTGTATGAAGGCTCCGTTTGGAATCTAGTTGGCTGAAGATCCCTCGCCTTTAAGATCGGACCATTATTAAGGGTAGTTTAGAGGGAGGGTGAAATACGAGAAAATGTATAATTTTGTTGCTGGTCGACCTATCGACTTGAAATTTGAAACACAGCTTCCTCCGGATGGTCTCATACGAATTTTAGAACAAGGGGGTCGGCACATCAGCTGAGTGCCCTGTAGCGATAACTTTGTTGCTGTTCGACCTAACGACTTGAATTTTGAATCACAGGTTCCTTAGGATGGTGTCAAGAATTTTAGAACAAGGTGGTCGTCAGATCAGCTGATTGCCCTGAACAGATAACTTACGGTTCGACCTATCCACTTCGAATTTGAACCATAGCTTCCTTAGGATGGTCTCATACGAATTTTAGAATACGAATCGGTGCTCGTCAGATAAGCTGAGTGTCCTGTAAGATAACTTTGTTGCTGTTCGACCTATCGACTTCGAATCTGAACCATAGCTTCATTCGAAAATACATGTATCCATTTTCACTTGCTTATTGGAGAAAACGAACGGCTGGTCGTACAGTACTCCGAAGTCTCAAAAATTATTTATTTCGAGATCGATTTAAAAACGTAAAAAAACATATCCTTCTATTGGAAGTTTTCGAACTGTGGCGTTCTGAAAATTTCAACCCCTATTTTTCACCTCTTAGAGATGACTGACAGTAACACCGAGCTTCGCGGACCAACTAGACACCGAACGGGACCTGCAGACCAAATTTCATTAATTTTGGTTGATGGTAACTTCCTAAGGAAAGTGCGAAGTACGGCGGACGGACAGAAATGTCTTTATTCCATTTTTGGATTCTACGTAACTTGAAACGGAAACCATCAAATTTTGAGGGGGGGAGGGGGGTTTTCCCCCATGCTCGATTCCAAAGGTTCATTATTGAAAATAATACACAAAAATCTAAACAATAACTGACTTTAAATTCATTTAGCAATGGGCGTACGACTATGAAAAACCACATCTTGGATACTGCAAAGAGTACATTTACTGGCCTGGCCCTCTCTCCACCATCGATAGATGACTGACGTTATAATCCCCTTGAAGGATGATGTTTTTGTGTTAGCGCGGTTATAATCTAGTGAAGAGGCGAAATATTTGCTGAAAATACGGAACCGAATTCTGCGCAAAGGCAGAACTGAGTGGTCGAGAGGACGACCCACCAGTTGTCAGTGAAATCAACAGATCTCATTGACAACGTGGAGCTCAGATCGGGACAGACTGGGACAAGGCATCGCGGGACGTTAAACTGACCTAATGGAACCCGCCTGAACAATAGCTCCGTTCCCACACGTCCCGATACCGCTCGGAGACTATTAGCGCAGCTGTTTCCAGAACATTCAAGTACCTTCCAGTCTAATTGACCAAGAAACACTGTCGATCTTTCTTTTATTCCCATCGAAGAAACGATCAAGTAACACGATACTGCGGTCTTTCACGCAACCACAAAAAAAGCCAGTTGTTATATGATGAGTGTTGATTCGCTGAAATGCCGTCGTTAGAACCCAGTTAATTCGACACTCATCTGTAAGAGTTGTATTAATTGCACGAGGGCGCATGTTTAAACGAGTGGGTATCCAACGGTAACATCCACCCCAGCCCCATCGATGACAAAGTCTGTCTGCGACCTCAACCTTACCCGAAGTACGAGTTACAGCAACTACCAAGGTTATGGATGTACGTATTATGTACAATAATATACCGGCTCCATCCATTAAAGTCAATGTCCCCTCATTATGAGTCACATGGGCTCGAACCTGCGGCTTCGGCTGTGGTAAACCAGCCAACTGGTCTCATAATATGAGCAGTACACGGTCTAATCAGAGCGATACCAAAGATGGTTGTCAAGCCGTTGTCCGCAACCGGAATCGCGGAATGTGCTAACGCATTGAATAGAAAATCAATACATTAAGTATGTGGATAAGTGAAGGAGTATCTACCCAGCATTGGGTCTGTACTAGGACGTATTGGGACTGCTCTTTTTCCTACTCTGTTTTCCGATTTTAACTTGATAATGAAGTTGTAACTGGTCGGAGGGAATGACGCTACAATGAAGTTTGTAGTGAGTATGAAACAAAAACAAAAAAAAACGCTGCAAATCCCTGCAAAACGGTTTATTATTTTGTACAAAATACCCTTCTGTTACAGATCACAGCTCTCTGTATAGATAACCCATCTATATAATATAATATGTACTATTATATACATATTATGTAGATCGCAGACCCTCCGTAGGTTAGTACCTACCTAACCCCGTACTCGTTACTAGGTACCTACCTATCTACATCAAGAGTTCAATGTTGCTAAAATAATTCTGTCGATGACAAACAATAACTAAAACGGCAAAAAGAAACGAAAATAATGAAGTTCTGAAGGAAAATTGTAGATGTGGAGTGAAATAGATGCCCCTTCTGCGTAGATCACTGTTTTCTGTGGTCAATACCTATAATGAACCGCTGTCTAATAACTTGCCCATCAATAATACATCAACGGTTGTTCAAGTTGCAAAATTACCGATCAACAAAATCCAGCCCCTTCTTGGTAGATGAACCGTTGTGTAATAATTTACCGTTGTGAAATAATTTACCGTTATGTAATAATTTACCGTTGCGTAATAATTTGCCGTTGTGTAAAAATTTACCATTGTGTTATAATTTACCCATAAATAATTAGGTATTCAACGTATGTTCAAGTTTCACAACTACCTACCTAAAAATCCAATGGTCCATCACTTATCAAATGAACTAATATCGCAGAACAACCAACTCGACTTCATACAGCCATCCTTGATTATAATCAGATGCTCCCTAGTGATGATATCCGGGCCGGATTTATACCGTTTGTTTCACGATCGTGTTGACGAAGGTTTTTGGTGCACACGAACGGCTGGACGTACAACGCTCCGGGTGGTCTCAAAAAATTGTTTAGCTCAAGACAAATTTAATAACTTTGAAAAACCATCCCCTTCTATCGAAAGTTTTCGAGCTACTGCGTTCTGAAAATTTCAACCCCTATTTTGAACCCCTTATAGATGATTGACAGTAACGTAGAGCTTCGAGGACCAACTAGACCCTGAACGGAACCTACAACCCGAATTTTATCAATTTTGTTTCATGTTAACTAAGAAAAGTGGCCAGTACGGCGTACGACGTATACGGCTTACGGCGTACAGCGTACGGCGGACAGATAGAAATTTTTTTATTGCATTTTCGGATTCTACATAAGTACCTTGAAACGTAAACCTTCAAATTTTGTGGTTGGGGGGGGGGGGGGGGTTAGATTTTTTTTCTTTGCTCGATTCCAATGGTTCATTATTGAAAATAATAAACCAAAACGCTGCAAAGTCCTTGTCACATGGGTTTATTATTCTATTGGACATAGCTACAGAAATGTTGGCTGTTCATTTATTGTTTCTTTCATGTGGAATAATTGAAATAGCTATTCCTGATGGATTCCACCAATTTTGGTCCCAAAAACACAAGTTAGGTAGGTACGCTCCTTTTGGTTTATTATTTTCAATAATGAACCATTGGAATCGAGCATGAAAAAAAAAATTCTTACCCCCCCTCAAAATTTGATGGTTTACGTTTCAAGATATGTAGAATCCAAAACTGCAATAAAAATATTTCTGTCTGTCCGCCGTACGCCGTACGCCGTACGCCGTACGGGCCACTTTTCTTAGTTACCATGAAAAAAAACGCTGCAAATCCCTGCACAACGGTTTATTATTTTGTATAGAATACCCTTCTGTTACAGATCACAGCTCTATGTATAGATAACCCGTCTATATAATATGATATGTACTATTCTATTATATGCATATTATGTAGATCGCAGACACTCCGTAGGTTAGTACCTAACCCCGTACTCGTTACTAGTTACCTACCTAAATCACGAGTTAAATGTTGCTAAAATAATTCTGCTGATGACAAACAGTACCTAACAAAAAGAAACACACATAATGAAGTTCTGAAAAGAAATTGTTGATGAGGAGTGAAAAAAGTTGCAAAAGTACCTACCAACAAACTCCAGCCCCTTCTACGTAGATGGTATAATTTACCGTTGTGTAATAATTTACCGTTGAGTAATGATTTACCGTAGTAATAATTTACCCATCAATAATACTTCAACGTTTGTTCAAGTTTCACTACCTACCAACAAACTCCAATAGAGCCATCATTTTTCAAATTAAATAATATCACAGAACAACCAACTCGACTTCATACTCCGCCAATATAATCAGGTGATCCCTACCAATGATTGGCCGTATTCACAAATTCCTATTGTGGGCGCGTCTCTGGTTACGAGATTTGGTTTGGATTGTATACAATTTCATTCACACTGGAGTCGAAAATGCCTGTCGGTGCAAACTTCGGGGCCTTACTGTGAACGAACGGCTGGACGTACGATGCTCCGGATGGTCTTAAAAAACTCGCAAGTTCAAGAACTATTTAAAACCGTAAAAATATTTACGTAAAAAAATGGTATAGGCGTTTTGAAAATTTCAACCCCTATTTTGAACCCCTTAGAGATGACTCACAGTAACGTCGAGCTTCGAGGACCAACTAGACGCCGAACGGAACCTATAACCCGAATTTCATCAATTTTTTTTCATGGTAACTAAGAAAAGTGGCCCGTACGGCGTACGGCGTACGGCGGACAGACAGAAATATTTTTATTGCAGTTTTGGATTCTACATATCTTGAAACGTAAACCATCAAATTTTGAGGGGGGGTAAGAATTTTTTTTTTCATGCTCGATTCCAATGGTTCATTATTGAAAATAATAAACCAAAATTGATGAAATTCGGGTTATAGGTTCCGTTCGGCGTCTAGTTGGTCCTCGAAGCTCGACGTTACTGTGAGTCATCTCTAAGGGGTTCAAAATAGGGGTTGAAATTTTCAAAACGCCTATACCATTTTTTTACGTAAATATTTTTACGGTTTTAAATAGTTCTTGAACTTGCGAGTTTTTTAAGACCATCCGGAGCATCGTACGTCCAGCCGTTCGTTCACAGTAAGGCCCCGAAGTTTGCACCGACAGGCATTTTCGACTCCAGTGTGAATGAAATTGTATACAATCCAAACCAAATCTCGTAACCAGAGACGCGCCCACAATAGGAATTTGTGAATACGGCCAATCATTGGTAGGGATCACCTGATTATATTGGCGGAGTATGAAGTCGAGTTGGTTGTTCTGTGATATTATTTAATTTGAAAAATGATGGCTCTATTGGAGTTTGTTGGTAGGTAGTGAAACTTGAACAAACGTTGAAGTATTATTGATGGGTAAATTATTACTACGGTAAATCATTACTCAACGGTAAATTATTACACAACGGTAAATTATACCATCTACGTAGAAGGGGCTGGAGTTTGTTGGTAGGTACTTTTGCAACTTTTTTCACTCCTCATCAACAATTTCTTTTCAGAACTTCATTATGTGTGTTTCTTTTTGTTAGGTACTGTTTGTCATCAGCAGAATTATTTTAGCAACATTTAACTCGTGATTTAGGTAGGTAACTAGTAACGAGTACGGGGTTAGGTACTAACCTACGGAGTGTCTGCGATCTACATAATATGCATATAATAGAATAGTACATATCATATTATATAGACGGGTTATCTATACATAGAGCTGTGATCTGTAACAGAAGGGTATTCTATACAAAATAATAAACCGTTGTGCAGGGATTTGCAGCGTTTTTTTTTTCAAATTATCTTTGATCATTGGCAGTGCCATTTAATCGTCTTGATCAAAGCTCTATGTATAGATAACCCGTCTATATAATATGATATGAACTATTCTATACATATTATGTAGATCGCAGACCCTCCGTAGGTTACTACCTAACCCCGTACTCGTTACTAGGTACCTACCTAAATCACGAGGTAAATGTTGCTAAAATAATTCTGCCGATGACAAACAGTACCTAACAAAAAGAAACACACATAATGAAGTTCTGAAAAGAAATTGTTGATGAGGAGTGAAAAAAGTTGCAAAAGTACCTACCATCAAACTCCAGCCCCTTCTACGTAGATGGTATAATGAACCGTTGTGTAATAATTTACCGTTGAGTAATGATTTACCGTAGTAATAATTTACCCATCAATAATACTTCAACGTTTGTTCAAGTTTCACTACCTACCAACAAACTCCAAAAGAGCCATCATTTTTCAAATTAAATAATATCACAGAACAACCAACTCGACTTCATACTCCGCCAATATAATCAGGTGATCCCTACCAATGATTGGCCGTATTCACAAATTCCTATTGTGGGCGCGTCTCTGGTTACGAGATTTGGTTTGAATTGTATACAATTTCATTCACACTGGAGTCGAAAATGCCTGTCGGTGCAAACTTCGGGGCCTTACTGTGAACGAACGGCTGGACGTACGATGCTCCGGATGGTCTTAAAAAACTCGCAAGTTCAAGAACTATTTAAAACCGTTAAAATATTTACGTAAAAACGCTGCAAATCCCTGCACAACGGTTTATTATTTTGTATAGAATACCCTTCTGTTACAGATCACAGCTCTATGTATAGATAACCCGTCTATATAATATGATATGTACTATTCTATTATATGCATATTATGTAGATCGCAGACACTCCGTAGGTTAGTACCTAACCCCGTACTCGTTACTAGTTACCTACCTAAATCACGAGTTAAATGTTGCTAAAATAATTCTGCTGATGACAAACAGTACCTAACAAAAAGAAACACACATAATGAAGTTCTGAAAAGAAATTGTTGATGAGGAGTGAAAAAAGTTGCAAAAGTACCTACCAACAAACTCCAGCCCCTTCTACGTAGATGGTATAATTTACCGTTGTGTAATAATTTACCGTTGAGTAATGATTTACCGTAGTAATAATTTACCCATCAATAATACTTCAACGTTTGTTCAAGTTTCACTACCTACCAACAAACTCCAATAGAGCCATCATTTTTCAAATTAAATAATATCACAGAACAACCAACTCGACTTCATACTCCGCCAATATAATCAGGTGATCCCTACCAATGATTGGCCGTATTCACAAATTCCTATTGTGGGCGCGTCTCTGGTTACGAGATTTGGTTTGGATTGTATACAATTTCATTCACACTGGAGTCGAAAATGCCTGTCGGTGCAAACTTCGGGGCCTTACTGTGAACGAACGGCTGGACGTACGATGCTCCGGATGGTCTTAAAAAACTCGCAAGTTCAAGAACTATTTAAAACCGTAAAAATATTTACGTAAAAAAATGGTATAGGCGTTTTGAAAATTTCAACCCCTATTTTGAACCCCTTAGAGATGACTCACAGTAACGTCGAGCTTCGAGGACCAACTAGACGCCGAACGGAACCTATAACCCGAATTTCATCAATTTTTTTTCATGGTAACTAAGAAAAGTGGCCCGTACGGCGTACGGCGGACAGACAGAAATATTTTTATTGCAGTTTTGGATTCTACATATCTTGAAACGTAAACCATCAAATTTTGAGGGGGGGTAAGAATTTTTTTTTTCATGCTCGATTCCAATGGTTCATTATTGAAAATAATAAACCAAAAAATGGTATGGGCGTTTTGAAAATTTCGACCCCTATTTTGAACCCCTTAGAGATGACTCACAGTAACGTCGAGCTTCGAGGACCAACTAGACGCCGAACGGAACCTATAACCCGAATTTCATCAATTTTTTTTCATGGTAACTAAGAAAAGTGGCCCGTACGGCGTACGGCGGACAGACAGAAATATTTTTATTGCAGTTTTGGATTCTACATACCTTGAAACGTAAACCATCGAATTTTGAGGGGGGGTAAGAATTTTTTTTTTTTTCATGCTCGATTCCAATGGTTCATTATTGAAAATAATAAACCAAAAAGGGAATCGCACGGCTAATTTGGGAGACGCCCGTCTAATAAGGTGATTCAACTTTCAAATTTGTTATTGCCCTTCCAGAAATTGATTATAACGGCAGAAGAAGGATTCTCACAGTAGAAATGTCCAACTCCACATCAAATTTGCTGTGCAAACCCCTTTTTTGCTGTGCCAACCCCTTTTCTGATGTGTGATTGAATAATACGCTGGTATTGATCACCTATTTAGCCGTGATTTGAGTCAATATTGACGTTTACTTTATGCTGGGAGTTTTACTTTTTCTGAAGTGAAGATAATCTTTTTAGATGGAGATTCGCAGAAGGGAAAATACCTTTTTTTGCCGTGCAGTTAAATAATATATCCCGACTTGGATTGTAATACACAACAGGCTGCGAGGAGCTGATTCTCTAATCACCTAAAATCGAAACGTATAGATCTACGGAAATATCTTCGTCGGTTTTGGTCGTACAGAAATCGTTCTCCAATCGTTGGAAAGCTCCAGATTTATAAGACATTTTTATGCTCCCCATTTTTACGAAATTTTGACGCTGACTAAACAACAGGCATAGATCCTTTTCCGTTTCATTTTCTTGTGAAGTTACGCTAGCAAAGCCAAATGTCCTATCAATCATTACTGAATGATAATAAGGTGATAATTCAGGCAGATTCATGCATAGTAGGCTTTTCTTCCTTTCTAGTACTAACTTATTTATCCACTTTACTTATCCACCTAGTTTCTTTTTTATCCGCCGGTTATTTTTACTTTCCCACCGTGGTTGCCCTCATAAGAGATTGATATTTGTTCCTTCCTTCTTATAGGTATACTATTAACTTCATTTCCGTAACGTGGTCTGAGGTACCGCAAATGCGTTCTACTGCCTCACTATATTGCCGTTTTTGAGCCAGCTATTTAGTTTCAATATTACGTTCGGTAAGCAGTGGGTAAATTCATCTTTCTTGACAATTTCGGAAAATTTTGAAACCTTTTGAAGATATAAATTTTTCTTGATGTGGATATTTAATCAATATAATAATTATTATAGAAGAAGAGTCTCTTGACTTCTCGGAAGAATATAACTAACAATAAGTCGAAATTCGATTCTCTAGTATCAATAAAATCATGGATATATTATGTACATATATGTACTACGAGTATCCAACGCTTGAAAATAGTGACGTCATCAAACAGTTTTTTTCTTTTGTTGTGTAATAATTTGCCGCGTTTTTTTTCTTTTACGTTTCTAAATTGATCTCGAACTTGAGAATTTTTTTGAGACCACTCCGTACTATATTCAGGGCTTTCCTGTGGTGATTGGGGGGGGGGGGGGGGGGGGGGAGCACGATGGTAGGTACTGACCACAGAAAACAGTGATCTACGCAGAAGGGGATTCTATAGGTAAATTATAAACCGTTTTGTACATTACGCGAATGAAGAGGTGATGTTTGCCGCGGAAGTTTATAAAAGCTTTAGAAACTTCGGTAGCTTGGAACTTCAAATTTCGGCCTACTTATTTTCAAAACAGAAACACGGAAATCATGACGGGCAAGAGTTTTTTTTTTACTTATTTGACTTTATTCAGTTCATCATTATCGATTTTTTGCATGAACAAACTTTGAACGTAAACCAACGGATGCTGTGATGGGTATAGGTTCTTAATTTATTGCGGGTTGCCCACGAGGGCTTAATATTGAAATCACTGAACCGAATAATGATAGTTGTTGATAGCGTATCGGAAATCATAACATGTATTGTTTGCATAATATTGTGTACAATATGAGCCTAACGCCGACGTTTCAATTACAGAAGGTATTCAATTTAATACCAACGGTATTAAACTGGAAGCTGGGCTTTACTGCCAATCAACCGACCCTAAGGGTTGAGGCTTAGGTGTTTAAATCCGCCCACATAAATACGTACCTAGAGCCCCTATCAATAACAAATTGAGACTACAAGGAAGTCACTGGAACGCTTATGTTGCCGGGTGTATCGTAAACAATTGCATGAATTAGCTGGTTGTAATACTTGTCAGTCACTGAATAGCAAATTGAATGATGGGATGGATTCACTTCGTCGTTCTGGAATCGTTATAGGTGCTACTCTGTGAAGTACATACCTGCCTTCACGCTCTCGCCTCCCAGAGATGCGATTATCTCCCGTCATCTTCTCCACCTTCTTCCTTTCTCAACACAACCTGGTCAACGTCTCTTTCTCCCTCTAATGTCTAATGTAAAGATACAGGGATTTTGCAACGCCTCCACTTTCTCCTCTGCTCTTCGCGATTCTCCCAATCTTTTCCCTCTTTTCGCCTTCCAGCCTTTTGGTTTATTATTCTGTGAATAATACCCCTATGTATTAGCTGAGCAAAAAATTTTTATAACACCCCCTCAAACTTTTTTCTTTTCCGTTTCATGGTGCGTAGATTCCAAAAATGCAATGTCCGTCCGCCGTCCACCGTATCACGTCTACAGGCTTCATTTTCGGTCTAAAAAAATCGTTCTTTCGCACACATGCTCCATTTGGGCCCTAGTTGTGTCCCGAAACTTTTCAGCCCGATCGGAATATACCCAGGGGTGTTATGAGTGAAAATGTGTGTAAAAATAGGTACGTTTTGCGTTTTAGCAACATGTTAGTAACATGAGCTTCTGAGATATCATTTTCCATGTTTTTGGGGACGACAAGACCGAATATGAAGTCGATGTTGACCAAAGAGTGGAAAATTGAGTTCTACCAAATGTTCAGCTCCCAAAATTGATTTTTTATGAGTGAAAAACCTGGGAAATCGTCTGAAATCACCATTAGTTTGTATAATAACACTGGAAAAAGTGTCAACACGTGGATCAAGACGATTAAATGGCACTACCAATGATCAAATATAGTTATTTAAAAAAATAAAAATAAAAAGAAGCGTATATAATTTGTGTTTTAGGGGCCAAAATTAATGGAAACCATCAGAAATAGCTATTTTGATTATTACGCATGAAAGAAACAATAAATGAACGGCCAACCTATCTGTAGGTGTGTTCAATAGAATAATAAACCCATGTGACAAGGACTTTGCAGTGTTTTTTAATTTCATCTTCCGTCGAACGTGAGTACAGGTTCATTTCCACTTTTGAGTTGTTTCTCTTTTTGTTTTCTCTACTTTGGTGTAAGAGCCAAGTACCTTGTTTTCTTTTCCCATTTTTACCTTCTTTGCCTTTTTGAGAATCTCTAGGTAGTGTTTCTTTCCCTCTTTTTCTATTATGACCTTTTTTTCCACTTGATTTTTGAATTTTTTTAATAATTCTTCCCTTTCTTTTGGGAATTATTAGGAAATAATGTTTTGCGGTTTTTCGCACTTTTATTTTGATTTGGGACATTGACCTCCCCGAGGGCTATATCACAACTCTAGATGAGCTGCCATAACGTCGCTAAAATTGTCGAAATTACGTAGCCGTGTGAGTCCTCCTGCCTTAATTTGCGATTAGAACCAGCAAGTCCGTAAGGGAGCTCCAGAGCGGTTTTTAAGGTATTTGTGACATTTTTACGCCGTTTAGGAAAAACGCTGCGAAGTCCTTGTCACATGGGTTTATTATTCAATTGGACGTAACTACAGAAATGTTGGCTGTTCACTTATTGTTTCTTTCATGTGAAATAATTGAAATAGGATGGTTTTCACCAATTTTGGCCCCAAAACACGAATTACGTACGCTCCTTTTTTTTCAAATTATCTCTGATCACTGGTAATGCCATTTAATTGTCTTGATTCACGTGTAGACACTTTTTCTAGTGTTATTATACAAACTGATGATGATTTCAGACGATTTCCCAGGTTTTTGACTCACAAAAATCAATTTTGTGAGTTGAACCTTTGGTAGAACCTCAATTTTCTACTCTTTGGTCAAAATCGACTTCATATTCGGTCTTCTCGTCCCAAAAAACGTGGAAAACGATACCTCAGAAGCTCATGTTACTATAACACAAAAAATACCTATTTTTGTACTCACTTTCACTCATAACTCCCCTGGGTATATTCCGATCGGGCTGAAAAGTATCGGGACACCAAAAAGAGCATGTGTGCGAAAGAAAGAATTTTTTATTCCGAAAATGAAGTACCTAGTTATGCGTGACACAGCGGACGGAAATTGCATTTTTGGAATCTACTCATCCTGAAACGTAAAAGAAAAAATGTTGAGGGGGTGTTATAAAAGTGTTTTGCTGAGCGATTACATACGTGTATTATTCACAGAATAATAAACCAAACGCCCCCTAATTACGCAGGAACTTTCAAGAACAAGCAAAAAATCCCCGTAAAACAAGAACTTTTACGGTTTTAATGTGATGAATTGACCTATTTATAGGTAACCTAATACTTAAATACGATCGTTAAGTACATGGATTTCAGAATTTATCTCATCATACCGAGTTAACTGACTTGTCACCATAATTTCCGATTCATCAGCCATTTATGTAATTAGGTATTAGGTACACAATTTAGAGAGTAGCAAACTTACATGAAAATCATGTGCAATATGTGGTAGTTCATCTATTTTTATAAAACATGGAGTTTTGCGTTTTGTGGTAAGTTAGTGCTTATTTATTTTATTTTATTTTGCACCGTGAAGTCGAAATACTCGTAGCGTGAGAAGATCCACCCCTCACTTCATTCGCAGCTTTTCGGTTGGAGTTATCTGCCAAATCGTCCCTTGATAAAAGTGCAAAGCCCTTGATAAAAGCCAAAAGATCTTCCCTTGATAAAAGTGTGTGCACATCTGTGCAGAGCGGGAGACGCAGTCAAAGTGTGTATCAGAGAGACATTCATCTTCTGCGTAAACGACCCGACGTGTGCCTGTACATTGACCGTGAGCAGTATTATTGATGGGGGTCCCCATTCCTTACCTACACACACGTGCCTCCCTGTGTGACACGAATACACAGCCATCACCGATAGGTGACAATGGAGGTTGATTCAATCTCTTTGCCGTAGGCGCTTTCACGACGCCCTCACAGTCCGTATCTTCCTAAAATATGAATATCATGTCATAACAATAACGTGCCTGGTGATATGGACAACGCTGTGGAAAAAATGTGTGATAGAATGCATCTTTCATCCATGTCCTCTCTGACGTTTAAACGGGGAAATCGCTTGCCTGGCCGAGTCAGTAGAAAGCTCATGCAGACTTCCAAGTGTAGGTTCGTGATAAGAGGAGAAGGAACCCCGTGTAGAAATTACGGACTGAGCATGCGTCATTTGGTGTATTATTCATCCGTCATACAATCAGGGCAGCTCGGTCAACAGGTGGAGACCGCTCATGAACGGTTTGGCTTTGAGCAAGGGACGCGTTGTGATAGGTTGATCGCGCTATTCTTATTCAACGTCACTATTAGTAATTATGGAAGTGACGAGCCTTGAAAGGTCATAGGACCTCACGAATCCCTCATTATAGACCTTATACATGTATTGTCAGATGATCTACGACCTCATAATATGTTGTAAAAAAAGTGCTAAGTACGTCGTACGGCGGACAAACAGAAATTTTTTTATTGCATTTTCGGAATATTAAATACCTTGGAACGTAAACCATAAAATTTTGAGGGGTTGTTAAAATTTTTTTGGTGTATCATTCTATGAATAATACACCTATGTATTCGGTCAGCAAAAAATGTTTAATACACTCCCTCAAAATGTTCTTTTCCCCGTTTCAAGGTGCGTAGATTCCAAAAATGCAATGTCCGTCCGCCGCACGCCGTATCACGTGCACCGGCTTCATTTTCGGTATAAAAAATTCGTTCTTTCGCACACATGCTCCATTTGGGCCCTAGTTGTGCCCCGAAACTTTGCAGCCCGATCGGAATATACCCAGAGGTGTTATGAGTGAAAATGTGATTAAAAATAGGTACTTTTTGCGTTTTAGCAACATGTTAGTAACATGAGCTTTTGAGGTATCTTTATCCATGTTTTTTGGACGAAAAGACCGAACATGAAGTCGATTTTGACCGAAGATTGGAAAATTGAGGTTCTACCAAATGTTCGGCTCCCAAAATTGATTTTTCGTGAGCCAAAAACCTGGGAAATTATCTGAAATCCCAATCAGTTTGTATAATAACAGTAGAAAAAGTGTCAACATGTGGATCAAGACGATTAAATGGCACTACCAATTATCAAAGATAATTTGAAAAAACACGCTGCAAAGTCCTTGTCACATGGGTTTATTATTCTATTGGACATACCTACCTACAGAAATGTTGGCTGTTCATTTATTGTTTCTTTCATGTGAAATAATTGAAATAGCTATTACTGATGGTTTCCACCAATTTTGGCCCCCAAAACACAAATTAGGTAGGCACGCTTTTTTTTTTTTTCAAACTATCTTTGATTATTGTTAGTGCAATTTAGTCGTCTTGATCCACGTGTTGACACTTTTCCTAGAGTTATTCTACAGATTTATGGTGTTTTCAGACGATTTCGCAGGTTTTTGACACATAAAAAATCAATTTTGGGAGCTGAACATCTGGTACAACCTCAATTTTCCACTCCTTGGTCAAAATCGACTTCATATTCGGTATTCTCGGACCCAAAAACACGGAAAACGATACCTCAAAAGCTCATGTTACTAACATGTTACTAAAACACAAAAAGTACCTCTTTTTATACACAATTTCACTCATAACACCCCTGGGTATATTCCGATCGGGCTGAAAAGTTTCGGGACACAACTAGGGCCCAAATGAAGCAAGTGCGGGAAAGAACGAATTTTTTAGACCGAAAATGAGGGCGGTACACGTGATACGGTGGACTGCGGACGGACATTGCATTTTTGGAATCTACGCAACTTGAAACGGAAAAGAAAGAATTCTGTGAATAATGCACCTATGTATTCGGTCAGCAAAAAATTGTTATAACACCCCCTCAAAATTTTATCTTTTCCGTTTCAAGTTGCGTAGATTCCAAAAATGCCATGTCCGTCCGCCGTACGCCGTCCGCCGTATCACGTGTACAGGCTTCATTTTCGGTATAAAAAAGTCGTTCTTTCGCACACACGCTCCATTTGGGCCCTAGTTGTGTCCCGAAACTTTGCAGCCCGATCGGAATATACCCAGGGATGTTATGAGTGAAAATGTGTACAAAAATACGTACTTTTTGTGTTTTAGTAACATTTTAGTAACATGAGCTTTTGAGTTATCGTTTTCCATGTTTTTGGGGACGAGAGGACCGAATATGAAGTCGATTTTGTCCAAAGAGTGGAAAATTGAGGTTCTTCCAAATATTCAGCTCCCAAAATTGATTTTTTTTATGAGTCCAAAACCTGGAAAATCGTCTGAAATCACCATCAGTTTGTATAATTACACTAGAAAACGTGTCAACATGTGGATCAAGACGATCAAATGACACTACCAATAATCAAAGGTATTATGAAAAAAAAAGAAAAAAAAAGGAGCGTACCTACCTAATTCGTGTTTTGGGGGCCAAAATTGTGGATCAGAAATATAGCTATTTCAATTATTTCACATGTAAGAAACAAAAATGAACAGCCAACATTTCCGTAGGTATGTCCAGTAGAATAATAAACCCATGTGACAAGAAAAACAATATTGTTAGCGCATGTGCATAATTAGGTATTATAAATTTGGAATCTACACACAAAAGCAAGGGATAACTATTGAAACTTTCTAAGAAATCTCCGTTCTTAGGGAGTTGGTAGGTGGGTGGTGAGGACACCTTGTGTTGATAGACGATTCTACTAAAAGTACTACTAACTAAGGTACTAAAAATACAACTATTAGATAGGTGAAACGTTATAAAATGCTTGAATAAACCTTAGGTACGGCTCCTTGTATTTCTCAAACAACAAGAAGCTCACTAGTCTACTCACATCCAACTCTATGCCTACTAGTAGTAGTAGTAGATGGATGTGAGCAGACTAGTGAGATACTTGTCTGAGATAGACAAGAAGCCGTATTAAGGTTTATTCTGTCTGAAGCATTTTATAACGTTTCATCTAGAAACTATACACCCTCACTTATCTAAACTTTTATCTCGTGGCAAAGGTCGAAGAGCTGAGTCCCTCATAAAGTGAAAAGATGAACAGTAAGCAAAGACTGTAAAGAAGACGGAGGCCACTTGTGAAAACGATGTGTTCACCTCGAGAGACTCTCTGGGGGAAAAATTGGAGCAACACCTCCTCTCTCAACTTTTTCCTCCATAACGTTACCCTCAATACAACGCCTTCCACAGTGCCTCCGATTCTGACCCACATTTCACCCTTTAATCAAGGAAACAGACCAGAATAATATTGCGCATTATTTTTATGGTTGAAGCCCTTGAGAAAATTACTTATGGAAAGAGGCTTTAAAACCTCACTCCGCATTTCACTTCAAGAACCCCCCCTCCATCAAACACTAGCAGTTCGCCCTTCGTAGTACGTCCTGAGCTCGAGAAAATATTAAATGACTCCCCGGGGTATAACTAACCTTTTTACACAACAGAGTGCACTAGATTGCTGAAACCCTCCCACCCACACCTACTACAACGCTTTTGATGAAGGAATCACTCCTCCCAATCCACCCCTTCCTACCACTCCGTCCATCTTTGCCTCCTATTTCATGCAGACTACCGCATCTACAATTTCAAAGGAGCGAAAAGAATATTACCTACCCCTTTTCCTTTTTTCCCCCCTCCCACTCTAATTTACTATTTTTCTCTTTTTCGTAAAAACAATCAGAAATATACAGGGAGAAATCACGTCTTTTCCTTCGGAGCACTCAAAGGAAACGTTCTTCATCTTACCGGCGGTCTGAAATGACGCAATATGTTCAAGGTCTGAAATGTATGTTTGTTCTTTGTGGTTGCGGTTGGTAGGGGGCTTTGAGAGTAACCGTTTTTCTACCGTAAAAATGGATGTAAAGGAAAACTGTTGGTAATAAAAACAAGGTTTCTCCGGTCTCGTTACAATCCCAGAAAGGAGCACTTCGCTGGAGTAATTTCTTTTCGTTCGACTACACGTTTTTGCTGAGATTTGTCTAACTCCCGGTTTCTCTCCCACCTGAGATATCCTAGGATGGACTTTTTTAAATTTTAATTAAGAAGAACCCTCAAGAAGCAGTTATTTACCCACTACTTGTGAATAATTGTGAAAAAAATTCTGTTAACATGAGGAATTTGCCTGATCCCATTGGTAGACATTTTATTCGCCGTGTTTCACATTCACTGTGACTCACCAGTTCACAATTTTTATGGCTTCACGAAACGCTCGAAATTATTTTCCCTGGGGCGTGTACGAAAATATTACTGGCTGTACGTTTTGTTCCGAGGAACAAGTCGCGAGTTCACTTGTATGGAAGAAACGATCTTATCCAGCTACTGAAGTAGGTCGTCAATGAAGCTCAGAAATCTTTCTCGTGTCGACTGTAAACTTTACTTGACCTTTTCGAGCTTTTGGGTCTTTCAAACTCAACAGGTATCGCTCTGATTCACATGAAAGCCGAGAGGCAACACTATCAGAAGGTGGGGAGGGGAATGAGCTTAGACCCAGGAGACCAGTGTTCATCGACTATCAATTATTCTCCCCCACCTCAAAAAGAAAGAAAAAATCAAATGCCAACGACGTGCTCCTAATTTCGGATGTTTGCTTTCCTCTGAAATTCCCATTCTGTTTGTTCAATCGTTATTTATTTTCAGTTGCTCACGGATTGCGGTAAAGGCGCAGGTGGAAACGAGTTCCAGTGCCTCTAGGCGCAGGTGGAAACGAGTTCCAGTGCCTCTAGGCACAGGTTTTGGAAACAATTACGTAACAAACAATGTACAAATGGAAGGGTAACGTCTTGATGCTGGATGGTACCAAGCACAGCAATTTCCATACAAGTTCCGCTTAACTCATATTTTGAACATCAATTCCCCCCCCCCCCCCCCACGACTCTCGAAATGTCTCAAGACTTCATGAACCTCCTATCAGCAGTGTGGTGAAGGGTAGGGGTGGTTTGGATAGGTTGAAGGAGGACTAACACCCCGCGGTTTATCAGCACAGCAGGCGTTAGTGGAAGAGGAGGCTCGCACCACAGCGAGTGCTAGAGGAGAAAGAGGCGTCCCGCGGTTATCACCACAGCAGAAGCCGGGAAGAAGGAGGCTAGCACCCCGCGGTTATCACCACAGCAAGTGCTAGATGAGAGACAGAGAGAGAGAGACATCCACCTGTTATCACCACAGCGAGTGCTAGATGAGAGACAGAGAGAGAGAGACATCCACCTGTTATCACCCCAGCAGACGCCGGGAAAAAGGAGGCTAGCACTCTAGTGGTCATCACCTCAGCGAGTGCTAGAGGAGAGGGAGGCGTCCCGTGGTTATCACCACAGCAGACGCCGGGAAGAAGGAGGCTGCACTCTAGTGGTCATCACCAGAGCGAGTGCTAGATGAGAGAGAGACGTCCCACTGTTATCACCACAGCAGACGACGGAAAGAAGGAGGCTAGCACTCTAGTGGTTATCACCACAGCTAGTGCCAGAGGAGGGAGCACCCCACGGTTATCACCACAGCAGGTGCTATTAAGGGTAGGGGAGAGGGAGAGAGAGAGAGAGAGAGAGAGAGAGAGAGAGAGAGAGATAGGAACTCGCAAGTCGGAGAGTGGTCGGTCGAATGATGAGCTGGGCGAGCCAGACGGTATACAAAGGTGCCTCCACCTCCCCCCCCCCCCACACCTCCGTGCTCTGGCCCTTGCGACCGTTGAGAAACGTTGGGGAACTCGATGGTGGGGACCCTTCTGATCCTTTCCCAGAGGCGTCGCTCAACTCGTCGTTTTCCTCGTTTATTTGGTTAAACCTTTATTACATAGGAGTGATAAATGTAGAATTTTGAGGGGTACCCTGACAAGTAGGTTGACCAGCAATTCAATAAATGACATATTATTTATATTAACTGGAACTGACCGAATATTTGAATGTTTACTACTGATAGCAAATAAGGGTGTAGTGTTGTAGGAATGTGTTAGGTACAGATCAAAGATATTACTGATTTTTATTATATTATTTAATCGTTGTTTCTACCTACTGTAGAGAGAAAATTGCCAAGGTTTGTCCATCTCCTCATGGGAAATACGCATATTGACGTCGAGGGTGAATACAGAGTCGGGTGGTTGCTTCGATCAGCTGCGTTCCACAGGTCCCTTTGGTATTCCAACCCTTGGGAGCGTAGTCGGGCTGATGAGGAGGTTGTTGAAACTAATGAGATTATTAAGAAGGGTTGAGAGTTTGTGGGAGGGGAGGGGGTTCTCCGAAAACAAAACGGTATATATAATGAATATACTGGATGCTGCTGGCTTCAATCATTATCCTCAGCCACCGCTCACGTTTGCTCATGGAATGTGGTAAAGGCAGGTGGACAGAAGTTCTAGTGACTTTAGGCGCAGGTTTTTGTATATTTTTTAACGGATTCCAAAGCCATGTAGTGGTTGGGGCTGAAGGGCTTCCTGATTCGATGTACGCCTCTAGAACTTCGGTAGACAATCATCTTAACCATGTACGTAAATGCACAATCATGTACACATATATTTCCACAATGCAGTTTGCCACCACTTTCACCGAAACACAAACAAAGTGAGGTTTCTGGTAGTTAGTCAAAAATTTGGTGCATAATGCAGTAGTTATTTAGACCAGTACACTCAGGATTATCGAAGCGTATCGAGATTCTTAGCGAAAAGATTTGGATCTGTCGGTTGGCCTACCCTGTACATATCATTTTTTAACGAATCAAGCTGCGTTCTTTCCATGTAATTAAAGGGATGCCCAAAAACAGTTATTTATTCAGCAATAGATCCGCATGTATATCTGAAAGAAAAGGTGAAACATTTTCTGGAACTCCCTTTGATGTTTGTCATGTTCGTATTCACACGAGGGTCCTTCACACATGGACGACACGCCCGTTTGTTTGTTATCGTGTTCCATCAATTCGCTGGCGTCACTTCATTCGTTTTGCAAACAATTTCTAGTTCCATTCACCCGATTTGAATGCCGGGACGTCTCGTGAACATTTCTTTGTCCGTCGCCACTGAAAAGGGAAGGGACAGGTGTGTGCGTGCTGCGTGTGCACTCGAGTGTATGTGTGTGGGTGAGGTACAGGAAGGGGACAGTCAATATTTACTTTGACGGGACTTGTAACCTTTACCAGACCCTACCAGAATATATATTTTCAAAGTCCACCATTATCATACTTCCCGTAATTGCAAATGGATGACTTAGTAGGTCAATGGATAATAATTTGTATAATATCTGGAATTCAAAAATCTGTATTCAAATTTTTAAACCTAATCCAACATCAATGGAATGGCGCATGTATTCTATTTTTTTTTTTTTTTTTTTAATGAAAGAATATTCCATCCTGTGAATTTTGACACCAACCACACTGTCCTGCGATAAGTTCTTATTCTATGATTTTTCAAAGATTCCAGAGGTCCCTACGTCATTGCACCCCTCTCGCCATGGCAGGACCCCCCCCCCCCCCCCCCACACTGAGACGTAAGAACCTCTGGAAACTTTGAAAAATCATAGAAAAAGTACTACTAATCGTAGGACAGTGCGGTTGGTGTCGAAGTTCTCAGAGTGGAATCTAGTTTCATTTAAAAAAAAATAAGCTGATTTTGTGACTATGTGCATAATATCAATCCATACCTACATTACTAGTGTGGTGTTGGCTCATATCAATGTACTGATTAGCCTCTGCAGGCCGTAGGGAAGCTTATATTCCTACATTTGGTGCATGTGGCATGTAGAAGAGATTCTTACAACAGAACATCAAGTGCAGTGGGTCAGTTGGAGGAAAAATTGACGTCACAATCCCCATTTTCGTCGAGTACAACGTTCTCTCCGTTTCCAGCCACGCGGTTTTCCGTTATTTCGCTTTGCAAAACGAATCCGGTGCCAGTATTTATCGGGATCTGACTCGAGGCAATGATACGTCCACATGTCACAGAATTTTGTAAAATAGCTCCGAAAGCACACAAAAAAAGGAAGAAATTAATGGGAGTTGAGAGACCGTCAGTAATTTCGATAAACTCGTTCGGCAAGTTGAAAAACGATTTGTCAGCGATTGCCCGTACGGCTGAAGACGAGGCTGAAAGCATTATTCTCCCACTAACATTCACTTTTGGGAAAATCGTTGGGTCTCCTCAGTGAAACCGTAACGGGTGGACTGCCTTACCGAAAGATGTCCTATATAAATATTTGCCTCCGTCTGCCTGCTTGTTTGCGCCGCCGATCAATTAAAAATGCTACAAATTTTTAAAGAAGGGTTTATTATTTTCAGCATAGAAGCCCCTCGGCGGATATACGAAAAAATTTGTAATTCCATTTTCAGATTCTACGTACTTTGATCCGGAAATCATTAAATTTTGAGGAGGGATTTAAAAAAAAGAGAAGTTTCATGCTCGATTCCAAACGTTCATTTCTGAAAATAGTAAATCAAAACTACACAGCAAATTCTGATGAGGCAATTAGAATTCTAAAAATTATCCCATAAGAATCTCAAGACCCATTCGGAGAGTAGTTTTCCGAAGAGCAAACTGTCTGAATGAGCTACTAACGTTAGGCGATTACTATACTGCGAACTTTTAGAGGCTCCTATGCGTTTTCAATTGAGAAAATACAACATATGCCCGTAACAGAAGAATATCCTAACGAGTGAGAACAACCAGTATTTTTCTCAGTTTCAGTGAAGCTTACAGGAAGTTGCCTAGTCCTTCAAAATGTTCACAATGCAATGAATAAATGGAGTAGGCGGTTTTCACGAGCAATTTATTGAATATTCACAATCTCGAACAGATTCAGTTTCCCCATCAGTGATCTCCGCTAAGGGCAGCTCTAGCGTGGATAAAAAAAATTTCCATACCTTCGCCCCATATCGCCACTGCCTCCTCTCAGCCTGGCTTCACTGAAACGTGAAAATGCCAGATTGGGATCATGGATGGGAACACAATGACAGACTGTTTCGGATTTCAACCGAGCATACGTAATCACCGCGAATTACCTCTTACAAGGGGAGGGGTCAGTCAGCGGACCGGGAATAAACGTTCCACCTTGTAAACTGACCCAGGACAAATTATACAGCCCTTAAACGCTATTATTTCACTCGCTGAACTTGATTCACTTCACGACCTCGTTCCACGTGGCCCAACTATTTTCGGCTCAGCGGCAGGGCTTCATTAGTACAGTTTCAGTATTCTCTGGTGTTTGGCGATCAGTGTGCCACTGTCCAGTATCCCAACAAATCACTTTAATCCGTCAAGTGATTATTCAATTTTCATTTATATTTTATTTTAGGGGGTCAAATTACCAAAAGAGTGACTGTGATTTTTCTCTAATGGTATTCATTGTAGAATGAGCCAAAATCGCCTTCAAATTTCGCCAGCTACAAATTCTTACTCCACCAATTACTACACGAAAACGCTGCAAATTATTACACAACGGTTTAGTATTTACCTGTATTGATGAACCTTCCGCGTAGATCACTGTTTTCTGTGGTCAATACTTACCCTCGCGCTCCCCCAGGGAAGTTCAAAATCGAGTACTGGAGCCGGCCAGGGAATCACAGTTACATAAATAGTCGGTGGACCTAACATGATTATATTATTTGTTGTTATTCATAAAGCGCACATTTGCTCAAGTTTCGAAAGTACCTATCAACAGAATCCAAAATAACCATCATTCTTCAAATGAAATAATATCACAGAACAACCAACTCGATTTCATTCAGCCACACGAGATTATAATTGGGTGTTCCCCAGCAATGACGTCTGGCGTCGATGTATACCGTTTCATTCACGATCGTGTTGATGAAGCTTTTTGGTGCAAACGAACGGCTGGTCGTACAATGCTCCGGGACCCCTGGGTGTATTCCGATAGAGCTGCCGAGCCTCGGAGCACAACACTAGAGCCCAACTGGAGCCTGTGTGCGGAAGAACGACGATTTGAGAACAAAATTTAGCGTAAATTTAAGGCTGAAACTTCGTTAGAACCTCAATTTTTCCGCTCTTTGGCCAAAATCGACTTCATGTTAACTGAATAAACTGATAACTGAATGAATGAATGTCCAAAATCGGGTGAAAATTTGGAGGCAGTGTATGGGTCAAGCCCTTTACGGTCCCATAACAGTTTCGTCGAAATGAGGCAGTCGTTTTCGCCTGCGGTGCGCGAACATGAAAAGCAGCGCCGTTCTAATGAACCGAATATGATGAAATTCACAAGGGTTTCTGCTTGCGTATGGATATGAAGACCGGGCTATAATTTCCGACTGCGCAGGCTCCAGGAAAACTTTATCCCCTACGTAAATATAGGTAATGATTTGATGTTTATAGACTGTAGAGCTTCAGTCACAAACAACCATTCAATTCATACATCCACACCGCCTACCACCATATAAATATAACTAACATACCGTTTGTGAGAAGACAGTCATTACGAATAAGAGTGATGATTGCGTGGAAGTCGTGTGCCACACTTTGGCAGATGTGTTTTAGCATAATATAATTATTATATCATATCCGTCATTCAACCAACTCTATTTATTTATTTAGTTATTTAATAAAAATAATTAACGGACATGAAGTCAATTTATTAGGATGTGCACTAATTTATAAACTCATATAAGATGGTTAAATACAACTGGTATTGCTCAGCTGATAGGCCAAACCCCCGAGTTGCACAGCAATGATCATTTGGCAATAAGAAATTTCATATTTTACACCACGTACAGAGACATTATTACAACTCAATGTCTATGAGAGAATTTGCAGTTCAGTGAGTCTATCCTCATTATTCACTGTCAACCTTTTAGATTTCATAATTATTTTAGTTTACAATTAGTAAATAATTATTGTGCAACACCACATGCATCTAAAATCCAATGGCACACCACGTGTTGTATTTTTGGCCTTTTTCCTTTGCAGATATTTGTCTTGTACACATGGGGTTTCTACATAACAACAAAACAATTATTGTCATGGAAAATAGTGGGGCATTTGACATTGATTGGGAGAATTGGATCCCGCCCATCAAAAGAAAATACGTGGCTCTCTTGAAACCCGGATATGGACCCCAGGACCCGACAATACGTGCCTAAAACGTTCATCCATAACCAAAGTCGAACATTCTCAGTAGGTCTCCACATTTTCCCATGTCATTTCTTCTTACAAATACAGAAAAATAACACATAGTGACGTAATTATATAAAATAATCAACGCTTCCTCCAACAGACTATATATGACGATTACCGTGCTGGATAGTACACACCGTGAATTTCTTATTTTATTCTCATATTATTTCTTATTTTATATTTAAAACTCCCCAATGTTTTCACCACAGCAGGAGTTAGATGAAGGGAAGGTTAGCTCCCCACGGTTTTCACCACAGCAGGCGCCTGGGATGTAGCAGCTAGTACCCCGAGGTTTTCAACACAGTAGGTAGGTACTAGCGGAGAGGGAGGTGTCCCGCGGTTCTCACCACAGCAGACACCGGGTGGATGGAAGCTAACACCCGCGGTTTTCGCCACAGCAGGTGTTAGTGGAGAAGGAGGTGGCCTGGGGTTTTCACCACAGCAGAAACCAGGACGCAGTACCCCGCGGTTTTCACCACAGCAGGTACTAAGAAAGGAGGGAAAGAGGACGAGAGATAGAGATAGAGTTTCGAGAGAGAAGTCACAAGTCGGGAGTCATTCAACGATCTGGGCCAGAAGGGCAAGTTTTATAGGGACTTTTCCACCCTTCCCCAGTCCACAATCAACCGTTACGCCCGTTTGAGGTGGTTGGCGGTTGGGGAAAACCCTTGTTGTTGACCAGCTCAACGTTCTCCGCGTTTATTTGGTAAAATCTCTCATAATATTAGAGATGTGGTTTCTGAGAGGGAATCACGACACCTGCTATATTATTTTATGATATATACAATTTCAGTTACCAAAGTATTCATCCGGCTTATTGAAAACAAAATTAAACATTTCTTTCCTAGCTAAATTATTATTATTATTAATCTTCATGACTTCCTAAATTTTTTTTGTTATTCAAAATCCTTATTAATCGTTGTAGAGCACCGTCTCAAATAAATGTCTTATAAGTTAGGCACCTAATGTAATGTTTTATTCTCAGAGGATTTAATCATTAGGTACGTACTGTTGAGAGGACCACACGTCCCCAAAACTATATATTATTTATCTATAACAATTATTAACAATCTATAACAATGCTAGTAGTATTCATCGTAGATCAATTTACAAAGTTATGTTACAATCCCAGCTCCCGGCTCTCAGACAACAGGTGTCCTCAAATTTGATGCCGTCAAATTCGATGCCGTGGAACTGTGCTATATGGTGAAGTATCAGAGGTCAGAGTATTTTATGGAATGGAAAAATATTAGAAATGCCGTTGAAAAGGGTTGTTTGATAGGAGGATAAGAAGCTTAGCCTTCTGCGGAAGCAATAATCCTTTGTTTGCGAGATTTTATTCCTGTTCTGAATATTATGAATCTGATTTTATTTTATTATGCTGTACACTTCAACGTCTGATGCCTCGAATCCTGGCTCCCCAGTTGGAGTCTAATAGATAAAGTGTCATCCGGACAAATGCCAGTGAAATGAAATTACCACATAATGCGCCTCTGGAGGGGACCCCACCCCCTCCCCCCGAGAGGATGACGTGTGGGGGGGGGGGGGGACATGACGAAAAGTCTCAATAACCGTTGATCCCCTCGTATTCGGTGATATCGAATTCAAACTGGTCCTTGCGAAGGGCTGGGGAAGACGAGGAGGATGGAAGAACGCGGCGGTGGTGGGGAGGGTTAATGCCGTCACATCTATCCCCGCTTCTCTGTGATCGGTTCCGTGGTCCAGCACTATGGAAGATTAAATTTCTAAGCGAAGGAGGGTGAAGGGCTTTGAATATCATTCGGAGGGATTCCGTGGGAGGATGTGTGACTCAGGCGGTGGAGCAATCAATTGTTCAGACGACCCCGGTGAGTCAGAGTTTTTCGTGAGGGGCCCACCAAGTGTGATCAACGTGATATTCATCTCAATTCGACCGTACGCAATATTTTTCTGGCTACAGCTCCCAATCAAGTTGATATTTATATTGTAATAAGATTTCTTTTAGAAGAGACGGAACAGTGTATTTCACAAGTTCGAACTTCACATAACAACAACATTTTCCGATCCTCACAACATAACAACAACTCCTAATCATGCGGTAGCAGTGGGGTTACTCCCACAATATCTACACAACTCTGGTCGCAAATTGTAACATAAATGATTATATACGTCCTCCGACCATATTTTCCGCAGTAGACAAAAGGACCAAGTTATCTATGATCAAAAGCTGAATAATATCAGTAGGTACCTACCTATATAAATTCAATTGGTAGGGGGGGGGGGGGATAAAATACTAGAACATTTCGCAACAAATATACGAATCAACTAGAAGAACTGTTGAATCTAATATTAATTGAAAATTACATACGGAAATCATTCTTCTGAAGGGAAACAAGTTTTTTTTGGAACAATACCTACGTTACTACAACGAAGCGTGACATAAAAATACAATATATACTTATTTAAGAATATAAATTTTAAAGCAGGTAAGTATCTAATCAATAAGCTATAGAAAAAGCAAGCGGGTATGTAACTAAAAAGAACCCTGCAAATTATTACACAACGGCTTATTTACCTGTTGAGATGTATAGAGATTTTTTGCGGTCAATACCTACCCTCATGCTCCCCCCAGGAAAGGCCTGAATCGAGTACTGCAGCCGGCACGGGAATTAAAGTTTCATATAAATGCGCAGGATTCAATAATTATATCATTCAATATTTGTTGTTATTCATTAAGCATAAAGTTTTTACGAGTTGCAAAAGTACCTATCAAAAAACCAAAAAAAGAAACAATTCATCAAATGAAATATTATTACAGAACAACCAACTCAACTCAAAGTCCTCCGTGATTATAGATGGTCACTAGCAATGATATCTGAACCAAATGCATACCCTTTCATTCACGATCATGGTGACGAAGCTTTTCGGTGCAAACGAATGGCTGGTCGTACAATGCTCCGGGTGGCCTCAACAAATTCTTTAGTTCATGTTCAATTTAAACACGTAAAAAAAGTAACCTTCTACTTAAAGTTTTCGAGCCACGGCGGTAGCGTTCTGAACATGTCAACCCTCTTTTTCATCCCTTAGAGAGATTACTGGCAGTAACGCCGAGGTTCGCGAACCAACTGGACACCAAACGGGACCTACAAACCAAATTTCATTTTTGGTTCATGGTAACTACGGTAAGTGCGAAGTAAGGCGTACGAGTATGGCGTACGGCACGGCGGACGGACAGAATTTTTTTATACTACGTACCTTGAAACAAAAACTATCAAATTTTTACGGGCGAGTAAATCTCTTTTTTCATGCTCGATTCGTATTTTTACAATTGAGTATTTTTTTTTAAATCCTTGTCACATGGGTTTATTATTCTAATGGACGTACCTACAGAAATTTTGGCTGTTCATTCATTGCTTCTTTCATGTGAAATAATTGGAACAGCCATATCTAATGGATTCCACCAATTTTGGCCCGCAAAACACGAATTAGGTACCTACGCTCCTTTTTTTTTTTTTCAAATTATCTTTGATCATTGGTAATGCCATTTAATCGTCTTGACCCACGTATCGACACTTTTTCCAGTGTTATTATACAAACTGATGGTTACTAAAACACAAAAAGTACCTATTTTTATACCAATTTTCACTCATAACACCCCTGGGTAAGGGTATATTCTGATCGGGCTGCAATTTCGGGACAAAACTAGGACCCAAATGGAGCATGTGTGCGAAAGAACGAATTTTTTAGACCGAAAATGAAGCCGGTGTGCGTGATACGGCGTACGGCGGACGGACATTGCATTTTTGGAATCTACGCACCTTGGAACGGAAAAGAAAAAAGTTTGAGGGGGTGTTATAAATCTTTTTGCTGAGCGAATACATAGGTGTATATTCACAGAAAAATAAACCAAAAGAGAAAAAAAAGAACTACCCACGAAAAGACTCATTTACATTTGTTCACTTTAAACCAATAAAAAATAATAAGAAATAATTTTCTAATGGTTCAAGTAAATAATCGCGTTTGGTCAGGGGAAAAAACATATCAGCGCAGCTTTAATCGAAGTTGTTATAGATCTGCATAGCTCCTTTCACGTTTCTACCTTGAGCAGAGTTTATTTTTAACTTCAGTATTTGATAATAGTGAAAAGTCTCTCGAATGATACGCTTGATGCTGGTAGGCAAATAACAAACCCACTGACTTCGGTTTATTATTTTTAATAATGCACCTTTGGAATCGAGCATGAAAAACATTTTAACCCACCCCCCTTCAATATTTGACGGTTCCCGTTTCAAGGCACAAAAACATTTCCGTCCGTCCGCCGTTTTTCGCACCTTCCGTAGTTACCATGAACGAAAATAATGAAATTTCGTATGTAGGTCCCATTTGAGGTCTAGTTGGTTCGCGAAGCTCGGTGTTACTGTCAGTCATCTCTAAGGGGTGAAAAATAGGGGTTGAATTTATGCCGAATTTTTTACCGTTTTTTGAAATGGTCTCGAACTGATGCATTTTTTGACACCACCCGGAGCATCGTACGTCCAGCCGTTCATCCACAGTGAGGCCGTGAAGTTGTCGAAGCACCAAAAAGCTTCGTCAACATGATCGTGAAGAAAGTGCTCAACTCCAGCACAGATATCATTGCTAGGGAACACCTGATTATGATCACGCATGACTACTCTCTCCGTAGAAGGGGAACCTATACAGGTAAATTATTACACAACGGTTTAGGTAGGTACCTAGTAACGAGTACGGGGTTAGGTACTAACCTACGGAGGGTCCGCGATCTACATAATATGTGTAGAATAGTACATACGTTATATAGAAGGGTTATCTATGCGGAGACCTGCGATCTGTAACAGGAGGGTATTCTGTACAAAATAATAAACCGTTGTGCAGGGATTTGCAGCGTTTTTTTTTTCTTCAAGTTATTGGGATGACTCTTAGATTCTTTAAAAAGCTCGACCCTACGAGGTTAGTATGAGTAGTTTTTTCTTCCCATGCAGCACGCTTTTCGTCAGTGACATAACACCTTAAGCATGAAAAATCACCGAACAACCTGTTTAAATCAACTGAAATAAGAGAAGCAGGAAAACAACTTCACAGGAGGTCGACACTTCGGGGCCCCCGACTTCCGACAACCGCTTAGGCCACACCCTTTCGCCCAACTAGTTCAAAAACTTAGGCAGGTAAGTACCTGGCTAGATTTACCTTCAAGGCCCTTCGGAAGTACCATGTTCAATAGAAATAGCTTTTAGGGTCCTTTTGAGAGTCTCCAGGACCATAGGGCCACGCTAGTACCGCCCTTCCGAAAGGACCTCTGATTACAGCAAATATACTAGGCGATTCGTACTTAGTGCGACGGGAAAGATTATTTTGAGTGACTAGTGAGAATAAACCGTGTTTTGAAGTTTTTCTGACAAACAATGTTCTCTTCTTCATTTTGGAACTTTTTACACAACTCGGAATCCTCTTTGAATTTCACGTGTACAACTATCCGCGTTTCACACACAGCTCACAAAACAGTAGTAGGCCCTGTAAGTAGTTGGTAGCCTAAAATTTGGAACCTACCAAATCTTCTCAAAAAAAGTTCAGCAACTGTACAAAAAAAAAAATTAAAACCTGACAGATCCCTTCGGATGTTCTCGCAAAACCGAGCTTTCAACTAGGTAGTTAGAACGTACTTTTGCATCTTCTATAGGTACTGTAAATTGGTAATTCTGACAGGTTCACAAGGTTGTACGGATTTTAGCGCCGTTTTTTTTGCAAAACGACTGGAACTGCCCAGGTAAGGTTTATGGCTATAATTTTTGTTTCGTCTACTGAATTCCTCCACTCGTCGAACTGGCCTTCCGTTTCGACTTCCGGGGTTCTTTGTTTACGTTGTGAAGTTGTTGCGTCGTTAGCACGCTGTTAATATTGTTAGCAACGCTCAGCATTTCATTTTGCGAATGAGTTTTTGTAAACTGAAAGTTTTCGTTATTGTTGTGAGGTGTTTACGTTGCTGGCGCGCTGCTAACGTAATTTCGCTTGCTTTCTCCGCCCGGAGGGCGGGTAGGTTTGCTAGTAGTCAACATGATATTTGACGGAAGGAATGCCGTTTAAACGTGAAAAGAGATGAATTTTTGGCACATCCGAGAATCTAGTACCAAAATTACGCTGACATGACATCGAGTCAAGGAAAACTCGCTTTTACTCTTGAACACATCAATAACGAGTAATCCAGCTTCAGTTTCCTTTAGGTACCTGAAAGGAGTCAAATCTCAAGTATTTTAATTTATTTTTTCAATATACCCAAAATTCCTACGTCATTCACATAGACACCTATTTACCACTGAACGTAGAGTTCAATGAATGAAACCTCCGTTGATTTGCACTGAGTGACCTACCTATATCTATAACAATAAAACTTATTCCATAACAATAAAGATAACTACCTATTGTAATCGCATAAAAAGTTCGCCAAATAAAGTTCATCAATATTCCAACAGCAAGATTTGTCATTGTTGAACATAACGAACATGGAATGGTAATTTCGTACTTATGAGAGTTGATAACCACTTGGTAATGACCCCCGTATGTAACAACCCTCAACCAAATCGGCTAATTTACATTTTTCCCCCATTTTTTATTGGCTTCGAAATTAACCTTCAGCCCTACTTAAAATCATTTCACAATTCTGAAATAAAATATGCAATATGATGTACGCTTTCCTTAACTTATAATGAGATATTTATGTCATTTAAAAACTTAAAAATAGCACTTGGCACTACTCTTGTCAGTATTTTGCACTAGGTGGAAATGTTGCAGGGGTTTTTGACTTGCTTTGTGGACAGTGAACTTCGTTCTAGCTCATATTTTGGGCATTCCTGAAATATGTGTTTTATTGTCTCTTCCTGTGTCTGGCAATGAGGACAGTGCGGGGTGCTAGCGATGCCCTTTGAGTAGAGAGACAGCTGAGTATTACAGTGTTCACTTCGAAGTGCGTGATGGTTCTATAATAGCTTTTACTTTGGCCGTCCTCGAGTGCATGAAACCAAGGGAATCTTCCAAGGGCGGAGGGGAATAGGGCCTTGTAGCGATTGCCACTATGATGTGTGTGTTATGCTTTAATTTCCACATCCTGTTTGTTGCCTTTCTAATAGTGCATTTCAGGTCGGTGTGAGGGAAAATTGAGTTCATTGGCATAGTGGGTTGACTGATAGATTATCTTGCCAGACCATCCACCCTTTCATTTATGTGTATCCCCCGATGGCTTCTGATCCAGATGAACAGGGTTGCTATTCCTCGGGCCCTCAATTTTTGTGATACTGGCAAGAATAAATCAACACTTAGAAGATATGCTACACATCGTACAAGTCGCCGTCTCAGCTGAAAAAGGGTAAAAGATGTTGTGCGACGCCTCCCACCGGAATTTATTTCGTGCAGCTTATGTATCATCAGCTCAATGAGGTTTGATACAACCATATATTTATGTACACTTTATTACACTCGCATAATCCGAGAATGTGTTGATCAAGAGGATGCACTTCAGCACACACGTAGGTATTACCTAACGCACGCCTTCCTAAGCGGAAATCGATTGTACTACTACCGTATGGAACGGGGTACACGCCGGGTAATCTCTGTGGTTTCCCTCCGTCATGTGCCGGATGCGAGTTGAAGGCAACTTGCAACAGAAGGCGAAGGTGAGGGCCGCCGCGTCGTTGTCCTCTTCGGATCATCTGCGCACGCGAGAAATGGGTGCGTTCGGTCAACCGGTGTCCTTGTAATCCTGCATCGAGATATGGAGCCAGTCCTACATACAGCTTCCTAATGCCCAAGCAGAAATCTGTTTCTATACAGCGGTGGTTCCCAGTCAGGAATGAAGGAAGGGATAACGGGTGCCGAAAAAAATATACTGATCCCAACGTTGGTCGTTATTCACAAAGAAGTTTTAATTATTCATCAAATCAAATAACCCACTGAGTTCCCCAACATGAATTCTAATAATTACCCCCACTATGAATTCCTGATCTATTATGTCTTCGTCAATACAGTGTGGTATTGTAATGCCTCATCTCCTCTATGGTCAAGAAAATTTGCAATTTCATCAGACAACCTTCTAAATGCATTAACACTTCGATATTTCCCTCTGACCTGGGGATGCATGAGTACCAAAATCTTCGCCGCTCTGGACAATACCTATATAATAAATTTCATAACAGTTTGTTTGGAGTTTTTTTTTTTAGTTTGTTTGGAGTAGCTTCAACGTCCATAATTGATTTAGTTAACATGGTTTTTGGGATGACTAGAGAATCTATTCCGTAAAAAACTGTAACACGGAAGAGTTTGGTAGGTGGCCATATTGATAGGGGAAACTTAAGGTGCTTGTCTGAAATACGGGGACACGCCTCTTGATATGTCTGCGGTATAGGGAAAAAACAGACAGTATTGTTGATCTTAAACGAGAACTTGTCAATAAAGGGAAAGGAGGAAGAGTATCTTGAAACGTAATCCGAGGGTGTTTATTTTCTTCTGAAATTTAGGTCCGATTAATAGGCCTTATTATTAAATGCACTATTCCTGAGGTGTTATTGTTTCTGAGTGGGCGAAGAAAATATATGAGCAAATTTTCGAAGTAATCAAAAAAGAAAAATAGGACTGTTCGCTGTACAAACCGGTTTGTGAACCGCTCAGTGAGCTTGCACGACCGACCAACTTGGAAACATACCTAACCACTTGAACATCACGAACACTGCGAACGGGTTTGGCCGGAACGTCACAAAACGAGGATAAGGAAGCTCAAAAAACGATCAGAAGATAGAAATGAATGATAATAATGGCTACCGCTGACGGTAGGCGGTGGGGGCATCTCTTAGAGAACGGTGACCAGAAAAATCCCCTGATCGATATACGAGTATATGGTGAATAGGAAACCGTCCGCAAATGGTCAGAAAAATGCCGCGAATAGGACCACATGGGTGGTATATATTGGTGCCGGTCAGAGAGGAGTCAGGAAATCCGCTGCGAACGCTCAAGTGACTTTTTCGCCACAGCGAACAAATTTAATGAGTTGGCCAGAACGGATCGAGGTGAGACAGAATGGGGTTGTGCCGCGACCCCCGCGCATTATTAATGCATTTGGTCGAGGGAGGTAGGAGGGGGCTGGTGGGTATCGTCTCCAGTCCATTTCAATTTAATCATCTCAAATGAGGTCAACACACTATGGACCACCTCTCCCGACTCAAACTACGCGTATGTATCAAACTTTTGCAACACTTCAACCACAAATCCCTGCACAGCGGTTTATTATTTTGTACAGAATACCCTTCTGTTACAGATCACAGCTCTCTGTATAGATAACCCGTATATAAAATATAATATGTACTATTCTATACATATTATGTGAATCGCAGACCCTCCGTAGGTGCGGGTTACTTACCTCACCCCGCACACGTTACTAGGTAGCTAAATCACGAGTTAAATGTTGCTGAAATAATTCTGTTGATGACAAACGGTAACTGTAACGGCAAAAAGCAAAGCAACTAATGAAGTTCTGAAGGAAAATTGTTGATGTGGAGTGAAATAGATGCCCCTTCTGTGTAGATCACTGATTTCTGTGGTCAATACTTACCCTCGTGGTCAAGTATAATGAACCGTTGTGTAATAACTTGTCGATCAACAATACTTCAACAGTTGTTCAAGTTGCAAAAGTACCGATCAACAAAATCCAGCCCCTTCTTGGTAGATGAACCGTTGTGTAATAATCTACCGTTGTGTATTAATTTACCGTTATGTAATAATTTACCGTTGTGTAATGATTTACCCATCAATAATACTTCAACGTTTGTTAAGTTTCAGAAGTACCTACCAACAACATCTAATAGTCCATCACTTATCAAATGAAATGATATCGCAGAACAACCAACTCGACTTCATACAGCCATCCTTGATAATAATTAGGTGCTCCCTAGTGATAATATCCGGGCGGGATTTTTACCGTTTGATTCACGATCCTGTTGACGAAGCTTTTTGGTGCACACGAATGGCTGGACGTACAATGCTCCGGGTGGTCTCAAAAAATTGTTTAGCTCAAGACAAATTTAATAACGTAAAAAAAACCATACCCTTCTAGCGGAAGTTTTCGAGCTAAGGCGTTCTGAAAATTTCCGTATTTTGAACCCCTTAAGGCGGCTCCTCACATGCGGTACTTGCCAAGTACCGAGTAACTCGGTGACTCGCCAAGTTACTTGGCGAGTGACGAGCTCCTTGCTCCACACATTCGTGGATCGTCCCGCGCAAGACTTGCCTCGGGAAAGCGAGCGTACTTGTCTCCTTTGAAGCGGGGAAAAAACCGACACTGGACGGAGTCTCCCCAAGTACGGTTACTCGTGACTCGGCGAGTACCGAGTAACCCATCCACACTACTAGGAAATCGGCAAGTATCGACTCGGTACTTGGCGAGTACCGCATGTGTGGAGCGGCCTTTAGAGATGACTGTCAGTAAGGCCGAGCTTCGAGTACCAACTAGACCCCGAACGGAACATATAACCCGAATTTTGTTTCAGGGTAACTAAGAAAAGTGGTCAGACAGACCGTAAGCCGTACGCCGGACAGACAGAAATTTTTTTATTGCATTTTCGGATTCTACATACCTTGAAACGTAAACCATCAAATTTTGAAGGGGGGTTAGAATTTTTTTTTTTTTCCATGCTCGATTCCAATGGTTCATTATTGATAATAATAAACCAAAACTCAACACACTTGTTTAAAAATAGTTAACTACTATTGAAATAGCAATTTTCCGATACAAATCAACATTTCACATCAATTATGATTATGTTAGTAATTCTCACCCGATTCGAACCAAGTATTTTTCAGAAAAAATATTGTTGAGCACTGAAATAGTCTTATCAAGCCTCGAGCCACCATTCTGATTTCGGAGAGGTAGCAGGACGAAAAACAAAGTTCCACGAAAAATTCAATCTATGCGAATCCTCAATGTTTTTAAAGGACCATCGTTCGAATTAGTATTATTTTCAAGGTCAGCATCTGGGAGACCACCGCGGAACCCAGACATCTGCCGCTCACTCCATACAAACGTCTTTATATTTTACTTGATTGTGCTCCCATCGGCTGACTATAATAGCCCTCAATTCAAGTCAATTGTCATCGTTTTCGCCGTTGAGTCCCCGGAAAACACGACCGTGGGACGAAACCTGTTTCGTCTAAGTGAAACCCCCGCTTTGTTCTTCCCATTGTCAGCCAACCACCAACCCTCTTATCCTTGCACGCTCTGCTGGATTCAAATGGTCACAAATTCGAGAAGAAATTGCCACATTAATTGCCTCTTTAGGGTAAACACAGCGCTCCATGTTTTGTATAACCTGTGTAATTGTCTCTTGACCACCCATCCTCCAGTCATCTTTCAAAGCTCCCTGTAGTCTTTCTGCTATGGAGATGGCAGCCGAGACGTACAGGGTAAATTATGTAACTGACCTCATTTAAACAATAGGTACACTCGAGTGGTCCCAAGTTTTCTTTACACTTTACTTGTTACAAAATATTTAAGATGAAAACTGTGACAGAGTGTGACAGTGGTGGTGGATCTCGAGTCCCCCTCCTAGACCAGCGAGATTAACACCGGTTAAGAAGGGATATCGATTAGGCTTCCGCCCACTGATCCCGTCCCCACCGGGCCAAAGCACGCTGCAAATTATTACACAACGGTTTATTATTCACCAGTATAGATGTCCCTTCTGCATAGATCACTGTTTTCTGTGGTCAGTACGCTCGAGCTCCGTTTCTGTGGTCGAACAGCCGCACTGTTTCACTCCTCCCCACATGACATACTTCTGGGTAGCAGAAGTATGAGAGGGAAAAAGGGGGGGAAAGTAGTATGAAGTTCTGGTTCAGGAAACGACCTCTGAACAACTTCAAGGTGACTAACCCCCACCGTAATGGTACTACCTCGGTAATCTTTACTGGTGGAGAACAAAGCTCCTACACACGAGTACTGGCGGATAATATTGTCAGAGGTTGCTGTCCAGTGAGATGTGCTCATCTGGGCAACCTCTAGGTGACCAACCTCCATCGTTAGGATGGAACAACTATTGGGAATTGTAAACTGCGACACGGCATCAATTGCCTTCAAATGAGCTCAGTATATTTTAATTATACTGACATCTAAAGGGGTGAAAGGGGGTGTGGAAGCCAATAGATGTATGCATTATCATAGGGACAGGTTGTTTAGTAAAGGAATCCTTCTGGGAAACATTTGGGCTTATCCTTCTGGTAAGCCCACAAAAAGTGGATGGAGTATGGTGAATTGCTCAGCGCATACTACCAAACCATGCTCTGCTACCATGTGACAGAGTGTGAAAGTGATGGTGGACCTCGAGAGTCCCCCTCCTAGACCAGCGAAATTATCACCGGTTAAGAAGGGATATATCGATTAGGCTTCCGCCCACCGATCCCATCTCCACCGGACCAAACACTTATTCGAGAACAGCCGCAATGTTACACAATTCTACCAAACCCATTCCCTACACTGTACATGAAGATGATTTCCAGAATGTTCCATCGTTTGCATCATCGTTTACCTTGGTGCGTAAATCAAACAATCTGGAGCTGTCCGCCAAGGCTTCTTACCTGACATTAAATCAAAAAATGAACGACGAGTAAACAATTACAGGGACTGGCACTGTTCAACCCCCCCCCCCCCCTCCCCCGACAGTAGCAAGGCTGCTCACAGATGCTATAAAGTTGATCTTGACACTGGCAACCTCCAAGCTCGAAATTTGTCTTCTGTCACCAGGAGGGGACGGTGCTGCCAGCGGTTTAGTGATTTATCATGAAGAAGAAAAGGTAAAAGCAGGATGAGGGGCCATCTAGGGCCAGTTAGGGTCGGAGTTGCCTCCCTCCCTCTATCGTCCCTGTGTACTCAGTGGTGGCGGTTCCAGGGGGCTGGGATTATTGCGGAGGCGAGCTCCACATGGACTGGAAGGTTGCGGAGCATATTGATCCCGTCACTCCAAACCGGCGATAGTGCAAGTCAGCTTTTCCCATTCGCCTTTTTTCCGTGATACTACGCAATAATTATTTATTGTTATAAATACATAATGTATTGTTGTATTTGCCGTAATCCTTCATTTCACCGTGGTATTCTACTCACACTATCACCAAACCAGCCAAATTGATGGTGGGAGGTTTCAAGCTAATCTTCGACACTATAATAAGCTAGGTATCTATTTTGGTTTATTATTTTCAATAATGAACCATTGGAATCGAGCATGAAAAAAAAAATTCTAACCCCCCCTCAAAATTTGATGGTTTACGTTTCAAGGTATGTAGAATCCAAAACTGCAATAAAAATATTTCTGTCTGTCCGCCGTACGCCGTACGCCGTACGGGCCACTTTGCTTAGTTACCATGAAAAAAAATTGATGAAATTCGGGTTATGGGTCCCGTTCGGGGTCTAGTTGGTCCTCGAAGCTCGACGTTACTGTCAGTCATCTCTAAGGGGTTCAAAATAGGGGTTGAAATTTCCAGAACGCCTATACCTTTGTTTTACGTGAATTTTTTCACGGTTTTAAATAGTTCTTGAACTTGCGAGTTGTTTAAGACCATCCGGAGCATCGTACGTCCAGCCGTTCGTTCACAGTAAGGCCCCGAAGTTTGCACCGACAGGCATTTTCGACTCCAGTGTGAATGAAATTGTATACTCTTGTCACCAGGGACGCGCTGGATTCAGTCAATCAATCAATTTATTCAATCAATTGATCGATCAATCAATCAAAATTTTCAATTGAAATTGGAATAGTTTGTAAATTATTGGATTACTTTATTGTTTGCAATTGGGGAATCATAGGCTTGTTTGTGTGTCTGTTGTTTTCAATTGCAATTGGCCACTGCTCACTTGAATTGGAATTCATTAATTTGAATTGGAATTCATTTCGAATTGTCTAATTGGCATGGTGCGCATTGGCATGGTACATATTGTATTATACAGACGGGTTATCTATACAGAGATCTGTGATCTGTAACAGGAGGGTATTCTATACAAAATAATAAACCGTTGTGCAGGGATTTGCAGCGTTTTTTATTGTCATTTCAAGACACGGTAACGAGTGGATCACAAATATTTAGCAGAAAGAAACTGAAAATACTATAAAGACGCAGAAGAAGAAATTCTGTAGAACTATCTCTTCACGGGAACACATCAACACTGGGGCTATGGAAATGAATATAATAAATAAATACTGATGTAGATCCATATAAACCATTAACCATTAACCATTAACCAGACCGTTTTGTCCACCATCCGACATTTAAATAGATATGTGGGAATTCGGTTTATTAGAGTTTGAACCGGAAAAAACTTAAGTAACACGAACCTGAATCAGACTTGACTGGTACCCAGTTCTCGTAATGTTAATGGTAAGCAAGTGACCAAAATCTTTATAACGCCGAAATTGTTCCAAGAAGAACAGATAATGTCATAAAATTGTTAGTAAGTGAATCGGTATTTTTAAAGGGGCTCTGTGACATTTTTGGTCATGTTCACTTTTTTTTTTGCATTTTCTTAGTCCTCTAACGTCGAGACATCCTGATTGAAAGAAACCGCGTAACCTGAATATTTACGAGGTGAGAGCGTTCTGAGATCTTCGTGATCGGTACTCGTTTCCCCTACGTAAGCCACATAGCCCCTTCCAAAGAAGAGCAGAATGAGGTAGGTACTCGATTTAGGTTTTTGCGTTTTCCCAGGAGTCTGGAAAATGCCATCCCCCCCCCCCCCCCCCC
This sequence comes from Leptopterna dolabrata, assembly GCA_954871275.1. Taxonomy (NCBI): domain Eukaryota; kingdom Metazoa; phylum Arthropoda; class Insecta; order Hemiptera; family Miridae; genus Leptopterna; species Leptopterna dolabrata. Next base: position 43,050,059 of record OX940979.1, read on the forward strand.
CGGCTAAAAATGTTGTTTGTAAAGGTCAAGGAAGTGGGTATCTGGAGTTCACCACCAAGAAACATTTCTTAGGGTTTACTGTGTCATTTTTTACCAGGTAAATAATTGTATTTCTTCACGGAAAACCATTAATCACATTCCATAAATTTACTGTTGTTGGCCTACAAATAGATGATCTAAAATGGCGGCGTCTGAGGAAGAACACATAAGATAACATTACGTATCTGACGGATTGCCCCCCTCATCACCCAGAACCACCTTCACTGTGGGCACATCACACGAATTCCTACAAAACCTCTTTCACTACTAATAGATAAGAATCTAGCTACGAATGTAATAGATAGGAATCTAGCTACTTTCACTACCTCTCTAATATATAATAATCTAGCTACTTTCACTACCTCTGTAATATATAAGAATCTAGCTACTTTCACTTCCTCTGTAATATAAGAATCTAGCTACTTTCACTACCTCTGTAATAGATAAGAATCTAGCTACTTTCACTGCATCTGTAATAGATAAGAATCTCACTACTTTCACTACATACCTCTGTAATATATAATTATCTAGCTACTTTCACTACCTCTGTAATATATAATAATCCAGCTACTGTCAATACCTCTGTAATAGATAAGAATCTAGTTACTTTCACTACCTCTGCAATATATAAGGATCTAGCTACTTTCACTACCTCTGTAATAGATAATAATCTAGCTACTTTCACTACATTTGTAATACATAAGAATCTAGCTAATATCTGTAATAGATAAGAATATAGCTACTTTCTTTACCTCTGTAATATATAATAATCCAGCTACTTTCACTACCTCTGTAATATATGATAATCCAGCTACTTTCACTACCTCTGTAATATATAAGAATCTAGCTACTTTCACTACCTCTGTAATATATAATAATCCAGCTACTTTCACTACCTCTGTAATATATAAGAATCTAGCTACTTTCACCACCTCTGTAAAAGATACGAATCTAGCTACTTTCACTACATCTGTAATATATAACAATCCAGCTACTTTCACTACCTCTGTAATATATAATAATCCAGCTACTTTCACTACCTCTGTAATATATAATAATCCAGCTACTTTCACTACCTCTGTAATGTATAAGAATCTCGCTACTTTCACGACCTCTGTAAAAGATACGAATCTAGCTACTTTCACTACATCTGTAATATATAATAATCCAGCTACTTTCACTACCTCTGTAATATATATTAATCCAGCTACTTTCACTACCTCTGTAATAGATAAGAATCTAGCTACTTTCACTACATCTGTAACATATAAGAATCTAGCTGCCCTAGCCTCTGAGCTCCAGTATAATTATACCATTAGTTTCCGTTCAGTTTCAACATGGGTGTGTCACCAGAAGCTCGTATTGCCACTATCCACGTAGGTACAAGTTAAAGTAATTACACGTATTTAAATAACGGCAGAACTCTCCAGTTTAGCGGCGCGCAAAAGGCAAGCAGCGAAGGAGGTTGTAAGGCGGGTCTCCCGCGAGTCGTGCCGTCAACCGCAAGGCGATGTTCGCTTCCTCCCCGAGGGGGCGATACACTGGTTAGCATTAACCCATCCCTTGTTGTTAAAACACTCAGCCACTGACGTCGACACGCCTCCCTAATATCTACATTTGTACCATCCGCTCCAACGCGTTCGAATACCACTGCGACGCCTTGCAGCGCCAGTGCAGGAATACTGCAGCAACTCCTCCATAGATACAAACATTAATTAATACGTTAGGCAGGTGGTACATGCATAAGCGGCATCATCATAACGAAATAACTTTTCATACCAACTTAAATTCAGAAATAGGATATTTGTATCCGTATGCCCTCCCCCCCCGCCATTTCAAGCGAAAATTTCTGCCAGATTTTTCAGTTATGGGGGGGGGGGGGGGGGGGGGCAGTGATTCGAATACATAGTCGAATAAATTTCATTGTCTATTGAAATGTTACAACCTCATTTGATTGTCTATTTAGTATAACGCCGAAACAAACTCTGTAAACAAAATGGGGGGGGGGGAGGGGGCTATCTCCCCGGTTAAGAAGTTCCGCCTGGCCCCCCCCCCGCCTTCAACACAAACATCTAAGTACAAGAGCTATGGTATTCACAGCTGAATAATCTACCTCAGGAAGATCGGCTTCATTGAACGTTGACCTGATCAAAGCTTTGGCTTTGATCTTCAGGCAAACAAGAAATCTATTTGTGTCGGGTTATAATAAGGTAAACTACCAGTATTAACTTACAAACTACTTATTATTACCAGTATTAACTTATTAACCACTTATTATTACCAGTATTAATTTATTAACTACTTATTTATCTGAATTAACTACCAGTACTAACCAGTGTGCACGTTTCTATAGACAGATCCAAACATTGGAGATGACCGCACATTACCAACTTCTTGGTAGGGCTGAAATTGTTCTTATACGTTACCTAAAAAGCTTATTCCCGGAACGGCAACTTGAAATTCATGGCTTGAGTTTTCAACGTACACTACAGGCCTGTGTCCTTGGAGAAAGCTAAAAATCCGCCCGATCAGTAGGAAATAAGGAGTAGTGCTTTCTTATTTTGGTTTATTATTTTCTATAATGAACCTTTGGAATCGAGCACGAAAAAAAATTTTGGAAATAGTAGATCCCACCATCCGAGTTCTGAAAACCTTGGCTACGAAAATTTTTCCACTCGATCACTTGCTGCGTAGCGGCAACCTATCTCTTTACTCTGAAATATAATATTTCATTCAGAATACTCTTGTGTACAAAAACAGTCCTCGACCCTATCGCATTCTGCCCGACACTGGGCTACGCCCATGTCGTCGAGCTTCGAGTCGGTAAATTCCTTCAAGACCTCCAGGTATAAGTAGGTAATGATTATTATTTCCTACTTATACCTACAACCAACAGATTTTGGTTTATTATTTTCAATAATGAACCTTCGGAATCGAGCATTGAAAAAAAAAAGAGTTTAACCCCTCCCCCACCCAAAATTTTATGGTTTACGTTTCAGCTATGTTGAATCCAAAAATGCAATAAAAAACGCTGCAAATGATTACGAAACGGTTTACTGTAGTACATAGGTCGTACACTTTCAATAGAAGGGTATGGTTTTTTAACGTTTTTAAATTGATCTTGAAAAAATAGAGAATTTTTTGAGACGACCGAGAGCATTGTACGACCAGCCGTTCGTTTGCACCGATAAGCTTTCGTCAACATGATCGTGAATCAAACGGTATAAATGCGGCCCAGATATCATTGCTAGGGAGCACCTGATTATAATCACGCATTGCTGTATGAATTCGAGTTGGTTGCTCTGTGATATTATTTTATTTGAAAAGTTATGGATCTTTTGGATTTTGTTTATAGGCACTTTCGCCACTTGAACAAACGTTGAAGTATTATTGGTAAATTATCACACAACGGTAAATTATTAGACAACGGTTTTATTATTTGCCTTATGCTTCATGGATAACTAAAAATAATTAATTACTGAATGATTGAATCCCGCGCATTTGTATGAAACTGTAATTCTGGGGCCGGCCCCAGTACTCGATTTAGGGCTTTCCTGGGGGCAGCTTGAGGGTATTGACCACAGAAAGCAGTGATCTACGGAGAAGGGACATCTATACAGGTAAATAATAAACATTTGTGTAATAATTTGCAACGTTTTTCTTAATAAATACCTACCTATAGGCGATTTATCAAGTTATCAGTACTCTCCACTATTCACGACCAAATTCCAGTTTTATATTCAGTCCTTACGTAGTTTTGACGATTTCTTGTATCCATTTACATTTCGATGCACTACAGTATATATGTCCTACACTGTCCTACCAGTCAAGATCTACGGGAAATCCCTATCTGAAACTTTTGTTTTTTTTTTGAGGTCACTACTTTAGCGAATAGGTACTGAAATGGTCCTTAACACTAGTGTATCTATTCGCTAGTAAATTTGAGGTAACTTCAACTTGCGAGAGTCACCGTTCAAAAAATGACTTTGTTGACCAGAATTCGTATTTATTGTTTTTAAATAAATCATAGATTCCATCCTGAGAACTTTGACACCAACCGCCCTGTTCTACACTCAATAGTTCTTTTTCTACGATTTTTCAAAAATTCCAGTAATTCTGAATTCATTGCACCTCTCTCACCTGGGCGGGACTACCCTGCCAATTGTGACGCCAGAATTACTGGAAATTTTAAAAAATCATAGAAGAAGAACTACTCATCGTAGGGCAGTGCGGTTGGTGTCAAAAGTTCTCAACGGAATCTAGTTTAACTAAAAAATAATCAAACCCCATTGACACACACTTCCCACCAGTCCTACGGAATATCACTCTTGAATCCCCTCCACGAATGAGTCGGAATTTCTCTACCAAACGGCCCTCGAAGAAGACCGCTGAATACTGCTCACAAGTGCCAGCCGTAGCTGACTTGCGAATGTTGCTCCCGCATCACTGCATGTGAGTGAAGAATCTTGCTCCAAATTGTCAATAACATGACTGGTGATTTGAGTTCCTTAATGGCATAAATCACCCAATGAACCGTAACATGAACTAAATGCATTATGTATCAATTGTTCTCCTGGAAAATACACTGACAGGGCAAATCCGCAAATGCCAACATAACATTCGTAAAACCCTTGGTTCAACTTACTCGTCGCTCTCTGAGGCATCCTGCACACGATGCCCTGTACAGTGTGAAGCGAGGAACATTTGAATGTATTTAAGTAGATTTTTGGTTCAACTTCCCAAAACGAACTCCACGGATTTATCATAGATGAATTGGCAGAGTTGTCTGCGGTCGTTTGCTGTTATTTAAGCGAAAAGATCCAACCTCGAGTTAGTTGACTCATCTGATAACTCGATCCTCGTCAACTCTTCGAAGGCGTTGATCGTCGTATGACTTGTGAAATGGAGCGAAGAGGAGTTAGGAAGGTAGTTTTAATTAAGTCCTCGGCTAAAGGAGCGCCGCGGGCTCCGGGCCAACCCGCCTCCTCCAGCAGCACTCGACTCGTGTCACAGCTGCTCGGTCAACAGGTGTCGGCCCCGGACTCTCGACCTCTCGGATTTGGACTTCTTGACATCTTCCCCCCACGACCCCCCCCCATCACCATCCCCACCACAAACGACCCCACAATGTTATTATTTGTTGAAGAGTTAGCTCGTAATATACAACAGCTTTCGCTGTCAGTAGTGAAGGGTGTCGTTTTCTTCGCTATATAATAGTTTTCTTGTATGGTTTTAAACCTAACGTACAACAGCATAACCTCAAATTTTGGTCCAATCACGGTGCTCTTCACATCTAGGATTGTGCTGCAGTGACCTTATGGTCCAACAAATAAAAAACGCAGCAAATTATTACAAAAAGGTTCATTATCCACCTTTAAAGATGCCCCTTCTGCGTAATCATTGATTTCTGTGGTCAATCCACTCGAGCTCCCCCCCAGGAAAGCCCTAAATGGAGTACTGGAGCCGGCCCCGGAATTAAAGTTTCATACAAATAAGCGGGATTCAATCATTCAATCATTATGTATTCGTAGTTATTCATGAAGAAAGTATAACACAATAATTTACCTGCATAGGTAAACACTAGGTTAACACTAGTGTATCTATTCGCTAGTAAATTTGAGGTAACTTCAACTTGCGAGAGTCCCCGTTCAAAAAATGAATTTGTTGACCCGAATTCGTAAGTATTTATTGTTTTTAAATAAATTAGAATCCATCCTGAGAACTTTGACACCAACCGCCCTGTTCTACACTCAATAGTTCTTTTTCTATGATTTTTCAAAAATTCCAGTAATTCTGAATTCATTGCACCTCTCTCACCTGGGCCAATTGTGACGCCAGAATTACTGGAAATTTTTAAAAGTCATAGAAGAAGTACTCATCGTAGGGTAGTGCGGTTGGTGTCAGAAGTTCTCTCTAGTTTAACTAAAAAATAATCAAACCCCATTGACACACACGGTCCACCAGTCCTTCCGTTCCCTTCTACGTAGATAGCATAATGAACCGTTGTGTGACAATTTACCGCTGTGTAACAATTTACCGTTGCGCAATAATTTACCCAATAATACTTCAACATTTCTTCAAGTTGCAAAAGTCCCTATCAACAAAATCCAAAACAGCCGTCATTTTTCAAACAACGACAACATTTTTCAAAGAACAACCAACTCGACTTCATACAGTCATCCGTCATTATAATCAGATGATCCCTAGCAATGATATCTGCGCCGGATTTTTACTGTTTGATTCACGATTTTGTTGACGAAACGGCTGGTCGCACAATGCTCCGGTCGGTCTCAACAAATTCTCTAGTTCAAGATGAATCTAAAAATGTTAAAAAAAACCATACCCTTCTATTGAAAGTTTTCGAGTTACGGCGTTCTGAAAATGTCAACCCGTATTTTTCACCCCTGAGAGATGAGTGATAGTAACGCCGAGCTTCGAGGACCAACTAGACCCCAAACGGGACCTACAAAAAATTTCATTAATTTTGGCTCACGGTAACTAAGAAAAGTACGGCGTACGGCGGACATACAGAAATCTTTTTATTGCATTTTCGGATTCTATATTCTTCATACCTTGAAACGTAAATCATCGAATTTTGAGGGGGGGGGGGGGATGTTAATTTTCATGCTCGATTCCAAAGGTTCATCATTGAAAATAATAAACCAAAATAGACGCTAGATAAACAACGCGGACAGAGAAAATCTACAGCACGCAAGACGTTCTTTACATACACCTTACCTATTACTCGAATTTGTAATAGAGACAACTTTTCCAGACCCTACACGGTCACGACTGCAAGAACACCCATGAAAATCAAACGAACCTAATGACAGTCCTCCACACCGTAAGCTTGTGAAGCAGTAACATAAATATCGATGTTACCCGAAAATCTCCGTTCGGGTGCACCTTTGACGGATGAAAAAGACTATACCTACTGTAAGAAAGATTGTGATTCAGCTGTGATAATTCGATGATACCGTAGTGCAGGGATAGGCAAACCTGCGCCAGCTGCAGCTTCTCGCTGCGCCCACAAGCCGTTCTTAACATTTAAATTAGAATAAAATAATTATTAAAAATTATACAGGTAAGGTATCATATTAAAATTATGAAAAAAACTACTCAACTCATTTGGGATCAAAACTCTCATTTATCTATTTATCCATTTATTTAATCCTGGAGTTTAGCTATCGGGCTACTTATTAGTCGACTAACTGTAATTATTATAGGAATGTAAAATAACTTGGTAGGTCTGTTGAGATGCTGCCAGTTGCTGTGTTCTTAAATATCTAATAGGGCAAGCCCAATACAACAACAAGTCAGCACAAGGATTCATAGAAATTGGTTTTCGATCATTCATAAAAATCATCAATTTGCTCCGAACCACTACTGCTGGTGATTGAAAATAGATAACAATTTCGGAGCTCTCATCACGTATCCACAAAGAGCACTTTTGGTGCCTACTGATACCCACTGGTACCCATCTCCCATCTGCTGCCACTGGCCAGCCAATCAGGAACCATATCCGTACAACGTCAGAGGCAATAGCAGGGCCCCTTTCCCCGCCTCTTTTTTGAAATCTCGAAGTTAAGAAGTCTCTCGAAATGTGAAGGTAGCATATTTTCCCGATTCAGTCCTATTACCGTCTCACGTCATAATAAACTGTTGAGAAAAAAATGCAAAAATAATTCATCATAATTGCCCATTCACGAGGAGTCTGCACAACGACGGAGGTAGAGGTAGTAATATAATCGGATTGCATTAAATAGAATCTATGTGATTGTATTATTTATCATTAAATAATTAAATGGCGATAGTAAAAATGTGGTTTTCCCCAGCAATGCAGGTTATAAGCACACACATGAAAGAAGGTTGCTCATAGACGTGGGGCCACCGGGGAGACAGGAAGAACATTAATTTGTTTTGATTCCGGTGAACACCTGTGTTTACATTCGACTACTCCAACCGCAGTCCATGTCTGACCTCTGATTCCAGTGTGGGTGAGCAGATGTTCGGTTAGTTTAGCGCAGGTAGCCTTTACACAAGATGTCGCGGAATCACAAAAATTATAAAGTGGTTTTTAAACGAAAAACGCATCGCTACAGGTGGTAAATTTGTTGCAATGTTTGTTCATTTGAACGTGGTTGTTTCTGTGACCTACAGACTCATCGTCTCGAACACTCTAAATCCCTATAAATCTCCACGAACTTTATGGTGTCGTTTTCGGACCACTTCATTATGGTTTATTATTTTCAATAATGAACCTTTGGAATCGAGCATGGAAACACAAAATTTACCCCCCCCCCCCCCCCATAATATAATGTTTTCCGTACTTCAAAGTACTTAAAACTGTACTTGAAAGTCAGTACTTAAAACACTTTTCTTAGTTACCATGAACCAGAATTAAGAAATTTTGGGTCTAGTTGGTCCGCAAAGCTCGGCGTTACTGTCATCTGTAAAGGGTGAAAAACAGGGGTTAACATTTTCATAACGCCGTAGCCCAACAACTTCCAATAGAAGGGTATGGTTTTGTTTAAGTTATTAAATTGATATCGAACTTGAGAATTTTTTGAGACCACCCGGAGCATTGTACGTCCAGCCGTTCGTTTACAACGGAAAGCTTCTTCAACATGATCGTGAATGAAACGGTATACATCCAGCCCAAACATCATTGTCAGAAACTGCAGATTATATATATATCGTCATCTACCGGCACCCACCCGCCTCCTACTGGTACTTTCGACACACCCACACCCGTGTGATCCTCCTTGATGTTTGACACTCTTCCAGTAAATTAATTTCTTACATGCAATATAAATGTTACATGTACCGACCTAGAATATTTGCCGAGTGCGCGGCTCTTACTTGGAGTCGAGCGACATCTGCGGTTGCATATTTTAGGCACCTATCATGTATGTCTGTACCGCGAAAAGAGACCCTTGGGACCCTTGGGAAAATATGAGTTTTGGCAGTAGGTATTCTCCTTGGGCCCCCGAAATTTCGAGACAATGCAACGAGAGGCGCCAATGTGGTGCCGCCAGAGCCAAAACACCGGTAATATAAACGATCATATACGACTTCAATTTTCAGGATAATATCCTGTCAGGTATCCCCATATATATATAATAGGTTTTGGTACCAAGACGAAGCCAGTCAGTGGCGCCAAAAAATCCAAAAACAGCTACTTTGTCGTATGTATGCGGTGTATTCGTTTTAGATGAGACACTTGAGGCTACTGGTCAGCAGAAACGCTAGTAATAAAATAACTGGAGATATTAGGGCGGTGGACGGGGTGCGCCCGTTGAGCGCTACGTGGCTGACCCCTGCCGCAGAAAAGAGCCGATTGGTCTAGTTTTAGGTCCGAGTAGGAACAAATGGAACAGCCCATCGTGCATTTCTATAGGAATGCGAAATGTCAATTTCTGCCGTCTGCCCTACACAGTTCGTCAATGTGGGTCAAGAACTCAGTTTTGACCTCGTCAGCAGGGGCCAATTTATTTCCGCTTTATATACCTACTCATCATGACGCGCACAAATTTTATTGACACATCCAGCCATTTACCAATAATTCAGATTTCTGGGTTCAAAAATGTGGAATTTGAATTGTCTATGTACTACGAAGACAACACTGCCACATTGGGGTGGCAGCAATCCACAGGAGTAGCAGAATCGACCATTTGCAGTTTCGGTAATTTACAATGGTATTACAACGTTCATTTTTATTTATTTATCAAATTAAACTAAATTAAGTAAATTAAATTAAACTAAATTCAATTAAACTAAACTAAATTAAACTAAAATTAGATGAAATTAAAATAAATTAAAATAAATTTTATTTATTTATTTATTAAATTAAACGTTGGACTGGAATTTAATATTTTGGTTCTAGTGGATTTCCACCCGCCTTTGTTCGAGCGGGAACGAACTGTGCTTATATTAATACTGGGGATAAAAATACTTCAACCAAAAACGGCGTAAAGGGTCCGAGGGTCTACCACTACCGGCTTGAGAACCATACTACGCTGAGTAGTTGTAGTAAAAATAAAAATAACGTATCGTACCTACTCTTATGGTGGAAGCCCCCCCCCCCCCACCCCCCAATACACACACACAAACCCAAGCTTGGGAGCTCGTGGAAGATGGGAGAAAATACTTGAGATTGCAACGTTAAAAGTTTCTCCGGTATTTGGAGATTCCTTTCATAACTCGGGATCAACGATCCGAAAACAACCTCCGCGCGGTGTAATCAGCTCCAGGACTCAAACGCCGGGACTTCCCTGGATGAACACTGAACGCTGTTTATAGGAAAAGACGTTGTTTGGGTCTATTGTGCCATCGAAGTACCAACGTGACTTTCAAGAACAAAAACAATGTAGTGATTACACAGGTTTTACGAGTGCGTATTGCTCGTGGTGCATATTTATGATAAAAGTACTGGTGATGAAGTAATAGAATGCAGAGCGTAATATAATATTAGTTATAGATTAGATTAAGCGTTTATTTGCATGTAAGGCTTAGCCCTTAGGGCTTAATACAATATAGTTATATGCAAATTAATTTATCCGCTAAATTACAAAGGTACTTAGTGGAGAATCAACTGTATTCCGCCATTCACTGTCATTCGTTATGGTTTCTTCTCTCGCTTTTGTCCTATTCATGATGTGTCTGGTTCATGAGTATGGAGTTTCCACATTCCGCACGCTCCATATTGCTACACCTCTACTATGTTAACAATCGGACGTCGAAATATAAATACTTGCTTACGCGGAGACAGGGGGAGGCAGTGGCGTAGCAGGGGGGGGGGGGGGTAGTGGGGGGTCATAACCCCCCCACCCCCCCATTGGCTCGAAAAGTTCGTCACACATTAAAATTAAATCTTAAGAATGATAATAATCACGAAAGTAACAAACATAAATATATTATACAACAATAACAGGTTAAATCAAACATGATTAAACAGTTAAATAATATTACGCTTATTTGATTACGAACGATCTGTCCCAAAAATTTGACCCGCTCTTTCTGACAAAAATGCTTATAGAAATAATCCCTCACCGTCACAATCGCACGCTTCAGGTGAATAATACTGATTTTACCCCTTAATACCAATTTTTGACCCCCTAAAATCCTAATTAGACCCCTAGCCTGTGTGAAAAGCAACTGAAGTCTATTTTTCTGTCTTCACTCACCCTTCCTTGCCACTTTTTAGAAGTTTTTACCAATTTTTGACCCCTAAAAAATCAAATTTGACCCCCTTCAAATTTTTGAAAATTGCTCATCCTTTTGTTTGGCAATAAGAACATTTTGGCTAAATTTGGAATTTTTATCACGTAACCAAGGTCAGATATCGTCTGGAGTGACACATAAATAAATATATATTTAATATAGGTACGTATACATTTTTGTTAAAATCTAAGGATGAAATCAGGATGATCTGAAACGGATTTGCCTATAAAATAATTTCAAAAACTTATGTTCTGAAAATTTTGGACCCATTGCAATACCCCCATTTTTCTTGAAAATTCGCGAACATTGTTGCCAAATAAGTGTTGTATTTCTTCAGTTTATCTTACCTAACGTTACCTGTAACATTTAGCTCTTTGTTAAATTTAATTTAAATTCCGCTTTGTTTATAATGTCAAACCTTATTATTAGCGAATTTTCAAAGAAAATAAACCTATTGCAATGCCTAATATTTTCAGAACATGAATTTTTGAAATATTTTTATTGACAAATCCGTTTCAGAGGATCCTCAGTTCATCCCTAGATTTTAACAAAAATTTATATATATTATGCATATTTACGTGCAACTCCAGATGATATCTGCCCTTCGGTACATGATAAAAATTCCGAATTTCTCCAAAACGTTTGTGTTGCCAAACAAAAGGATGAGTTCGAAGATGAGTGATTTTCAAAAATTCCAAGGGAGTCAAATTGGAGTTTTTAGGGGTCGGTCAAAAGTCGTTAAAAACGGCTAAAATTGCAAATAATTTATATAAAATCACTGGAAGTGGTATGGAAGGGTGAGTAAAGACAGAAAAATACCTTTTCAGTTGTTTTTCACACAGAATAGGGGTCAAATTTTGACTTTTGGGGGTAAAAAATGTGGATTAATGGCCAATATCAATATTAATTCATTTGGCGTTGTGTGGGGTGATTAATCACGACGGAGGGACTATCTCGATGATAGTCCTGTTTCTCAAAAACAAGTGGGTCAAATTTGACTTTTAGGGTTAAACATCGGTAAAAATGGCTATAATCACGAAAAGTTGTATAATGTTAAGAAAAGTGGTATGGTTTCTCGCTATATCACCTTTTTACACAATTGCAGGAATATTTCTTTGAAAATCCGCTCTTACAGCCATGCTACATGACAGGAACCTTTTTTATATTTCCGATTAACCCCCCCCCCCCCCCACCATTCAACAATCCTGGCTACGCCACTGGGGGGTGGGCTGGAAAGAGGCATACAGTTTAAACTGTTACACATACAAAACTGAAATGAATTTGTAGCAGATCGTGAGAAGAACACCCCCGCATTTGGTTTTGAAAGCTACCTACAGAGACAGAAAGTCTCTATTTGGTCAAAATTAGTCATAATTATGATGGTTCAATACAACGATTGTTGGGGGAAAGAATGCTAAGCTAATTTCTTTTGGCAGTACCCACTCCATTTCCATGTGTATTAAAGGAAGGAAATTATTCCTTCTTAAGGGTTTAAAAACAACCGAAGAGGCTGCCATGAACAAAATACTGAATTTGTCAAGATCAGTATTTTGATCTTGAAGGTTTTCGGTCTGCAGTACCCAGTACCTCCACAGTGATGTGCTAACTCAAATTTATTTGGTACAGCCTGCGTAATAATTTGGTTAATTCCGTCGCTATGTTACGCACTCGAAGTCGGGGAGCTCTACGTACAAGCAGGAGGGTACAAAAAAGCCAAACCATTTACCCTTCTGATGGCCTAAAGTCTGTGTACTGTGGGGAGTTGGTTCGCAAAAATCTCGTTTTGGTAAAATTACTTGCTCCTCCAGAAGCCCATAAAAAATAAATAATCTGCCTAAAAGCTTGTGAAGAGGGTTACAAGATGCCTACATAATCCATTTATGAACACCATAAACACAATGTAGATATTAATTAAATGAAGCATTCGTAATTTTTGTTCCCAAATATTTGTACTTTGAATGTTGTATTCCAATATGTGAATTGGCTCATAGACATTTTCGATATTTACCGGCTCATCAATCCACCTGACCGTTAGCTATTACCAAATAGGTAGATAATTTAAAATTTTTTTGCTTAATATATCTATATTTTTGGAAAAAATGCTGGGGTCGAGTTAAACAACACTCACTGAATGAAAGTTCGATTGGATAGTACAGTAGGGAGTGCACTGTCCAACACCATCACTTCGTGTGCAATCCCTATGTTGCAGTTTTCGTCCGATTCCTACTTCAAAGGTACGTCATTAAAGTAATAATGTGGACTAAACATTATATTATATAGGTGATTATCATAATTTTTCGTCATTAAGGTTCGAACGAGAACTTCATGCATAATCTAATAACACGATAGAAAGGGCCGGATTATGAAAACAGATCCCATAAATTGATAAAGCACTAGAAAAAGACAGCGAAGAAAGGAAAGCACCAGGAGAGATTTCAAATAAATCCGCCAGCTTCCGCAAGAACTAGGCCGGATAATCCGCGGAGCCATTCGGTTTCATTTCTTCTCGAGACAGGAGGACAAGAGAAATTATTGTTCGCCTTCGGAAATGTCAACTCTTGTCTTTTATTGATGAATTTCGAAATGGCGGAGACGTAGTGAAAACGGAAAGCAATCAGACGATTGGATAGACCTCTTCAGTGTTCGGGAAGTCTTGAGTTCTTTTCTTCGGTCTCAAGTTTAATCAAGGGCTGTCCCCCGCGGCTTTCTACCTGTATTTATGTTGTTATTGTACGCAAAAAAAGAGGGACAAGCAAAAAGAACTTGATTAAAATGTTTGTCTTTTCGCGAGATCTTTCCGGAAACATGTAGATTAAACGAATGGATGAAAAAAAGCACGGTCTGGTTCGTCGGGTTTTTTTTTTCATGAAATAATAATTATTCTTTCTACAAATGTGGAGCTAGATATTCCAGGATGTATTAACATTGCCCTTAATACCTGAATGCGAGGCATCCAGCGAAAATACAATGTTACTTAAATAATAAATAATCATTTGTTTAAAATATAACGTTTTCGTGGTTTAATCACTAACATACCAACAGCGAGCTTTCAGTTGTTTCATTCTACACCAGCACCGTACGCTTCCGAACTTCGAAAAATTTAAAACCCCTCCCTCTTACAGAATTAATAAGTAGATTTCATCATATTAAACAAAGTATTAAATCTATAAAGCCAGTATTGTACCCTCTAATACGTTTCACACCAGATTCAGCAATGATTATAAAATAAGCCTTTCTCTTCGAACCACATTCGTTCAAAAAGCAGTTCAATGCAACGGTATAAAATGTTGAATTAATTACTTCAAGATCTATTAAGAAGTCTGATGATTGAAAATTTAATTAATGTTTACGCAAGGAACTACAAACCATTCATTTTTAAATCTACAATATTCAGGTCAACTTAGTGATTATTTGATAAGTGAGTAGTAATTTATCATCATTTAAATAAATTTGAAAAATGTCAGAAGTGTTAACCTGAATCAATTGCTGATTTAACTCGTAAATTTTCCTACCTCATCAGGAACGAAAGGAACTTAAACTCGAAACTTCAACTCGTGTTCTGGTTTATTATTTTCAATTCTGAACCTTCGGAATCGAGAATGAAGAAAAATTTTTAAACCCCTCAACAGTTTATGGTTCCCGTTTCAACGTACGTTGAATCCGAAAACGGAATGAAACAATTTCTGTCCGTCCGCCGTCCGCCGTACATTCCGTACGCCGTACGCTTTCCTTAGTTACCAGTAATGAAAATTAATGAAATTTGGTTTGTGGGTCTCATTTGGGGTCTAGCTGGTTCGCGAAGCTCTGCGTTACTGTTACTGTCAGACATCTCTAAGGGGTGAAAAATAGGGGTTAAAAAATGGCCGTAGCTCGAAAACGTCCCATAGGAGAGTATAGGTTTTAGCGAATTTTCGAAGAAAAAGAAGCTATTGTTCTCGGTCCAAAATTTTTAAAACTCGAATTTCCGAAAGATTTTTATACCAAAATCCGTTTCAAACCATCCTGAATTCCCTGCCGAAAGACACCAAAAATTATATGTATATACATATATTTATATATTTATATATTTATATATTTATATATTTATATATTTATATATTTATATATTTATATATTTATATATTTATATATTTATATATATATATATTTATATATGTATGTGTCATTCCAGACGATAACTCTCGAAAGAATTGAGATAAAAAGTTCAAATTTGCACGAAAAATCTGTCTTGGCAATCGACAGGCTAAGTTCGAAGATGGGCAGAATCGGGTCACCCTAAGGGGGAGTTTTGGGGAGTTTTAGGGGGGGGGGGGGGGGAATTACCCATAAATTCCCAAAATGAAAAAGTCTGACAAGTGACACCTCATTTTAAAGGTTTTTGTACGCTGAACACGATGGTGAAATCAGAATTGCGATATCTCATTCCGTTCTCAAACTGGAGCACTTTGAAGATGAAGGAACGTGGTTATTTCTTGAGATGTTCTTCCTGGTTCGTCTGCTCTAATCTGATAACGGAATGGGATATCGCAATTCTGACTTCACCATCGTGTTCAGCGTTGGAAAATCTACAAACCGAGGTGTTACTCGGCAAAAAATGGAATAAAAAATTTGTTACCTACGTACCCAATACCTACTCTTCTGGTATTCAAAACATTTTTGATTTCCCCCTCCCCCTCCTTCCACCCCAAATTTTACTTTGCGTAAAACTACTCCTGTTTTAATTTTGTATGGTATCAAGTTGGGAAAACATTGACCGAAAATTAATTTTCAGAAAATTTTAGGCGGAGGAGGAAGATTCCGAAAACTTCGAAAATTCGCTCTTATAGCCATGCTGCATGACTGTTTTTAATCGTTTTTAGGTAGATATCGAACTTGAGAATTTTTTGGTACACTGAGTACTGTACCCCACCATCTATGCCATCTGTGCCATCTGAGCCATTCGTTCAGAACGAAAGCTTCATCAACATGATCGTGAACGAAACGGTATATATCCTGCCCAGATATCACTGATAGGCATGTTTATGAAACTATAATTGCCCGGTTGGGTCCATTACTCGACTTAGGGCTTCCCCGGGGGGAGCACACAGAAAAGGCATAGATACAGGTAGGTAATAAACCGTTTTGTAATAATTTGCCGCGTTTTGATTCCATTTTCGGATTCTACGTACATTGAAACGGAAAACTTTGAGGGAGGGGTGGCGAGGAGGGATGGGGGGGAGGATGTTCGATTCCAAAGTTTCGCTATTGAAAATAATAATCCAATAGTTAATTTCAGTATTGTACAACACAACTTCGACATGCAAACGCTCCACTTGAAAGAATTATTATATTATACTATGAACCGCTACTTTATGATTTGAACTCCACATCTTGCTCAACATGAACTTGAATCTCTAAAACTACTAAATAAATCTCGCTTTTTTAGTCGCTCCTATAAAATAACTCAAATAGCTTGCGGCGGAGTAGGTGGTGAAAATCCATAGCAAAAACCTACAGGATAAAAATAAAAATAGTCTATTTCCACGTAAACTAGCAAACTGTAGACCGGTTTCGGTTGTTATCCTGTAGCTTTTTTTTTCGCTCCTATAATACTTCTGCGTGGACAGGTGGATGGGAATTCACCTCAAATCTCCATCCCGTAGACAAATAGTGCCAATACTCAGACGTGCAGGCTTGTTCCGAAATGTGATCTGTAAGAGTGTTCAATCGGTTCTGACTGCTAACGGTCGACCTATTTACATTCGATTATTTACACACGGCTTGAGAATTTGTGTTCGTATAAATATCGTTTTGTGATGGCGAGCGGTTTCAACATGAATAGATCGAGGAAGGGGTGGCGGTAATGGAGAGGTTCGACGCGGGGGGGTGTCGAAAATAAAGTAAATACGCTAAATAAATAAAACCGGCTAATAGCTTTGGCGTTCGTCTATCCGTGACAGTAACGACTCGAAAACAAACGTTCCCCTTGTAACGGCTCCCAACGGCGAGGGGCGATGAATCCTCGAGATCCTGTACCCACAATGTAAATTTAGATTTGACCGTTAATGATCACACTCAGAGCCCGGCGGTCGCCGAACTCCAGTCGTTCTTGATGAAGGGGATAACTCCACAATAAGATGAGCCCAAATCTACACACTAGGAATGGATGGTAATACTGGGCCGTCTAAGTAAATTGTTCGCCGGTCAGGAATACAGGCACATACGCACAACAAAAACCAAGGATCCCAGAATACATCTTTATGAAAAACGGGTCCCAGAATTGATAAAATGGTATTAAATATACACGGCAGATGCCCAATTTACAACATACAATAGGTACCCAATGAAAAGAAATAAAACTTCGAAAGAAAGAGCAAAATTTGAAAACAACATAATAGAAAATATAATAAAAATGAGTCTAAACAAGACGATAACAAGAGTGGAGGAGATGCATCTGAGATGACACTGCTGCCAGCACCTTGCGAGGGAAGGAAGGCCCGAACCAAACAGTCCAAGTCCAAGTGGCTGAAATCTCTCTGCATTCGGGTCATTGGTGAATTCAGCAGACAGCCGTAGAAGACTGCGTGTGGAATTTGTGTACCTACCTATATTACAGATTGGATACCCGTAATTACGGTTTGGATACCCGTAATATAGGTACCTAGAACGGAGGGAACATAGAAACTATCGGAGGTTTCTACGATATGTGGGGTTCAAGCTTGGTATTAACCTGGTGACCATAAGCTTTGATGTGCACAACAAAAGATGCAACAATCCTCAATCCTGTGGGCCGCAGACTTTTGACCGACTCATCTTTCTTCCACAAGTTGGTTCTGGGTAAGATGGACTCGCCCACACTGTTATCAATGGTGCGTTCCCTGGTACCTCGACTTGGTTCACGTTCTGGAAGCCTCTTCTGGGTTCCATTTTCAACGACAAACTATGACTATACCATCACCCGATGTGCAGGTTACCGCATGGGATGAACCAAGTGATGGATGTGTGCCCTCACATAGATACATTTTTTCAATCTCCTGAGGCCGTTAGGAGGAGAGTTCTAGTTCTACGAATTAATGACAGTCATTAACAGTATCAAATAAATACACAGTCATATGCAGACATTTTACCATCATCTCTAAGGGGTTCAAAATAGGGGTTGAAATTTTCAGAACGCCGTATCTCGAAAACTTTTGATAGAAGGGCATGGTTTTTTTTAACGTTTTTAAATTGATCTAACTAAATTAAAAAATTAAATTGATCTTGAACTAAAGGATTTTTTGAGACCCCCCCGGAGCATTGTACGACCATCCGTTTGTTTGCACCGAACAGCTTCGTCAACATGATCGTGAATCAAATTGCATAAATCCGGCCCAGATATCATTGGTAGGGAACACCTGATTATAATCACGGATCCGTATGAAGTCGAGCTGGTTGTTCTGTGGCATTATTGCATTTGAAATATTATGGATCTTTTGGATTTTCTTGATATACTATGCTATATATACTATATATTTATATACTTATGCAACTTGAAGAAATGTCGAAGTATTATTGGGTAAATTATTATTACATAACGGTAAATTATTACACAACGGTTTATTATCCTATTTACGTAGGAGGGGCACCTATACAGGTGAATTATTACACAACGGTTTATTATTTGCCTTATGCTTTATGAATTACTAGAAATAATTAATGATTGAATTATCGAATCCCGCTCATTTGCATGAAACTTTAATTCCGGGGCCGGCTCCAGTACTTCATATATTAGGGCTTTCCTGGAGGGAGCTCGAGTGGATTGACCACAGAAAACAGTGATCTACGCAGAAGGGGCATCTATACAGGTAAATAATAAACCGATGTGTAATAATTTGTAGAAAACCCATAGATGTGATTAAATAAAGAACATCATGATATTTAGCGGAGGATTTTCCAATATGTTGGATCCCACCACTCGCCCAACCGTACAGCCGCGGATGGTGAAGTTAATTCATGAAGGCGGCTCATGTCCGTCACGTGTGCACTCGTATTCCCGAGGCGTCGATCCGCTTCCGTATTCCGACTTACCGCAAAGTAATATCGCTGCAAACAGACAAATGGAACAGCACAGCTCGGTAGGGGGGGGGGGGGGGGCATCTTCAAAAACGGCACGGGTTACCAAGGCCCTCGGGGAGTTATTTGAATAATGTATAACAACGCGTTACTTGTCAACCAGTATGAACAGCCAGAGGTATAAATCACCGAAAAATACTGGGGAGCAGCGAACGCTCAATGTCGCTGGGGTTTTGCAGGAGAAATACAACAACGGCGGTTCTGCAGAGGGGTTTTCAAGGGTCGTCTATCCTATTTCAGCCAGCTGTGGAAAAAAATCAATAGACGAAACTCATGGGGTCAACGATTGTATTCGTTCAAAGTTTGCGGTTTGTGAAGCGATGGTCATTCTCACTATGCGAACGCTTACAAGTTTTTTTTTAGCATATTAGGCGATGTGACTCGACCTGGTTATGAATTGTGGAGTTGGACTTATTACGTAAATTTGGATGCTAAATCGAATGGTGACACCGCTGGACGACACTCCCAAGCCCTCTCGACCATGCGAAATCGGATTTTTCAATCCCCTGAACTTATTTATGTCACTTACCTATATTATATATTATATAACTTCTAACACTATTATATAACTAATATTTCTGATATGAGTTGGTATGGCGATAACGATTTTTTCACGATATTCCCATGTTATTTTTCTACAAAACTGTTTTTACTTTTTCGTATTTACCTTAACCTATATTGCAGCTTGAAGAAGATTAATTACAAATTGATCCTTATTGGGGATCAATTTCAGACTGAATTATTCTGCAATTTTAGTATTAATTTTCTGTTGTTTGAAATAAAGGTTATTTTTATTTCATTTCATTTCATTTTTAGCTATTGTTCTCAGAAAAATAATGCGAGTGGACACAAGAAAATGGCACAATTTCTACATTGATATCGGATACGGGCAGCAACTCTTCTGATTACCGAACGCTTTTGCAAGCTGACCACCACAAGATATGTGCTACCCAACTGCCGCCATATTTAAGTCATCTGTGTAACTAGACCAACGTTGTTGCTTCAGTTCATAGTTGCTCGGTGCTCTAGTCTAGTCATAGGTGCTGGTGTCTGTAATTTAGTACTGCCTCCACTGTTTTTAAAACACTTTTCGTTTTTTGAAAACCTTTTGAAACATACGGAGGTTCTGAAACGTTAGGATCTACTGTAATACTGACGCAGGAGAAACAAGTAATTAGGGAGTTTTCGCCGCTCGCGTTAAACTCAAACGCAATTCGCTAAAAAGGACGCAAAGGAACAACACAGTGTAGCTGGACCACTATTTCAGGAAACATAGCGTACGGAATAACAGTCAAATACCACATTTACAACCTAGAATTTTTACCTATAGCTGGGTTCAGCGTCATTTTATGCATCTTTTACGTAGGTACATAATGCACGTACATAATTTGAGCGATGGCTGATATTTATTAATGGAAGTGGCATGCAATCCAATTTTAGATCCAACAAAATGGATCGATGTGCAAACAAACATCGTGCAATCAACGGAAAAGTCGTTCTCGCATGCAATCCAATTTTAGATCCAACAAAATGGATCGATGTGCAAACAAACATCGTGCAATCAACGGGAAAGTGCGCCATCGTGTGAATTTGTTGATCCGGAACTTCAGGAAGGTGGATACTGTTGAAAGAAGGAAGTACTCAAGTACATATTTGACTATAAGAAACGATAATGTGTAATTAGATTTAGATTTCTTTCTAAGAATTTGATCACTGCATTTAGTGCAGTTGTCTACCAATAGTTATCTTTCTACCGACATCGCTTTGATCGATCTCGGCAGAATTTTATGAACCAATTTTATAGTTCGTACTTAGTTGAACATGTAAGAAACCAGTCACAAGTACCTACATAAGTAGGCTACAGCACTGACCTAAATTTTTCATTTCTATGACAGGAGAAACACTCCGGTTCTCGATAGGATCTTACAGGTAGATACACCTGCATAAATATATTATATGAGTACATCAAAGTGATGTCGGTATGAAGGTGACAGTAGGATTTCACGTGGATTAGCGGTATGGACGTCACTAATACTCGCAACTCTTAATAGGAAAACATGCCTCATCACCCCTTTCGGAGAGGTTTTGGGGGGTAATTTTCACGGATTATTGGCCTGAATCCCTCTGGCTAATGAACAGTTTAAATCGTCCAACATTTACCTAATTAATAATACACACCCACGGGGTTGTATCAACTGCACCGCTACCTACATATATATCAACTGCACCAGCGATCGACTGCACCAGAGCCCTAAAATATCAAGTGCACCGTCGATCAACTGCACCATTCTTTTCAGGGTCTTGCCAGGTACATCAATAATAACACGTAATGAAATAATGAAACGGAATATAGATGAATACAATGTGTTAACTACTTCTTTCCATAGTGTCGACGTACTGCCTTCAACAAATTTAGGCGTGAGATTCGCCCACGTCGATACTCGTCAATAGATTTCTCCACAAGTTTCTTTCGTTGGATGAATTTATTGTTTTGTGGACGAATTTCGTGCGTGCTTACGAGGGTCGTGTAAGTGTCTATCTGAATTCCGAGCAGGACATCGATGAAAACAAAAATGTTAGGTGATGGCGTCGTGAACATACTGTTGAATTTCGAGTGGAATGATTCGCAGCTATTGGTGGTTCGTTCAGTAATCATTTCACTGGAAGCCCACATCGCTGGTGGAAATCTTGCTTCTACACTGTCAATGTAGTCGCAGAACTGTACGACTTGTCTGTTGGCTCTCCAGTTGAAGGACAAATAGACATGAGTTCCTCTAAAAAAGCATCTTCTACTTCACTCTCATCTAGAAGGGGGAGTGCGAAGACCAACTGCGACCACTGGCCGATTTGGTCGTGCGAGTCCTTATACTTGGTGGCGAGGCCTATTGCTTGTATTTTTCGCCACCACGCTTGTGCGAGATGAAAGCGACATCCGACAGCCGAAGGGACAACGACGCGTACAGCGGCATGAATTGCTTCTTCAAAATCGCAAACAAATGTCTCGGGCGAAAAAACGGAGGACAATTTTTCAAAAGATTTCTTCAATGACCGGAAAACTACCTCATAAATTTCTTTTGTTTTCCTTGATAACAGAAAAAACGCCACTGTAAGGAAATGTCCTTTTTCTATGAAGTGAATTGTGAACATTTGAGTGTAAAATTTTGCACTGTATGTGAACGTCCCATCTACTAAAACAGTTTTAGCAGAAGCTAAGTGCTGAAGGGTTCGGAGGTTCGTCGAATACTGATTGATTATCAATTCGAGAGTTCGTCAGGAGTGCAGACGATACATGACCTTCGCTACCTGTTCAAGTAAACAAATGCAGTCGATATGTTTACCAACAACTAATGAGCCCCGAACGGTGCAGTTGATCGCTACCCACACCCACGTATCCTGAACCCTGACCTACAAGTTTACCTTATTTTGATTGAACTTCAAGTTTCCGCGCTCCTGCTTATAATCTACCACTGGTGCCTATCAAATATTACGTCGTCCAAGTGGGTATAATTCAGCAACACTGCTCAACCAGCGAAACAGGTAACGGTAGGCATTTACCGCAGACAAGCACACCGCCCGATTGATTGGATAAGACCACACAGTGGTCAGGATCTCTTCGTTGTTCTTACAGTACGATGAACCCGTTGCTTTATGATTTGTTGGGTGTTTTTCCTTCGTTCCATTCAAATTCGATGCCACCTCGCGTAATAGTTGCCGGATGAGACGAGTCACGCGAGCGTCCTGCCCTTACAGCCCATCTGATCTCAACGATTCGATAGCGAGCTGAGGCACCAGATGGGGCAATTTCAGATCACGCAGCGTGACCTAATGAGCGGATTTTCTCAGCTGGCCATATCGTATGTTGTGTTTGACACAGCGGTTTGCTGTTATGTATGCGATTGAGGACTTTGGCCCTCTCACCTCTCCTTCCATTTCTCCTCATTATTTCGGTTTATTAATTTCAATAATGAGCCTTTGGAATCGAGCATGAAAAAAAATGTTTAAACCCCTCAAAATTTGATGGTTTACGTTTCAAGGTACGTAGAATCCGAAAATGCAATAAAAAAATTTCTGTCCGTCCGCCGTACTTCGGTCTTTTCTTAGTTAACATGAACCAAAATTGAAGAAATTTGGTTTATAGGTCCCGTTCGGGGTCTGGTTGGTCCTCGAAGCTCGGCATTACTGTCAGTCATCTCTAAGAGGTTCAAAATAGGGGTTAAAATTTTTTGAAATTCTCGATGGACGGGTATGGTTTTTTAGCGTTTTTATATAGGAAAAACTAAAGAATTTTTAGAGACCACCCGGAGCATTGTACGACCAGCCGTTCGTTTGCACCCAAAAGCTTCGTCAACACGATCGTGAATCAAACTATTTTTTGAGAACTTGTTCAAACGTTGAAGTATTATTGATGGGTAAATTATTACACAGTGGTAAATGATTACAAAACGGTAAATTATTACACAGCGGATCACCATACCATCTACGTAGAAGGGGCTGGATTTTATTGATAGGTACTTCTGCAACTTGAACAACCGTTGAATTATTACTGATGGGCACAATGGTACATTATACTATCTACGTAGAAGGGGCACCTATGCAGGTAAATTATTACACAACGGTTTATTGTTTCCCTTATGATTCATGAATAACTAGAAATAATTAATGATTAAATCCCACGCATTTGTAGGAATCTTTTAATCCGAGGCCGGCTCCAGTACTCGATTTAGGGCTTTCCTGGGCGGAGCTCGAGGGAGTTGACCATAGAAAACAGTGATTTACGTAGAAGGGACTTCTATACAGGCAAATAATAAACCTTTGTGTAATAATTCACAGCGGTTTTTGTTCTCAGCTTCAGTCTGCGCGGTCATTTTGGCCCGTCAGACGATGAGAGAGCTTAATGGGAAGCAACGAATTACAATCGGATACTGATAAATACACAAACTGAAAAATGTTCAATTTGACCTACAAATGTTATGTTTTTAAACGCTAAACTGAATGCTATTGTTTAGTGTACAATTTTCATGCAGCGAAATGAGGTTAAGTTTTTTGAACAAAGGTAAAATTACTTTCCAAATTCCACCGCAGATAATTCTTTGATACGATTTTTGCATAATCCAACGGAGAAATTGTGTGGTCAGAACTCTGCAACCGCTATGGGGTATGTCGGAACGTGACGTCATGCCGATCAAACAAATCTGATCATCCAAAGGGTGAAAAGTAGGGGGTTGAAATCTCCAGGACGTCGCTACCTCGAATTTTTTTTGCGTTTTGAAATAGTTCTTGAACTTAGGAGTTTTTTGAGACCACCCGGAGCATTGCACGTTCAGCCTTTCGTCCACAGTGAGGCCCTGAATTTTGTACAGACAGGCTCCATGAACAGAAGGGCGAATCAAACTGTATACGTTCAGCCCAGATATCATTGCTAGGGACGCCGCAACAATATGGCCCCCAATATTGAGAAGGGTGTTTAATTGGCCCCAATATTGGGAATGGGGTTTTGATGTGTCCCAAGGTATCACCTGATATAATCATTGAAGGCTGTATGAAGTCCAGTTGGTTGTTCTGTGATATTATTTCATTTGAAGAACGGTGGCTTTTTTGGATTTTGTTGATAGGCACTTTTTGCAACATGAACGAACTTTATGCTTCATGAATAACAACAAATAATTAATTATTGAATTATTGAATCATTGCGCATTTTTATGAAACTGTAATTCCCGTGCCGGCTGTAGTACTCGATTTGAGGCTTTCCTGAGAGGAAATCACTCATCTACGCAGAAGGGGCATCTATACAGGTAAGTAATAAACCGTTGTGTAATAATTTGCAGCGCTTTTTCCCCCTTTTTTCCCCTCCAGCTCGCTAAGATCAGAATGTAGAGTGAATGGCAATGCCCGCTGTTCAGGAAACGCGAGAAGGCCAGGGTGTGAAGGATGGTCTTTGGCTCAATTACTCATTCATTTACCGTTTACAGTGCAGGGTGGTATCAGCGAAATCACGGTTTTGCAAATAGTATGATTTATGCCACCGAACGCAGCAAGCCGCTTCAGCGGATCAGCTCTGGAAGATGGGGAGCCTCACTAATTGGTGTCCTGCGCTGAAACCTTGAATAAATAACCACAAGGGAGTTACGAGGTAGACATTTATCGAGCAGATGATGAATATTTCACTCTGATAACACTCACTTTCTCTTCCCTCGACTTTCGCTAGGTATCGGTCGGTGCGATAATAATTTGTTACATCCATAATGCAGTCATACTTCACGCATTTTGATCGGGATCACGTTCACCTATCGCTCATTTTCGTTTATCCATACTATAATGCAGTAATTGACTGAAATTGACTGATTTGATCAGGGAAGGTTTACCTATGGATATTCGTTTCAACTCCAGAATTTCTTCCTGGCCATCCCAGGCGAAGTCCGGGGTGATTTGTTGATGTTGTGAAGTGGTTGCGTTGTTACCACGCCATTAATATTGTTAGCAAAGTTCAGAATTTTATTTTGCTGTTGAGTTTTGTAAACTGAAGGTTTATTTATTTTATTTATTTATTTTTTTATTTTTATTTTTGAGGTGTTTACGTCGCTGGCGTGCTGCTGCAGTGTCTCGGGACAGGTCGATGTTAAACATGGTTACCAACGTTATTTTCCTCTGTTTCTGGTTACAAAGTTGCTGCCTCCCTTGGCACAGCTTGACTGTAAGACCGTAATGTGACTAAGATCGGCTCTACCCTATCGTTCCCTCTTGCGTTAATCAATGCTCTCTTTGACTGTAGGTAGTTCGAAGCAGCTTCGTGAAAAAAATGTATTTTCTTCCGAGGTTTCGAGTACAAGTTTTGAGTCACTTCAGTCCTCTTCTGTTTATCCGCAGGTTTTTTGGTTTTGTTTTTGATTCATAATAGCTTTTGATTCATTCATTCACTCATTTTGATACACTCATTTATTCATTTTGATTCATGATAGTTTTTGAATCATAATTACAATAACAGTTTGTTTTTGATTCATCATTATTGAGTATAATAATTACGGACAGGCACGAGACCAAATGCGTTAAGCAAGCTTTAAAAAGCAAAATGCTAGTAGATTTCTTGATTGGGTGGGGGGGCAGAAATGTTCGTCTTCGAAAGCGATCAATACAAACATGGTTTACTTGGAAGCAAAACAAATAGGAGGAATATCACACGAATAAAATGATAAGTAGTGTACCACTGTAGTTAATTCTGTAACAATCAAAATCAAGTGATTCACATTTTATTAGGTACCTACCTACTATTATTGAAATTAGTAGGCAGGTAGTAAGGATAATAAGAGATCAGTGCTTCTGCGGTAGGTGCCTATATAATAAAAAGGGGTCTTCTGAATCACGGGATGGGTGACAAAATAACTATCTCAAGCGTTCAGCACTACGGAACAGATATGAAAGCGCTACTACCGGACTCTTCACCTTCACGTAACAGCATCGGGCTGACCTGCGTTCTGCTAATTTAATTTCGCTGGCATTCTCCGCCCGGAGGAAGGATAAGTTTGCTAGTAAAATTATCATAATATTACGATTCAGATCGCAAAACGCTGAAAATTATTACACAAGGGTTTATTATTTACCGGCATCTTCATCATATATTTTGAAACTGGCTCTCACGGCACAACCTCCGCATGGTTTAGATCTTCTCTTTCCATCTCTACCTACCCCCACCACCATTTTTGTTTAGAGTGGTTAGGAGGTAAACACTAAACTAAAAGTCCTGGGACCTACGGCGAAAGTGGCGTGCAGGAGGGCACTGAGAAGGTCCGTAGGCCGTTTCCTCTCTACCTTCTACCTCTTTGGCCAGGACGGGTCGCTGACCTTAGGCCCAGAACTGAGCTGGGATTTTGCGCATATTACTGAGATTTGCTCAATAAAAATTGTATCGGCTGCATACAAAGAAAACTGGTTTGGAATAAGGGGGGGGGGGGGGGGAGATACGAGGAAGCTATGTGCCATTAAATGGCAGAGATTTCTTAATTTACGTTTTGAGCCTATTTAATTTATATTCTGAGATGTAACTATATTTGTATTACTGTCAATGTATTATTTTTGTATTTGGGCTAGTCCATACGTACATAAATAAATAAACATAGCTGTATTTTCACCTCAACTTGCTTTCCAGAAACAAGGTGGTCGGATACAACGTCGGGTTTGGCGAGGGGCAAACTGAACCCAGCCCAACCGCATAATGAACCTTATATTGAAACTAGTCCACAAGTACCTAGTAGACCCACAAGTAGCTAGTAGAAACGCAAGCTATATTACTTTTGATTTGGATTCGGAATCCGAAAACGAAAAAATTGTAAAATTCTTTCTTTCTATTGGAAAATATTCTTTCTTGTACTGTAAAATATTCTATGTGTTTTAAAATGCTCTTTCTTTCTTTTGTGAAATACTCTTTCTTTCTTTTGTGAAATACTCTTTCTTTCTTTTGTAAAATACTCTTTCTTCCTTTTGTAAAATACTTTTAAAATGCTCTTTATTTCTTTTTTACAATATTCTTTCTTGTATTGTAAAATACTTTTTACTGTTAAATATTCTTTCTTTCTATCGTAAAGCGGGGAAAAGTACGGAAGAGAACTACATATTTTTTACGAAAAAGAGAGTCACTGTGAACTCAGATTGTGGGCGGATATTCCAGAAAATGTTTTTATAGAATCATTTTGACTACTACTACGAGAAATCAATTTGATAAAGTTTTGCCAGTGGGCAGTTCTCGATTCGTTTGCTTCCAGTGAAGATGGGGTCGTTTCGGCTCAAGCCTAATCGATATCCCTTCCTAACTGGTGATAACATCGCTGGTCTAGAGGGGGGAGACTCTCGAGGGTCCACCGTCACTCTCCTCACACACAAAGTGCATAAATTGATATTTACTGGGATTGAGTACAACGCAAAAGTAAAGAGAAGTTACCCACCTGTCTCAGGTTAAAAAGTAAATTTATTTGCATGAAAAACTTGAACAGCTCCGTATCACAACTTATTTAGCACAAATAAATGTACAGACTTAATACAGTGACAAAAAGGATCCAGAAGAATTACTTTCATTTTGTTGATAATTATGGTGTATTATTATTGTGATAGACTGGCCATTGAAAAATTCATGATATATAATTGGTGTGCTAAAGAACAAAATTCATAAGTAGAGTTGGGAGAGTAAGATACATAATATTATGCTACTGAAGAAACAGATTAGGCGATGGCTGACTCGATGCTCCGTTCTCTGCATCATCTTCTGCCTGCGTAACCACTTCAAAAATTTTCCTTCGTATGTGTCTTTGGAAACTGCTTGGAAGGCTCTTAGTTGTATTGTACATTGACATGAAAAATTGATAAAGGGCATCGTTTCGCATTCGTGAGTCGTGTTCTTCTTGTGTTGTTGAATGTTTTCTCAGTGTTTCTCTATTCGCAGGACTCTCCTCGCTGTTTTCAATGAAATGCTGAACCACAACGTCTTCAGCATTTAGGATTTTTCTCTTTTTCTTCTTAATCGCGGGACTTTCACGACCATCGTCATCAGGATGACTCGTTCCAACACTGATTTTTTCAAGTGGCGTCAGATCCTCTTCTTTAATTAAGTCTCCTTCGACGCCTGAGGCACTGAGCTGCCCTACAGTTGGCCTGTTCTTCATGTATGGTGTTAAAAACTCCATATGTTTTTGGTAAGTCCACGGTCTGACAACTACTCCTTCTTGCTCACATTTTTTCTGTTGCCTCCGCAGAGCTTCACGATGGCATTCTCTGAGTTTTCGCCATTTCTCTTTGGCAGTTTTACCTATAATAAATGAAATAAACAAGTATTAACAGCGCCCCCGAAGTTGGTAGGGTACATTAAGCATCTCACTCGAAAAACCTTATAAGGTACAAACTGACTACCATTTTTTTTTTTACTTTTCAGGTATCTGGCCAATGATAACATGTTCAAAATTATTGCAATGAGCAACAAAACGGGAAAAAGAACGGTAATTTATCGAACACAGTTTCTCAAGTTTGTGAAGTGATTTGGCATCGTTTGAAACCCATTTATTTACAGGAACTAACAGTGGAAATGTGGGAAAATATTGCAACGGATAAAGAAAGAAAATGGCGGTTTAAAACTGCGTCGGAGCTGTTGACGGAAAACACCATCCGAAACCCCCTTCTTAGTGGTTTCATTTCATTTCATTTAAGTATTTATTTTTCGATTTTACACATAATATAGGGTACTAGACCCCTCCTTGTATATGTACAAAACAATAAAACATAATGAAAATGACTAGATGACTAGGTCACTAGGTTCTTCATTCAACGACTACAAATAATATTTTTCCATAGTTTTGCTACCGTAGATGCAAACTACCGATTTACAACTGTAACTGAGTGTACGGGGCCGATTTAGTGGTGGAAATATTTTTACCATCTCTTTATCTGGAAAAACTCTATAAAATGCATCACTGATGATGCCCGATCCAAAACGGTTACCTGGACAAGAAAAACGCCATATCTGCCGTGTGAAAGAAAAAACGCCATAAGTAAATTGTACTGAAATAGTATTTCCCCGAAATATTTTCGACCTATTTTTGACCATTCCCCAAAAAATTCTCGAAACTAGGTTTTTAACTATACAGATTCTCGGAAACAGGTCTGCAAGAAGCCAGGAATTCGACTTGTCAGGTCATTTTCGACCAAAAATGCCTCATAGACAGTAAATTTTCTTTTAAACCCTTATTTTTCGAGTTTTTCTTCTTTAAATGGGGGGGGGGGGGGAATCACGTTTTTCCACATAAAACTCGCCATAACACCCACTTGTAAAATTACAAAAAACAATCGAAGACAACCGTTGAAAATCTCGTTAAATTTCATTACAGAATTTGCTAATCGGAATAATTTTTGAGCGGTTTAATTTGGAGAATCTCAGAAAATACAAAACACTTCAAAGCTTTGGCCATAATTTTGCTAGACGATTATTTATGGACTGAAACCCCGTCAGACGTCAAAACCTGTCAGACAGGGGGCGATGAAATGGTGAGAAATGATAGCCATTTTCCACCACATGATGCGAGCACAAAACTGCTGTAGAAGGTCAACACAGGCGTTTTCAACTAAACTAAACTTCACTGGTTGTACAGAGTCTGCAGATGGCTCTGAGCAGTTGAAAAAGGATGATTCTGATGTATTATAAAATATACGCATTTACTTTAACAAGATCGTATTATTATACTGTTTTTTAATCAAATAAAGTTATTAGTAAAGTAAAATAAAGTTGTTTAAATCTATGTCTTGCATTTTCTTCATTGTTACTATTATCTTAGAGTTAATAATTACAAAAATTTGTAAAATTACTTACCATCAGTGCAATTAATTTCAGAAGCAATCGTCTCCCACAACGCATCCTTCATTTTTGTCCTCAGGTAATCAGAATGACGAGTGTCGTATAAGACGGGATTTTGTCTAACAATTTCTATTAACTTTTCCATGGAAGCACAGTGAAGTCACAGAACCGAAGCAGGTACACAGGAGCCAACGAGAACCGAGTCCTCAGCGCAGCTCTACCCACGTGGAACTGGACGGGAAGTGGGCTGTGCGTGGCCTGGGAACAACACGTGGTGCTGCACTCAAACGTGCGCCTCGCGAAACATTCCACGCGTGGGCTGCGCACACAGTTGGACTTGGGCTGGGGTTCTCTTCCGTCTCAAGGCCCTCGAGGCTACCGCGATCGCCTCCTACCCACTGAGTATAGAATTAATTCTATTCTCAGTGCTCCTACCGTCCACAATTGGAAACCGTCGGCACTTGCGGCTTCCGACAAGGAAAAAAGAGCCAATTTTTTGCTTAGTATTTTCAGTAATAAACCTTTGGAATCGAGCATGAGGAAAAAGTTTAACCCCCCCCCCCACCCCAAATTTGATGGTTTACGTTTCAAAGTAATACGTAGATACCGAAAATTGAATAAAAACGCTGCAAATTATTACACGACGGTTTATTATAAACCTGTACAGCCCTTCTATATAGATCACTGTTTTCTGTGGTCAATACCTTCGAGCTCCCCCCAGGAAAGCCGTGAATGGAGTACTGGAGCCGGCTCCGGAATTAAAGTTATATAAATATGCGCGGGATTCAAAAATTCAATAATAAATTAATTATTTGGAGTTATTAGTGAAGCATACGGTAAATAATAAACCGTTCCCTAGCAATGATATCTGGGCCGGATTTACCTATACCGTTTGATTCACGATCATGTTGACGAATGGCTGGTCGTACAGTAAAATCCTCCGGGTGGTCTCAAAAAATTCTTTAGTTCAAGATCGATTTAAAAACGCCGAAAAAGTATACCCTTCTACTGAAAGTTTTCGAGCTACAGCGTTCTGAAAATTTCAACCCCTATTTTCAACCCCTTAGAGATGACTGACAGTAACGCCGAGCTTCGAGGACCAACTAGACCCCAATGGGACCTACAAACCAAATTTCATTAATTCTAGTGCATGGTAAGTAAGAAAAGTGCGGTCAGACAGAAATTTTGGTTTATTATTTTCAATAATGAACCTTTGGAAGCGAGCACGAAAAAAAATTTAACCACACCCCTCCCCCCCCCCCCCCTCAAAATTTGATGGTTTCCGTTTCAAGGTGCGTAGAATCCGAAAACGCAATGAACAAATTTCTGTCTGTCCGCCGTACGCTGTACTTCGCACTTTTCTTAGTTACCGTGAATCAAAATTAATGAAATTGGGTTTGCAGGCCCCGTCCTGCAAACTGCGGCCAACTAGTCCTCGAAGCTCGGCGTTGCTGTCAGTAATCTCTAAGGGGTTAAAAATAGGGGTTGACATTTTCAGAACGCCGTAGCTGGAAAACTGTCAATAGAAGGGTACGGTTTTTTACGTTTTTTAATTGATCTGGAACTAAAGAACTTTTTGAGACCACCCGGAGCATTGTACGTCCAGCCGTTCGTCAACGTGATCGTGAATCAAACGGTATAAATGCGGCCCGGATTTCATCACTAGGGAGCACCTGATTGTAATCAAGGATGGCTGTATGAAGTCGAGTTGGCTGTTCTGTGACATTTCATTTGATAAGTGATGGACTATTGGATTTTGTTGGTAGGTACTTCTAAAACTTGAACAACCGTTGAAGTATTATTGATGGGAAAATTATTACAAAACGGTAAATTATTACACAACGGTAAATTATTACACAACGGTAAATTATTACACAACGGTAAATTATTACACAACGGTAAATTATTACACAACGGTTCATTATACTATCTACGTAGAAGAGGCACCTATAGGTACAGGTATAAATTATTACACAACGGTTCATTATACCATCTACGT
Organism: Leptopterna dolabrata; assembly: GCA_954871275.1. Classification (NCBI taxonomy): domain Eukaryota; kingdom Metazoa; phylum Arthropoda; class Insecta; order Hemiptera; family Miridae; genus Leptopterna; species Leptopterna dolabrata. The sequence continues at coordinate 43,082,737 of OX940979.1, forward strand.
AGAAGAGGCACCAATAGGTACAGGCAAATTATTACACAACTGTAAATTATAACGCAACGGTTCATTATGTATCTTATGCTTCATGAATAACTACAAATAATTAATGACTGAATCATTGAATCCCGCGCATTTGTAGGAAACTTAAATCCGAGGCCAGCTCCAGTACTCGATTTAGGGCTTTCCTGGAGGGAGCTCGAGGGTATTGACCACAGAAAACAGTGATCTACGCAGAATGGGCATCTATACAGGTAAATAATAAACCGTTATGTAATAATTCGCAGCGTTTTTTATAGCATTTTCGGAATCTACATACCTTGAAACGTAAACCATCAAATTTTGAGGGGGGGAGTTAAACTATTTTTTTCATGCTTGATTCCAAAGGTTCATTATTGAAAAACAATAAACCAAAATATTCAGTCCCGACAGGTTTCGATCTCCGGAACTTTGGCGTATCAGTCTGTATCAGCCTGTCAGATAGACCACTGTGCTCTGTCGCCCAGCCAGCCGAGAGAACAGTGATGTGCGCTCTCAACTCAGCTTGATGCCTGCATACACCCTGCTCTTTAAGGCAAATTCTATAGCAAATTTTGCAAGCAACATCGTAGAATGCCCCGGATGGTCATAAATATACATTTTTTTTAAATCTAGGGATTAATTCAGGATGCTCTAAAACGGATTTGCCTATTTAAAAAAAAAAAGTCAAAATCAAAAATCTATGTTCTGAAAATTATTTTCTTCGAAAATTCGCTAATAGAAGCAGCGTAGGTATAAATAACGAGTTACAGAGACACTTCGACAGTTTTGTGCGTCAAATTCCAAAATCAAAAGTAAACCGTTTTATAACGACCACAAGCAGGGTGATATAGGAAGAGGTGGGGGAGAGTGATTCGTCAAAGCACCGACAGAGCGCTCTGGAAACCCCTTACAGGATTCCTGCTTGGGAGACGCGGGTCGCCAAGAGCGAGCAGTGAATCCGCTCGCTGTGACGTCGAGAGCCCTAAAGAGCGACTGAGGACCAGGGGTGCCGATCGTCGATATCGACTTTGCGACAATCGATCGATCGACTGCTACTCCCAATCGAAATGCAATCGATTGTTTTTTCCAATCAGCGATAGTTTCGATGGTTTTTGCTACAAAGGAATTGCTCTTGGAATTTTTAATATTTACCCAGATGCTCATCTATTTTTACGAATGCCAGCTGAACAATACAGTCCATTGAGTTTAATCGCCAGAAGATATTTCATAATTCCTGCTACATCAGTGCCATCAGAACGAATTTTTTCAGAAGCTGGGAACATAGTCACCGAAAATAAAAGCCGCCTTGACTCCCAGAAGGCTGACATGCAGATTTTTTTGAAAGCCAATTTATGGCTATTAGATTAAATTTCCTTACTTTTTTCATGTACGCTCATTCCTTTTTTTCATTGTTCATTTATGATTCAATTCAACAATAAATTGTTTACATTGTTCACACTTCACTTTTTTAATCTATTCCAATGGCAAATAAATTTCTGCATCGCATTACAATTTTAAAAAAGAAGGTATTAAAAATGTTCGATTGTTAATCGATTAATCGATTGTTTCTTGTCGATAGCATCGAAACAATCGATTTTTGGCTACTATCGACAATCGGCCACCCCTACTGAGGACCCCCTGACACCGAGGTCGAGTCGGGTCGCTAAGAGCGAGCAGTGAATCCCCTCGCTGTGACGTCGAGAGCCCTAAAGAGCGACTGGGTCCCCGAAATCGAAATGAACGACCCCCCCCCCCCCCCAAAAAAAACCATGAGCCACAGTAAAACAGTGAAAGGAAAACCACTGTAAAATATAACACAGTGGAACCAGAGGTTATTTTTACAGAATGTAGTGGCTGGTTTGGCGGTGGGGGGGGGGGGGGGGGGGGGGTGTACCAGGACTGTTAGCGCTAACCGGCGCGGAAAACTGGTTAGCAGTTTGATATGCGGCCGCTCCGAGTCGCCACCGCTGGAGTGCGGTGGGTTGTGATGAAGCGGTCGCGAAAAAAAAAGAAAAAAAAGAATGAAGATGGGAGGGGGGAGGGGGGCTCGAGGATTAGGGTGAAAATTGTTGGTAATGGGTGAGAAAACGTGAAGGGATGCGGGGGGGGGGGGGGCAGAGAAAACGTTGGGGCACAGGGAGAAAAGGGTGTGAGCGGAGAAAACCGCTGAGGGAAAAGGCATCTCCCCATTCGCTGTATAAAAGTAAAGGCCTTTTGTTGGAGAGGGGCAGGAGAAATTGTAGGATCAGATAACCGTAACGTAGTGTGAGTTCGACAAAACCTTTTCCCCCTTATCTTTTCGATTATATCTCTTTTTTTTCGTTCCTCCTTTTTTGCCTCACCACATCGAGAAACATTGTGCACAGAACCAAAAAAAAATTTCTAAATCGAAATGTTCACTCCCATTTTGGGTTTCAGGCTCAGAAAGCAAAATCAGGCTACCAGACCTATGTATGTCCGACAAATAATTAAATAATCAAATTATTAATTATTTTAAATAATTAATAATAATATTTTGAAAAATAAATTCAGTTGGCAAATAGCCTTAGCCATGAATTATAATAAATAATTACAATTAATAAATAATAAATAAATACATAATTTTAACCCTATGCAGTTGAATTTGCTGACACTTGGAATATTTTCAAAAATGCTGCGAAGTCCTTGTCAAGTGGGTTTATTATTCTCGGCTGAATAAATCAAGATGGGGACCTCAGTGAAGAGACCCACGAAGTGAATCTGACGGTTTTATTTCAACTCGAATATTAGGCTGCTATTTTTGGCAAACTATCTTTGATCACTGACAGTGCCATCTAATTGTCTTGATTCACCTGTTAATACAACTTCTAGTGTTGTTATACAAATTTCTGGTGATAACATCCATTTTCAAGGGTTTTAGACCTATAAATATTAAATTTTGAGAGTTTATTTTTAACCTCAACTTAATATTTGATCTCCTCACTCTAAAAAACATAAAAAAAAGATACCTCAAAAGCCCAAGTTCACTAAAACCTCGAAAAAACATCGAACACCCCTGATTTTACACCCATTTTTCACCAGTAGGTAATACCCATGGGGGTTTTCCGATCGGGCTGCTAAGATAGGGAACACGGCTGGGGCTTAAATAGGTAAATGAAGCCTGTGCGGGAAAGATTTTTTTTTAGACCGAAAATTGAGGCAGATATGCATGATACTGCGGACGGCTGACGGACATTAAATTTTTGGAATCTAAGCACCTTGAAACGTCAAAGAAAACGCTGCAAAGTCCTTGTCACATGGGTTTATTATTCTATTGGAGTTCTAGAGATTCTCGTTGGATGTTCATTTATTGTTTCTTTCATGCGCAATAATTTAAATAGCTATTTATGATGATTTCCACCAATTTTGGTCCCCAAGACATGAAATAGGTACGCTTTTTTTCCAGATCATATTTGATCATTGGTAGTGCCATTTAATGGTCTTGATTCACCTGTTTACATTTTTTCTAATGTTATTATACACATTCACGGTGATTTCAGACAATTTTCCAGGTTTTTGACTAATAAAAAACCAATTTTGGGAGCTGAACATTTGGTAGAACTCAATTTTCCACTCTTTGGCCAAAATCGACTTCATATTCGGTCTTCTCGTCCCCAAAAACATGGAAAACGATATCTCAGAAGCTCATGTTACCAACATGTTGCTAAGACGCAAAAAGTACCTATTTTTACACACATTTTCAATCATAACACCCCTGGGTATATTCCGATCGGGCTGAAAAGTTTTGGGACACAACTAGGGCCCAAATGGAGCATGTGTGCGAAAGAACGAATTTTTTAGACCGAAAATGAAGCCTGTACACGTGATACGGCGGACGGTGGACGGACATTGCATTTTTGGAATCTACGCACCTTGAAACGGAAAAGAAAAAAGTTTGAGGGGGTGTTATAAAAATTTTTTGCTGAGCGAATACATAGGTGTATTATTCACAGAATAATAAACCAAAAAGGTGGGGTGTTCCAAAAAATATTTTCCGAACCGAATGCACAGGGTTATTCAGTAACTTTCAAAGGAGAGAGTTGGTGGCCATCTTGGCATTTTCTATCTCTTTCACAGGGACGGCTAATTAGTTGTCTTTCCTCGAAAGAGAGAGTCTATTTCTCGTTTGTTTCACAGTGATAAATCTTGTAATATCCTCGTTCATCCGCAATCACATCGGTAATTTTGAACGTGTTTTTTTTTTTTTTTTTTAACCTGACCCTTCAGGTTTTTGCGATGGGACCCCCCGCCGAAAAACGACAGGAAAAAGTGAGACCAAATAGTGAGACCAAATAGTGAGATAAAAGTAGCGCAAAATTTTCTTATGATTTTCACGTACAACGGAGTAGTTGCTAGGGAAATGAAACTTCTTTCATTTTCATCGGACAAAAATCGATTTCCATTCGTTGGAAAGCTCTTGATTTATCACGCATTTATTTCGTATTTGTTCTTGGTATTTATTTCCTAGTTTCATAATATAACTATATAAATGGATGTTATAAATCGATAGTAAACAATGACGCTTGTTTGGTTGTCACTTGGTTGTTTCGATGTGTATAAGCGTGGCTAAAGCTTATATATAATACAGCGAGGGGGACAAAAACCTGAAGGGTCAGGTACACCACATTTTAGCCGTCAGGCTTTAAGCGGAAGTCATCCGGGGGTGCAGGGGGCGAAGCCCCCGCCGAGGCGCGCAGCGCCGAGTTTTAGCGAATTTTCAAAGAAAATGAAGCTATTGCAATGGCTTCGAAATTTAAATAATATAAATTTTTGGAAATTTTCTTCATAGAAATCCGTTTCAGACCATTCTAAAACGATTCCTGAAATTTAACACTTTTTTATATGTATATATATATATATATATATATATTTATATATATATTTATTTATATATGTGTCACTCCAGACGATAACTCTCGATAGAATTGAGATAAACAGCTCAAATTTGCACAAAAAATCTATCTTGGCAATCGAAAGGCTAAGTTCGAAGATGGGCGAAATTGGCCTACTCTAAGGAGGGTTTTGGCGCATTTAATGTGCGCAAAAATTACCCAAAAATCCCCAAAATGTTATTTTCCAACAAGTGACCCCTCATTTTAAAGGTTTTTGCACGCTGAACACGATGGTGGAATCGGATTTTAGATATCTTGATCCGTTCTCAAATTAGAGCATTTAAAGTGCGCAAAAATTACCTAAAAATCCCCAAAATGTTATTTTCTAACAAGTGACCCCTCATTTTAAAGGTTTTTGCACGCTGAACACGATGGTGGAATCGGATTTTAGATATCTTGATCCGTTCTCAAATTAGAGCATTTAAAGTGCGCAAAAATTACCCAAAAATCCCCAAAATGTTATTTTCCAACAAGTGACCCCTCATTTTAAAGGTTTTTGCACGCTGAACACGATGGTGGAATCGGATTTTAGATATCTTGATCCGTTCTCAAATTAGAGCATTTAAAGTGCGCAAAAATTACCCAAAAATCCCCAAAATGTTATTTTCTAACAAGTGACCCCTCATTTTAAAGGTTTTTGCACGCTGAACACGATAGTGAAATCGGATTTTAGATATCTAAATCCGTTCTTAAATTAGAGCATTTAAAGTGCGCAAAAATTACCCAAAACTAGGATAATCTTTAAACTCTTACCCCCACCCCCTTAGAGTGGTCAGATTGAAAAATGTGAGAAGTATTAATTGAAGACGAGAGTTCGAAGCAAAAAAGGGGGAGGCAAACGATTAGTACAACTCCTTGAATTTACCCACAGCGATCAAATAAATAAGCACTTAGTACAATTACGTAATAAACAAACGGTAGAATCAGGATGGACAAAACGTACAAATTAAAATAAATACGAAGAGAATATACATAGAAAACCAAATTTTAGACCGAAGTTTTCCTTTATTCAAAACCATAGCCATTAATTCGAATATTTCTTTGAAAATTCGCTCATTAAGTCATGCTGCATGACTGATTTTTTTTCTTATTTCATAAAGGTAAGTCAGTTTTCATTAAAAATATATACCTACATATTATTGATTCATGAGTAAAAACGAAAAAAAACTACTACCGGGGGGGGGGGGGGGGGGATACTATGAAAATCCCATAGTATCCATGAAGTGCGAGATGTTTGTGGCCCCGGGAGTTCAATTCCTTAATAATTTATTTATTTATTTATTTATTTATTACGGGCAAGCCCAATTACAATACATGCATTAAAACCATTCTAACAGAGTGGGGTGGAGAGGGGACAACGGAATGACAATCAATCGTGGGGGGAAAAAACAGTGGACTTAAAAAGAGAAGTGGAATCAATTGAATATAAGGGGGGAACTAGCGATGGTGGATTTAAGATTTGAGAGGGAGGAGTGAAAAAAGTCGAAGTCGTGGTTGAGGGACAGAAATAGGTTGGCGCAGCGAGGTATTCTTCGGAAGGGACGATGTCGTTGGTAGTTCGTCGGCATGAAGGGGATGTAGAAGAGCGGCGGTGAGCGAGAGGTAAGGCGAGGGACGAGAAGATATATTTTCGAGATGAGAGCCGGGCGGTCGATGTCGTTGTTTAGGAGTTTGTGGAGTAAGGTGAGATAATGAACTAATAATGAACGCATTTCTTAGTAATACCTATTCAATGGGTACCTACCTATCTACCTCAATCCATACTTGGACGTTTTTACTCATGAATCGGATAAAAGTTTAAATGAAAATGACAAAAAGTCTCAATTTTAAACAGAAAAAGTCGAATTAGGGGGCTTGATATATAATAGAAGCACTAAGCACTAATTCGACTTTTTCTGTTTATAATTGAGACTTTTTTGTCATTTTCATTTAAACTTTTATCCGATTCATGAGTAAAAACTTCCAAGTATGGATTGAGGTAGATAGGTAGGTACCCATTGAATAGGTATTATGTACTAAGAAATGCGCGTTCATTATTAAGGAATTGAACTCCCGGGGGCACAAACATCTCGCACTTCATGGATACTATGGGCTTTTCATGCATTAGGATTCACATCTCTTTCTCGAGGTCACTGGAGCTATTCTGTAAAATAAACGAACCCCGGAGATGTATTTTCACTATCTGTTTTAGTGATTACTACTACGCATGCGCGACTCTCGCCCCAGGCGGTGACGGTTGATCGGCTCGGGGTCGTGGAGTTGAGTAATCCAGCGGTCGAGTCATCGGATACAATTACAACTTGATCTCAGGGGATAAAGTTCAAATGTCGAGCGGCGTCACGGAACCGGCGTCACCTGATACGCGGTGTCGTCGTCACCGGTGGAAGGTCACCTGACCCAAGTGCACAGGGGGAAATCATCGATAGGCGAAGCCTTCGGGCGACCACCTAAAAGCTCCCTGAGGATCACGCACTGTCAAACTGGCACTGGCTTCATCCATCCAACGGGGTATGCGCGTGCGTGACAAAAGCGGTTTGTTCAAAAAATTTGTAACCCCCACCCCCCCCCCCCCCCTCGCCATCCACCAGGGCCCTCAAAATTTGATGGTTCACGTTTCAAGGTACGTAGAATCCGAAAATGCAATACAAAAATTTCTGTCCGTCCGCCGTACGCCGCACTTCGCACTTTTCATAGTAAATGTACAAAACATGAACCAAAAATAATGAAATTTGGTTAGTAGGTCCCGTTTGGGGTCTAGTTGGTCCTCGAAGCTCGGCGTTACTGTCAGTCATCTCTAGAAGGTGAAAAATTGGGGTTGAAATTTTCAGAACGCCGTTGCTCGAAAACTTTCAATAGAAGGGTACCTATGGTTTTTAAAAATATTTTTAAATTTACCTTGAACTAAAAAACTTTTGAGACCAGACGGAGCATTGTACGACCAGCCGTTCGTTAGCACCGAAAAACTTCGTCAACATGATCGTGAATCAAACGGTATAAATCCGGCCAGGATAACATCGCTAGGGATCACCTTATTATAATCACGGATGGCTGTATGAAGTCGAGTTGGTTGTTCCGCGATATTACTTCATTGAAGAATGATTGCTATTTTGGATTTTGTTGATAGGTACTTTCGTAACTTGAACAAAAGTTATGCTTTATGAATAACAATAAATAATGAATGAATTATTGAATACCACGCATTTTTATGAAACAGTAATTCTTGGGCCGTTTCCAGTACTCGACTTATAGCTTTCCCGGTGAGGGGTGGGGGTGGAGGGGGCTTGAGGGTAGGTACTGACCGCATTCGAGTTTTTAGGGGTCAAAAATTGGTAAAACCGGCTAAAATTGCGAAAAATTGACATAGAATCACTGAAAGTCGAATGGAGGGGGTGACTAAAGGCAGAAGTGGTTTTTCATAGTGAACAGGGGTCCTAATTTGGATTTCTGGGGGGTCGAAAATTGGTATCAAGGGCCAAAACCCATTTAACTCACCTGACGCTGTGTGGGATGGCGATTCACGACAGAAAGATGAACTATTTCGATTATAAAAAATATTTATTTCAAATAATAGTGATCGCATTTGACTTTTCAAAAATCGGTAAAAATGGCTAGTATCACGAAAAAAAATTATATAATGTTACGAAAATTGGTATGGTTTCGTGCTAGGTAGGTATATGATCTTTTTACGCAACAGTTCGAATCCTTATTTAAAAACTCACTCTTATGGCCATGCTGCGATTTTTTTCCCATTTTTTTTGTTTTTAAACCAAAAATGACTTGTGGGTCTTATAAATCAGTCGAAATTAGTGAAGGAGGTGATTAGACTGACTAAACAGCATCAACGTTTGGGGGGCAGAAGTGTGTTTAAAAATACGTCGATATAGAGGAATGTGTTTTGATTAGGTTACATCGATTGTTCACTCAAATGCGCTGTGCGAATCAAAACATCTCATTCGCCCATAAAAATATTATTTAAAAAAGCCACCAAGATTCCCGAGGGGAAATCGACAAGCGGACGGTCCCGTAAAACAAAGGGAAAAAGCTCAGCAACTCCTCAAATTACCGGCTTGAGGCCGGCGCGATTTACACAGTACTCGGACTACGTTGTTTCAATTGGTGATTATAGTAGTGAACCTAGAAAAATGGATTATGGGGTAGTTCAAGGCGGGACGCCGAGTGCGACTTTGTTCTTGGTCTACATCAATTCCCTACCCTTGAATTTGCCAAATCATAAAATGTATCTATTTGCTGATGATACTTCACTCCTGATTTCCGGTGACACTTGGGATAAGGGTTTTTCTGAGGCGCAACAAGCAATGGATTCCCTTGGATGTTGGTTATCACATAGCCTTCTAACATTAATGTCAAAAAACCAAGTATATGCTAATAGGAAATAAAGACGAATAGGTGAATTCTGATTCTTCCGAAATTTTCGCTCATACGTGTGGCAGTGTGGTAAAATGTTGTTGTGGCCCTCTGGAGAGGGTGGAGAGTTACCGCTACATTGGCGTTACGTTGGAAGAGGGTTTAACGTGGACGAACCATATTGATGTTGTTTGTAGGAATAGCTATACGTCAATTCCTTTATGTTTTTTATCATGTTGCAAGGGTTTTCAGTCGAGAAAAACTGCGATTATTATACATGGCTATAGTACAGTCCATCATACAGTACTGCATAGTGGTAGTGGGGGGGGGGGGGGGGGGTACTTTTCCGACTCACTTGGAGAGAATTAATGTTTTGCAGAGGAGTATCATAAAAATCATTATGAGGAGGGGGCGCCTACTTACACTCCAGCAACAAGCTCCCAGGTGAATTTAAAGTGTTTACCCCCTGACAATTATTTTTGAAATCCCTCTTGCTGATGTATTATAAAACCCCGTCCATAGTCAAAATCCGGCAGCATGAATATCAAACCCGATTCAGAATTTTAGGAAATGTAGTTGCGCCTAAGCCTGCACTAACTCATACAACACGAAGCCCCCATTACATAATTTATATGACATCGTATTTTAGATTAGCCCCCAGTTATATAACCGTGTAACATATTTAAAAAACTGTTGAGTGGCTTAACAAGATGGGAATGGATGAAACGGAAAATATAATTATTAGGTAGTGCATACATATAGCACGAGTTGTGAAAATAATATTATTTCATGAAGAATGTGTTTTTAAGGAGTTAATATTGTTATTATTATTTATTTTAATTTTTGTTCTCGAAGTTGAAAATGAAATTTAAGTTTGGCACTACTCTTGCAGGGCGCTACAGACTTATAGCCTACTACCCTGCAAAAGAGTTGTTTTATACAAAATGAAAATAGTTTGAAGTTATGCTACTGTACAACTAATAAATAAATGAATAAATAAATAAGTCACCGACGGATCGTTAGAGTTCAGCACCTACAGGGGAGTCCTGCTCAGGGTCTCCCCACTCAAAGAAAAATCCTTCAGTTTAAAAAGAAGGAACAAAACTCCTTGGAGCCCGAGGAACAGGGCCTTTTGCCTGTCGTCCACGCAACAGTGCGTAGAGCCAGAACTTCCGCGATGAGCTGAACTGTTGGAAGACCTGAAGAGGATCCGATGAGCCATCCGATGTGAGAGCATCGCGGCCGCTTGAGGAACGTGACGACCCCTCATTCTGCATCTACTACTAACTAGCCAGCCTCTCGGGATATTTGCCGCCTTCAAGCCACCGACTCGCCCCACTCAGGGTAGTGACAGAGTGTGACAGTGGGGGTGGACCCTCGAGAGTCCCCCTCCTGGACGAGCGAGACTATCACCGGTTAAGAAGGGATATCGATTAGGCTTCCACCCAGCAACCTCGTCACCACCGGACGAAAAAAACTACTCGAGAACAGCCGCACTGTTACACTCCTCCCCACATGACACACTTCTGGGTAGCAGAAGTATGAGAGGGAAAAAGGGAGAATGAAAAAAGTAGTGTGAAGTTCTGGTTCAGGAAACGACATCCGAACAACTTCAAGGTGACTAACCTCCACCGTAATGGTACTACCTCATTAATATTTTACTGGTGGAGAACAAAGCTCCTACATATGAGTATTGGCTTATAACGTTGTCAGAGGTTGTTGTCCAGTGAATTGTGCTCATCTGGGCAATCCCTAGGTGATCAACCTCCATCGTTAGGGTGGAACAACTATTGGGACTTGTAAATTGGGACATGGCATAAATCGCCTTCAAAAAAATGAACTCAGTATATTTTAATTATACTGACACTCTAAAGGGGGGAAAGGGGTTGTAGAAGCCAATAGATGAATCATATGGACAGGTTGTTAGTAAAGGAATCCTTCTGGTAAGCCCACAAAAAGTGGATGGAGTATGGTGAATTTTGCTCAGCGCATACTACCAAACCACCCTCTGCTACCATGTGACAGTGGTGGTGGAGAGAGTCCCCCTCCTAGACCAGCGAGATTATCACCGATTACAAAGGGATATCGACTAGGTCCCGTCTCCACCGGACCAAAAAACTACTCGAGAACAGCCGCACTGTTACACTCCTCCCCACATGACATACTTCTGGGTAGCAGAAGTATGAGAGGGAAAAAGGGAGGAAGAAAAGTAGTATGAAGTTCTGGTTCAGGAAACGACATCTGAACAACTTCAAGGTGGCTAACCTCCACCGTAATAGTACTACCTCATTAATATTTTACTGGTGGAGAACAAAGCTCCTACATATGAGTATTGGCTTATAACGTTGTCAGAGGTTGTTGTCCAGTGAATTGTGCTCATCTGGGCAACCTCTAGGTGATCAACCTCCATCGTTAGGGTGGAACAACTATTGGGACATGGCATAAATCGCCTTCAAATGAAATCAGTATATTTTAATTACACTGGCACTCTAAAGGGGGGAAAGGGAGTGGGGAAGCAACATCTATTGATGTATGTATTATCAAAGGGGGGGGGGGGGGGTTGTTTAGTAAAGGAATCCTTCTGGGAAACCTTTGGGCTTATCTTTCTGGAAAGCCCACAAAAAGTGGATGGAGTATGGAGAAGTGCTCAGCGCATACTACCAAACCACGCTCTGCTACCATGTGACAGTGTGACAGTGGTGGTGGACCCTCGACAGTCCCCCCACCACCGATCAGTCTAGACCACCGATATTATCACCAGTTAAGCAGGGATATCGATTACGCTTCCACCCACCGATCCCTTCTCCACCGGACCAAAAAACTACTCGAGAACAGCCGCATGTCACAAGGTAAAGCGAACTTGCATACCGTTACGCCTCTTGATCGCGACGCGTGTCAAGGAACAGTGCGCTGGAGAGCATAGGGACCAATACAGACAAATTATAAAATAGTAATAGGTGTGATAGGCTTCCTTTGGCCGATGGCGGGACCAAAAATATCGTCTTCAATGAAGTACTCAACTAGAATTTCTAACTGTACCGCTATCTCAGTACTATTCTTTTTTAAGCGCATAAATTCATTTAACCATTTTTTACGACTTCAATCATTTCACTGCCATCTAGCGTAGAGTTGCTAAACTATGCTGAATGAGAGCAACTTTTCTGACCGTCGATTTCGACGGGTACCAACTTATATATTAATGATAAAAGTGTTGACAATAATAAACCGTTCTAGTATGTGGAATTACAATGTTTATTTGCCCTTTCTCTCCTAGCAACATATCCAAGGCGGCATAATACTAGCAACTGCTAGAACTCTCCTGAAGCAAATCCGCTACAGGAGCACAGGACAGGTACGTCCTAGAACAAATCGAGCACCTTACATGCGCGGTTTTTGAAATCGTAAGTCTCAGCGGACGCACGGAGCTCGAGTGGAGGAAACGGCTCGTTGGTTTCGAAGGCGAAGAAACGCGGTAATCCATCGCGTAATTCAACGACTGACATCATTAACCCGGGCAAGCTCAGGTCGAAAAGACCAGTTTGTTAGAGAGCATTGTGAGCCCCGGGGCCGGATAAATAGGGGCAATTGAACGCGAGAAAACAGATGTCCCCGGTCCGGTGTAATCACGATGCGCCCCCTCGGCCCCGGTGACCGGTCGTTATTTTCCCTTCGTAATAAAATATTAGCGTTTCCTCCGGGCTCCACAAATGACTTCCTCAGGAAGGGCGATGTGAGTTGGGAGGAAAAGACGGAACTTCTTGGCGTGAGAAATCCGGGAGTCGGGAGCTTCTCGGAAGTTCCATTCAGGCAGCAGGACCATAAGAGTGAATTTTCAAAGCTGGTGACGTCAGTTATTTTTGACGTAACTCCCTTTCAGCGACCTCTCAGCTATTTGTGTCCACAAAAACTCAAATTTGACCCATTTTGGTACTTGATTTTGTACCGCAGTTCTCAACTGCAGTCTCTTTTTCGCCCAACCATTCCAGTTATAACGAACTATCAATATATTAATCCTGATCGACCCTTCAAGTTTGAACTCATTTCTTCGCATGCGAAGACGAAGGTTACGGTACGATTTCCACCATTTTGATGTCGGATTATCTACGATCCCACCTGCGTGCTCCCTTAAAGTTTTAGCTCTCTACGACTAATTTTTGGGCAGTTAGAAGCGTGACAACGAAATGGTCAATATTTCATGTTCGCGCATGCGCAGACGGATGTTACAGCGCGATTCCAATGAAATTCATATGGAACTACCAAGCATTATTCCTGATCGACCCTCCATGTTTGAACTCATTTCAACGACATATATAAGGTAGTTATGGTTGTTTAAAGTATTTCACGTTTCCGCATGCGCGGACGAGTTACAGTACTTTTTCAATTATTTTGGTGTGGGATCATCTGTGACCCAACCAGCACCTACCCTCCAAATTTCACCCCATTTCGACAATTATTTCAGGTGGTTTTGGACGTTAAAAGGAATTTACCCCAGACGGACAGACACACAGACACACAGACAGACAGACACGGAACAAAAAATGTTCCTTGACGTGTGAAACGCAAAATGGTAGTGGACATTTTCATTTTGGATGACATAATTTTTATTTATTTTTTTTATATTTTTTTTTTTTAACTCAGTCACGAATTCAAGGATTTACCTTCCGGTAGTGAGGAAGCAAAACTTCATTAGATTGTGATTCGCTGTTGACGGAATCCGAGCAGAGCCTGAAGCTGCTCCGAGAAGTTTTGTCGCACCTCGTGGCTATTCGTTCCGAACCAGTAACAAGTACGTCAAGGAACGCAAATATCAGTGTTCGTGATGGAGCAGCTCATCTTCGCCACCTTGGCTGTCCTGAGCCTCTCCTCACCAGAAAGGTTGGGAGGCCATGCGACAGCTGCCCCTGGTGAGACACTGGGTTCATTATTATGCAATGCTTTCAGGAGTTGACGATTCTTTTTCGCAAACCGACCGCCCCACAAGCCGCGTGCCAAAAAAATCGGGAAAGAGCCCGGATCCGATAAAATTTGACGAGATTTCCATATACAGTTCCAACCCACTGATGAATCATAGGCAGGTTCATTCTCTCAACCCATCATGATCCAGACCCCATAGAACACACATGTGTGACGTACACGTCGCTCGCCCTCCCTGACCGCAAGATGGATTTCAACATTTAAAAAAAAACTGAAGCCATTGGGCCACGAATACGAAAACATCTCAATTTTATGACAACAGTTCTCCTCCTCGACGGGTTACTCGTACCATGTTGTTACCAACGATTACTACTGTCACCTCGCCTGTAGCTATCAATAACACTTCGCTTTTGCCATCCGTAACCTGTTATTTCCGGAAGAACCCTTACAATACAATATCTGATATTGTTGACATTGTGCCCATCATTATTGTGTCGCTTTCGGCGGGCATATCGACTGGATAATTCGAGGGGTGAGTGGGTTTCGGGATATCGATTATTTGGCGAGGCTTGATGCAGCACTTGAGGTAGTCGGGGCTCCATCGTCACTCTTCCTCTGTTGCAACCTTCTACCTATCGTGAACAGAAATCACTGAATTCATAAGCGTGTTTCTGGCGTTAAGACAATCAGTGATGAAACACTGGAAAGATCTCAAGCTTGTTCTTCAACTAATCTTAGTAATAATTTATTTACGAAGACCAGAGGACGCAACCCTGGGAGGGGCTCTGCTTAATCGTAGAACGATTGAATGATATCGTTTTCCGTATTACGGAACCTCAAGGGAAAACTGAAGGTTGTTCTGTTCGCTGACGGGCTCGCCCCCAATGGTGGACGGAAGTATTGTATGAATCAGGTGTTGTGAATATTATGAGTAGTGTTACTAGACTCGGACAAATTGGTGCCTTCAACGTTTTGATTTTCGATCAAATTCGCAGCGCCGTATTTCGGGCAAAAAAAAAAATAATAATAATAATTCAATACAAAAGAATACAATAAACAGTTAGAGTTGAACTGGCCCACACAAATTTTGTTGGGGTTATTTCTATGGAGTCATTCAGACCAAAAACCACGGATAATAAGGAAATAGTTTTCTGAATAATAAAAACGCACCAATTATTACATAAGGGTTTACTATTTGCCTGTATAGAGCCGTCACACATGGCCGAGTGGTCTGTGGCGTGGGTGCCTGAATCCGCCCGTCTCCAATGGACCGGGTTCGACTCTCGGCTGAGAAACGAAATTTTATCAGGGAGAGGGGTTTAAGCATTTGTTAGTTATGCCGTAAATATTGTGAATTGAGATACCGAAAGGTGACCTCAACGAATTCAATATTTATTTTTACTTATTTACCTATATAGATGCCTCGTCCACGTAGATCACTGTTTTCTGTAGTCCACACCTACCTACCCTCGTGTCCCCCCCCCCCCCCAACAAGAATGCCCTAAATCGAGTACTGGAGCCAGCCGGGCAGTTTCATAAAATAGGCGCAGGATTCAATAAATCAATAATTAATTATTGGTTGCTATTCATAAAGCATAACGTTTGTTCAAGTTGCAAAAGTATCTACCAACAAAATCCAAAATAACAATCATTTTTCAGATGAAACAATATCAACTAAACCAAACAACGACAACAACCAAACTCGATTTCATACAGCCACGAGCTATAATCAGGTGTTCCCTAGCAATGACATCTGGGCAGGATGTATAGATACCATTTCATTCACGATCACGTTGATGAAGCGTACTGGAAATTTCAACCCCCTATTTTTCACCCCTTAGATATGACTGACAGTAAGCCAAGCCAAGCCAAGCTTCGCGAACCAACTAGACCCCAAATGGGACCTACAAACCAAATGTCATTAATTTTCGTTCACGGTAATGATTTAAAAAAAAGGAATACGGCGGAGGGACAGAAATTTGTTTAGTACATTTCGGATTCTTCGTACCTTGAAAGAGAAATCATCAAATTTGGAGGGGGTTCTATGCTCGATTCCAAAGGTTCATTATTGAAAATAATAAGCCAAAAACGGTAGAACATAAAGAAGGATAGTAAATTTACAGGAAATTATACCAGTCAACAACTGGCAAATCATAAATATCAATCACATGGCCATTATAAATTTTTTATTATCCAACAACAAAAAAATGTCATTCCATGATAATAACTAATAAATAATTAATAATAAACAAGTATCGATGGTGTAATAAGGGAGAAGAAAAAATCCAGAGAAATGAGATTGAATAGGACTGGTAGGTACTAAGTACAGGTAGCGATAAACTTATACACCTTCACCTGATTTCGAATAATAAATGGGCATCAACACATAAACAGAGCCTTGTACTTTCTAGTCATCGAAAAGATGTTGTCCAATAACCACCATAGCATCACTGACATTAGATGTCGACAGCCTCCTTTGTGGACTTGTTACCAAACAATCGAAACAACAGCGATGAGGGGGAAATGATACCAATCAACAACTGGCAAATCATAAACATCAATCACATGGCCATTAAAAATTTTTTTTATCCAACAGCAAAAATTGTATCATTTCATGATGATAAATAATAGATAAGTATCGATGCTGTAATAAGGGAGAAGAAAAAATCAAGGAGAAATGAGTTAGAATAAGACTGGTACTAAGTACAGGAAGCGATCAACATTTATATAGTTTATAAATGTTGATAATGTTTATAAATTTATAATAAATCTTCACCTGATTTCGAATAATAAATGGGCACCAACACATAAGCCGAGTATCGTACTTTGAAGTCATCGAAAATATGCTGTCTAATAACCACCACAGCATCACTGACATTAGATGTCGACAGCCTCCTTTGTGGACTTGTTACCAAACAATCGAAACATGGGGGGTTCAAGTTTGTGAGGAACTCAGATAAAATATGAGACGGGAGATTGCGAACCTTCGGGATGGAAAGCCGCTGAAACGGGTTACAACAGGTGGCTGATACGCATAAACACGGAACATTCAGCGGAGAGGAAATGATCGAATTATATCACTCCGCTCAGAACAAGTGCTCAACTTCCCACTCGTCGACAATACAAGTCACGACTGAGGGCCTCAACAGCTCTCAACGGGCGCAGAATCTACGTTGTCGGGTCTTCGTGACAGCTGATTGCCGTCGTTCTGTGCATCTGCCGAGGCGCCCCCGCCCATTAGGCTCGAATCATGCATTCAGACGCGAGTTGTTACAAGTGATACGCATGCGCGATGTTACGTTGGCTCGCGCTGCTATCATTGAATGGGAATGTGACGATGTAACAATGAATTTCATAGAAGGGGGAGCAGGGTCCACTGCGAAGTTCTTGGAGCTCAGCTCGTGGCTGAGGTCGAAAAGGCGAAAAACACCTAAGAGTTTAGGAAGACCGTTGAACAATGATTAATAATGTTACATGAGATCGCTGAATGGACATTTTCGTTATACAAATAACTGGATATAAAATACAGGGACATTATGGGGGTTCTACCAGCTCAACGGCTCTTAGCTCGTCGCTTGGTAGACCACTGAACGAAAAGTTGTCGACAGAAATAGATGGAACACAGGTTTTTGACTTTGGGTCTTTGATTGTACTATTTCGGAGGTGAGCATTCTACAAGTTCTCACCTCCTAGGAGGTGAGCGAACCGAAACTGTGCGTCTTAGCGATAAAACCACTACCTACTACGCTACTAATACTAAAAATTAAACGACTACAACACTCACACAACTATTTTCTTCAACCGTTCACAAATTTAAACTTTAGGTACCTATGTGTAAAATCTGAAATTTTGGAGGAAACTGCACTTTCGTATTTTTTGTTAATTCCACCGCTCAAACTCTATACATAAGCCAATATATGTATAAGTGGTAGGTAATATTTACATTATATAAATGGCACATAAAGAAATTATATGTATTAGGTACCTATATATAGTAAACATTTTAGCAACGTAATTATGCAGTTCTTCAAAAGTAAAAATGAGGTAACAATGACTATGTTGGTATCGTTGAATACCTACTATTTTTGACACCCTGAATCGAATGGAAGCGCTTTCAGAGCTCAATTTCTCCCCCTCGTAGATATACAGTCTCACTGTATCTCAGGTCACTTTTGCCCAACGACGTACAGTCCAAAGACATCAGACAGTCCACACTTCGAGTCGAAAAAATTACACGAGAACCAATATCACTGTGGTTTTACCAATCACCCAGAACAAAAAATCTGGTTCACAAGAATCTAACGTACGCGAGCTTTGTTATAAAACGTTTTGCCTGTTTTCCAAAAAACGTTCAATTACTACGAATGCTGTAATAAAACATTTTGCCTGTTTTCGTATTTCTACGGACGAATAAAACATTTTGCCTGTTTTCAACAAAAACTTTCAAAGTCTGATGAAATTACCACTCATAAACGAATTTAATCACAATGTACAAGCCACAGTGAACGAAATTCGAAAAACGAGGTTAAAACGGACTTTCCTTTCTCAACCCGAAGAGCAATAGGAAAGTAATTCTATCATGCTGGGACTCACCCATTTTATGGGTGTTCAGCCAACATCTATATTGTAGGTCCCTCGATCAAATTTCCATGGATTATTCTTATTACACGAATTTGTAAAAACTCCACTGAGCCAGTGACACTAAGTGGCTAATTCTAACTTGAGAACGTGTCGATTTGGAAAAACAATTTAGCATACTCACGACTGGCACCCCGAAGTAGGGCAGCAGCATCGCTTACCTGAAAAAGAAATTTTTTATTAACTGGTTTATTACCCATACTTATTGTTGGTTAAATGATGTGCAGGTTATCTTATTCAGATTCTTTCCAAAGGAAGGTTTTTTATTGCTTTCAGTGTTCTCGGAAAGAAGGGAAGTAGATATTTATGAATGTGGTGTGCCCTACGGTAGGGTAGGATTGGATGGGAAGGAACCTAGTACTAATACCGAGTATTAGGTGCTCCTTAGGAGTGTCTTTTGCTAGCACCCCGCGGAGGTCACCACAGCGAGTGCTAGAGGAACGAGAGGAAGACGTCCCGCGTATGAACCACAGCAGACCCCGTCAACAATCGGCCGTTATGACCGTTGAGGAGCGAAGGCGGTTGATGGAAGGAACCCTTCTCACTTGGTGCTACGCGGCTCGTCGTTCCCTTCGTTTATTCGGTTAAATCTTTTTATATTACATAGGAGTGGTACATGCAGAGGTTTGAGGGGAACCACGACAATGAATCTTTTGTTTTAAGGTACTTCTTGATATGAATTGAAGTACGTTGGTGCAAAATACCTAGGTACAGTACACAATTTTCGGTGCCAAGAAAAAATCTTCAGCGCTGCTGTAGTCTAATAATGACCAACAGTTTGGTTGGAAAACGTATGTTGCCTCAGCCTATCATATGCTGGTTTCGTATGAGTTTCTGATGAAATGTTTCCATGTGCCCTCACGAAACGTTTACCTGGCCGGACTTAGTCCCATTCAATATTTCAACCTTTGTTCTGTAGAGATGTAAACATTTCAAGGGTATTCGCACGCAGAACAGTGACCATAAAAGAATGTGTACACAGAAGATAATGT
The DNA here is from genome assembly GCA_954871275.1 of Leptopterna dolabrata. Lineage (NCBI taxonomy): Eukaryota > Metazoa > Arthropoda > Insecta > Hemiptera > Miridae > Leptopterna > Leptopterna dolabrata. The sequence continues at coordinate 43,102,571 of OX940979.1, forward strand.
ACTAGTAAACTGTTATTGAAGAATCTCCAGCGGTTTTCTCTCGAACTTTGCGGGAATCGCCCTGTTTATAAGCTTTCTGAAACGTTGAATAAAGGGTGGCTACCAAATCAATATTTCATAATTACCTTACTTTTCCCAGACATTCCCAGAGATTTTCCTGATAAAAGCCCCGTGTTTTTTTTTTGTTTTTTGTGTGGGAATATAAAAAACCTTCAAGTAATGCTATGCTTGACACCAGCAAAATTTGATATAGGTACATACCTAGATTCGATTTCCAATCAAGCGCTGTCGGAACTTAATTTCTTCCTCCAGGAATCCCTTCATTGTTTGGAATTTAAAAAATGGTTCGTTTTTCATGGTTCGTTATTTAATATTCAAAATATATTTAATATTCAAAATATCTTTCTTCTTGTTAGCGTTATCAGAAAATTAATAACTTAAAATTAGTCCTACTCTTATTTCTTTTAGGTTTCATAACGGAGGTTTTACGGAACAGGAATGTTGGCCTCGCGTCCAGCTCCCGCTCCCAACCTGAAGGAACCTGTAAAGGGCTGTTTCGTCACGTAGGAAGAAAAAATTTTGTAATTTTCCCATCGGTTAACAGCGTGAAAAACGACTCGAGGAAGAAATCGGCCGCCTTCGCATTTACCAGGAAGCTGTGTGAAACTTGGATGATCAACATACACCCCAATAGGCATCGATAGTAGGTCCTCTTCTGGATGGAACCAGACCTGTGCCCTTGGATACTAAAACAGTCTGGGCCAAAGCTTACTGCTGCAATCAATCTTGGGTCCAAACAGCCCTTCTTACACGGATGATAAAAAAAGTTTGCCTCGAATGATAATACGTCCTTTGCCTGACTGAGCAATGGGTGTTGAAATAGTTAAATACTCGTTATAGAAAAACGCTGCAAATTATTACACAACGGTTTATTAATAACCTGTACAGATGCCCCTTCTGCGTAGATAACCGTTTTCTGTGGTCAATACCCTCGAACTCCCCCCCAGGAAAGCCCTAAATGGAGTACTGGAGCCGGCCAGGGAATTAAAGTTTTAATTCAGGGAATAATTCAGTCACTAATTATTTGTAGTTATTCATAAGGTAAATAATAAACCGTTGTATAATAATTTACCTTTATAGGTGTCCCTTCTACGTAGATAGTATAACGAACAGTTGTGTAATAATTTACCGTTGTGTAACAATTTGCCCATCAATAATACTTCAACGGTCGTTGAAGTTGCAAAAGCACCTATAAACAAAATCCAGCCGCTGCTTAGATGATATATTGCACACTCTTGTAATACTTTACTGTTGTGTAATAATTTACCCATCAATAATACTTCAACGTTTGTTCAAGTTGCAAAAGTACCTATCAACAACATCCAAAATGATCCACCATTTTTCAAAAATAAAAAATAATATCGCATAAAAACCAACTGGATTTCATACAGCCATCCTTGATTATAATCAGGTGCTCCCTAGCGATGATATCTGCGCCGTTTGATTCACGATTGATAGCGATTTATACCGTTTGATTCACGATCGTATTGACGAAGCTTTTCGGTGCAAACAAACGGCTGGTCGTAAAATGCTCCGGGTGGTCTCAAAAAATTCTTCAGTTCAAGATCAATTTAAAAACGTAAAAAAACCATACCCTTCTATTGAAAGTTTTCGAGCTACGGCGTTCTGAAAATTTCAACCCCTATTTTTAATCCCTTAGAGATGACTTACAGTAACGCCGAGCTTCGAGGACCAACTAGACCCCGAACGGGACCTGCAAACCAAATTTCATAAATTTTGATTCATGGTGACTAATGGCGTTGGCGTACGGCGGACAGACAGAATTTTTTGTATTGCGTTTTCGGATTCTTCATACCTTGAAACGTAAACCATCAAATTTTGAGGGGGTTACAACTTTTTTTTTTCATGCTCGATTCCAAAGGTTCATTATTGAAAATAATAAACCAAAAGTCAGTTCAAAATATTCCGTGCGACCTTTTAAACATCCAATGATTGCTCCAACCATGTACAGCTATTGACTGTACAATCATGTTCCTCAAAGGCTCGTTCCAAGACTCCTGACGCCAGATCTACAGCTTTAATCGACATGGCTTTCCTTCAAAGGGGAGTGGAAAAGGTCGGATTGTTACTGTAAACGCAAAGTCCTTCCTTTTAACCCCCTCGCCTTCCATAACTTGCAGTTCGGAAGCAATTTTTTATCTTCCGACTCCGAGACGAGGCCCGCCGAGTCTGAAACGGGCCGAGTGAAAGCAAACTTGTCTATTTCCTTTTGATGTTCTGACAGCTTCGGATATTGACAGGTATAAAGGCTGAAAGGAACTGGGCAGGATGCTGGAGGGATTTGACGCCGTGAGATCTATATGTTGTGAAGCACATTGTTGGGGAAGAAGCTTCCCTTTATATACCAGTTGAAGAGGTGAAGTCCGGATGGAGGGCGAGGTGGTGGAAAAGTTCCAGTCTTTCCAAGTATTATTTGTAACAACGGGGTATTTCGCTCTTTTCCAGGCTTTACGTAACCCACCTACGTCTTCTTTCGCCTTCGTGTTACGCTGAAGTTTGAGTAAATAATAGGAAACACGTGAGTGATGATGTCTGTCTTGTATCGGTGAAACATTTCCTGTTATTCTTACACGAATGCTGATGAAATTAGTAAGAGCCGAATGAATCTCGGCTTCACGAATACAAAGAGGAAACATGACGCTTGGGATTAATGGATCGTGAATCATCAGCAACAGTATTATTGAGGCTGGTCGACTCCAACAAATATTTAAAGAAAATCCTTTTCTTTTTTAAATATAGCTTTTTCAATTTGAATTCGTCCTTTTACAAAATGAATTAGTCCATTTACAAAATGAATTCGTCCTTTTTCAAAACGAATTCGTCCCTTTTCAAAATGAATTACTCCTTTTACAAAATGAATTCGTCCTTTTACAAAATGAATTCGTCCTTCATAAAGAGGGCCCAAATCTTGAAGGTAATAAGGGCGGCGTCTGGGGCTCTGGAAAACGGTGGCGGTAGGCATGCGGTCTTTATGGAAGGGCGCGGAAATCTTCTGCATGTCATTCCTTATCTCCCGCACATCTTCTCAATGGAGCTTCCTTACATTGGCTTTGTATGAATGTCTTGCCAACTTTCTGTAAATTTCTTGTATCAATTATTCCTTGTAAACTTTGTAAATTTCTTCTATTACATATTTATTAACTATGCAAACAAATGCAATAAATTATTATTCTTCGAGAAAAGGTATCTGTATATCATTTGGTCTGGTTACCTTCAAGATTTGGTCACTCTTTATGAAGGACGAATTCATTTTGTAAAAGGACGAATTCGTTTTGTAAAAGGACGAATTCATTTTGAAAAAGGAATAATTCATTTTGAAAAAGGACGAATTCATTTTAAAAAAGGACGAATTCAATTTGAAAAAGCTATAAACAGAGTGGCCGCCAGTCAGGGAAAACCTGGAAAACTCAGAGAATTTTATGCGTCGGGAAAAGTCAGGGAATCCGTAAGAACTGGTAAAAGTCGGGGATTTCTATTATTTAATTATTCTAATATTAACTGTAACCGACCAAGACTTCCACCAGGAATGTGAGAAGTTCATTTAGCCCTTGAGAAAATTCCAACTAGTCGGGAGAAATACCGAATTTACTTGGTTACCGAAATTACCTACAGGCATCAGTTACGTCACAATTTTGACTTCCACCACGCAGCAGTTTGAATGTTGACCGATGACTCAGCTGGTCCCCTCAGTTGCAAGAGACGTCCTTACGTATTTGATCTGGTCAGAAGAGGACAGCACGCAGCACAGAATGAAAGAACCACATTCAAATCCAAAATATTGGGTGCGCTGCCCAGGCCGCAATTCTCAACCGATTTGCGTGGTTCTTTTTTTTTCGATGCACAAAACTGACTAGTGGTGCCCTACGTCGCCAAAATTTCTAAATTTACTTCTAGAAGATGGAAAGAGAGTAAATGCCGAAAGACGTGGATTTTCGACAAAATTTTTGTGGGCTGCTCAGGGCTTAGTTCTCAAACGATTCTCGTGTTCATTTTTTGTTCGACGCAGAATTCAGTATAGCTGTGCACTATGTCGCCGGAATTTCGAAGTTTATTTGTATAGAGGTGGAGGGGAGGAACACAGAACTTTCTGAAAAGCTTGAGTCCGTTGCCCGTTTTCTCAACTTTGAAGCTGCCATACGACATAGGTACCTATGTAAGAAACAATAGGTAGGTGGCAACGCAATCTTGGATCGATCATATCACTCACTTATACCAGTCATCTCTTAGATCAATCATATATCAATCAATTTATTCGCAGTCTTCTTGGGGGTTGTTACGATAATAACATCGCCTATACTCTGGTAAGGTAGTCAGACATGTACTAAGCTTTCCCTATCGCGTCACTAGTCACAAAATTATCTAATTATTGCACAATTAATTCATCACAATCATAGATCAGTCACTCATATATACTTCCAGACGATCTGCAATGAGTGAGAGTGATCTATACACCACCATAAGGGACGTCCACTGTAATGCATGCATTACTCTATAGCTGTTACATTCTACACTTCGCACCTCAGAAGTGCGGACCGAACTCCTTATCTATTCGATCTGCCACTATTTGACGTACCTAATATTTTGACCATGAAGCACGACTTCTCCCATTTTTTATCATACACAAATCTGATGACTGAATCCAAAATTTTTGCTTTTTCCGACAATAATTGAGTACCTATGTGTGTAGGCGTGTGCGTCAGTGTGCGACAACCCTTGAAACGCCCCTAACTACCCGAAATCGAAACGAGCTGAAATTCGGGAGATGAGAGCGCGTTGGCACTTGGACGGTCCCATATGGGTTTCATCAACGTCGTGCAGCACTTTCTGGCTGCGCATGCGCGAACAAGGCATCCTTACCACGGTCATAACCTAGATGCAATGGTCGTAATGAGCTTATATAATATTGGGAAGGTAAGTGGAGGTAAAGGGTTGACCCCGAATGATTTGAAACGCCCATACTTACCTTTGCTTGTATTGTATTACTTAACACAATGACGAACGTTAGTAAGTAAACAGCCATTTCAGACTTGAGCTTCACGTCCTTTTTTTTCTTTTTATAAAGGCATTTATTAATAAATATATTTTGTTTGTGCACACAAACTTGTCCAAAAATTGTCTTTCCGTGATCGATTGTGCTTTCAGGAGGAACAAAATTTGATCCGACCATTTGGCTCATGGCTACCTATTGCCTCACCGCCCGAGGTTGTGACGAGGGGCGTTGGGAATCGAACCTGTGTCGCCGCCCCCATCTCATCTACCGAGTGACAGTACGTTAACGCGTTCGGCCACCGGCTCGCCTAAGCGTTAGTATGACATTATGTATGTATGATTGAATCGAATCGAGTAAAAATCTGAAGTTTATTTCACGAGCATCACGGGTCAGTGGTTGTTTTGACTCCTGATGTACAGTTTGTTTTGACTTCGGGGCCCTTGAATAAAACTCGGCTTTTTCCAACCGAGAGAGGAAAATAAAAATAAAAACCTGAAAATATATACAGTCAGGAAATTAAGCCGTATCCGGGAGTGGGGGTTTATTATTCGAGGCCGGAACTGCATGCGGTGGACCAAGAGTGGTTCGTGGGGCGATACGGTGTTGGTCGCCCCCCCTACGGAGTAATTCCCTCTTCACGTTATTCTCATACCGACCCCCGCGTCACTCTCGTCGCCCCCCCCCCCCCCCCTCAGCTACATCCACATCGCCCCCCTCAACCTCTCGTCAGTCCCATCACAAAACGATATCCACCAACAGACATCGTCGACCCGAGTGTTTAACGTCACATTGCTGTCACAACCCAGGAACTAATATAAATTCCACTATATCAACAATAATCCATCCGTAAGATCCACCATTAATATCGACCTCGTGTGTCACAGTGCGGTCGCCAAATCAAAATTCCACTGTTCCATGAATGAGCTAGACGAACATTCCGCACGTTGAATTCCAGAATGGAGCAGACGATTGTTTTTGGAAAATTGACTTCAACAACGGTAACTCCTGGCGTTTGCGCAAGCGCCAACATGGAATAATTTCGACAGTAACGTAACTCAAGATCATGCAGATCGTACTTACCCTATGAATCTCACTGCGACGATAGTAGCGTATGCGCATGCGTGAACAACAAAAACTGTGATTCATCTCCGGTTCCAGTCAAACGAAGTCGGCGACATCGTCAGTAATCACCTCCAATTCGAAATGTTAAATGTTTTGCAGCGATCGACTATTAAAGTGACATTAAGAGAGTCGATCCTTTACATACTGCAGTGATCCGCTACACGTCGATTTCCAGGTATTTACGCCGAGACAACTACTACAACTGTATGCTACGTTCTGCATTCTGTATGCTAAATTCTATTGATTTACCATTCACATGTACCCCCAAGCCATAATATTAACTAATCAACATTATACTGTACACCATTATCAGACTCATTTCAGATTATTTCAGGGTAATGTTGTTAACAATTAGCCTTCCGCCACCCTGACTACTACTGGAAGCCCAGTGTACATTCTCCACATACATTCTCCGAGCTATTGATAGAAACCTGAGGTTTCCAAATTTATACTCAAACCCGATGTACAAGAAACTGATATTTGAATGGCAGCTAAAATTTGGAGGGAGTGTGAAGGTGCTATAAATAGTATTTACAAGTAAATTTTAAATGATGGCGTTTTACCTCTGTGTACGACTGTTCGTTTTGTTCATTATTTACTTAAAATTATTTTTATAGTTCATTAGCAGTAATATAGGTAGTTACCTATTTTTCCGATGATTCTTCCAGGTCCCTTGCGTACGGGCCTTTTTTCCGGCAATACATTAATACTGAGAGTAATAGGACCTAACCTAATAGGTTAGGTTACAGGTAGGGTTATAGGTAGGTTACAGGACCTAACCCGTTGTGTAATAATTTGCAGCGTTTTTGACGTTTTATGTCTTTACTTTGCTACATAAACTCGAAAATGAAACGCGGGACATGCAACGGAGACATGCAACGGAAACAACGTCACGAAAATTTATTTCTGATGATTTTCGCTTACAACCGATTCGTTGCTACGGAACTTTATCTTCGCCAGTTATCATCGTACAAAAATCGTTCACCACTCGTTGGATAGCTCTCGATTTACCTAACCATACTACGTTAACCACTGCGGACTGCGTGGCCAACAAGCTGCGGTATGAGCGTGATTGTTTAAATGAATGTTTACGTACATAATACAGTGGAGTCCGGCTAATCCGAACTAATTGGGACTGAAGGCTGTTCGGACTAGGTAATCTTGACCAAAACAATTAAGTACGTAGTACTTGGTGTGGTTGCGGGAGGGGGCGCTAAGACATAAAATGTCCCTCGTGGTTGCGTACTTGTACGGAAGCTGTACCCACCGTTTGTGTTTTGAATGTTTTTTTGTTGATTATAATTGTATATAACCGCCCCACTGGTAACCTACGAGACGTTGGGTAGGTAGCTTAGCTCTTATCGGTCCTACTTAATTGTAAATATTTATTCCATTTTCGGATTCTACGTACCTTAAAACGTAAATCATCAAATTTGGGGAGGGGGGGTGAAAAAATTGTTCATGCTCGATTCCAAAGGTTAATTATTGAAAATAATAAGACAAAATATTAAAGAAAAAAACTAAAATCACGCTGGTTACGTCCCTGACTGTCCCCAACGAATTCTAGTGAGTGGAGGAATAACAGCTCCCCCGCATGCGCTAACATGAAATGCCTGTACGGTTCCTCCATTTCTCCATCAACATTTCTACATAAGTACCTACAGTAGAAATTGAGGATATACCAGAGAACTGCACGAATCGATGTATCGATATGAAGAAGCAATACTCCACAATGCCCTCCCACCTGGCACACTGGGCAGCAGGTTGATTCCCCCGAAAATTGTAAAAAACGGGGCCGAGTATTCCATCTACCGAGGAATGTTCCTGAAAAGTATCGATTCGAAAGCAACGGAGCCTCGTGTGAGGATGCCAAATCCAAAAACGCAGAGGCCTCCAACAACCCGGCTCCCTGCCGGAAGGTCGGCGGCCCGTTAAAGTAAGCCTCGTTCGAGGTACAGCGCTCGGATACACTCGTGTGCTTAGGGTTAAAAGGCTAGCGGTAGATCGCGAGGGAAAAACGTTCCGGGGGTGAACTGGACTGAGAGGGTTATTCATTCTCCCAAATCCCGGAACGGTACTTCATACATATGTAACCGGTGGGAGCTAATATGGAAGGCAGCAACGGGTTGAAATTCCTTTCAAACCCCCTTTTCACTCCTCGGCACCTGGACAATGCTTTCGGGAAGTCAACAAATGAGTTGAACCTACATCCCCGACCTTCATAAAAAAAATAGTCAAGACCTTCGACTGACATTAGAATTCACCCACCTTCACTAACTGCAATATCATATACAATGGCATAGCAGTTGAACATTGCAGCTGAATTGGAATTGCTGAAAGATAACGCTTTCAATGTTTGGAGTTGCTGTAGTAGTTTGGCTTCTGTAGCTTTGCTGTTTAGTGTGGCTTCAGGTAGTGGTTCATAATCAACGCCAGTAGATTTCAGATAACATCACTAATTGGCAGAGCTGACTACCAATGAGTGACCTTACCTGAAATTCTACTGGCGTGAATTGTGAATCACTATCCGAAACCACACTTATAGCAACTCCAAATATTGAAAAGATCCTCTTTCAACATTTCACGTTGAGGAATGGACTTCTGATCTCAGAATCGGACTCAGCAGCCTCAAAAAACCCTGAATCCCAATTTTCGGCTCCGAAATCCGAATAGTTTGGTGGGAATTATCTGAAGAAAAACGCGTAACGTCATCTGGTATGAATATATCCCTATCACTCGGTTCCCACGTGCGAGAGCGAGAGGGCGATACATACCAGATGACGTCGCACTCTTTTTTCCTTCCCTTTTTTCACCCTTTTCCGTTCATACCGTTAGCACCTTTTGTAATAATTTCGCTCACGGCTACTCTGACACCGTGGGTTGTGACAAAGGGCGTTTGGAATCGATTTCAACCGCCAGAGCCCTAACGATCACAAATACACGAACAATAACTCAGATAATGTAGTGAATGAATTGGAGCTTCCTCGCGGTTTCTGCCTAGCTTCTTGGAAGAGTGGCGGTTCTCCACATAACGTTCAACACCTTCATCAATCCGTGACCATCAAAAGTGTACCCTGGCCATATCATTCATAGTCCGTTCGTATCCCGAGATTCCTCGCATAAAGCATCCCAAAGATACTGCTTTGTTCCACAAGCCAACGATTTCTTAACAATTTGCCTTCTTTCTTCCTCAAGCTCACTATATTGTGGATCCACTGTTCATGAAACTGCCAAGGCTGGAAAAATGTCATCCTGGCCTGGAACGGAATAAGAAGAATCACAGCCACCCGATATGACTGGAATAGCTCTGTCTCTACTCCATATCATCTCACAGAGTTTAAGACGACAAGTTACGGGAAACCTCGTCTCGAGAAAGTACGCCAGTTAGCAAACATGTCGCTATCATACGGAAACGAAGGTTTCCGTTCTAGGATCTTCCTCCGACCCCCCAAACTCCCAGAACGGCGCCGTTACAAAGGTCAGCCCTAATTCGAATAAACGTTCCAAAACTTTCCAACAAAACAAGTTAACTCCACAGCATTAAAGGGGGGGTTGTCATCCCTTGAGACTCGTCTCATTTACCTTCACGAAACCCTTGCGTTTCGCCTCCTACAGTTTGAAAGGCCTAAATTCGACCGAGATTCATCTACACAGCCCCGTGTTAAGGGATGTAGTCCTTTTTAAGTACCTCAATATTCTCCGGTGTTACAGAGAAGAAAGTTTTCATCCGCGAAGCCTTTCGAAACGAAGGAGGGTGACGAGGGGTAGGTACTCGTTATATCAAGTAAGATGAAACGAGGGTAAGTTTCGTAACAAGATACGAATAATCATAATTTTCATTAAGACGAAAAGTTCGTCAACTCAGGAGGATTAGGATTACTGCCGGGGCGGGAGGTTCACGTATACGTTGGTCCAACTTCAGTATCTTACTCCAAGTCCTATATACCTGTTAGCTCTTTCAGACTGAGTGGAAACAGTTCAACCGCCTTCCAATATCTTGACTGAATTTATTAATTTGAAACACTTCATCTTCCATTTTGGATTTCTTCTAGTACCTACTGATCGTAGATCGAACTCATTACAGCGTAGAGGGCATTAGAACGAAGCAAGGAAGACTGAGGTATCGTCTATCATGAAACTAATAGGATCTCGGTGGTAAGCGCGCATTATTATTCACAATATGAGCACGTTCACTATGAGCCTTCGACTTTACATTTCACAGATATCAAAGGGTCCATTACCGGATCCTACGTAACGACTCTTGTTGTCTTGTACATCATAATGATGCGTAGACAGGATCCGTTGCCAAGAGGGAGGCAAGAGAAACCTGATAATGGAAACATTACGAAGGGAGGGTGTTTGACAGATAACGTACAAGTAACCCGACTTTTAACACGTCATTAGCGCCCCATCACGATATCAGATGTGCAGTCGAGCAGGTGAGGCCACGGAGTCCCTCGCTGGTTGATAGGGGTTGGGAAAAAAACGATCACAAAAACTTCCCGTACCGGCAGTATCATTAACCAAGGAAGCAACAATACTTAATAATGATTCAGATGATAGGTAGTATGCATTTCGTCAACCTCATAAAGGTTACTCCGATGGCTTTGAATACCGGATTAGGGTAGGGTGGTCGCAAGGCGATTGGCAAAATTTTTTTTGAGAAAATCACTTCTGGCAACCCCCTAAATGGTGCGATTTGACTAGAAAATGAGATTCGCGAAGTTTTAGGTCGATCGGATAACGTTAACCCGTGCCGCATTGAGGTTGAAGATCAGAAAAACTCACTTCGTTTCACAAAAATACTCTTTTTTTCCTCATAACATAGTAACCATTTGTCCTAGATACTTGAAATTGGTCTCATTTTGTTTAAAATGATATCTTCTTCAACTTTTACTTCCATAATGTTTTCGCTACATCCTGTAGATTTTATGTTATTCGGCTTTTCCCATCTCAAAACGTGGTCCGTTTCAGCAAAAATGTGCCTTTTTACGCATAACCCTAAAAACCACACTCCAGTCAATGAAATCGACCTCTACGCAATTTGATACTTCTTTATCACTCTGGTATATTGAAAATTGATACATTTGAATCTAATATATAATATATGGAGGGGGTAGGGGGGGAGATGGGTGGGTGGTGGGTGCTATGAAATGCACAAAAAACAATAAAAATTATGTAAAAAGTGTTTTAATAATACAAATTGAAAGTTTTTTGTACAGAAAATAATAGCCTGTAACTTATTTTACAACACAATATATCTATTCCAACACCACTGAATTGCTTGAACTCTTGCTTGACAAATGACGAAGAACAGCGCCAATTTATTACAAGTTGTGTCAGAATGTAGGAAAATTTACCCTGATGTCGATAAAGCCTCACTATCTAAGCCATAAATGTAGTTCTAAATTCAGTGGTGTTGGAATAGATATATTGCGTTGTAAAATAAGTTCCAGGGTATTATTTTCTATACAAAAAACTTTCAATTTGTATTATTAAAACACTTTTTACATAATTTTTATTGTTTTTTGTGCATTTCATAGCACCCACCACCCACCCATCTCCCCCCTACCCCCTCCTTATATTATATATTAGATTCAAATGTATCAATTTTCAATATACCAGAATGATAAAGAACTATCAAATTGCCTAGAGGTCGATTTCATTGACTGGAGTGTGGTTTTTAGGGGTATGCATAAAAATGCACATTTGCTGAAACGGACCACGTTTTGAGATGGGAAAAGCTGAATAACATAAAATCTATAGGATCTAGTGAAAAAATTATTGGAGTAAAAGTTGAAGAAGATAACATTTCAAATAAAATAAGACCAATTTCAAGTCTCTAGGACAAATGGTTACTATGTTATGAGGAAAGAAATAATATTTTTATGAAAAAAAGTGAGTTTTTGTAAACTTCAACCTCGATGCGGCATGGGTTAATGTTATCCGATCGACCTAAAACTTTGGGAATCTCATTTTCTAGTCAAATGGCACCTTATAGGGGGTTGCCACGGTTGAATTTCGAAAGTTGACTTTTTGTGACCACTCTAGTGAGCAGTCACCCGTATTACCCACAGAAATTAAACGTTATCTTGAAATATCTGAAGAACCAGTCGAGAACAAACTTTAAAACTGAAATTTCGTGATGGATATTCCGGGGAGGAATGGGATGTATATTTATCAGTAGCCATAGAAACCTTACGAGTTCAGCCGTTCACTCGGCTGGCATGAAAAAGTGTTTGAAAATTATAATGAAGTAAAGAAAAATTTCATTTTGGTACGATTTTTGCAAGAGTGTGAGGAAGGAAAACAGAAACAGAGTTTTTTTGAGATACCTGGGATATAAAATGGTGATAACTTCCGAAAACATAAACTATGCGGATATACAGCGTCACGTGGGTCTCACTTCCCTCCGCTCACGTCGTTTCACCCTGGACATGTGTTTTCTTCACAAGCTTCTCAGAGACGACATTGACTGCCCGGCTCTGCTTGAGAAAGTTGGCATCATGGTTCTGCAGTACCCCAGTCGAGACCCCTCTCTCCTACATGTACCATTCGGTCTGAGAACGGTGGGGCACCAGACCAGAACACAAAACCAACAGATTTGTCTACAAAATACCCCAAGGCAACAACACCATTCCCTTATTTCCTGGCAGAGTGATATTCAGCAAAACTTCGTCAATGTCGACAATGTCTACTGCAAATTAGCCACCGAATTCATGTGTTACAAAAATATAGTAAACCAAAATACAATCAAACAATAATGACCCGTCGGCTGGTAAGTACTTGAATGGAGAAGCTATTGACTAGAAGCTAGGTAGTTATCTGTGTGTTAGGGCACCGATCAATTCACAAGACCACAAACAGCAAACAGGACAAAACGCAAATAGGTACCAAGAATACACAAATCTGTCATCGGAACTGGACCGAAAAAAAACGCGCAAAGTTTGGTGCAAACAAATTGAAAACTGCCAGCCTCAACAGAGAAAGCGAATGTGATTCAGAGACAACAAAAACAATTCAGAAGAAGAAGCTCGTATCGAGATGACAGATTGAATCGGAGGGATCGAATCGATTGTGAAATGAAATTTTGGGGTTGAAATCAGATTCTGGGGCCAAGGCCCAAAGTGGGCG